>CAKKXW010000001.1:5040172-5256569 GCA_920937365.1 Sphaerophoria rueppellii
ATGGCAGATCCTGGAAAAAAACTCAAGAACTCCAAATCGACACCTACCATCTTTTCATCGATTTTAAGGCCGCGTATGACAGCATCTATAGAGAAGAACTGTAAAAAGCCATGTCCAGTTTTGCCATTCATACAAAACTCATTCGTATGAGCAGGATGACAATGGAGAACTCACGCTGCTCCATTAAAGTCGGTAACGACCTCACCGACGCACAGTGGATCGATTCATACATGTTAGACGTAAAAAATTCTTTCGCTTGGCTTAATAATTTTATTTGACACAAAATGTAATTTAGTCGCAATTCTTTAAAAAAAAAAACAGTTTTCGGTAGTTTTATTACATTTTTAAACTTAAAAATACAATTTTTAATCCAAAAACTTATAAAATTATTATGATCTCAAAGCTTAACAAAAAATGATAAATAAAATGTTTACATTACATATTTTTAATCGGATTCGGAATTGGATGTATCTGAGTTTTCAAAACTCAAATCATTAATCCCTTCGTTTATTCGCTGGCTAGTGTTTGCACCAAAATCAGGTTCTACTAAAAATTGTAAGACTTCTGGTTGAATCGAACTTACGTTTTTTAAGGGCTTTTCACGAAATGAATCTATCAAAGGATCTGATGTTATTAAAAGCATGTTCAAAAGGTCTCTATTAGAGTTAATCCTGGAATTTTTTCTAGTATGAGACATTCGAAAACGCCTGCAGTCTTTGTTCCGAGCCTCTTGACTTTCCTCCGATAGTTGTCCTATTGGAACTATGCACTGCTTTATAACCTCGGCAGAATGGCACAGCAATTTGTGAATGCTGATTGGCATAGGGTACCAATTGTAAAGTCCAAGGTACAATAGTTTTGTTTCTTCCAAATAGTTCTGGAAGAGATTAATATTTATTTCGTGTCCCGATGAAATGCAGCTTAATATGATGTAAAATCGTTTCAAGATATTTGGATCAATTTCGGTTATTTCAGAACTTTTAACATAATTTTTAAAAAATCTTCTGGCAGTATTGCCATCATTTGTGTTGCCAAAGCCAGGTTTAGGCTTATCTACAATCAAACCCATTTCAGATTTGAAACGAATTTGAATATTTTTTTTTCGCGTTTCCACCAAAACCTTATCGTTTTGACATCTTATAGCCCATTTTCGTACGTCAAGTCTATAAGCTATATGTAGAAAGCAATCAAGTGCCTTAATCCACGCATGTAGACTTGACAAACCATATTCATAAAATTCTACTTTTGGTGTTCTGTTGATAACAATTTGGTTCATTTCGCTTGGTTTGGCACCGCAAATGTAGCAGGATTGAGTTGATCGGTTCGATGTTAAATAGTTTGCAATTTTACCGTCTATCATAGTAAAAACAAATTGAAATTTAACTTCAATATTTTTTCCACCAACTGAAATTTCAAAGTTCTCAATATTATTTATTTGGTTTCGGATTGTATTGAATTCTCTTAGTGCCATTTCTTCTGTTTCCTTGGCAAAGATAAATTTAAATGGGCGACATAAGCGTGTTGATGATGGATTGGGATTCTGCCATATGATATTTGTTTCATCCGAAAGGAGTCTTAGTTGAATAGGCACAAACGAAATAAAAAACAAGTACTCATCTGTAGAAGATTGATTTTCAAATTTTTGCTTGTAAGTACTGTGAGCAGAGCTCCCATCTCCACCCCATTTGCATATTAAAAGAAGTGAGGAATTGTCAACAATCTTTTGGGATATAACTGCTTGTTGAACAAACAATAATCGACTAGCTGTGAGAAAAACTATTTCCTTGATGTTTATAGATGCACTTATTTCGTCTACAAATATTGCACCTTCAGGCGGAAAGCACTCTTTTTTAGCTTTTGCTAAACTATAAACAGAGGGATATAATGAGTGACCTCTGTCTATGGATTGCTTTCTTAAAATTTTGTAGGTATGTCGGGTGAGTTTTGTGTCAATGTACAGAGCAAGTGCCTCTTCATTAGTGTATTGTCGCATTTGATCAAATTTCTTCTGCAATGACTTAAATTCTTTAGCAGAATCAGGATGGTCTGTAACTTCTTTAATGACATCAGCAGCTATTCGCATTCCACTAGAACGTGAAGCCAATTGGGCAGCATATATAATTTCTTGTGGAGTCCTTAACTCGAGAAGATCACGAACTTTTGCGCGTTTACAGTGAGGTGTGCACTCATCAAAATTTTTTTTTGGCCTTCCAACTTTAGAATGCCGCTCAGTTCCGTCATAATTATCGTCTTCTTGATTGTTATATGCTAACATGAAATTACCCTCTAGCCAGTCTTTATATTTCAGGCCAAACCTGTCATCTCTCGAACCAGCTGTTTTCCACTTTTTGTCAAAATTTGCAGCTAAAAGTTTAATTTTGTTTTTAATCTGCTTGGAAATCTGTATATTTTCTCTGTGAATACTAAATTTATCCAGAACATATTCAAACATTTTATCATTCCGATTTTTCTTTGCATTCGAACGCCAAACACCATACAACTCCATACGCGGAACTGCAAATTCTATCGATTCAATGTAAGAAAAAACATGTCTTGCAATTGAGTGCGAAGTAAGAAAAACATATATTCTTTAACTAGAAACAACACACTTTACAGAAACATATAATTCATTTTGACACTTTAATATACTCATATTTAGATTGTCTAAAACATACAAACATTTTAATATTACTGACGATACAATAAGGGGTTCATTGAAAGTATATTTTCAAGACAATTAAACCGGGCACAAGACATCATATACGGAGAAATATAAGATCACATACCGACCAATACACCTGCCATTTCTTTAAATTTTATTTTATTCCAATAAAAAAATAAAACGAAAACTGTATATAGTTAAAATTGCAACTATTTGTTCAAAAAAGATCAAAAATTAAAAATGTGACTTTGAAGTGACATATTTTTTTATATAGTCAATGAAACGTCATTTGAATTACAGTTACAAGTTCAGTTGGGCATTGTTATTGTTTACCACTGCACAGACAACAGTGAGTCGCACTTGACTTTTTTACGTCTAACATGTATGAATCGGTCCACTGTGCGACGTATGGCCAGACACTGAGCGGCTGCTTTTGAGCGATTAGTAGTTAAAATGCCTTTGTCAAGAACAGTTCGCCGTATTTTACTGTCAGAAAATCGTTTGCATGTGTACAAATAACTTAAACGGATACAAAAAAGAATACGATTTGGTGTTCATCCGATTAACAAATTAAGATCGGAGTTTGGAGAATTATTTAATCATTTATTTCTGAATCTACCTAAATTTCCAGATAGATTCTGGCAATATCTACGTATGTCTATCAATTCTTTTGATTTGCTGCTTGAAAAAGTGCGTCCTATGGCCATCTTTACTTCTTGCCGCTCAGAACAATTAAAACAGGCTTGGTTGCTGAGCGGCGCCGCTTAGCCGCTCAGAATTTTGTTTCGCCGCTCGCTAATTGCGTGGCCGCTTCTTTGTGATTTCATATGTTTTAAATTTTTTTCCGCTCAGCCGCTCAACCGCTTACTGCGTGGCCGAGGCCTATGACTATCTCTGTTTCCAGCAGCCAAATTATAAACGATCAGGAAGAAGGAACGTCTATGGAACCACCTTTATTGCAATTGACAATACACCAACCAACACGACTATACACCAAATCATTACCCAAACTAGCATACGACAACGACAACCAGCAAGCAGCCCAAACATTTCTTGTCGGCATACCGTAGAGGCGTAGACACAAAAATGGTTAAAGGGCTGTTGGAACTTCATAGTTCGGAAAACTTTTTGCTATTTCTAGAGACTTCTCAAAACTCGTAGACCCGTAAGCTCGTATAACAATAGAATCTACACAGTACGTGGCCATGGCTAAGAGGATAGAGTAGTGGATTGCTAAGCCAAACGCTGGCGATTCAAGCCCCAGAATTCTTTTTCAAAAAAATCACCAGCTTAAAGAATTAATGAAATTTTCCATCGTATAACAGGAATTAAATCACTTATTGTCGATCCAGCTGTAAGCCAGATGGACTTTATTTTCATTTCCTTTTTAGAGTTATTTTCTGAAATGAAGTTTCGAGATTTTCATTGAGTAATCCAACGAACGTAACATCAACTGCAAATAACATGTCACCTCCTTTTTCTACCCTCGATTTCAAGCGATAATATTTCATTCACCAGGTTTCTGCGATAACCATCGGCAATGCGCATGGTTTACCGGTTGAGTTCTATCAAATTAGGACACGTTGGAGCTTAAACAGAGTGCTTATACCACCTTCGGCACAAAACTTCTAATTAATCTAGACTTTGTCCTTTAAAGTTCATTTAATTACTTTCTCGATAATAATGTTGATTTTTGATTTCCCATTCATGCTTTCTATGCAATTCTTTGCATTCAAATAAGCTACATTATTACGAAACCAACTAACAATCTACCAGTCTAGACGCACTTAACTCGTTCAAGTGCCAAACACAAACACAAATAAGAAAATCTATCCAAAATGCAAACAAAAATAAAAATTCATCTCCATATCCATAAAATCCCGCAATTCAGACAACCCAAGAGCTCCAGACTACAAAAAACGACGACCAACAATCGACGTCGTCCATTCATCCATGCAAACCAATCAATCGTTATTTATCCCTGTTTTTATTAAACACTAAACAAATTCAAATAAACATCAAATCAAACCCTTTACACGCACGTCACGTTGAAAAAAGTATCAAAACCCACCCACATCTCTGAATTATAGCCAGTCATTCGACGACGAGCGGATGGACGACCGACCCTTCAATGGCCACTTCAAAATGTCCTTAGCCGCTCCCAATAACCCAAACGACTTAACAACTGATACCCGACACCATGCAAATAAAAATACTAATTCCCGCTGAATAAATATAAATCTCTCTAACATCTAACGGCACGCACCCAGGACGACGAAGCAAACTGCAAACGAGTAAACAATTGGCAACCCTTGGTCGAGCGAGCGTCTGTCGAGTGGAGAGTATGTGCGTGATCGGAAAGAATTTAGCAATATATTCGGCTAATAAACAGAAAATTTGCTTTACTCCCCCAAAAGCAACCCGGTGTGGTGTCCGCCTCCGGTGTGTTTCTGTTTTGATGGTGTCCATTGCCTGTCTGTTTGTCAATCGTAAATCACTTCAAACATCCTCGAGTACGCTTCTCAAAAACAGAAAGGACGGGTGAATGAAACATATCTAACATGCGTTTCGAGACGGCCGACGGGAAAGAATTAGAGTCTCGTTTCCTGAGCAGAATGACATCGCGTCGCGAGAAGGGATCATCATAGACAAACAAGAAGTGGGAACAATAATATTTTCTTTCTGATATCCGTTTGGTGTCATATCGAGACGCAAAAGACCATTAAGCCAAAAGGCACACAGACAGTTTTGACTATTCTTTTCGCTGTTCTAGGGTTCGCATAACGTCCATACGTTTTATTGTCCTTGGAACCGGAAAATTATGACTTCCTTTATGATAGTCAATGGCTTCCTGCTGTTAGCTGAGATTTGTTTTTATAGTTTTTCATATTCCCTGTGGGTTGTGAGGACAAACTTTATCTTAGGATTGGATTTTCATCATAAATTAAATGCTTTCTCAACTTACGTGCAAGTTTCATACCTTTTTCATGAAGTTGAAATGGGAGCCCCAAAGCTTCTAAATGTTCAAAATGGCAACCTTCTTCGACCATTTACCCTTCGTTGTACAGAAATTTCAATAAATTTTACTTCTTTTCATTCCACTATTCTGTCAACTTAGAAAATTCCTTTCATCGGCATTTTTCGCGAACTTAATAGAAAGTGTGTCAAACCCAGCAGCTCCACTTTGCCGAAATTAAGTTGATACCCTTTCTCAATTCAGCGAGACGAGAAACAAGAAGGCTTATTCATCTCAAGGATAATTGAATTTATGAAACGACAATTATTTGACAATGTGGCGCCAGCAGAAATTTCAATTCCCTGACAAGGATAGAAGGTATCGATCTGCGAAGTAGCTAGCAATATAACCTCGTCACCTGTCAGCAGCTAACTTTATACGAATAGCAACTGACACGGCAGCACTGTACTGACGGGATGTTGCTGGAGCGAGCGGCAACAACCTATGAATATACGAATATCAATCAATCACTCTCGGATCGGATCAGTTGACAAACAATATACTGAATACTCGCTCTAGGAGTAGGTCTTTTGTTGGGTGCGCTGCTGGTATGGGCTGCTGTGCGGCTCTGTTGATGTGCCATGCCTTGTAAGCTCCTTGACTTGGCACACTGGCAGGGTTCAGTCAATTGTGGTGCGGTGCCACCTATAAATGGAAATAACCTGCATGTTTGCGGTTCATTAAGGCCAATCAATGTGTTCGACTCGAATAGCCTCAACATTTTGTGATCGATCGACGGTTTTTATGCGCTCAGGTGACGGATGTGTCTCCTTTGGTTGTTTTTTTTTCTGATTTCAAAACATAACAACTTCAAAGTGCTGCTCGTTTGTTTCGTTTAAATGGCCAAGAGACAAAAGCCATCCCGCTTGTGGGTTTTTATATGGAGATTCCGCTTCGACTGCTGCGCGCATTGGTACAACAATTTTTTGCAAAGGTTCCATGTGTCGTGTCAAAAGTGATGGGTGGCTGTGAAGCGTGATGCAGGATGGGGGACGACCGACGGCGACGAAGAGGCTGTTAAGTGATTCCACTAAATCACTGTAATTGATTTCTATTGCTGGTATTTATGGCACCTTCGATTGCCTCATATGGACTGTGACATGTAAGCCTAGAGTTGACGTCTGTTTGTGTTAATTAGACGATGGATGATGTTTTCTTTCTCAGTTCGAGTGAATTGCTATTTTTCGTGACATTTTTTAAGAATCCGTATACGTGACTTTGAGAATTTGAATGAAGAAAGGAGTCAGACAACAATTTTGTGTGGGTTTTGACATTTAGAATAGCTTCAAAAGCCTTTTTCTCCACTAAGAATGAGTAGGTTTGTTCAGTTCAAGAGTCCACTTGAGTACTCCAGTAAAGTTCCTTCAAGACCAAGGTTAAAGAACTCACTTCACGAAGCCCCCATCAAGCCGTTAATAGAATCGTTTAGACTATAAACATGTTGTTAAACATAATTCCAGACTTCCTTATAGCCTCACTATAACCTCATCAATCGCGGCAACCACATCAAGCAACCATCAATCTCATCTTGAAATAACTAAATTTCAATCAACCCAAGCTCTATCATCAAACTAATACCCGCTGCACGATTCCAACCTCATCACAGCCCATGATTGTCAGACTTTGTTGTACCCTAACGTCAATCAAAAATACATTCAAAGTCAAAATGTTGCATCTAGACACCTCGTTACTTGAATGATTAACTAGCAAATAACTTCTTTTAAGCACCTGTACCGATTCACAGAACAACAATGACGTGAAGGCGTCGAGGAAATGATACCACCGCATATCGCTTGCCATATCTACTCTTTAACTTTAGCCCATAACAAAGCTGTTAAAAATTGTCTCTCTCTCCCTACGACTGGATGATACTGCGATTGCGACGCGACGCGATTCAATACTCGTAAATCATTTAGTAAAATGGCACACAAAATGTCAAAACATTCACTTTTGGCTGTCGAAATAGCAAGTTCGAGTCGACTGTGCGATGTCGCCTATTGAACGCCCATACTCCCAGACCCCAACGTCGAGTTGCTGCAACTCAATAGAAATTCTCTATTGACTTTGTCACCAACCATATACAAACTGGGAACTTGGAGACTTGTAACGAGACAATTAGGAAACATAATGCTTTGACATGAGTGGTAATGACGTCCCCATTGGCAGTTTTGGGAGTAAGGGGGCTGGGGAAGTCGAAATAACACTCTGTGGGAAAGGATAATACAGAAACCGAGACGACAAAAAAACAAACTCTCCACTCATCAAAGTTATGGGTTGCTGTCACATTATGGCAACAGGGTGTGTGAAGGTAGGTCGGAAACAAAGCTCACATGAGCGTGCAGTTTGCAGCCCACGCCACATCGTGTCGCGACCTATTTGGGGTCTCACACAAGCTAAGCTGGACCGTCGCGTCGCGTCGTCAAACAATAGTCGTTAATGCGACGCGCGATAATTATTATTTTTATTGTGTCGCTTGAATGTCGCCCCGTTGTCGTTGTCATCGTTAGTGTCGCTAGTGTCGTTCAAGTAATTCGCCTTTGTCCTTAGAAATTTGATTCTCCTACATGCGATGAGGTGCAGTGCAGTGCGGTGCAAGCATAATGTGCTTATGGCATTAGAGATATTGTCATGTTAACCAGTCTTTATGATCGCTGAGTTCACAGGGCGGACGGACATACACAATTCGACAGCTAAAAACACAAAAACAACAGCCATTTTGGCATAATTTTTCCTAAAAGTGCAACATTTTGCGGTCTTACAAACAATGCAACTCAAATATGTGCGAAGCGAACACCACCACCTGGCGCTGGATATACAAATTTTTAGTGCATTTAACCAAACACGACATGTTGTGTTTGTGTTTGGGCGTTCTGGGTGACACCAAATATCTAACGGGCAGTCATAATTGTTAGATTTTCATGTTTAATTGGATGTCATACAATCTATGGAAGGCTGATCATATTTCTCTGAAGGTTGTTTATTGTTGTTTTTGCGATGTTGAATGGGTTGTAGTGATTGTGGTGTTGAATGGGAAATTTTTCATGATAATTACGTAATTTTTCCATATCAGTAGGTTCTTTTGTAGAGTAGAGGTTATGATGTCGAACATTCTTGTAAGATTAAACCTCGGTATGTAGATTGAGACATTGAAATATTAACCGCACCTGGTTGGGCTTGATTTGTACGAATGGTTCAATTAAAATTTACTCTTGTTTCTTCATTTGCTGGGAAATAATAGGAAACGGTTTCAAACCTGATTTGGCTGACACGTGCTTATGTATCAAGTAATATGGTCTTAACTGACCATCAAATTTGCTCTAGAACGTGTCGTCAAGACCTTTCCAATGCGTCTTTCTAATTCGTAGAGTCATTACTCCACGTCCACAGGTTTCTGAGTCCTGGCCTTGTCTTCATGTGAAGTCTCTTATTTCATATATTGTGACAACTGACTGGGTAAAGATATAAAGGGACAATCGTACTAGGTATTTTGGATTCTACCTTCGAAGACAGTATTGCCAGGTTCGAAGGTTGATCAGTGATTATCTTCTTATTCAAGAGTTTTGATTCTATTCCACGTTTTAATGAACACTTCATAGGTGTTCAAGGGAGTAAGCATTCGTGCTTTGATCGTGCGATTAGTTGACCTATTTTGAGGTATCTGGTATGACGTATGACGTATGACGTATGAGTTTGATGCAAATAACATGTTGCCAAAGCTGCTCGCAAGGCATCCTTTATCGCCGATGAAATACAGCCCTCTAGCTAATTAGATTAAATTGTGAACTTTGAATCTTTGTTCTTTGGTTCTCTGATTGGTTTGACAGATCTTCTGTAAAAATTCTCAAGATGGCGCCACCATCGTTTACCATCTCAAGATGACTACTCCTCCAATATATATACAAAGTTTTGAACTAGTTTGACTTGCAGTTACTGAAATTGAATTTTTCTTCAACCAACACAGGGATTGACTCTTCGAGAAAGCTTTCAGTAACATATTCTAATTCTTTGAGAAGTTGAGGGAGTTCTTGATGTTCTTGGCAGCGGTAATATGTGAAGAAGAACTAATTAAAAATAACAAACATGATGGACTGCATCGCATATCGACTACAACCAACAGCAGCGCACCAACGGAACCGGGCGACAACCAACAAAACCAAAACCAGCATCGCACACTGATTTTCACAATACATTGTGTATCAGCGAGAAAAGAAATGTATAGAGTTTATTTTTATTTGCCAGCTAATAATTCATATTCATGTTTAGGCACAAAACTGAGTTATAGAAAAAGCAAAAGCAAAAGCAGAGCAATATCCCGGTGGTTAAGTACTAGACTTGTATTAGAAAAGTTTTTCTCATAAATTTCAACACACTGTGAATTCATAAGCTGTGTCTAAAAAAATGGCGCCTGCTAACTCAGCCTGTAATAACCAAGTGGCATCTGCTTGCTAATGGTAGCAAGTACGCCATTCCCACATCTTGATATACACAGGGTACATGTTAATCTCCTGATCAATCAATCGTCAACCAGATTGCGATCGACGCACGACATTTCTCTAGCATGCAAGATGTCCTGTATGTGTTGTATCCAAGGTACGATTAGGGACATCCCGACCAAGGCTAACACGTGAAAATACTAGGAGACGATTCGAGGTCATACGGTTACAATCGCGAGAGATTTCCAGATCCTTTTCCGATTGTGCCTCCGAAAACCAGTGGCAAGACAGCCAAGCAGCCATCAAAGATGCTGCCTCTGAAGTGCTAGGGTTTTCACGGCCACCACATTGAAACCCCTGGTTTGACGATGAGTGCCGGCGAGCACATGCAGTAGCTAAACAAGAAGCATACAAAGTTGCGCTGCATAGTAGGACTCGAGCGGCTCACAAGCTCTACGAGTAGGAAAGGAACGAGGAGCACAAACTTCTCAGGAAGACAAAATGTGAGCATGCAAAGCGTGCGATCGATGAGATAGAGGGATGTTACAACAGGAACGAGGTTCGAAAGTTTTACAAATAGGTAAAACAAACCACCAAGGGTCTTACACCTCTAACCGAAGCCTGTATGGCAACATCGTAGTGGAACCACAGTCAGTGCTGAGGATATAGAAAGACCACTTTTCCAAGCTGACGATGACGAGCAGAATTCTGCCAGCTACATATACAGATCCATTTAATTTGGGTGGAGCCGATCTCCAATTCCACCCACTTGAGATTGACGAAGTAAATATAAGCGATATCTAAACTTAAGTCGAACAAAGCTAAAGGAGCAGACGGCCTTGTAGCCGAACTGTACAAAGCAGCTGAAGGTCATTTGTTTAGGAGTATGCACCAGCTCATCTGCAAGATATGGTCGGAGGAAAGCATGCTCGACGAATGGAACCTCAGCATCGTATGCTCGATTTTCAAAAAAAATAGATCCCCTGAACTACACCAACTACAGAGGTATAAATCTCCTACTAGATCTTGTCTGCCGTTCTGTGTGAACGTTTGAAGCCTTCCGCTAACAACCTGGTAAGATGACAATTTAAAACTCAAGCTGTTCCATCATGGTCAGAAAAAATCTAACGGATGCATTTGATTTAAAAAAGATTTTAGACTGCAATTTCTTCAACATCATTCTTGAAAAGTTGTGCAAACTCCAACGTCAACACCAGATGCTTAATCTTTCAAAAGTCCGTCCAGCTACTAGGATACGACGACTTTCAAATAATTGGAAGAACACAGCGTGATGTCAGTGGAGCGTTCCCGAGCCTTGAGACGAAGACCAGGAAGATGGAAGACCAAGTTAATTATGTCAGCAAGAAAAAACACCTAACATCGACGTTTTGGAGCCAACGATAGATTTAACTTCGAGGTAGTTAAGGACTTCGTCTACCTGGAATCCGCTAAAAACTCAGGCAACAACTCCAGCGCTGAAAAAACGAAGAATCACTCTTGCTAATCGCAGGCAAGTGAACAGAAAAGTCCTCTCTCGATCAACTTAAGGGTCACTGTACGTACAAAACCCTCATCATCCCAGTTCTAATTGTATGGTGCAGAGACATGGATGATGACACCATGGGATGAACACATTTTGGGCTGCTTCGAGAGAAAAATTCTTAGAGTGATTTTTGGTCTTGTCTGCATAAATGGAGAATGCGGAGAAGAAGAAGAGATGTGTTGAAAAAAAAAACTCTAGTTAAGAATTGGTGTTCCTCGTCATTATTGAAATATTGACTCACACTTTAGCGAGCCCTTTTTAATTTTTACTTTCAGATTCAGGAAAAAAAACTCATCCACTTTTAAACAATACGCTGAATAAGCTCTTTTGACTAGACCCAAACTGTAGATAGCGTGCGGATAGCCAACTATAAGTTGGAAATGCTTTGACAACTTCTAAGCTTTTTTCCTGCTCCCATAGACAGTCTCAACTACTCGCCATCGTCGCCGCCGCTGATATTTTGACAGCTAAATGTGTGCACTATGGCACGACAATTTTTTTACTCGTGCATAAATCGCATGCCATATGAATGAGCCCATGCCATGTCGACTGCTATCGACTCCACTTGTGCACAGCAGGGTGGCTCTGCTGGCCGTTCGTCTGTGACCAGTTTGAGTTGTTGCTGCAAAAACATAAACTTTTTTCCGCAACTTTTCCGATGATTCATGAATCAACACAATGATAAACTATCGGGCGCCTGAGACTTCCTTTCACCAAAAAATCGTCCAGCCGTCGTCGTCGTCGACGTTGCCGGCTCTAAGGACTAAAGAAGGCAAACTTGAAGCAACTGACAGGACTGGGAAGACAATCTTTACGTATCAAGTTTGATGATTTCCTTGACAGTTTCGTCAACTTTGATACCCAACTGTGTTTCAGTTGCAATAAAATGATCCAACGTCTTGGGTTTCCGTTCTTTTTGTTTTAATGTTTGATTTGTTTTTTTTTTTATTCCTTTTTTGTGAATGTGTCAAAAACCCATCAGAAAGGCTTTATGAGCTCTCTTCGGTTCCTTCCACCAAATGGGTCGCCAACGCTCTGCAATAAAAAAGTAATCAAAGGAATAATTTTACAACAGCACAGTCGGAGTTTATGTCGAAGTCGTAGCGAGGCGCCCCCAATCTGGCCGCCATACTGAGTCTATGCGAGAGATTTCGGTATACCGACTAGGCGATATGGTTACATGTAAGTGTGGACCTTCGTCACAGTTGACTGCGTTGGAAATATGTTAGTTCCTTGTGTGGTTCCATTTTTCTCTCATTTTTTGGTTACTGGTGACTTGTTTTCGTCGTCGTCGTAGGTCGTCTCTGGTTTTTTTTGGGTGGGAAACATATGAATTTTTCAGCACCTTCTTTGTGTACGAAAATTAGTATTCAACACAGATGTCTGCCAGCGTCAAACTTAATGTGCAGAAGTTGTTTGAAGTCTGTCCACTTGGCGTTGGTCCATTTACACCATCAGAAAATGCTGCTGGACTTAATACTGTCCGTTCCATAATGTCCATACGTACATATACTCCCTGGCATCTGGCTTGGCTGCTTGAATTGTGTCCGAAAAAAAGGACTTTTTATATCTGGTGGGGGTATGTGGTGTGTTCGCAGCAGGACAACGGCGACAGAGCGCCAAAACGTTTTGAGCTGTTTTCTTTTTTTTTTGTCAACACATTTAGTGCTTTTGTGCGGTGTAATATTTTTTTTTTCGAGGTTCCTTTTGAGCGAGTCTAAAGGAGTTGTAATATTTTGTTGGTGAGGGGGCTTGTCAGGAATGGGGTTTTATCGTTTTACTTTTATTTGGGTAATTAAGGTGGCAAATTTGATTGAAGAGGCAGATTTGTCAACAGAACGGCTGGTGCCAAAAAAAATTTGGTTCTATGGTCGGTTATGAATGCAGGAGTGTTATGAATGAGGGAAGCTGTTTAATAAATTATGTCCTTTGGGGATTAGATGGGAAGATTTTTTGTCGGTTTAATTTGGAAAAAAGAGAAGATTAGCGGAATGAAATGGGGTTTTTCTGTTTTGTGGAGAAAAGATATATGAAGGAAAGAGAATTCAAGGAAGAACTTTTTTTATTGTTTGTGGTTCTTATTACTTTTATTCCACTGTGCAGGGAGCAAGCAACCTAAAACTTCAAAAGCTCATTACCATCTCTAAATAGGTGAGACACTGCACTTATATTTGCAGATGGCTTTGATAGCTGATGTACAAAGCCAGAAGAGGCAAGGTCCAGACATTAATGTCAAACATGGAGGTTTCCATAGTTTTCAGAATGTAGGGATTTCATCACCTACCTTCCATTGGTTTTTTGAGGCGCCAATTGAAATGTCTATTTAAGAAGAGGGAATTTTCGGCATTAATTAAATGTCTGTTGGTTGGGTGTTGCAGGATCTGGGGGCATAAGCTGTATCCTTTTCTACACATCAAGTGCTTACTTTACCTCCTCGAGGTAACCAACGGGTACTGGTTATATCTCTAGACATAACTTGCGAAACTTGTAAGCGCGGTTGCAAAACGGAGAAACAGAAGCACCTAATCAACGGCCCAACAGTTTTGGAGGTTAGTGCGAGGGGCTAACAACCCCTCCACAGTAAAAAAAAATACTTGATAGTTATGAGAGAGACACCAGCCTCGGATAATGAACCCCCTTTTATGGTAACCAGACCCGGAACGACATTGGACTATGCATTGAGAGTTTGTACTGTACACTCCAGGTGCAACTCAGAAACTTGAATCTATCCTCTTGCAGTATAAGGCCTCGGCCACGCAGTAAGCGGCTGAGTGGCAGAGATTGAATAGAGAGACGGAAAATGAACGTTTGCAGATGCTGCAACGGAAAACAAGAGCAGCAAGAGAAGAGTACCGGAACAGTGAAGGAAATCTAGTCACCAAAGCACAGGGAATTGTAGATGTTTTTAAGCAGCACTTCCAACAGCAGCTAAATGCGCAAAATGTCGAGCGAGCTAATGAGGAAAGAGAAGCAAGACCGTGTGAATGAAGACCCAGTCCCGGCCTCCAGCGCAGAAGAGGTAGTTAAGGAACAAACATCAATCCCACAAACGACACCTTAGTGGAGATCCGAAGAAGGTTCAAAACTCCTCACTCGAAAGTTTACCCTAGCGAACCGCTGCTGCTTCGGCTTGGCGAAAACTACTAGGTTCAAAATTTCCCTGCTCCACCCCACCGAAGACAAAGTGTCTGCTTTTAAACAAAATTTTACCAGTCCTAATCTACAGCGCCGAGTGCTGGACGAGAAGTAAAGAAGGGGAATTGATACTGGGCACTTTCGAAAGAAAAATTCTTCTTCGACGTATTTTCGGTCCCGTATGCGAGAATGGCGAATGGAGATGAAGGTTCAACCGAGAACTGTATGAACTGTACTAAGATGTGGATGTAGTCCAGAAGGCCAAGAAAAGACGACTACATAGACATGGCCACATCGAGCGAATGGACGACAACGCTCCAGCCAAGAAAGTCTTCTCATCCCAGCCCCCAGGTTCAAGACGACAAGGAAGACCGAGCCTACGGTACAGGGACCAAGTGACTACGGATGCGGAGCGATTGTTTTCGGTGACTGCAGAGTGCATGCTAGGGACCGACCATGCTGGAAGACTGCGATATCTAAAGCTGAGATCCTTCCTGGATTGTGAGCCCGATAACTAAAGTAAATAAGTAAGTAAGTAATTAAAAGCCTGAACTCCCTGAAAACTACTCTTTTTAATCGTTCTAGGAGTTCTCAACTTTTTAATTTTCTTGTACCACCACCACATTTACCACATTGCCAATTTGTACTTAAACTTGACTTAAGCAAATAAGTATCAAATTTCCATCATCAAGCTGTCAGGAAGAAGATACAAATAATTATCTCGAAAAACAAAAGTCCTCTGCAATGTGAGATCCCACTCACATTTTCACATTTAACCACTTAAAACCAACAAAATAAAACTGAGCAAAAAATAAAAAACACAAAACAATTCCATAAGAAGACTAGGGCTAAAGAGTGTTGGCCTTCCACTTGAGTCTGATAAATTTAATTGGAACATTCCGGAATGCATATTATTCAAAACACCACAAACACATCTGGCATCCCACATTAGTCATTCAATCCACAGCAGGCCAATTAAACACACATTCAAAAATGTGTGTGCAACTTGTGAAATGTTGTGTACTCGAAACTCTATACGCTCCTCCCTCCCTCTCTATGTCTAACCCAACACCAGCCCGCTTCGCCTCGGGTACCTCTCATGACGCTTAATCATTTTTGTTTGAGTGCAAAATTTTCTCATTTACCAGATGATTAAATGATATACGAGTACCGAGTGCAGAGCAGTAGCACTCATGTACTGAAATTTTAATTATTCCATTCACCAAAACGGAAGTTGCTGGCTTTATACTGTTTCTGGATCTAGAGCTGGCTCTGCTTCCCATATCTGGTCTGAACTCAGACTTGACTTTGGGTCGTCTCCACCACCGACCTTATATATGAATGAATGAAAAAGTAGCTACACCGCCCGCTCTTTCATCGCCCTCGAAAATGTGGCTTCTCATCAACGAATCACTTAAATTATTAACTTTCGTATAGTAACTCCAGAAATCCACATCCCGAAGCCGTATAGAGTCATCATCATCATCATCGCAAGGTATTGGGGGCAATTTCCTGGATTTTTTACCTCAGTTCTGGATACAATGGTTTGGCGTCCCCAATCCACTGATAGGTACATCAGGATCATATCGAAAGGATTTATTCATCCTGCATGCAGGCACATATCCACAGCCCAAGGCCCTTGGCATTTTTAATATGGTTCAGTTCTTCGAACAAAAATATTCAATTCAATTAATTTTGCATGCAACAACAGATGAATGAAGGGTGCAGTGGGCTGGATGGGGCAATATAGAGGCAGCAGCAGTGCAAACACAACAAACACACATCGACAGCAGCGACATCGGCTTGACGACATTCAAATTCAAATTTTTCAAATGACAACGGCAAGGAATATATTATTAAAGTGTCCAGCCGTCACCGTTCGTCGTCAACGTCGCTGGAGTTTTAGTTGAAGTTGAAGCCCCTGCTCTTCGGCTGCAATAGCGAGTTTGGCAATAAATCCTTCATCATATCACATCCTTGGATACAAAAGAAACATCGGGATCGGTATGGGTAAGATCAGGGGAATAGGGTTTGTGACATATTGACAGACATTTCCTCGCTAATATTCTCTCAGCGACGGATTCAATGCAAACATTTCTGACTAGGCGCTTCAAAGAGTTTAAGGGCCCTGAGTGACAATGTTGAGCCAATATATTCAAAAAACACGCCCTTGGACAATTCCTTATTCCTTTAAATTGAACATATTTTGAGGACAAACCCGCGGCGGATTTACTTTATGAAAGACCGAACATTGCACTAAATTCAGACTCTTTTAGTGTGAGCAAAAAAAAACAGACGAAATCCTAAATTTGTCTTTTAGGTGGGTGTGGAAACCGCCCACTTTCCAATGAAATTGACGAATGGTGTGCGCTGCATTTTTAAAACAATTTAAAAATTCCGTCTTCAGACCATAGGCAAATAGAAGATGGACCTTTGAGTGATGAGAAGAAAATTTTAACGATTTCGTGTGGCGACATTTTGACACAATTTGTTTTGAAGTGTTGTTTTTAAATTAACTGATTTGTCAGCACAAAGCATGATCACGTTTTTTAGTCTTCTAATGTTTGAATTCTAGCGCCCTACTAAGCAATTCTGGACTGTAAAGAATCCAAATCCACTGCGCTCCTGGAACTATCTCATTCTTACGTTTGCCCTTCATATGGTGTCGACAGGATACGAAACAGATTCGTCAACTTGGCAAACTGAACAGAGTGATGAATTAAACTTCGAACGAGCTTAGAGTCTGTGGGTTGTGCCTTGCATTCACACAAAAAGGAAAAGATGACAGAGCTCACTGTGAAGCCTCAAAGTTCGAAGGAAAATTCGGACCGATCTCTTTACCCTCCCAAAATTTCTCACACCAAACCTACAACCACCGCAGCCGCCAACATGCGCTCTTGATGATGGCCCGCATGACATCTAGGATGAATGTTTAATATCCTTCGGCACCCGGTTTTTAATGTATTTGATAATATTTCATCCGAGTGTGTTTCTCGCTTGCCAAAGAACCGGAAACGACTTCAACTTATCTTCTCCTTCTCGCCTCGCAACCCATCAGACCCATCCAAACAGCAGCGACGATGATGACGCCAAATAACAAGTCTTCGTCTTCTCGCACTTGGGGTGTAATCTTCCGAAGGATTAACTCTAATAGCTGGCAAATAGCTGATTCCATTAATAAAAAATCTAGTTTGGTTCTCATTCATTTTGCAGAAGGTTAGTGTACATAGTCTTGTGTGTGCGAGTTGTGGGAGAACAGGAACAAGAACAAGATGAAGAACAACAAGAAGAAGAGAAATATATTCTTCCAGGCTACTTGGGTTCCCAAATTGGAGTCAGCGAGTCAACCGGAGTTTCCAGGAAGTGAGGTGGATATCATATCCTCGGACTGAGATTACCCTCCGGATATAAGAATTTACATACACGTCGTCGTCGTCGATGTTGTTGTGTAGACGACGACGTCTATCTAAAAGAGATGGATCCATTTGAACGGCAGGCTAATGGCCAGCTATTAAATCACATCTAGAATTCCATTTGAGGAAGCGCACTCCAAAGGACAAGCACATAGTTTAGAATTCCTCAAAAACAGTTTAGGAAACAGAGAAGGGGGTGCTTTTGCTCCCGATGGCTAATCAACTGGCTCTAAATAATTATGTCCCATCAATTATTCAAATTCAATTTACTAGAAGAGCAGGAGAATACAGAAAAGGTATCCCGTAAAGTACTCACACCAAATCCGAACTATGTTGACGGGAGAACCATGAAAATTCACTTCTTTTCTTTGTATCCTGTTTCTGAATGTGTTGCGGTGATTTTTATGCTGTATGATGATTTTGGATTCAGGTAAAATTCCAAAGAGGCAGGGGGGGGGGGGTAGAAAGACGTTGAATGATGGTGTTTTGTGTTTCATTTTCATTTCTACATATTTTAGCAGGAAATATGCAATGGATGTAGAGTTACAAGGATCCGAGGAACAGAGCGAATCTGAGCTGCTGGGAAGGTACCCAATATTAGTTTGCGGAAATTAATTTGAGTGTAGGACTGAGTTTCCAACTTTTGTTTTATTGGAATCCATTTCTGGCAGAATTACTTGGCCCGAGGGAAATTTCCCAACAAATTCACTCTGGTATCCAAACAAACCTGCCTGTCGACATGATTGCTAAACGAGGATGTATTTGCATTTAAGTAGGTGTTATGTATGATTGCGAATGTTTCTTGTCGAGATTTGAGCATTTATTTTTAATGCGCCAAAAGGAATCTGCGAGAAAATGAAGTTCCGTTTGAGCTATTGATGTCACAAAGGAGAAGTTTAGATTCTGATCTCAGAAGTTCATTTCCCCCAAAACTATATTGTCAATGTCCCAACGAACCCACAAAATTCTTGATAATTAATTGTCAGTGTAAAATCAACATATTTAATTGCCACGTACAAAACGAGTGCCAAAAACTGATTTTCAACCTCCGCCGCCGCAACAAAAACAAGTTCCCAATTGACTATACACCAAACCATCTCCAAATATGACAAGACGTGGCTGACAGAATAGCCAGTACCACTTAATTGAAAAGGTGCAACATTCAGCACCTTCGAGGCCGAGTATGCTTATCGCATCATCAACATCAGCATCAGCATCATCATCAGCTGCATCAGCAACATCAAATGCAATATTAATTATCGTCTTCCTGCTTCTTGTTGTGATGGTGAGCAATCGAAACGAGAAGTGACCATAACAGAAGCTTCTAAACAGCTCCTCATTACTTATCTCACCATTCGATCAGAGGAGGGGAGAGTGGTACCCTCGAGGGACCTCCGACTCCAACATCTACCACTTTTTTGGACTAGAGTTCGAGTTGGAAGTGCACAGCGCACGCATCTGCAATTCCAATGTGTGAAAACATGCGCTCAAATTAATAACACAAATATTTTCAACAATTGACCAAGTCGCACATCGGATCTCGACGCATGAGGCTAGCTCATTTTTATACAACAGTCAATTACCGCGCGAAATAAATTCCAGATCATCGCGATGACAAAACTCGCATGAAATCGACATTCGGCATCACCTTCGAGTGAACGAGCGCGCGGTTTGTCAGAATAATTTTGTTCCTTCGACTGTTTTTTTTTTTTTTTTTTTTTTGGAAGCAGCTTTTAAAAGGCTTCAAATCAAAAACTGGATATGAACGAATGACGGGACCATAAATCAACGGCGACAGCGATTCAACGAGTTGAGTTGAGTTGGACTCCTCGCCTATCGCAGATGGGGCCATTATTATTTATTAAATTTAATTAATCGCAGCATCAAAGCCGCATACCAATCAGGGACATAAAACTGAGGAGGACTACGTTCCTGAAAGAAAGTCGTTTGAGATAGGTGCAATTCCGCAATCGATGACGATGCGTGCGGTGGCGACGAATGTGCACTAGTCTTCAGTTCAGCCTCGGCAAAGACTGTGACAAGTCGGTGGTGTAATGGCCGCATAGCTACAGCATAACCGAGTGTTGTTAGCCCACCTTAATTAGGTATTTATGAAATCAGCAGGACAATCAATAATTTATCAAATCCAATAAATAAAGATGGCGATCTTAGGACCCATCGTCATCAAGGCAACTCGAATCGGCATCGACGACTACGACTCTGCGAACAAATCACTACTACGCTCTAGTCGACAATCTAAAGTCTTGGCGGTTTTCATGGCCATGGTCAGGACTGAGCCGAGAGGTGTCTGATGGCCAAGTAAGTCGTGTTGATTTGTCGTA
The DNA here is from genome assembly GCA_920937365.1 of Sphaerophoria rueppellii. Taxonomy (NCBI): domain Eukaryota; kingdom Metazoa; phylum Arthropoda; class Insecta; order Diptera; family Syrphidae; genus Sphaerophoria; species Sphaerophoria rueppellii. Next base: position 5,060,717 of record CAKKXW010000001.1, read on the forward strand.
TATGGAAGTGGAGAGGTATGGTGTTTTGGTTGGTTAAATTTGGTGCTTGGTCGAAAAGCGAGTTTCAAAAGGAACATTGAGGAGTTTTTGTATAGAAGGAAACTTGACGTTGGTCCAAGATCGGAGAAGGAAGCGAAGACGACGAGGTTTGCCATTACTAATGGTGCGATTCGATGTGGCATTGAGTGACAGGTAGCAAGTCTAGTAATTCCCAATGTCAATTGCACATTACGAGGGCATAACTCATTGGCGGTTATTTGTGTTTTGTTACTTGGTTTTTGCTGCGTATGTTGTAGTCTTTTTTTTTTAATTGAAGCTGACTCCTTGTGATGGCTTCTGAGATGGAAGTTTGATAGGTGCTTGATTTGAAGAAGTTGAAGGTCCCCATGGGACACGAATAGATATTTCAGACTGGAATGAGTGTTGAGTATCTTTTGGAGTGGTAAGACTATGAGTGCTTTTCGTTCTGGAAATTCTGTATGTTTGCGATGAGAAATTTTAATTTTTTGTCAACAACAACAAGATTTACTCAGCTCTACTAATCAAATCTACATAATATTCCGTTTCTCATAAGATTAGCTCTGAATTAGGCCACACCCTTTTCCCAAAACAGAAAATTAAGGATACCCGAATTGATGAGAATCATGGAGAACGAAGCAAAATTCTTCGTTCGTTTTTAAAACACTTTATTTTCTTTAATTCCTCCAAATAAAAGTGTCGAAATCAATGAAAATCTCATGGCCAAGAGTTTTTTCACTTCCTCGTGCTCCGTCACCTCTGCTCGAGGCGCAATCAGCCGCATTCGCATTCCGCACTCGATCGAAAAGTCACAAGCCAAATAATAAATAAAAATTTCAAATCATAATGCGAAAAGGATTAAGCCACATCGTGAGGAGATTTGTTTTAATTTGCCTTATCGATGGGACGAGGCGTAATTAATTTGCATCCAAACTGCTCCGACTGGCTGCGGCGCGGCAGCAGCGGTGGTGGCGGCATGGCACTCGCCTTGCAGAAATTCGATGCAGCTCCGGATAAAGCTCCTCTCGATTCTGCCTCACCTTCAAATTCGTCTTCGATGTTATTGTAGCTGTTGTCAATTATTGGGATTGGAATATGGATGTTGTGGTGTAATGATTAAAAAGCCGCAATCGCTGACCAGCGATCAGAGAGAAAGACAGAGAGAGTGCAGACCTTCGCGCTTGTTCGAATGCCTCTAAGCCGACAGATTGATCTTTTTTCGGGCGCTGTTATTGCAGCATTATCATCTCACTAAGTTATTGCCATGATCGGATTAAGACGAAAATACACCATCACACACTACCACCGACCGGCTGGCTTGATTTGATCGTCCTCGCTCCACCATGTTCGATTTATCTCTTTCACTTGGTTTGTTTATTGGATTTTCGTTATAAATGCATTCGGCTTTGATTCAATGGATGCCATATTATTTGTCTTTGATACTGGTGTTTCGGATCAGGCTTAATAAATAATAATGACAAATTAAGAGCTTCAAGCTGGCGGACTGTGGTCATCGTCTCGCCATAACTGGCATTGCCGTCATTTTTGCCATGGTCAAGATTTAATATGCGTGATGGGAAGGACGATTCGAAAATGTAACCCGACAGGGGGCACTGGAGGAAAATAATTTCTTGCAACAATGTTTTCCAAATAAGTTTGTAATTTATAGGGCGATTTTGAATGGATTTTTGAAAGTGAAACGAGATCATAATCAGGTGAGGGATTTTCGAGGGATTTTTGACACTTTAAAATAAAGAGGCGCATGCTGTTTCCAATTCGCTTAGACTGTTTGGGCTACGCAGCACTCACTTTGGATTAAATATTTTCCAACATTGCTCAAGCCTCAAGGGATTAGTATCGTTCTTCGAAGATGCTGACAAGATTTTGAGTGGAAACAATTGATGTTCCACTTCTGTCACGATACGTTCTTGGACTATACCAAGTTTAAAGCAAGGACCTTATGAGGCATGCCGTCCATTGCCTCATTCTTTAATCGAAATGTGAATAAAAATATGAACAACATAAAAACGTTTTCATCTAGCTCCTTCAATTTCAGTTTCAATGAGCAAAGCATAGACCCATTCTTCTAATTTAACCAACGACCATCAACCCTCTTTTTCTAGATATGAAAGGATGTGCTTGTGAAATTTTAGGTCAACGACCGATGACAATGCGCACAAAATGAATTTTCTTTCATTTCAACAAAAAAGAATGAAACTTGGAAAACTTATGTGGATGACTTTCAGTTTATTGACCTCCTCCAACCGTCGCACAACGAAGATAGGGAGAGCTTCAAAGGACTTCTCTTCTTTCGACATTAGAACGCGCAGTGTAGATGAATGTAGTGAGTAGGCATCGGACAACCCACAGAGGAATTAGAACTTGAGTTGTGTCACCTCTTTCAAGTGAAACGACAATGACTACGACAACAACGTGTCATCGTTGTGGCGAAGCGTCAAGATAATTGCGATGCGGTGACCATAAAAATCTGTAATTGCGCCGCTACTGGTTTCTGATTAGTAGTTCTGTTCGCTCGCGTCGAAACGTCGTTGTCGTCATCACTGGTGAATGTTGTTCTCATCAGCAATCAACTCATTTCGCAGCTTCATCCTTTGATGTTGTCTACCGAAAAGTTGCAAAAGTCCAATTGCACCGTGTGCTTTAAGAAAAGTAACAAAAAAGACAAACTCATTGTCAGGAATATTGGTGGAAATTTATTTGGATCTATCTTTTTATGGTCTCTTGAGCCATGGCAACAAAGAACGACGACATCGTCGTTGTCGTTGTTGTTGATGAGAGAAGCCACAAAAGAACTTATGTCACTGTCATGTCGCCTTGACTTGGAACAAATGTAATGAACGGCCGATATTGCCACTTTGTCTTTTTTTTTGTTGCTTTCTTTTGCTGCCCAGTGTCCAGTGTCCATGTCCAATAGCTGGATTCCACTGTGTGCACTCCATGATGGTTGGCTCTTTTGGTCGTTTTGATCCTGAGAGACATTTTTGCCATCAGGAGATGATGGTGATGGCTCGGACACTCGCCTTATGAAATGAAAATTAATCAAAGAACTCACTTGCGGTTGATTGTTTCTTTTTTTCTTTTATTTATTTCCTGACCACAACGACAATCTCCCATCAATGGTCACAAGGATAATGTGCGGCGCAAATAGATGAATAAAACTCTGGCTGTGATTAAGCGGCGTCGTTTGGCAACATTTTGTACTTTTGGCGACTGTCAAATGAGTACAAGAGTCGTTTTTAGATGTGTTTATTAAAGCCTATCAAAGCTGGTTGTTTTTAGAAGTAACTGATCAGCCAGAGAGTCATTTTGAGCAACGTGGGGTTCGAGTTGGAGCCTAGCTAAATACTTTGTCGACTTTTACTCCATTTCCCTTGAATTTGAACTCAGAGTTCCTATATGGCCCTACTACTTTCCACCTGCTAATCTTCTATGCTTTAAATAAAGCATCTCCATTAGATGAGGTGATTCAACTAAATATTTGTGTTTACCTCCACAGAGTTGTGTCAATCTAGTATCACCGTGCCAGCGAGTGTTAGTACCATTTGTTGCATGATCTTTGTTGCAAAAATGCATTAGCAAGTTGCAGTAAACAAACAAAATTCAACAGTCTCATTAAACATTTAGTTTGGAATAGTTCCCACCGGAAGAGCTAAAGTGCAAATATACTTTGATGAGAGTGACGGCAGCGGCGGAAACAAATCTCATTTGCCAGAATTTCCCAACAGGTTAGCTCTTAGTTTAAGTTAAAACAATGTGGCTGTGTTTAACTTACATTAAGTCAAATTCAAATAAACTCAACTGAACATCATACATTCATACATTCTGTCGGTTTTTTTTTTCGAATGAAGAGGTTAACAAAACAGAATGAAAATAACGGACAGTGACACAGTTTTTATGGACTGGACACTTTTGTTCTTGTCAAATGTCTCATTTTAACTTTACAGAGCTGTGCATAGAATTTCGTTCTCACATAAAAAAAAAAAATGTTTAGGCCGTGTGCGAATTGGGCGAATTGGGTGAATTGAGTTAAAAATGCTGGTTAAATTTTACCACTACTGTCATATTTAAGCCTGTTCCGCAGTTAGTGTAATTTTAACGCATTTTATTCAACACGAAGTGTCACAAAACAAAACGTCAAGTTTTAACACACTTTTTAACGCAATTCGCACACGGCCTTAAATAATATAAAATATGGGTACACACATACAATAACTGCTCTAGAGAAATAGCCAGTTGCATTCCTCCCCTTAAGATATTAATACCCGCGCCTCCAGGAATGCGCATCAGTTCACCCTCGAGCCCAACTTCGGTCGTACGGTCATGTTCAGAGAATCGTTCTTTAGCCGTACTACGCGGATGTGGAACTGTCTTCCACACTCTGTCTTCCCCAGTCATTGCAATGTGCAGGAATTCAAAGCCAATGTTAACCGACACCTCATCCTTAACCCTCTCCGTCTATCCCATTTTCCCTAATCTCGCACTGTGCTTTGGCATAAAAAGGGAATGAAACCCCTTGAGTGCGTGCTCATTATAAAAAAAAAAAATAATAAAAAATAACAAGTTTAATTTCAAACTTATTTACTTACCTATCCGGTTCACAATCCATGAAGGATCTCAGCCCGAGAAATTGTAGCCTTCCATCGTGATCGGTCACTCGCATGCACTCTCCAGTCGCCGAAACCAGGCACTCTGGCATCTGCAGTCCCTTGGTCTCTGTACCGTAGGCTCGGTTTTCCTTGCCGTCTCGAACCTGGAGGCTCGGATGAGAAGACTTTTTTGGCTGGACGCAGTGCTGGGGGATCGTGGAAAAAATCCCTTACTGTGGGAATTTCGACTCAAAAAGGGACAAAGGGACATAATGTTAGTTTTTTAAATTTTCTAACAAGAAACAATAAAACAAATATAATAAAATAGTTCATAGTCCGAAAGGCATTAATTATAAGTTGATCATGAATTCCTTAGAGCGCCCGGTTGGGTTGGGGCCAGTAAGTTAAATGTAAGATTTTAGATAATAAGCTAGTTTGAATTCCTTTGTCTAGTAATAAGTTGTTGTGAGTGATAATGAATAAAAAATGAATTTTGAGAAAAAAAAAAAGGGAAAAAGGGAAAACCACTTGTTTTGTGGGAATTTCTCCTTAAACCAAAAAAGTACATTTTCACCAAGTTCTAATTAGTTTCGATAGTAAAAGTGTGAACATGTTACATCCACATGCAGTTTCTACTGCAATGGTGTTGGTTAACCATCCGACATTATACGACCAAAAATACATATAAAATAGACATTTGTATGGGCACAAATTTTGTGTGAAAGTTGCAACTAAAAGTCTGTCACAGGGAAAAATCATAAAAATGTGATTGTCACAATTGATAATCATCTCATTATTTTCTTCGCCGATTCCATTTCTCTAAATAAAAACAATTCAATATATGTACATATGAAATATGATAGATTTAATGCAAAAATGGATGAAACTGCAAGCAGAGGAAGAACGAAAGCAAAAAGTTGCTAGTTTCCAAACTTCTTTGTTGGAAAATAAAAACGATAAAACAAAAGCAACTTGCATGTTTTGCAACACACGTTTTTCTTAAGTTTTTGGTCTGTGGGAAAGGGAATTTGGAGACTGATAAGAGGGATTTTGGAAGAAAATGTCCCCCAGCACTGGCTGGCCGAGCCAATTTAGTCGTCTTTTCTTGGCCTTTTGGACTCAACCACATCTTGGTACAGCTCATACAGTTCTCGGTTGAACCTTCTTCTCCATTCGCCATCGTCACATACGGGACCGAAAATCAAGTTTTGAATAGCAGACAATTTGTCTTTCGAGTGAGGAGTTTTGAACACAGTTGTCTTGTAAAACCGAAGCAGCAGCAGCGGTTCGCTAGGGTATTTTTTTTTTCGTTTCTCCACTAAGTTTTCGTTTGTGAGATTGATGTTTGTTCAAAGGTAGGTGAACTCCTTAACTACCTCCAAATTGCTGCTACCAACAGTGACGTTTTGTTCTAGGCGGTGGACACATGTTGCTTTGTTTGTTGATAGCATTTACTTTGTTTTGTCCTCATTCACTTCAAGGCCAACGTGTTTTGCCTGTTCCTCAATAACTGTGAAGGCCTCAAGCACAGCGCTCTGTCGTCCGCATAGCACATTTGCACACTGCACTGCGTATTGCTTATCGTCATGCGGCACAGCTGGATCAGTTTGTTCGGGATCCCGAATTCAGACATCCCCTTTGTAAGTTCTTGTCGGTGGATGCTATCATAAGCTGCTTTGAACTCGATGAAAAGATGGTGGGTTTCGACTTGAAAATCGTTGGTCTTTTCCATTATTTGACTGAGTGTGAATATTTGGTCTATCGTTGTTCTGAATGGCCAAAAGCCACGTGCCGTGGTACGAGTCCATTATTATTTTGCAGAACGGTTTAAGACGCTCACACAGTACGTTGGATAGAATGTTGTATGCAGCATCAAGCAGAGATATGCCACGGTAATTTTGCATGACATAGGATCGCCTTTTTTGTAGATGGGGCATATGGAACTTAATTTCAAACAGCCAAACTCATAAACACGTATTAGCGAAGGATTAACCCTTATTCTGTGAATAAGTGGAAGTGCTAACTTATTATATCGTGGAGGGTGGTTTTGCGAAGGATTACGTTGAAGACTAATAGCGTTAAATCCTAAAGAGGATTATCAGAGCGAAGAAAAGAAATCTGACGTCATCTTCAAATGATATTGAGTTAACGGAGGTGCTGCGGCTGCGTCCCGTTCAATCTGGATCTAGAGATAGAAATCTTTTAATCTCAATTTTCCATCTGAGCGAAGTGAATCCTTCTTGAAAAGTCTGCAAAACCCTAAGTTTACCTTAAGGGTTGCCGTAGATCAAAATTCCATAACAACGGGTAGCGAAACGACATAGCGTCAGATATTCGTTTGGGTAAATATAAGAGTTTATTTCAAAAGGCCTGTGGTAGGCCTCGCCTTAAACACGAATGACTTAATCGGCATATTCGACCACGATAAAAAAAATAATATGAAATTTTTGCACATCACTGTTTGTTTTATCATCCAACAAGCATATACATTTGTCCATATCCAAATCCAATAGATAGGTACCAGTATATGCCTTATTCTCAAAACAAAGGTAAAAATAAATTGCTAGAATTAGTGCCAAGTACCATAATCCTTGGCAAAGCAAAATCCAAATAATTATCAAATATAGCACGCCAATATTTTCTAGAGTACCCTACTTATGTAGTATGTCGTTTCTACCTTGAGTCAGAAAAGTAGGTACATGCACGAGTAAAATGAGCAAACATCAACGCACACTCGTTGGCATTGAGAAGAGCAGGGATGTACCTACTTATTTGCTTTTTATGTTTCCAATTTCCACCGAAAAATCAAATCCTTGAAGATTCTCAAGAAAAGTTTTTAAATCACAAGAATACATTACTAGTGAAAGTGTAGGTCCATCCCTGTACAATGATTGTGTTCTAGTTCCACCGCACTACAAGCATTTACGAAGGACATGCTGCTGGACGTTCAGACGACAAACAATTGCCACGATTAAACAATTTCGATATTGCCAGGCAATACAATTGAAAACCGCTAAGCAACACAATTGGCAGATAACCAATTCGAACAGACAAATAGGTATTACCCAAAGTTCCTGTTCTATATCCTCTCAACGAATATGAAGGGACATACCTAACCTACAATCCATTCAGAAGTGGATTGCTAAAGCAGAAGGAAAATGTGTGGCCAATGCAATGTCTATTTCTATGTCATCAGGCAAAATCCTATTGAAAACGACAACACACTTCGCATTGAGTTCAATATAAAACAGAACAAAAACTAACATTTTGAGCGCTGCTGATCTGAAAGAGAGAAACAGCCACCGTATAACAACCGGAACACGGAAAAGCCATTCACAATTCGATTTGACCTGAATCCAATTCCGGCAACAATTGAGTTAGGGATTTTCAAACCATCAGCCACCATTTTGCCAACACCAAAACGAGAACCGGTCGTGGGTCGGTCGCTATACTCGCGGTTCTGGGTAAGATAAACTGCAGAGAATATAGGTATTGACATTGCCAAAAAGAGACTCATAATTAAATATTAACTTTTGATCGATTTTCACTCGAAAATTCTAAATAAAAACTATTCAATTCAAAATTGACGACCTACTCATATTTACATTGACTGCCTTAGTGCCAACCCAGAATAGCATGGTTTGGTTATAGATTTAGTGGTTACCTTGAGTTCTCATCTGCATAAATGAAATTGGAGTGTCGATGGCCTGGCCTAGATGCATGAATAGTTGAAGACTATAATATGCGCCTTTAATTGAAAAGCCTCGAATTCAGGATACGATATTTTTGTGTATTCGACATTGGCAGCGCGGCATTAATAATAATTCTATTGCTTCAAATTGGACAGTAATATTGTTGAATAACTTTGGATCTGAAGTTTCAACAGAATTTATAAAATGCCTTTTGACATAGAATAACGAAATACGGAATAATAGAGAGAAAGGCAGTTTCGATGCAAGCATTTTGAATGGACAAAAAGTAAGTGAATTAGTAATATTCGGTTATGAGTTTTTAATGGAATTAGTTTTGTTTCTTTTTTCAGTTTTTTGTTCTGAAAATTGACTAAAAGGATATTTTTTGACAGCTGAAAATGAAATCGAACGAACCTAGAAATGTGGAATTAGACCAGATATTTGTTAATTGAATTTTTAATTGCATTTTAGATCCGCTCATAGTAGGTATTTCGTATGCGGAAGAGGAAAAATATGAAAATTGTCAATGGCTGTCGTCAGTCGTTTGGTTTTTGGAAATGTATCTGGGCTAACTCTTTCGAAAAACCAATTTATTTTGACAGTTAATTCTATTGACAACTTATTCCAGTTTGAGCTTAAAATTAATTTGAAAATTTTTAAGCATTTCACATATTGATTCGAGTTCTTTTCATCGTCATTAGAGTACTTTTCATTCAAATTCTCGTAATCGTCATTCGAGTTCCTTTCTTTCGAGTTCTCGTAATCGTCATTCGAATACTTTTCATTCTTTATTCGGCATCGTCATTCGAGTACTTTTCATTCGAATTTTCGTAATCGTCATTCGAGTTCCTTGCTTTCGAGTTCTCGCCATCGTCATTCGAATACTTTTCATTTGTGTTCTCGTCATCGTCATTCGAGTACTTTTCATTCGAGTTCCTTTCTTTCGAGTTCTCGTTATCGTCATTCGAATACTTTTCATTCGAATTCTCATAATAGTCAGTGTAGCACTTTAAATTTTAATTCGCGCATTCGTCATTCGAGTTCTCTTCATCGTCATGAGAGTACTTTTCATTCAAATTCTGTAATCGTCGTTCGAGTACATTTCATTCGAATTCTAGTAATCGTCATTGGAGTACTTTTCATTCTAATTCGCATATCCATCATTCGAGTTCGAGTTCCTTTCATTCGAGTTCTCTTCATCGTCATGAGAGTACTTTTCATTCGAATTCGCGAAATCGTCATTCCAGTTCTTTTCATTCGAGTTCCCTTCATCGTCATGAGTACTTTTCATTCTTATTCGCATATCCATCATTCGAGTTCTCTTCATCGTCATGAGAGTACTTTTCATTTAAATTCTGTAATCGTCGTTCGAGTACATTTCATTCGAATTCTAGTAATCGTCTTTGGAGTACTTTTCATTCTCATTCGCATATCCATCATTCGAGTTCGAGTTCCTTTCATTCGAGTTCTCTTCATCGTCATGAGAGTACTTTTCATTCGAATCAGAGTATATCTAATAATGAGTAGGGAAACTCAGAAAAAATCACCTGTTGATTCACACATATTTTCACATAGATATGAGAAATAGATGTCAATGAGAAGGAAGGAAAGGGAAATAAAATAAGGTTTTTTGACAGACACACCCGGTTTTTATTTTATCGAATATTTTTTTCACAATTTATGACAATCAAGTTGGACCGCCTTTGAAAATCTATTAGAGAAAAAGGGAAAGAAGCAATTAATGCACGTGGCAGGCAGTTTTACATAAGGAATTGATTTGACTCTTTTCACTAATGGCATTTTTGTTGTGTGCTTTTTCGAAAATTTGTGATTGTAGTAGTGCCAACTACATTTGCAAAAGAGTTTCCCTGCTCATTGTTTGATATACTCTGATTCGAATTCTCGTAATCCTCATTCGAGTTCCTTAATTTCGAGTTTTCGTCATCGTCATTCGAATACTTTTCATTCGAATTCTCGTCATCGTCATTCGAGTTCTTTTCACTCGAATTCTCGAAATCGTCATTCAAGTTCCTTACATTCGAACTCTCGGCATTCGAGTATTTTTCATTCGAATTTGCGTAAGTCCTTCGGATACTTTTCATTCAAATTCTGTATTCGTCATTCGAGTACTTTTCAATCGAATGTTCGTAAAACCTTCGAGTTCTTTTCATTCGAATTCTCGTCATCGTCACTCGATTTTTCGTCATTCAAGGTCTTTTAATACCTGAAGAGCTTAAGTAGTAGAAGAAGTAGAGTAGAAATAGGTTTAATAAATCATCCGAATTATTTCACAGTGCATAATAGAGAAATTTCGAAGTGTTGCTTGATTCGAATGATTTAAGTGATTATAATCAATTGATTCATTTAAGTTGATTATAATCAATCATTTGAAAGCGCCCATCTTGGTTGTTTTGATTCTGACCTAGTCGATATATGAACTCAGTCACCAGTGCTGTTATGAATGTCTGTAGTTCGTAACAAGATGGCACTCAGCTGCCGTTATAATTTTTCCGTTGCTTTGACGAAAAGGTGGATGTTGGATTTTTCACTTTTAGTTTCGCCAAGTCGGAAATGTGTGGTGCCAACTTAATACTTCACAAACGCTAGTTGTCATGGAAATTATTAAAAATCAACATCGTTCGAGACTACCAAAACTTATAAAGGCAATGTACCGAAATATGAACAAACCTTATCGATGTTGTTAGCTTTTTCAATTAATTAAAATTATGTGTGACCTAAATGTTACGAACGTCACTTTCAAAAAATTCAATTTCCACGAACACAAAGTTCCCAAGGCCCCTTCAAGCACACAAATAATAAATAAGAAACCAAAAATAAATATTGTCACCAATCACCGTCATGTTGACCATAACTCATTCGCACGTTTTCCAAAAATCTCCTCTTGACTCGAACGGTGCTCGTTCTCGTACCGGCATAGCACCATAATACCTCATCAATGCCTCATTCAACTTGCAAAACTGAATTTACAATCGCATCAGCAAAATCTCGCATGTGTCTTTTGGCAAAAATCACGACACAGTCATTACGCTTTCACAGACTAGCAATTATTTGACACTTAAAGCAAAAGGTGTCGCTTAGCGAGTAACCGATGTCATCGGAGTGAAAGTGAGACTGTCTGGACGTTTGACATGCCACCAGCGATCCGTGCACTATGCAGCCCCACACCAAGCAAACACTGCCTCTCGGTGAGTATAGTTTCTGCGGCTTAATCATGTCTATTCCAAGGCTTGGTGAGCTTACGTGAGAAGTGGCAGCTTACTGTGGCATAATTTCCCAAATTGATTGCCACCTCTTGGCCTATAGTAATGCTGGAACATCGCAACTCTTATGGGCGAAAACATCGATTGTCAATGGACGATGTCATGCCATTCCCATATTGCAATGTAAGCATATTGGATTTTATTGGGAATGTGAAAGTGTCAGGCGAACAAAAAATCTTCACAAAACAAACAATTCAGATATCCAAATGCAGACAGCAGTGTTTCAACACATCTTGACACCCACTCGAGATTATTTTTGAAGAATCTTAAAACGGAGCGCGTCTCCTTCCATCACCTACTTGAGATCCAAAAGATGATTGTTTCAGCAGAAATAACAAATTAATTTCAAGAAAATTAAAACGAACACCATTTGTTGCAACTTCTTGTTGGCTATGGCGATTAAAGCGCCTGATCATCCGGCTTAAGAGTCAAGGATTACGGCGCGTATGCGGACTTGGTGAATGTTGCAGGAACTTAAATGTGTTGTGCGCTTGAGTGCTCAAGTGGATTCGTGGAAGAAGTGAATTGAAAAACTTGAGGCCAAATAACTTGGTTGAGATATCTTTGTCAATATGAATGTGAGCGTCTTGGAGGATTACTTCTTGATAGTAAGTGGAAGAGAATGGATGAGGGCAGTACCTACTCTGGTTTAAGAAAAACCTGTGGGTTACTCGAAGTTAAAGGAAGTTTACTTCGATGAGAGTTTGAAGTAGATATATAGAAAGTTAAATTCTTATCATTTGGATAAATTTCGTTTTTTGTCGAAAGAATAAAACCTAAGTTCGTCACCGTAATATGTAACAGCATATTTGAACTAGAGCTTACGTTTGAAGTTCCATTACGTGACATTACGTTCTTTTCTTTACGATTGTCAAAATAACGTGAGGTCATAGTGGCGTAATTAGACAGAAAACATAAAGCTGTTTTCTGTTAGCGCTGATATTGACTCCGTTACGCTTTTATACTTTGGATTGAACTTAGACTGACACCTGTCATTTTACTTAATTTATAAGTCTTTCCTCGAACGACATTTTATCTCGAAAATTAAGACATTTATTTTAAACAAAACCGACACTGAAGCAAGAGAAGTCAAATGCAAATGAAACATTTAAACTTTCGGTACAGCTTGTGCCACGTTACGTTTATGTTACGGGGTTCTCACAATATGTCAAATTGAATGTTACGTGAAGGTGTTACGTTGTTAGCAATTCATTTACAAAAATAAACAGAGTGGTGCGACAGCACTTGAAGACTCAAGGCTCAAGTGGGTTACACTCATCAACAATTCTCTAGGTACGTTGAGGGGACCTACAACGCCGAAAGTTGAGAAGCACTTTTTCATGACAGATGATACTCTTGGCAGGTTTGTCAGTTCTCCGCAAGAGGCAGTACCCGTGAAAAGATGGAATTAAAAGTTTGTGGGCTCGTGCAGGACTCGAGCCCACTCTTCAATTTATTTGTCACTCAACGCTTACGGTTAAGCAGCCTTGTGTTTCCCGCTTTACGACTTCACGTTTCGTACGTAATGTTGCGTAATATGACTCCAACCAAACGGAAGTTCTAGTTTTAATATGCTAAACATTTGCTATGTCTGACAGCTCAATAGCTGTACAAAAAAGTCAATATGCAAAACTCATTTGCTTTGCAGGGATGATGTCTATTGATGATGATGGAGGAAGAAATATCATTCCAAGCAAATTCAAAGCGGGTGCATCGTAACGCAGACGAAGACGAAGATAAAGAGCCGAACAGTCGACGACGAAAATGACAGCTGAAATTTGTATGGAAATGTCAACCTCGAACTTTAACTAAGACTCTAACAAAAACTCCCATTTGAACAGAACTCGATTAGAGTTATTGTTAAAACTATTCAAAGCAAGTTCCCTAACTTTTCCTAAAAAAGCCATTTCGGCTTTCCAGAATTTTCCCATAAGAAAAAAGAAAGTTTCTAATGCTGTCGTCATCGTCGTTTCAAAATTCTCAAACAAAACTAATCTAAATATCAGCGCCCGATTTTATGTCTGTTTTCTGTCAAACTCGCACAAATAGCGTAGCTCTGACAAAATGTCTACAAATTCCATTATCCCACTCCAAATCCCAAGAACCAATATAAAAGTCTCCCGCATAAAATATCTTCATTGCAGAGCGCAAATCCGTAAATGTATTCCATTGTTGTTTCAATTAGCCCGTAAATCTATCACCACCCTTCTCCACCTCCACCAAGCGCCATCTCCGCCACTTGTCGACCATTTCTCGTTTCGCCATTTTGTGGCACTTAACCGTTGTTTCAAAATAACATCCCATCGAACATATAATTCTAATTTGATTATGGAGAGCTTTCCATAATTTCGCTGTTAAACGAAAAACGACTTTCTGTTCTGTCATCATCATTTCGAGGAGGCCAGTCGCGTTGTCCCACACTCCAAAATCGGCCGAATTAAGTGATCCAAATGGACTGGGCTGATAGAGTGGTTTGGGGTTGGTGCTCTGATGGCCAAGTGTAGAATTTCTCTGTTTTCGAAAGTGGAAATTTCAATTTAAAGTCAGTGGCGGTAACGGAAATCGAACGACACACATAGTCCGGCCGAAAAACAACATTGAAACAAGTGCCAAAAACATCGCCAAAGCTAATGATCAGCTTTTGTGTGTGCGCCCGTTCTTTGCGGGCTGTTTCTGAACGAAAAGGTGGGACCGTGTTAATTATTGTTGTAAGCTACATGAAGCGATGGTAATTAGACGAAAGTATTCGATCCAAATGCTTTTTGCAATGTTTTCTCTTGGGATAGAACTAAGAGGGTAGTTCTGGTATGCAAACGATATCGACTTTAATCCCTATTGCGGCAGCTGCAGCAGGAGCTGTTCTGGTAGTTTATTATTGTGGCGACTTTTGGACCGTGTCTGGTGTTTAAATTTGCGATATCAGGACATGTATTGCTTTGCCAGAGCCGAAAAGTGGGACAATTAGAAAAGCGGATTTGAATTTTAATTTCACAAAGCGACAGAGCACAGCAGCTGGGTTAGGGGGTGTTAAATTGGTTTTATGTTGTGTCCTGAAATAGTAGTAGCACTTGATGTTCTATCGAATGGAGAGATTCGAAACCACTTTTTTAATTGATTATAGTCATTGAAGGTAAAATCAACATTTTTTTGGCAGAAAACCTTTTAACCTTTTAGGGGGTTGTTGTGAGAGCTGATAAACAGTGTATTTTGATCCTTTTTTATGGGCAAAGTCTTAGAGATATTTCATGGGCAGAAAGAATGTCAATGCAGCTGTTCACTGGACCTGCAAGAAAAAGACGTCTCACCCAATTGCTTAATTATTTTACACCCTTGAGTTGAATTCAGACAGTCAGTTACTATAAAGTCCCTTAAATCTTACTTAAAACCCATTAAACCCCAAAGTGGGTCTTCACATTGGTGCTTCCTCAGTGCTTTTTCTTTTAAGTACCTTCGCAACATTAAGCGTACGTCTGGTGACGGTAATTATAATTTAATCTCCACTCGTGGTTACACACAGATTGCAATTGAACCGACACATAACACATCAAGCATTCGCCCGAAAGTGCAATTAAATCCGTCGAGATGCAGCGAGTTAAGTGTATAATTATCCCATTTATCCAGTGGTCAGTAACAAAAAGAAAACATATAAAATTTTAAAACCCTCGTATTTGTCATAGGCCTTGGGCAATAATGATAATAAACGAAGCACCATGCGGCATCGGACAAGTCCCATGGGGCTGTGACAATTGGCAGACACCAAAGCTTGAAATCATTTACCAACAAATCCTCCCGCCTTCTCTGCATCACAAAACCGTATCGATGAGACAGAGCGCGCGGCGCAGCGCGGCGTGGCGTATAGTGGTCAAGAGTGTAAAACACTTGAAATTGAGTCGAGTATCTTCTTCATATTCTCGCTATAATTACCGACATTAATGTTCATCGATAAAAACGACACGTTAGTCCAACCAAATATCTGCAATTACAGATCACTTGCAATGGGTTATTACAAGCACTTGTCGGTTAATACCGCCTCGTCTCGTGTCTCGTTCCCTAGCTATATACGCCTTTTGTGACCGTAATCATGCTTCATGATGTTGCAATGAAATTTAACGACATTAGACAGGGTTGGAATTGATTATCAAGTGCAAGGGGGGCCAAATCGACTTCTGAATTCACTCCCTAGACGTTTTATAAAATATTGCACGGACCCTCGTCGAAGTTAAGTCCAGCCGTGTTATTAACAATTTCAAGACGGGTCACTGCTTATACCGGAATAATAGCCAGAAATGATTTTACGGGTAAAACGGCACCACTTTGTGTGCAATCGCACCTGAAACTCCCATTTGCAGTTATTTCTCGCGCTACTGCATCACCATCACTTCACCAGCCACTGTCAGTGCTGCTGCCGTTTGTCTATCGCGGCAGACAATTATAACCGACATAAAGTCAATTATTAACTTAAACCGAGTGCAGTGCCCGATTAGCTGGTCAATTAATCGTTGTCGTCCCCACAGATGTCCCTCTAATATTATCTCTCTCCTCTGTTCTCTAACACTCGCCTCTCCGTCTGACCATTTCTATCCCCAAAAGACACAGCACGTACCTATATAATTATTACTATCTGCAAGAGCCGACCGACCGCGACCCAGAGTTACGGACATCGGAATGGAATCTGGAAACATTTATTACAGCGCAAAACCAACTTAATTCAACTGTCACTGTGGCTATTGGCTTTTGGTTGAACCTGGAGTTGGACGGACGTTTCAGCGTTCATCGTTGTCAGTTTTGTCGTAACGTTAACGAAACGTAATTAAAATTCTCCACAGTGCAAAGTGTGTTGCAATAGATTTTAAAGAAAGACTTGATCGCAAAGTGTTGAACATTACCCACTTAGCGACGGATCGGAGTGACATTTGTAAAACAAACTTTGACGAGTTGTTATTTGGACACTTCGTTTGAAATGGGTATCAGAAATGTCACCTCGGAAAATGAAAGTAAAAACTAGTTGAGATGCACCTGTGGCAAAAAACAAAAAAAATACAGTTTGACAAGTGCTTACTGCGATGTAGTTTGTTTTCGAGAAGCAAGAGTCATTTGTGATCACAGAAATATGGACATATAATATGGTTTATGGTACGCTATGGAGAATGGGAGCATATTGCTTACATCATGCAAGCTGGTAATTCAAGAAACAAGTATTTCTACTGGCTACAAACTTTGAATACTAAAGCACTTCGTATTTACTATTTAATACGATTTTAAACCATAAATATGACCAACGGAAACCATTAAAGTTGACTAATTAATCAAAAACTCGACTTGAGGGGAACGGACGACCAACTGGTATCAATTAAAGCCACAATGGCTTGTGAGTCTTGAGCGATATTAGTTTTGGAAGCTGCGAGAGTCGTAAAAGAATTGAATTCGTTGTGAAATATTTTTAAGAGAAACTACGCAATGGGAATTATTAGTGGCTAAAACACAAACAAAAAGGGAGATCCTCTAAACTGTACCAACTACAGAGTAATCAGTCTACTTAACATCGCTTACAAGATCCTCTCTGCCGTAATATGTAAAAGTCTGAAGCCTTTCGTCAACAATCTGATTGGCTTCAAGCTAGGAAAGTCAACCATCGATCCAATGTTCACGTTGCGGCATATCCTGGAAAAGACCTATGAACTCCAAATCGATACCGACCACCTTCTCATCGATTTTAAGGCCGCGTATGACAGCATCTACAGAGACGAACTGTATAAAGCTATGTCCAGTTTTGGCATCCCGTAGTATCCATAGCTTAGTGGTTAGGTGCGTTGGCTGCTAAGCAGAACGTCGCGGTCGTGGGTTCGGTTCCTACTCGTGCCCATAGTTTTTTTTCACGGACACTGCCTCTTGCGAAGAACTGACAAAACTTCCAATAGTATCATCTGTCCTGAAAAAGTGTTTCTCAACTTTGTCGTTCAGAATTGGCGTTAAACTGTAGGTCCCTCAATTCTTCACACGCAACTAGAGAATTGTTGATGAGAGTATGCCACTTAGGCCTGGGCTCTTCAAGAGCTGTCGCGCCACTCTATTATTATTATTTAGTTTTGGCATCCCTGCCAAGCTCGTGCGCTTGTGCAATTGACGATCGATGGAGAACTCACGCTGTTCCATCAAGGTTGGCAACGAACTAACGAAATCTTTCGACGTCGAAAAAGGATTCACACAAGGCGATGAACTATCGCGCGATTTCTTTAACAATGTTCTTGAAAGATAGTGCAAAACTCCACCGTCAACACCAGAGGCAATATCTTCTAAAAATCTGTTCAACTTCTCATGCACGCCATTGTTATTGATACAATGGGAAGAACACAGCGTGATGTCAATTGCGCCTTTGTGTGAATTGAGACAGAAGCGGCAAAAATGGGTTTAGCGGTAAATGAGGGAGAAACGAAGTATATGGTGTCTTCGAGGAAGGACACCCAACACCGACGCACTGCTCGGACAGAACGTCACAACAGATGCATACATTTTCGAGGTAGTAGAGAAGTTTGTCTACCTAGGCTCCGTTTTAAACAAGGGCAATAACACCAGCGCCATTACCGAGATCAGACGAAGAATAACTCTTGCTAATCGCTGTTTCTTTGGGCTAAGAAAGCAATGGAGTGGAAAAGACCTCTTTCGAGCAACTAAGGTAAAACTGTACAGCAAACTCATCATCCCAGTCCTGCTGTATGGTGCAGAAGCATTAACCTTGACAAAATCGGATGAAAGTGCCTTAAGGCTGTTTCGAGAGGAAAGTTCTTCAGGTCATTTTTGGCACCATGTTCATTGAAGAGAAATGGCGAAGAAGATTATAACAGCGAACTTCCCGCGATGTACAACGACAAGGACAAGGACCTAGCCAGAAGGGTCAAGGTTCAGAGACTCAGATGGCTCGGTCATTAAGAGCGGATAGACACCATTGCTGTAGCGCCACCTTACGTTGTAAGTAAGACACATAAGACACAAACACGCTTCATTTTCGCGTTCGTCTGATGCGTTACGATGCACTCGCTTCGAGTTTTCTTTGAATGAAAGTTCTCCTTTTATCATCATTATCAATCCAACAAAAGTGGACAGCTGTTGAGCTGTCAGACAAACCAAATGTTCAGCATAATTCACTAGACTCTAGAGCTTTACGTTACGTTACCTACGAAACGTGAAGTCGAAGGTTCATTGTTACAGCTGTTATTGAATTCCTATGGCTAAACTCGTAAGCACCAGGAGACGCTTTAACTAAAAAGCTGAACAGAATGCAGTGGCCAGTTGTCAGTTGCCGAAAATGACAGCTGAAATTTGTATGGAAATGTCAAACTCGACGTGTAACAAAGTTGAAAAAAATTCTACTTGGTCGCGCGAATATATACAAATTTAGCTGTCTTTTTCGGCTTCTTGCAGATAGAGCAATGTCGCTTTCTAAGGATAATGTTTGAGAGTCTCATTGAATCTCTTCAAAATTGCTTAAAGTAAGAATGGACCTCAGAGATTGCAGAAACCTTGAAAAAATCTCCAATTTTCAAAAACGAAATTATCAGGCTTTAAATCAAGAAATGCACTTTAAGCTTCATTAAAGTCGCCTACCAAAATGCTTCATAGACAATTTTTAACACAGTCTCCTTTTTTGGTTTTGAAAATGTACAAGCTCAGCTCAGTTCGTTTTTTTTGGACCTTTATCAAAGTGTTCATTCACCTTGTCACTCAACTTGGATGACATAGCAGTCTCGACAGAAAAAAAAATATCAAAAAACCTAGAAGCAGAAAAAATCCGTCCAGTGCAGGTTTCTGTGGTTAATTTAATCCTCGAAGGCATCTGTGCACTTTTGGTGCTGTTTGGCCATCATGGCCATGTGATTCTTTTGCTTCTTCGTTTTTTGGTCAGTCTTGTGTTCTTTTTGAATGTTTTGGTTTTCTTTTCTTTTTTTAGGTTTGGTAATTTAATTTCACGCCTTTTTGCGCTCACTGAAAATCATGAGGCGACAAACCGAACACGAATCGCGCGCTTGTTTTCTGTTTTCAGTCGTATCGTACCGCTTTGTTTTAACTTCTTGTTTCTGTTGTTGTTGTTTTTGTTTTCAATTGAATTGCTGCTTTTGGATGGTTCCTTTCAAGAGTTCTAGGACTCTCATGGTCGTGTTTAAAGAATTAATTTAGAGAGTGAGACCACAGAGGGTGCGAACAAATATCCCACTAGGCAATAACAAGCACAAACCGAAGGAACAAAAAAAAACCAAAACACAACTGGACACAAATCCGCAACGATGACGACAACGACGACGAGGCCACGATGAAAAGGGTCAAACATCCAGCTCAGCGACAGCAGCCCGTGAGCCAAGGCTTTTTGTTGGTTCTGTTTTTTGTTTAGTTCCTTTTGAAGCTGGAGGAGAGCAATAAGCAGGCATACCGAAAAAGAACCTCCAAAGATGCTGCACGGATGAATTAACAAAAGTTCTGTGGTGAAAATTAAAATTACAATTAAAATTAAAGAAGAAGTCGACAAAAACAAAAAAACGGTACACGAAACGACACAACAAGCTGGACACATAATTTCCTGAAGTGTCTCCTCGACTGACCTCAAGTCAACTTGGATCCGTTGTGTGGCTGGTTCGTTGCTTCGCAACCACCGATTGCAAATGCTACGATGCTCATTGTCCTTCTTGATAATTCAAAACCAAGAAGCAGACACGCTCGTGTGATACTTAATTAATTATGAGCAAGTCGTTGGGGTCTCCAAGGAGGTTAGCCGAACACGTTGGCAACTTTAGCTGCCTTCCCCTTCTGACTGGCATATGTGCAAATAAATATATGCACAGCTACCAGGAATAACAACAATAACAGAAATCACAGGCGCGTTGGACCGAAAGCAGGTAGTGGAACGGGACACATTTGGCAATTACTTGCCACCCTGAAATTGTCTCCTGATGTGTTCTAAAAGTTGTCACAGCAACACCATCCTCGTCGTCGTTGTTACTTGAAACCAACCTGAAACCGACTCCGACCTCGGCCGTGCGTCCGTCTGTTGTTATTTAGTGCGATTTAGGTTTAGTTGTCTTTTCCACAGGCAGAAGGCACGGCATTCGAGGTGCAGCTCCCTCTGGACGTTCCTTGTCTCCGACTTGCCGGTTAAATTGTGGGAGAAAAGGGATAGACCCACTGTTGTGTGTTATTATCTCTTGGTGGTGATCTTTTTCTTCGAGTGTGACTTCTCGTAATTTCTGGACAAAGTCCAAAACAACAACACAAAAAAGCCACTGTAGAGGAATTGGACACTTTTTGCTGTTCTCTTCAGAGCCATGTTAATGGTGCACCAGAATAGCAGAGAAATGTGGTCACCCAAACCAAAAAAATGAAGGAGGAAGAGACTATGCCAACTATCAAACGACAACCATAGTGTACCTTTGGCCATTTGGGTGATCCTTATCGTTTTCAGTGAACCGGCAAATAGTTCCTTTGGCTGGCAACCAGAAGCAGCAAACAGCAGCTGAAGACAGTCCAAAAAGGTCGTTCGAGAGGAGTCCTCGTCGTCGTTGTTGGTCGCCGCAAAAGAACTGTACATTAATGCACTCTAATAGCCGAAATGGTCTTTGGAGCTTCATAGACTAGAACTAAGAGCACCATACACCAAAGCAACAGCTACAGAAAAAGAGTATCGAAAGGTGAAAGGAATGAGGTGCTATCATCGCATTTAAACTTTTGAAACTGTTTGCAGAATTAATGGCAACCAAGATGCAGATATACTTTAGAGGTGCAGTTAAATTAAATAACTTCGATTTTGTTGCAGCTTAGAGCAGCTGACGACGATGAAGAGAGAACCTGGTTGGTGAGCCTTTGGCGCTACAGAGACAAGTGATTGCTGTTTGTGTGGAAATAAAGGAGAAACTCTTTAAATAAATGAGTCTGGTGTAATTTGAAAATAAGGTAATGACGGAAGGAGTTCTTAAACTTTAAAGGCTTACAGATTTATCTTGGAAGACACCTCCGGGAGTTGAATTGTAGATTGATAGTATAAGTGATATGTCTTATGGCCCCTTATGCAGCTTTGTATAGTTTCTGTACACAACTATGTAATTTGAAGTCTACCAAAGAGTTCTTGGGAGTTTGTTTGAGTTTCATTAAAACATTGATTTGAATCATTAAATCTTCAAGAACATCTTATTTTGATTAAAGGGAATAGTAGCCACCGCTTTCAATTTAACTAAGGTTCACCTCGGCTATTAAAAACGGCATCGGGTGTCTGGAACTTAAATATTGATTTACTCGACTTTTTACAACACAAGACAGCGGAGGACAGACTCCGGCCTTGAAGTTTAAAATTCCGGTCAATGTGATTCAAGCCGGCTGATAAGGCACCATTCCTTAAATATGAACCTTTTACAAAACGGTAGAAATACTTGCTCCGATATCCGTTAAAAATCCATCACCTGAACTATTCCTATGGTTTAAATCAGATTCTCATACCAACCAACCAAAAATTCGAATTGTCAAGAAATTCAAATTTATTTCATTTGCTTGCTTACAATTCACATTATGTAAATTTTTTTATACAATTTACCCCCAAAAAGAGAGAGTTCCACATTCTCGGAGTACGGCTAAAAAATGTTTCTCTATACTTGAGAGTACGTCCGAAGTTGGGCTCGAGGGAAAACTGATGGGCATTCCTGGAAGCGCGGGTCTTACGATTGAATTGTTTAAGGGGAAAAATACAACTGGTTATTTCTCTATAGCATTACCGTAAAAGTAACGATAAAACTGAGAGAGACACGAATCGTTGGTGGTCTAAAAGTGTGAGTGAATCAGTCATGTCTCTATCACCGATCATTCTTTCGGCTCTTCTTTACATACCATCAAAAAGGCTTAAGTATGTTACCGGAGAACCAGCCCAAAGATGGGAATTGTACTCAAACTTTGGACGAATGTAAGTCTTATAGATTTTTCATATAGCGAGATCAGACGGGGAGAAGAACTTCTAGCACCGTCTTATCTTACGGCATTTTTGGCGACATCACGTATGTGCTCAGTCCACAAGAGGTCAAATATGAGAAGCTGAGGGTACTATCGTCAGCGAAACAATTTATTGGATTAGAAGATCAGTTATGAAAATGAGAAAGAGGGTAGGTGACAAAACGGAGCCCTGAGGGACACCAGCATTTATATTGTGGGTTTCAGACTTGAATCCGTCCAATACAATTTGTATTGAACGGTTCGAAAGAAAGCTTCTAATCCAACGAAGAAGAGATTCATCGATGCCTAAGACACGCATTTTCGATAAAGGAGCAAGATGCCAGACATTATCAAATTCCTTTGATATATCAAGTGCAACAATCTGACTTTCTCCAAAATGATGTAAGGATTTGCTCCACTGTTCGGTGAGATAAACCATCAAATCACCAATAGACTTGTTGCTGCGAAAGCCGTACTGCCGGTTGGTTGTTAGTAATCATTTCTGTGCTGGAGTTTACGTCACTATCGAGAAAGTATAGTGACCAGTTAAAGATCCGGAAAAAGTTGCTGAGACCGTCGCAGTTGGCCTTCTCGTATTGCCATACGGTTCTCTTCGGAGCTCTTGCTCTAACTGGATTTGTTTGACACGAGAAATTTGCAGAAATGATACTATGGTCTGATCTGTCTAGAGGCATTTAAACACTGATATCGTAAATATGAGGGTCAGACATAAGGAACAAGTCAAGAGTGTTTTCCGCTTGGCCATTAATGTCTAATATTCGAGTGGGCTCGGTGACAAGCTGAGTAAGGTGGTTCAACTCAGCAAAGATTTCAGCACACATCATTCCTTCGGGTGAAGCCACAAAGAATTGTGTACATTAATTGTGCACATTGAAATCGCCCGTAATAGCGATTTCAGTGTGAGAATACAGGGACACAATTCTTTGAATGGAGTCAGACAGAGCGTCAAATTTGCGAGAAGAAAACAGTAGTGAATGATGTGCTTATTTACGGAAAACTTGAACTACATAAATTGAAAAAGGGTTGGAGCAGCGTCCATACTGTGTTAAGAATTGATAAGCAACATCATTCCTAATGTAGACGGCGAGTTTATGGTGGGAGAAGAATAAATGTTCATAAGAGGAAATTAACTTTCGAAAAAAGTTTCACATTCGTTCTTTTCCTAGTGTACGGCTGACAGTTTCTTAACCGGAACCTTTGCATTTTCTCTTGCATGTCCGAAATGCACTTCTTCTAAGTGTAACGCTGACTAGGCATGGCTTCTCCTTGACCTTTGCTTTTGATTGCTACACCGATTCCGAAAGCTTACTTCGTGGTTATTCTTCTTTTCCAAGAATACAGTGAACTGGAACTGGCACCCGTTCGTCGGCGCCCAGAGACTACTCGAAGTTTATTCGCTACTTTTCGCTAGAGACAGAGAGTACATTGCTTTTTTGGCTTTTTCTTGTTTTTTTCTCGATCCGCTTCTGTTAAATGTATAATGTGGAACTGCCGCTTTCTCATGACATCTGCTACCGTTTATTTTCTAGTCTTTTGCTAAGGACAGCACCGATTTCAAACCGTTAACGCTTACCGCTGCTTCTCTAGTGTTTCGTTAGGGACAGAAGGAACCATTTAGAATTTTACTTGTTTAGATTAGATCCACTTCTTCTAACTATATCGGGCATAGAAACCATTCTCTCTCGAGACCCGACACCATTCACTCTTTGGTTTTTGCTAGAGACGATAGTCGTGTTTTTTTCACTACTCAGAAGCCAGCACAGCAAAATTTCTCTAGACAAACAACAAAAATTTGGATTGAAGTCGATAAAAATTCCAATAAAAAAAATGACAGTTGTTACGGCGGTAGAACATTCAATTATTGAAATGAAGACAGAGCTGTTGGCGTTAAGAAGAATTATTTTGCTGCGCAAATCTAATGATCTGAACTTATCTGAGTTATGCACTCGCTTAGGTTGAAGTATTTGCTGATTTTGTTCAATCCGAGGCGCAACCATCGGCTTCATTTTGCGACGTTTTATGTAACAATTGACATACAATTTGAATTCGACAGATAAAGTGATTTGGAGCGTTTTATTCCCACTTGATTACTGTGCTGGCTACTGAGTAGTGAAAAAAAAAACACGACTAGTGTTGGATTGTATTAGTTGATAGGTTAAAAGGTTGGTTGTACTTCGGGGTTCAGACTTCTCACTCAAGTTTTACTTGCTTTCCTTGGAATTAATTCTGATTAAAAAGCATCACAAACCATTAACGTGCGAAAATAGCTATGCTTATCCTCAATTTTATTATAATTATTTCGACACTAACTGAATGTGAATCATAAAAATGCAAGCGAACATATAAGAAAAATCTCATTCCATTGCTGATTCTAATGACAATCAAAAGTATTAAAGTGAACATTAGCATGAAATACAGTGAGTTGAAGGTTTTTCGTTGTGATGAACGGTGTGTCGAAGTCTTACATTTGAACTTAAAAGTTAATTAACGCAACCATATAACTTATAGCTCACACGTTACTCATTTTATTCGTTCCCCGAATTGCCCGAATATCAACATGATTGTGACAAATTATTTCAATGTTTCAACTTTGTTTCATTTCCTTTATGATTTAAATTCAAATTTAAACAATTTCTCATTACTCCTTTCTGTAGAAATATTTAATACCCAACCTGCACGAATTAAGCACACACATGAAACTTATTTCGAGGTGAGTTCATTTTAGTTAATCAAAAGGAACCCATAGCTGCCCTAACCCGGAAGTTAAACAATGCCAAAGCATGAAAGCTCACAAAAATAAATACTCTTCCTGTGAATAATTTTAACAATACATATTGGTATGGGAACCTCCCAGCCGTCCTCTGTCGCTTCCACTCTGTATCAAAAATACAAACTTCCATTATGGAAAACTATTTGATCCCAGAAGTGCTGCAAAATTCCAACTCTTCTGATTCCTTACAAAATGCTAAAAAGGGAAAAAATAAAGAAAAGTGGGTTATAAAGAAAAATAAAGGTTGCCCCAACAAATTCTCGAGCAGGTGCACATAATTGCTGCACACATTGTAAACTGGAGCGTAAAGTTTTGTTGTTTAAACAGGGTCACCATTATTCTTGTCCTGATGCCGTTTGGTCCAGTCGAAAGTATTAGATCCAAAACTATATGAACCGTATAACCTGTCCATGTGCAAATAAAACTCACTCTCTTTCTCCCTCTCTCTCTCTCTCTCTCTTTTCAACCTTGATACCGTGTCGTCCTGCATCCTTGCAGTTCCATTTTTCCATCAAGTTTATCATGCTGCAGTAACGAGCACAAGAATTCAATTCGTTTCGATTGAAGAGAAAGGAAACAACACACAAAGCATCGTTGCCTTGGTCCTTGTGGACTGCTGCTAGTAGAACTGGGAGTGGGTCTAGGACTCGGAGCGAACCAGCACACACAATCAAAATCTCATTACAGAAAGTTTTTATAGCGTTTTAAAATAATCCTGCAGCAGTTCGGTACGGTACAGGCAGAGGTGGACCATCATCATCATTAACAGAGGACACAGGACCTTGGTCTCACTCCTGCATACATAACACAGGTCGGCTGGGAATTTCTAAATTAATTTTGAAAATTTACCCTCCCCCCTAAACTTTGCGAGCTCTTTGCCTTTTGGTCATATTTAAGTTTGAAGATTCCAAAGTCATTACACTCAAAGTTCGAGTTCACAAAGAGTGTTTAAGAGCATCCCTACGGGTTATTTGGAGCATGCAACTAGTATGATGGGAAACTGGTATAACGACAAAGCAATGACGACTGCTGACGGCTGCGGAGCTGGCAACCGCAAGATGAGTTGGTGGTTTTGATTAAACTTGTCAAAATGACAACGAGAAAATAATGAATCCTTGAAATTGTTTTACAAGCGAGTGCGAGTGTTGTAACTGCCTGCTGACTGCTGTGAATATGCGACGACTTCATGTCGCCATTGCTGACAGCTTTTAGCGATCTAGAGATGGCCTTGGAAATTATTTTGATTCCACTTCTGACACATGTTATCCGCGTTGATCTGCGTTGTGTTGTGGCATCGTATGTTTGCTGCTCTCTGCTTGATGTGGTAACAAGATGTTATCATCTTGTGATTCAATCAAGATGAATTCGTTTAATGTTCGTTAAGTCTGGATTACTTTTGATTGAGTTGAATGTCATCGCCTGTACGGAGGCGGTTTATTTCAAGCTTCGGGATGCAAGATTAATAAGCTGTCTGAACTGTTTAATTGAAGACTTGAAGACAATCGAATCGTTTATCTTGTCAAGGAATATGACGTTCTATGTTTATAAGGGGCAGCTGATGATTTAACTGTAGTGATGAGTGGACATCGAAGTGAGGTCATAGACTGGCAGTTCAAGTCTACATGCATAGCGGTACCTGAAACTCAATTAAATTCTTGACCATGGAATCCATTAATCCATTCAGTCCGTGCTTTTGTATATTGAAATACTCGAATTTGCATTTGAAGTTGTCTGCTGGTACTCCGATTTATTTTTGGCGAGCAGCCCCTGAATCAATTTTCAATTTACACCCAAAACGGCCAAAACCACTCCCTCTCGTTTCCTCATAAAAACTCCGAAAACACCATTGAATTTTATTATAGTGAAAATAAATTCAGGCCTGACTGAAGCTCAATGCGTTGCACAAACGCAGCATTCCGCCATTTGCCAGAAAACCAATCAACCCACCTTCAAAATAAAAAAGGACTTTTGTGGGTGTGGATCCGTTGTGAAACAAGTGAAACCAATCGGCATGAATATTTAACAGTGTTTTGCGTTTCAAAAAACACTTAAAAATTCTATTTACATTCTTCCATATAAGCCCATCCAAGCGAACTTTGACGGACTGCAAAGGACAACGAGCACCAGCTCACTCTTTCATAGGGATTGATTGCGAGAGGAGCTGATATGGAAGGATGGCAGGGACCCTAACCTATTTATTTGTTTTTCGCTGTTCAATTTTCGGTTTCGATCACAGAAATGTTTGCGGATTTCTGGTAACGATTTTGGCCCATCACTGGCTGTGCGGTGAATGGGCCCAGGCATTGAATTGGTATTGGGCGTGTGCGGTTCCCGATAACCGAGTTGGTTTTTTCAGTGAATGGGAATAATAAAAACCCAAATGGAATGCCACTTGCACAAGTTTTTTTTCCAGTTCTCCCTTCTGTCAGCCCTGAAAGGCCAAAAATAATTATAAATCGAAAAAATGCAAGTCTGCCTCCAATGGAGGAGCTATAGGAGAGTGTTTTGTCCAGTTTTTGTTTTTGTTTTCGGGTCGGGGATTATCGATGGGGCTGCCAGAGTTATTTGTGGAGTGCGTATTATTTTATCGCTCTCAGCCCAGTTGATGATGATGCATCATTTTGGCCATGCATCATTGGATAGCAAGTGTATGGCATGCCAGTGTGGCCGAATAAGTTTTGGCATTTTTCAAAGTTGATATCGAGGATATGTGAGAGGGACGACGGGACCGACGCTTGATCGAGTGCCATTCAATGCAAATTTTTTGACAAATTAAATTTTTTGTTACTGCTTGCTAAAGGCAAATCCATTTGAACTTTTTGCTTGAAACTAAAACAAAAGTCGAAAAGAGTTATTTAGTTTTTAAGCCAAAAAAAGTGTTTTGGAAATAGAAAAAAGTTTATGGGCTTAGATCGATTTTGCGAACAAAGAGTGTTCAGCAAATAACATGAACAGGCTTTTAGTTTAACCAATCGTTAACACAAATTTTGCTTACTTGTTTGCCTAAGTTGTATTGTGGTGAGTCTACAAGTATTTTGATGACCATTCTATTTTGATTCGCAAATACAGTTTTGAGGCCAAACTAAATAAGTTGATACTGAACAAATTAACGAAGTAAACTTTGAAAACAATAAAATAAAATGAAAAATATGAGTGCGACCCATGTGGTCCACACGACTAACCTCCCAGAGTAAAAATAAGTGAAAACATTAGTTGTTTGGCAAAATCTCCAGCCACTGCATCCCGTTGGAGTTGTACCATGTACACGAACGTTGGTTTTCAAAGTAAAGTTCGATAATGATGATTTGAGGACATACATTACGTTCATTGAATAACAGTGGTCATAACAAGTCGAGGACTCATGTACAACTACTTTGCAC
Source organism: Sphaerophoria rueppellii (assembly GCA_920937365.1). NCBI lineage: Eukaryota > Metazoa > Arthropoda > Insecta > Diptera > Syrphidae > Sphaerophoria > Sphaerophoria rueppellii. The sequence goes on from CAKKXW010000001.1 coordinate 5,089,445, forward strand.
AGTAAAAAACAGCCTATCGCTCCAAAATATTGTAGTTTTCTTTTAGTGAAAGAATTTTTCTAATCGGATTAGAATTTCCGAAGATTAACATTTATATGGCAAAACAGCGTTTGGTGGGTCAGCTAGTAATCAAATATAGTCTATGATACTCCTGAATATTGTTTTTTTTTCACACTAACTATAAGATTTTTTGCACTATTGTTGAAATTATTGCAGAAATTATCATAATTTTCATTATATTAGGGTTGTCTTAGATTTTTGATTGCCATTAAAAAACCGCTAAGCGGATTTCGCTCAAAACTAATCAGCTCTTAACAACACAATACCGCGTCGAATGAGACCAATTTTATGACAATACGATGAGTGGTTCGCGAGATAATCGATCTGAAAAGCCCACATACACACACAGACATGACCATAAAAACGCTTGATTCGGATTCTAGTGACCTCGAAACATTGTGATGTTCTTTTGTTTTTCTCAGCTGAGGTAGGTCAGCGGGTCCAGGTTTCTCCGAGGAAAGAACAAATAAAACTCGGTGTTTAAAGAAAGATTCGGTTCTAATGTATTTATTGTAGTGAGACAGTTTAGAGCGGATAGACACCAATGCTCCGGCCCAGAAAGCCTTCGACACTATTTCCGAGGGACGCAGGAGGAGAGGAAGACCGCGACTCAGGTGGCGCACTAAAGTGGAAGAGGACCTCAATCAACTTGGAGCTAAGCTGGCGGAGACTGTTGATTGAGGCCCAAGTCCACGACTGTAGCGCCACCTTAATAGTAAGTAAGTAAGTAGAAGACAGTTTATAAACGGCGGATTCCTAGAACAAACGGCGCGCGGCGGATGGAATTCAATCCCTAGTTCTAGGAATTTTAAACGGTGGATATACTTTTCCCTAAATCCGGACGTACAATGGGATGTCAATTCCTTTATTCGGAACAATATCTACTAAAAATCCTATAATGGGGCATACTTCCCTACCTTGACGGAATGATGGGATTCACTCTCTAGTCAAGATACTAAAGGCTGAAGTTAAACTATTTGAGGCTTATATGAGTAACCAAAAGCATGCCTCAGAATACTCCAAATAAAAAATATTTATTGTACGAGCACCTAACAGTCGACGACCAAAAGATCGATATCACTCCTCCTTGGATAGTTTTCGAGTAACAGTAGAGTGAATGAAAGAATACAGAAAAAGTAGGTATACCTCATGCAATTGCACATCAACTATGTAACTTCTGTCTTATATATGCGTTGCTGCAAATCTGATAACGTTGTCGGTAATTTTTTGTTGTCTTTTGTTGTATTGTAATCTGCTATTAACGGGCGGTGTTGTTTGTATAACTTCGTGTTTGTTGTTGTTTTCATTTCGTTTTACGCCGCTATGGATGCTGTTGTGGGTTTATGCTTTATTTCGGCGCTATGTCGGTGTTGTTGTTTTGCATCGTTTGTTGGTTGTTGTTTCTTTCGTGCTTATGTTGTGTGTTCATGTAACTTCGTTACAACATGGAGATAGCCAAAAATTGGAATGCACAAAAATCGAACAACATTACCATAACTTCTGCTGGGAAGCTTAAAATTAAAGTGAGTGTACTTTAAAACAAATGTCAAATCGCAGATGTTGCTAACACTGATGTGTCTAGTGCATTTGTGTTCGCTAAGAAATTTTTTAGTCAGAAACGTCATCAAGATTAGGGTGGATTCACATTACATAAATCCGTCAAATGACAAAATTGATAAACATGTTGTTGAATATGAACCCGCTTAAATGAAATAATAACGCTATAATTTCCAGAGAGCTTGGGTCTACTGTTAGTTTAAATACACGAATTGTTTCTCTACAAATCAACACTGTCCACATCCTAGGACAAAATTCACTGATGTTTAGCATCAATTTTGGGGTAGTTTAAGGAGTTCACCTACCCTGGGAACAAACATCAATCCCACAAACGACACCTTAGTGGGAGATCCGAAGAAGAAAAGCGATCTCAACTGCTGCCTCGGTTTTGGCAAAACAAAATGGTTCACAAAACTCCTCACTAGAAAGACAATGTGTCTGCTTTTCAAAACTTTAAGCATTCCTTACTCAACTGCGCCGATGTGAGACTATAAAAAAAAAAGGGGATTTTATTCTGGGCATTTTCGAAAGAAAAATTCTTCGACGGATTTGTCCCTATGCGACGATGGCGAATGGAGAAGAAGGTTCAACCGAGAACTGTACGAGCTGTACCAAGATGTGGATGTAGTACAGAAAGAGCTGCATTGGCTCGGCCACATCGAGTGAATGGACGACAACGCTCCAGCCAAGAAAGTCTTCTCGCAGCCCCCAGGTTCGAGCGATAAGAAAGACCGAATACGTTACAAGACCATGTGCGGATGCCAGAGCGCTTGGTTTCGGCGACTGGAGAGTACATGCGAGGCAACATTCACGATAGAAGGCTGCAGTATCTTAGGCTGATATCCTTCATGGATTGTGAGCCGGATAACTAAGTAAGTAAGATTTGTTTGCTCAAAAAATGTGGAATCTTTTGGCACTCTTTGGCCTATCAATCCATCGTATACAAAACGTTTAAAATGCCTTCCAGCAGTATTCTCAAAAGCTCTCATTTCAACAACTCATTGATTTACGTGACTTTTTTTTATCAATTTCTCAAATATGATTTGATTGGCGCTGACATTGAATCGATTCTCAAAGCAAACAGACGACCACGTTTCCATAAATGATGCATAATAAAACCACAACCGTCAATCAAAGAACCACATGAAAGCCTTGAAGACAGATCGTGCTCATAGTCTTCTATAACAGGTAAGCTAGAGTCCATCATCGTTTTGTTGGCTTCGCTCTGCTCACTATGGTGCCTTCAAAAAAGAAAAAAAGACTACAAAGTAATATTGGCCAACAATCTAAACCTGAATTCAATCTCCATCTCATCATTCGTCTGCGCAATGAGGCGCATTGCAACAAACCGTGCGACTATACAGTTTTATGAGATCGTTTTATAATTTTAATTGATTGGAAATTAATGATCTCAAGATATCGATAGCCAGACTGCGCCATTCTAAATCTTATTCATCATCATCATCGTCGTCGTCATCATTCTCGTTTTTCGCTCTCCTCCGAAAAGATGATTTCTTTCGGACGGGCACATAACGAACAACTTCGACAACAACATCAACGAGGACGACTACAAAACGATAAGGACAACGCTCACAAGCGGCGACGACTAGATGTCTCCCCGATGTAACTTCAAGTTTTTCATTCCATTAATCTCAGTTAAAAGAAGTCCTCGCTTCATCGCTTCGTCGGTCGTCGTCGTAGATGTGGCCTTTAAGACGTTTTATAGTGCAGTCCTCATATTGCCGGGAAGATTGACATATGGACGTCGACATTTTCTGTCGGAATGTTGTAAATTAATTGAAAATGAGCAATCGGCAATGGACTTTGTGCATAAACGAAGTTGCTCCTCTCATCTCTCGACAAAATCATGGGTAGCGATAACACAGGCCGGAAAATATGAACATCACTGCCAAGTGCGCCCCTGTGCATACTTAACGTAAGGCCGATCGCCGCCGCCGATGACAAAGTTATTGATACAAATATTACTTACAAAATACTACTCCATGACCACGACGACGAACTGACGTTCACTTCGACTTCAACTTCAACGAAACATTGAACGGATCGATGCGGTTGATGACGAAAATGATGATGATGATGAGAGAGATTGGTCGATGTCAAGTCGATGTTGTTTTTTTTTTTTTTGCTTGGTGTCTTGCTGGATATCGTTTTCACATTAAGACTGGCGGGGCTTCATTTCTGCATCTAGCTTAGGAAACACATCCCTCTCCTCTCTTTACCCATGAAACAGTGGACTGCATTGGATTTAAAGAATGATTCATTAATTCGATTTATCTGCGGTATAACTCTGGTTGACTTTATGTCGAATATATTTTTATATCAAAATACGATTGGGAGCCTCTCTTTTTTTGTTTAAAATTTATATTCATATGGGTGAGTTGTTTTGAATCTGTGAATCCTGGTGTCTGGTATATGAGTGGGGGAAAATTGGTTTTGGAGTCAATCAGGCGTTCGAAGAGGTTGTCAGTTTGGAGCGGTTCACCATCAATCACAAGACTTTCACATACAAACAAAAAAATTATTTTCTCGGATTAGTAGATAAGGGACTCTCGATGTGGATAGAAAAAAATAATGGTACCTTTTTTTCATTCTTGACTTAAAAATATTCAGACTAAAAAAATCAGGAATAATATTGTCTTGAGAGAGTATTTTTGAACTTTGTTTTATTTGAAGAAATTCAGGTTAAAAGTTTGACATAACCTGTCAATTTGGCTCATTTTACAGTTCAGTGTTGTCAACAGATGAAAGGATACCAAACTGAAATATGACTCAGTACACACCGTGCCGACATTATTGTAAGAAAGGAGAGGGAAATGTGATTATTGATCCTAAGAGAAGCTATGGAAGCTGGAGCTATGGAAAGTGCTAACTTACTTATGGTGGCGTTACAGTCCAGGTCAGACCAGGGCCCCATCCGAAAAAACGTCTACAGCCAGCTCAGTCTCCTGTCTCAAGTTTCGCAGGCCAAGTTGGTTCAGGTCATCTACCGCCTATGTGTTTCACCTGAGTCACGGTCTTACTCTTCAGCGACGTCCTGCCGGGGTGGATTCAAAGACTCTACGAGCCGGAGCATTATTTTCCATTCGCTCAACATGACCCAACCATCTAAGTCGTATTGTTCTGGCTAGGTCAGTGTCGCTGTACAGCTCGTACAGTTCTTGGTTGAATCTTCGTCTTCATTCTCCATTAATGCAGACAGGACCAAAAATCACTCGTTTTCATGAGATTTTGTCATGTCCATGTCTCTGCATCATACACGAGGACCGGGATGATGACAGTTTTGTAGAGTGTCACTTTAGTTGCTCGAGAGAGGACTTTAATACTCAATTGGCTTCTTAGTCCAAAGAAGCAGCGATTGGCAAGAGTGATTCTTCGTTTGATTTCAGCGCTGGTGTTGTTCTCTGAGTTGATAGCGGATCCCAGGTAGACAAAGTCCTTAACTACCTCGAAGTTAAATCTGTCTATGTTGACGTTTGCTCCAAGACGTCGATGTTGGTAGTCCTTTCTTGTCGACAGCATTAACTTGGTCTTGTCTTCGTTAACCACTAGAATCATATTCCAGGCTTTCGTCCTAAGGCTCACGAACGCTTTACTGATATCACGCTGTGTTCTTCCAATTATGTCAATGTCGTTTGCGTATCCTAGAAACTGGACGGACTTTTGGAGATTCATGCCTCTGGTGTTGACCTTGGAGTTTTGCACAATCTTTTCAAGACGGCAGACAAGATCTTGTAGGCAATGATAAGCGTAAAGGAGACTTATACCTGTGTTGTTAGTGCACTTCAGAGAAACTCCTTTCTTGAGAATCGGGCATACAAGGCTGAGCTTCCATTCATCGGGCATGCTTTCCTTCGCCCAAATTTTGCAGATGAGCTGGTGAATGCTACTAACCAAAACATCTCCAGCTGCTTTGTACAGTTCGTCTGCTCCACCGGCTTTGTTCGACTTAACTTTAGATATAGCTTTGTTCACTTCGTCAAAGTCGGGAGCTTAGAATTGGTGGTCTGTTTCATCCAGGTTTTGTCTAGCTGGCTAAATTTCGCTCGTCATCGCCATTACACAGCTTCGAATAGTGGTCTTTCTATATCCATATGGTCGTTATTCATAAATCTTACCATAATTTCGAAAGAGGATAGTTGCTGAATGGCAAGCGATTATTGTTCCCCTATACTGAATAGCAAGGACGATTATGCTTAATTTTCTGGTTTCTTTTTGAGATCAATGATCCTTCCACATCGCTTGCACTATGCACAACAAAGTGTAATGCTTCCTGAAAACCAACTCACACCCAACAAAGCTAAAAACTCGAATCGATTAAAACCAACAAAACGCTGCACTCTCAGTCATGTGACAGCTGTCAAATGCAACCTGCCGATTGCTCATTCATTTGATTCCATCGATAGATAATAAATTTCGCTAAACATGAAACAAAAATCACTGCGCTGTCAAATTGTGTCTCAATTGAGGCGCTCTTAACGATGATTAATCGCCACGGATGTCCGCAACTTAACCGGCCACCAAACGCTGCATGTGCTCCTACAAAATCATACAAAATTATCAATTAATTCTGCTCGAGATGCTAACGTGTGGTGTGCGCTCTTGTATATTGTCAGTCGTCGGCGGCGCGTTATCCAACCATAAATGCGGAGGTTGTTGTTGCGGTGCAAATGACTTTCATGTACAGAAATAGAGTCAAAAATCCTGCTTGCATCGCGAGCGTTCGATCGTTTGCAATTCCAAGCACCTTTGAGCTATTTAATGGATATGTTTGCAAAAAGAACTGCAATTTGGCCAGCAGACAAGAACAACGCGAGATGCGCCGCATGACGCACAAAATTTAATCACTTGAGAGCAATGATTCCGAAATGGACCCATAAGAGAGTTCCTCAAGCATTTGGATGTTTTTGGAGCGTCGGATGGACGGATTAGCTCGGCCAATGATTCCCACATATCATTGGTCGGCATTTGCTGACGGAAAGAAGCCGGATTTCTACAAGCATAGAGGGACAGGCAAGGCACGTTTATTTAAAATAGGAAATAGCTTTGTCAAGTGGGCTTAGATTTATTTTGCTTCTCTCAGGGGGTGCTCTCTACCCAATGAAGGCTTAAAATCGGAGGTAATAGTCCGAGAAAAAAAGTTGTTGTTTTTGAGCACAAAAACCTTAACTTATAGTCCTATAGGGAAGTAACACTTTTCTCTTTAAAACATCCACAGAACATGTTTTCAATCAATTCACTTCAATACAATCTTTATCATAGTCTGTGAGCTTCTATAACCTTCGGAACAAGACACTCCTGCATCACCGACGATTCAATTTTGTCCATTTCCATGTCAACGATGCATCCTGCAGCGCACAAGCAGTTCCAGCAACTTAACTTGCGCTAAATTAACCAGACAAATACAAAACCATGTGTGTGCGCGCATGTGGTGTATTCTAATCCTTCAGGCAAAGAAATACAATGAGATAGGATCCATGATGATTAATAGTTGCATAAACAAAAGTTAATGAGACTATCAAAGTCCAGGCGCGCTAAGACTTTGCCTTGTAGATTGGAAAAGACTAACAAACCCACAAGACACAGATGATACCTCTTTTTCGTTCATGGAGGCTGAAGCTGCGTCCTCACAAAAGGATATTAGCTCATCGATTATGTGGTAATAATATGTGAATCTGTATGTGGGAATATGCTGCGAAATAGATGGCAATACGGTCTTACCTACTGTGCGGGACGCATCCGCGATTGGTTTGATTGGGAATTTCTTTTTTGTTTGATTTTGGCTTGGAACCGTAATCCTGGTTATTTGTTTTAAGGCTTCGCCTTATAGAATCGTGTGAAAAAAGGACGATTAATATCTGTAATGAGATTGTGGCCATGATGCATGAGTTGGAACTTCTCCGCAAAACGAAAATTGAGCAGCATATGTGCACTTGGAGAGCTGGAGGAATTTTAATAAAGCGCCAGCTGGACCAATCCTTCTTTTTCTCCTGTTGATTGCATTGAATTGAAGCCATTCATCAGGAGCCAACTGAAACCAATCAATATAAGATCGTTTCCTTTCCGAACAACTGGCCAACAAAAGTATCGATATCGATACAGGGTCCCAGTTGTACTTTTTTGGTGTTTCAAGGGTCGCAAGGTGAGAAAACACTTTCTGATGATATTGACGTGTCGCGTCATCGTCGTCGCCGTGGGGTGTGATTCCGTGACGCGATTTTTATTTCTGGATCACAATCTGTTCCAATTTTGTCGTTTCATTAATTAGTCTTGCAAGCAGTTCAAATCGAAGTCATTTACCACAGAGAAAAGGTCATTGTGAAAGCGTGCCAGACTCTTAACACCATTTGACCCCAACGAACCTCCCACTGCTACTAATTTTCAATGTGCAGCATTCACACTGTGAGGTCTTGCGCCAGATGCACACAACAAATTCATTGAAAGAGGAACAAAAAAAAAAAGAAGCCTCATAGAATTAGACTTTTCCTCTCTCTAATGACTTGCAATTTGTTCGGTTTTGGCTTTCAGAGTGTCAGAGTCAGAGTCAGAGTCAGAGGTTTGGCGGAAGGAAAGATGCGCTTTGAAATGTTTTGAGGTAATCATGACATTAAAAGCTGTTTGCTTGCTGATGGCTTGACCACTGACCAGACAGACCACTGTTTGCCCCGAAGTCATTTTTGGTGCGATGAAGAAGAGTGGTAACGTCTTGTTTTGTGGCTTTTTGGTTGATGGTCGATGATGACCATAATCATCATTAGTGGAGGGTTTGGTCATCAAGTTTTTTGTTTTTTTGTTTTTTGGCGAGGGATTTGATCTTCTTGCATTTCTTCCTTGGCTATCAGCTAATTGTTCGTTTTGGACAGAATTGAGCTATAATTATTTGGAATGGGCGACTCGACCGATGGATTTTTGTTCTTTTGTTGCAATTTGAGTTGAATTTTTGGTTGTTTACTCGACGATAAAGGTGAAAAGGCATCGTACAATCTTGAGTTTGACAGTAAATAAGTTATTTAACCATTCCTGAGGTAAACTATCGTCATGTTGAAGCCTTCCTTCCTTTTTTTCGTGTAAGACTATCAGTATCGATGCACGGTGCACATTGCACACATGAATTTCCAATTTTATGCAATCCTTGCCTATATGACCCCGATTCCTATCGATTTTGACATTTTCCAAAGGATCCGGGACTTTTAACGACATTCGATTCTTTTTTTTTAACAAATCTTTTTTTCATGATTCCACTCAGGCACTTTGCCACGCCCGACCCTTTCAGGACCGTTTGGGTCGCCCTCGAAGATGCAACGTTTCTTTTGGTGTGTAGGTAGACGAATTTACATCTTTCTCAGAGACTTGTTTGTTTTGCAGCAATTTCGTTCCATTGTTTCTTCATATAAGTATTCTCACACTCAATTTTGTTTGCTTTGCCGGAAACACCCCCACAGTTTCAGAGAAGCGTTGCCCTGCAATCCATCCTTTATTGTGAAAAGGATATATTCAGTTCACCCCCACGAGTATGTTTTTTTTTTTTTGCTTGTGTCCCGGAATCAGAAAAGATGTATTCCTTTGAGATTGAAAGAACTTTTCGAGCAAAACTGCTAAAAGAAACAAATATTCTATTTGATGTCCTTTTTTTGAAGACCAAAAAAAAATCACTGAAGCGGAGCTAGGAGAACTGGCCTGCATCAACTTAGTCCCGCCTGATTGCAGTTCTTTCTGGCTTCTTCGGCTCAATGAGTGACCCCCGATTCGCCAGTCTGACGGGATAGTTTCAGGAAATTATTCGCAGAAGTGTATTTCCTTCAAGTGCAAAAAAGAAAACCCAGTGCTCGTCTTTACAAAGAAACAAATAGAAATTCTTTTGGGGATTACATCAAAGGGGATCCGAGGAAAAATGTTAAAAATGCATTCCATTTGTGTTTTTCTTCTTTGATCTCCCGGTCTTATGTAGCTTTTTCTTCCTCTTTTTCTTTCATATCGATGGAAGTGTTGGTGTTGTTTTAAATATCCCTGGGGAATTTTTGAATGCAATTTATATTATTTACATATATTTTCTCTGGCTGTTTGTACTTTTTGGGCGTATTTTTGGCTCCTCGAAAAGGGAGGGATTGACGTTTTGAGTTTTCGCCTCTAATCGTTTAAGATATTTGTGGCTTCATTTAAAGTCAAATTTGATTGAAGATGAAAGGAAGACTTTTTTGCTTCTTTTTTTGACAAGTGATGGATGACGGAGTCTCCATTTGGAGTCTTAATGACTTTATTTGAATGTTTCACTTTAATTTTCTTGTGCCCAAATGTGATGAACGACTTGATAATTATAAGAGTGTTTGGAACGTCTCTTGTGTAAAAATGTAGGACCTTGGTGCGTAAGTCGTCCATATGGTAAGCCCGGATGGAAAGGATCGACTCGAAGAACCACTTCCGAGTTCAACGGACTACGATTTTTTGATTCAAAATTCCTTAAAAAATCCAAAATTAAACTCCAGTTGACAACGAAATTTAATTCAAATTTAATAAACTCGATTCGAAATTAACCCCATACACAAAAACGATGACGATCATCAAAAATTAATTAGTTTTTCTTGCCAGAGCAATTCACATTTTGAAATTTTAATTTGCCATAAGCGTTTCCAGGTCCTCAGGCAATCAATAGCATTACCCTTCTCTATGTGACTATCAGCCAGTATGCAATCAAAATGAAATGATAATGAAAGTCAGCAAAATGGCAAAAACAGACAAAAAACAAACAATTGATAATTACACAACTAAATTAGTCTGCATTTTGAAAATTGCTCTCCCGCACAATACAATTATTTTATTAGACCTCTCAATTTATTTTCGTTGTTGTAATTGCGTTGCGTTGCTTCTCACTAAACGGCAAATAGTATTCGTCATATAAATCCCAACCACCCTTGTCATGAAGGGTAATGAAATACCTCTGGGGCAGACGGTGCGATATGGCAGTGTGGAGATGACATCATCAAGCCTATACAATAATTCTGATTGTGTCAAACTGTCATCCAGACAAAAGTGGGATGAAGTGTAATTAGCGAGAGCTTTTTTGCCAAAGCGAGTGAGCAAAATATAATATTACACACTCCGCACAGCCATTGGAAATGAATATTGTGACAAATGGTTGAAAATTTGAAAAAGAACACGTTCACAAATAATTGTCAATAAATGGTTTTGCTAATCGAATCATTATGTGTCGAATTGTCTATTTGAAGGCTATAAATTGGTTTTAGTGGACATGCTATGAGAAATGTTATTCAAATTGAATTGCCATTAATTGCTGTCAACTTTTTGCAGGAACAATGAAACTTGAATAAAATAACTGAATTTAATTGAAATCATAAACGCTGCGAGTTCAATTGGAAAATTTAAAACAAATGACTTAAGGTTACATTAGATTTTAAATGAAGCAAGAGTTTTCGAATGGTTAACCCTTTTGCAGCGAAATCGATATTTAATTTGAAGTAAAGATCAAACTCAAACCATAGATTCAACTGACATCAAGAGTATCGTTTGCATCATTGAAAATAATTGTCATTGAACGTCGCGTTGGTATTCATATTTCACACGAATCACATTTAACTTCCATTGGTCACCATGGTCGCATGCCTCCTCACACATTCTTCATATACAGTACATTCCTCCGTGGGTTTTTACATTGATGGGTTCGAGTTGGTTGCACATTGGTATTTGGTATCCCGGCAATATTGTTGGAATGTGTATTATTTTTCGCAGCGATTTGATATTGCGTTTGAATGGGGTATCCACAATTATATGGTCAATTACAGAATGCCGATGCCATCAAGGTAAAATTTACGTGCAATTAGTGATCCAATTTGCGAAACAAATCAAAGCCACATTGGTCGCATATCGCAAACAAATCGGAGTTGAGATAAATCGTTGACTCGCTGTTAAAGGGAGGGAATAAGAGTTGAATATGAAATATTGTCCATGAAAGATATAAACTGGCATTTTAACAGATTGTTTTACTTAAAATCCTTGCAAACTTTGAAAGAAACAACATTTCTTTCTGAAACAAAAGAGTTGATGTACGAACTTAGTTTTACTGCAAACATTGTTATAGACATCAGACTTGACATTTCTTTCGATTTTTCTTTTCAATTGCGTTTCCTGGCATATTTTGATGTTATTGGAACTCATAAATTTTCTTAGATACAGTACTTTTTGGGGTACTATCCAGTCAAAGAACGTATAAGACTGTTTTATTGTACCTGAAGATTTTAAAACTTTTTCTTCTAGGAATCGAAATTGGGCCTGAATACTTTTCTTGTTTGAGAGAGAACTAATACTACAACTTAAATTGAAGTAAATTTAATTTCGGGATTAACACCTTTAAAACTCCGTTAACAGATAATCCGGCTGAAATGTCATTTTCCGAAAATAACCTCAATATCACTACCAACACCTTCTCTTCATTCGCGACCACCCAGAGTGCGAAAATCGAATTAAACTGAATATTGCACAACAATATTCTATAAATTACACCTGTTTGGTTCTTACAGTAAAATTGACTTCGAACAGAATCACGATTAAAACACAATATAAATCAGTTTCACTTTTGTTCGCTTTTTTATCGCCATACCTAAATGGTGGTACTTTTAAGCACTGACATTACATTCAATTAAAATGTCACAGCAAAGTCATGTTAATTGTGCTGCTTCAATGGTTCAGAGTTATTATTTGCTTAAATATAGTCCGTGAAGGAAGTTTACAATAGAGAGTTCAGTTTGAGACTACACTTTAACCCGCGTGCATTTAGAGACTTTACAGACTTGCAGTTTCAAATGTTCATATAATTTCATGTCAAAAACCAACTCATCTCAGCCGATACTATTGCTGCAAAGAACTATCAATTTAAGACCCCAATAATGTCTTGCAAACCAAACACCTTTCATAAACTGAACGTTACTACTTTAGCAAGGTAAGATTTATGAACCTGGTCCACCGTTCAATTTTCTAGATAAACACAAAAACCGTCAACTGTGTTCTGTGTTAATGAACGTTACAGCAAAAAATAAAAAAAAACTCCCCCACACAAGCGTGTTCCACTTGATCGCGAACTCCAATGCCAAGCAATCAGTGTCACAAGCAGCCCATCGCACAGATGGTGTTTCTTCCTTGAAGGTATTTTATTTGTATTGGTTATTATTGAATTCGACAGCTTGATGGCATATTGCATTTGTACAGTTGAAGCTCTTTAAGCCTAAAAATGAAAAATCTCGATTTGCAAGGTTGATAACTTCGAACAACTTAGAATAAAATAGGAATCTTTTGATGAGTGCTGACACTCCTTCTTTTCACACATCCCAGTGGCAAATTTTCCCAATTTACGCCAAGGAATCACCATGCGATTCACCAAGGAATGGAAGCTTCACTCATGAATTTGAAGGTGAATCATTTGGTAAATTTACACAGGGCTGCCATTGGAGTTCACCAAGTGCATTTCTTGGTGACTATGCATCAGTGAAATAATTGAATAAAAGTATTCTGTGTTTTCATTTCTTCTCTAACTCCGATGAAATGTTAAATGACATAGCTCATTGGTGAATCATCCATTTTTTGAAATTGAATTTTCCACTGAAAAATATTATGAAAATGCAGCTGTGAAATCAAAAAACCACCAAATAAAATAAATATACAAATATCAAAACAATTTTATTAATTTTTTGTTATTGAAATATTTCTGAAAAGAACCACAATATTGTTTTAATTAATAATCTGGATCTTCTACTTTTTTTTCAATTGTTGCCGCTAAACGACTCCTTTTAAGTTCCTCCACGTTCCAGATTCCAGAATACCTTTAAAAAATGTTTAGATATTTAGTTTAATTTCATTTCTATATATGTCGAAAATAACTGTCTTTAACTAAGATTTCGATTGCACTGATTGAACATAGAAAAAAACATTTATTTTAACAATCACAGACAAAAATAGTGGAAAAACCAAAACCATTTGCGTCGTCACCGGTCGTCGCCGAGTCGTCCTCGAGCAATAAAAGTTGAAAGTACATAATGTTTATATACACGGATTCATGCAGGTCATTTCCGCCCTTAACAGAAATTAAAAAACTATCAGGTGCGCTAGTTGCTAGACAATATTTTTGTTTCTTTTTTGTTCGTTTATTCTTCTTTGTATGAATACAACACACAGTGCTCAATGCCAATTGCGAACTCGTGAAGCTATGCAGGACTTTTCCTTACTGAAATCACAACGTTTAGGCGCATGCGAAGAAACGAAAGCGTTAATAGAACACAGAAATTGTACAGATGAAAAAAGGATTACTCCATTCTTATGAAATCATTTCTTTATTTTTCCTCTTGTGGAATGAATTCATTGCTCTTTTCACCAAATTTGTGATGAAATTTGCCACTGGGATGACACAATGGCACCAATACATCAAAAGTAGCAATCGCATTTATTTGAGATAAGAACATGGACGGCAACACTTTACAAACTGACATGACCGACAGCACTGAACACATACTAAGAAACGACATCGAAGAAGAAAACAGCGCCCCTTCCTTCAGCCAATATCGCAGGAATGTGAAATTAGCTTTTTTTAATTTTTAGTCTCTAAGACATGATTCTGTCTTCACTTAGTAAAAGGCAGACATTATTGCGATCCAGGAAATACGATGGAAAGGATCAGGGACATTGAAAAGAAAAAATTGCGACATTTATTACAGCTATCATCAAAGAATGCACAAATTTGGATACGGACTCAAAGTGGGATATCGGCTTAGATTGATAGTCATGGATTTCAAGCCAATTAGTGATCGCCTGGCTGTAATCCGCATCAAGGCCACACTACAAAACATCAGCATAGTAAGTGCAAACGCCCCAACCGATGATAGATAGATAGATCCTACGAATCCTGTCCTTAGAACGACGTCAAAAACATACTTAGAGATTTCAATGCAAAAATCGGCAAGGAAGACATGTTTGGCAGATTAGTTGGAAAGTACAGCCTCCACAAAGTAACAACAGATAACGGCTTCCGACCTAAACGACTTTGCTGCAGCTTTTAATACTGTGATAAGTACCAATAGGTTTCCAAGACGAAAGCTCTATACACAGCAACCTGGCGATCCGGATGGTCGAACCACCAACTAAATCGACCATGGACTTATTGGCGCAAGGCACGCATCCAACATCTTGCACTTCCCGAGGCGTAAATGTCGACTCTGGTCATTTTCTGGTAGTGGCTAAGTTAAGAGCTCGAATATCAAACGACAAAAAAAACACGTGACCCAAAGAAAGAAGTTCAACATCGGTTGCCTTGGCACTCCGGACAAGGCCAGAGACTACAGTGAGCGCCTGATGTGAACGACTCTCCACGGTTCTTCCAAATAAAAAAGACTTCAACACCTTGTGTAACCAATATCGCGAAATAATACAAAATGTAGCCAGAATACCATAGGTTAACAACCACCCTCGAAAAAACAAACCCGACGGAAAAGCACGTTTGCAGATGCAGCAACGGAAAACAAGAGCAGCAGATAAGAGTACCGAACAAAAAGGAGAAATTAGAAAAAGACTCTGTGAGGAAGAAAAGAACATCCGCAGTTTCTCAGCTCAAAGATCTAGAAGAGTCTCGGGCCATGAACAACACCCGGCGTTTCTTTAAAAGGTCGAAGCAATTAGCTTCTGGTTTCAGAACCGGGACACAGGCTCTTCGAAACAGTGAAGGAAACCTAGTCACTGAAGCACAGGGAATTGTAGATGCTTTCAAGCAGCACTTCCAATAGCTGCTGAATACGCAAAATTTCGAGCGTGATAATGACGAAAGTGAAGCAAGACCAGTCAATGAAGACCCAGTCCTAGCAATCAGGGCAGAAGAGATAGAAAGAGCCATCCACATGCACAAGGTCATCAATAAAGTGTGGGAGGAAGAATGCATAACCACTGATTGGTCGATAAGCTCCATATGTCCCATTTACATAAAAAGGCGATCCTGTGTCATGCGCGGTCATTTAATTTTTTCAACATAATCCTGGAGCAGATAGTGCGCAAGACAGATGTGAGAATGGAAAACACTATCTTCAACAAATCCACCTAGCTCTTAGGCTATGCGGAGCTGTGCTTGAGGCCTTCACAGCGATTGAAGAACAGGTGAAGCTCGTTGGTCTTGAAGTGAATTAGAAACAAAACAAAGTACATGCTATCAACAAACAAAGCAACATCTGTCCACCGCCTAGGACAGAATGTCACTGTTGGTAGCGGCAATTTCGAGCTAATTAAGGAGTTCACCTACCTTAGAACAAACATCAACCTCACAAACGACACCTTAGTGGAGATACGGGACGGATTTTCGGTCCCGTATGCGACGATGGTGAATATAGAAGAAGGTTCAACGGAAAACAGTACGAGCTGTACCAAGATGTGGATGTAGTATAGAAGGCCGAGGAAAGACGACTACATTGGCTCGGCCACATCGAGCGAATGGACTTACCACACTGCAGCCAAGAAAGTCTTCTCATCACAGCCCCCAGGTAAGTAAGTATGCTCATTTCAAGGAGTACGGTCGCCCGCTAAATAGTTTATTTCATTGTTCAATAAAGTCATAACTCAGTATATATTATTAAAGTTATATGGTTATATTATTTTATATTTTAAAGTTAAAAAATTGCCTTTTACTCGAGGGGATTTGGCCATTTCCTACATTCATATGCATTTTCAATGTTCTTTAAAGAGAGTTTTTACTGTATATCAAACACATATAGATTTAAATTGCATTCCGGCTCTATGAAAACCCAATAAAGTTGCATCACTGTGTGGATAGGCATGGAAAAAAAAAACTTAATGTCGAGATCTGCAATTGAGATTATTAAAAAATATCATAGAGTCACAAACCAGTGGAACTGGTTCCATCATTAGTTGTCACCATAAACGATAAGTATCTCTTTTCGACCACCCACTTCAGCTAGATTTCTGGCGAGTGTCGATGCATTAAAATGCGAAATTGGGTTACAATCTTTAATGCACTCTGACGACAACCTCTAATTATATTATGTACCATGGCCACTCCCCCATTATATCAGCCACTTAAGCAAATTGGTATTCTTGAGAGTTAGAACCGGGCACGTCCTTTATTTCGTTCAGAATTCCAATCCTAAACGAAAACACTTTGACATCCATTCACTTTGTCCTGCTTCATCTCGTTCGTCATCATTGTCGTCTTTTCCTATTAATTCAACTCCAAACCAAAATTGTCTCTAATTTTCCATTTACTTATGGATAATTCCATGTAAAATCTATGTGCACCAACTGACATTCATATTAATTAATCAAAAGGATTTGTGGTCCTAATTGAAATCATTTCCATCCCAAGCTAATCATTGCTCCTTTCGGTAAGAATGATAGTTACACAAAAGAGGGGTTGGGACAGATATGGAAAAAACTGATTGCTCAATGGTGGCAAGCAGAAAAATATCTTATACACTCTCACATATAGTGCCACAGGGATAATAAGATCAGATTTACAGAGGGATTTACTCGTTTATTCGCCTTCTCCTGCTCCTGGCGTCTCCATATGGTTTTAGTGCCGCTTTTCTTTTATTTATTTTTTCGTTCTTCTACTCGCTCGTAAGAAAAAAAAAGCTAAAGCAAAAAAGCATAAATGTAAGAATAAACAAAATGAATTTATTGATTCGGTAGTTGGGACGGTGACGGGAATACCACAGTGGAGCCGAGTGTCTTTGCAAAATTAAAATCCCCTCAAAGGTTTCCAAATGCTATGGTGTTTGACTTCACCCCACTGTACTCTTTCTAACAAAGCGATACTCTCTGGTCTTAGGTGCTACAAGCATGGCTTTGTTACTGCTTCAGCGTCTCCCACTCCGATCTGTTTTTCTTTTTCTATTATCTTTCTTGTTACAACAGTGCGCCTCCTGATTTATCCCTCCTTATTGAGGGATTATTGGAATTTAGATAAACGGAGCGGAGTTATTTTTAATTGGCAATACTGGTGTTTTGGGGCGTTCGCAACTGATGGGGGTGGTTGTATTTGTATGACATCGTATAAGAGTTTTGCTTCAAGGATACACAAAAATAAAAGAGAAAGAATGTTAAAACCAACTATTTTGGCTTTTGGCATTATTGGGTTAATCTATTTATTGGCATTTTGTGTAGAAAGAAGAATTCAAATTCGAGATGTTTTGTGTAGGTACTTTTGGGTTTGTTTTGGCTTTGCTGGGACTCATTGAGTGGAAGAAAGAATTGTGTAGAGTAGAAGCTTTGTTCCTTGTGCTTGGTTTAACATTAAAATTTAGTTTTCTAGGAATTTTACATCATTGTTTGCATAGAAGTAGGATTTATCGCAAATTGATCCTTACCAAAGCTATTAGACAACATTGCAGTAAGTTTAAGACTCAAGAGAAACACCCTTCAAATGCATTTCAAAGTAAGAAACCTTTCTTTAAAACAGGAAGTGTCTTTGCAGGAGAAGTAGATAACTGTGAGTTATCCCATCCTGATGCCTCCCAAGTCTTAAATTTTGTTTTAAGAAGCGGTTGTGAATTTGTTTTGTCTTTTTAAGGACAACTTGCTTCATATACTACTGACTTAAGGTGGCGCTACAGTCCGTTGTGGACTTTGGCTTCAATCAACGTCTCCACCGCCAGTTCGGTCCCTAGCTATAGCTGTGTCAGTTTTGCACTCCAAGTTGATTGAGGTCCTCTTCCACTTGAAAGTGCCAACTGAGTTGCGTTTTCCTCTCCTCCACGTTCCTCGCGAATAGTGTCGAGGCTTTCCTCGCCGGAGCATTGGTGTCCATTCGCTCTAAATGACCGAGCCATCTGAGTGTCTGGACCTTGACCTTTCTGGTAGGTCCATGTCGTTGTACAACCCGTAAAGTTCGCTATTATATTTTCTTCGCTATTCTCTTCAATGCAGACGGGGCCAAAGATGACCCGAAGAACTTTCCTCTCGAAACAGCTATGAGGCACATTCATCTGATTTTGTCAAGGTCCTTGCTTCTGCACCATACAGCAGGACTCGCGAGCACTAAGGTAAATTGTACGAACCCTCAGTAAAATTTTACCTTAGTTGCTCGAGAGAGGGCTTTTCCACACATAATTGCTTTCTTAGCCTAAAGAAACAGCGATTAGCAAGAGTTATTCTTCGTCTGATCTTGGCGTTGTGTTATTGCCGTGATTATAGCGTAGCCTTTAGGTAGACAGACTCCTCTACTACCTCGAAGTTGTATATGCGTCTATTGTGACGTTCTATCCAAGCCGTCGGTCTGGTGTTGGGTGTCCATCATCGAAGACAGCATATACTTCGTCTTCCCTCATTGTTGCGCTTCTGTCTCAATTCTCACAAAGTCGCCATTAACATCACACTGTGTTCTTCTCATTATATCAATATCATCGGCGTACTGAGAAGTTGAACAGATTTTCGGAAAGAAAGTCCCTCTGGTGTTGACGGTGGAGTTCTGCACTATCTTCTCTAGAACGATGTTTAAAGAAATCGCACGACAGTGCATCGCCTTGTCTGAATCCTATTGTGACTTCGAAAGATTCCGTAAGCTCGTCGTCTGCTGTTTTAAACAGCTCGGCAGCTAGACCAGCTCCTCCATCAGCTTTGTTGGATTTCAGCCCTGATATTGCGGTTTTAACTTCTTCTAGGTCGGGTTCGAGGAATTGTTGACTATCATCGAGTCCGATGAAAAGCTCCTGTTTAACGGCGGTGTTTTGTTGGTCGTCGCCGTTATACAGTCTACAGAAGTGGTCCTTCCAAATCCCCAGCATTGACTGCGATAGCGATTCTACTATGATGTTCCCTTGTTTATCCCTGCAGGCATCGGTTCTTGCTCGATGACCTTGAGCCAGCTGTTTAACCTTTCGATAAAACCTCCGAACTTCATTCCTGCTGTTGGCTCTATCAACATCCTCGATCTGACGCTTCTCATGCTCTTTTTTTTCCTGAGAAGCCGGCGTGCGTTTCTCTCTCCTCTTATGCTCGTAGAGCTCACGAGCAGCTCTTGTCATTCTATGCAGCGCCGCTTTGTATGCCTCCTGCTTGGCTGCATGGGCCTGCCTGTATTCTTCGTCAAACCAGGGGTTTCATTTTCGTGGCTGTGTGAAACCCAGCACATTAGAGACGGCATCTCTAACTGCTTTCTGGGAATGTTGCCACTGGTCTTCGATACTTGATGTTGGCGGTATTTGATTCCTTAAGAAGTTACTTGACAATCGATCAGAGAAGGATATTTGCTTCAAATGCTCCCACAATTTAGCAACGTATTCACTTCCGCCCTCTGCGACCTCACAAGTATCTAAACTTCGATCTCAATATGAAATTTCTCAAGAAAACTCTTATTGCTCGAAACTTACGCACCGAGCCCATCTATCATAATAATTGTGTTCGTGTTTGTGTTCTTTAAATTCAACAAAATAGTCACGTCCTTATGACCACATATGTTGGCCTTCGAGAGAATGTCTTCCGAAGAGAGATATCTATAATTTGTACATTTTTCGTTGATATAGTACAAACGTGCCCCAGTCAAGTGTTCACATTAAAAAATATCTATTTCCGAAGGAGAGTATCTATCAGCGTGTGTGTCTTCATTCCAACAAAACAGAAAATCCATTCCTATTTTGTATTCTACCCATAAACACTCCCCTCCTACTCTGCGTACGCTCTGTTCACATAGAAGTCAATCAAATAAATGTACCTACCCAAAACTGTTATGGAGGAGATCCTTCGAGGATGTTTTCTTTTTTCCTGTTTTTACTGAAAGAGCCTAAGTTGTCTCCAGGCGTCCATCAAATAAGCCTAATTGTTATGAATATAACCTTTTGATTTGCTTCTGGTTCTGATGGTCTTTCGAAATGTAGTCGCCCTCAAGACACCACGTATTCCTGATTTGTATGCATACACAATTTGCGGCCTACAGCACTCTGGGGATAGCTTTTAAAATTTTGCGAAGATAGGAAGTAGCCTCAGTTGGTTTGCATTATTATAATTTTTGGTTTACTTTTTGTTGAAAATTGAATGGCTTCGCCTTGGATACTCAATCACACATAAAACTTGTCAAAGAAGCAGAACCCAAACGAACGGATTCAGAAAACTATTTCCCAAAAGGACAATTTGTTTGGTTCTATATTTTAAGTTTAAGGACATCTCCTTCTCCTGTTTTGAAAGGAGTCTTAGGCATCGTTATACGTTAGTCGAATCGATGTATAGCACCAGAGAGGCATCTTGTCTGAAATTGACTTCGCAAACTATGCGAACTTTATTTGCAACAAACCCGTCGGCTTTGTTCATACAAAACAGTGTCTGAAGTCATTGAATTCGAATTTGCTGCTGTCGAAACTCAAACACACGAGACTGACACTCAACAAAAAATTGAGAGATTTTTTTTTTGTCGAAAAAAAAAGAACAACTTTTGTTCATTTCAATGTTTCTGCTTATCCCGAAGGATATTTATCCCACAAACACCGCAGTCATGATTGGCGATATTGAAATTGCGAATAAAATAAAATAGAAAAATGAAAAAAAAAATCCACTTTACCTCGAAATAGGAGTTCGAATTCGAATAACAAACAATTTGCCTTTGGGCAGCTGGGAACCCAGAGAGTAGATAAAGTCAGTCGGCAAGTTCCAATTCGAACTTTTTCCAATATCCTTTTTTTCCTCTTTTGAATGGCAACCAACTTTTGTGTTCGTAGTTTTTGATGTGGTTAAGGCGAACAGGTGAAAATGCAACATAGTGGTTTGAAATTTTGTGAATTGAAGTTTTTTTTTTGGTATGGGAAGGGGAAAGGGGCTTGATTGTCCGCAAAGGTGCAGGTTCGTAGTTGAAAATTGCTGTAAGAAGTGTTTTCATTAAACCATGTAAACGGCATCAATAGAAAAGTAATAAAACGTTAAATTACATTTTCTCAGAAGTGGGATTTCACAATTAAAAATTATTGATTTTGACATAGTCTTAAGTTTCAGATGCCATTTTGATTAAAAAATGCAAAGACGTAGTGTGACTTTTTAGCTACGCACCTGAAAAGGAGATAAGAACAAAATGACTCTTGTCACCATCATCGAGCAGATGTTCGCATTCACGTTACCGGGTGGTTTCCTTGGAGCACTTAAAACGAACTTTAGATTGGCATAGATTCTCCCCCTAGCCTCAAAATTAGACCAAACCAATTGCAAGTGCAGGAAGCGATGTTTCCATTTGCAACTTGGTGAATTGTGCCAAATCGATTATTATACCCGAGTATCCTTTAATTTATTAAGCTCATGTTGCACACTTTATTCTCTCGTATAAGCCAACCATATTGTTGGACGAGTCGTCATCCTTTTGTAAAGTTGCCAGGAGGTGGTTTTCTGGTTGGGTTTTCAAATTGATTTTGCGTCGCACCAAAAGGGTTCTTATTGCACACTTTTCGATCGTTGCAATTGAATGTTGTAAAAAGGATTCATGTGTGTGTCTAAGAGCTCACACATATCCTGGAAGAGTGTTCGATATCTTTGTGTAAAAGTGTGACTCCATTCGGTGGGATTGGTTTTCTTTATTTCATTGTCTGTCCCATTGTCTGCGGCAGTTTTTGAGAGCTATATTATGGAACTTTGTCCGAGATAAAATTGAAAGCATGTGTGCGACTGGCAGAGAAGTTGTCGTTAGCACTCATAAGTTTCTATTGCACACTTCATTGGTTTCGCCTCGACGAGTGGATGGTGGTCCTTTTGATTATATTTCTGAAGAAAAAAATATTCAAGCTGAATGACCACACGAGGGATAATCAATGAAAGCAGTTTCTGAGTTGGAAATAACTTTTTATGTGTGACGATGATGACGCACGGGAAACTAAACTAAACTAATTGAATACCTTTTGAAATAGAAAATGCTTGAAAAAGTCAAAGAGAGAGAGAGAGAGACATTAAAGAACTATAAATCTGTGAAATTTCGCAGAGTTCGGTGATTTTTTGAACACAAAAGACTTTATAGGAACAGAGCTATACATAATTTTGTTACGTATACGCCCGAGTGCCCCAATCTTCAATTATGTGTAAGCAGGCTTCATGTCTTCCCTTTTTTATGTTTGACATCTTTGTAAGGACGAGCACATGGATTATCAACAACGCCATATTTTGCAAACTTGGGCTGTTGCATGTGTGCATCATACAAAATCAAAGCCTTAAAAGCTCTCCACTCCTCTTTTTCGGTCTAAATATTCAAATATTTATCCAATTTTAATTAAAATTTCAAATCTCTTTCAATGTGGCATCCAAAGCAGGCAAATTTATAGATCCAACGAGTAGTCCCCGGCGTGCGTCGTCGTCGTCGCCCGCCCGCCGAACTTTTCCCATCCTTAATGATAATTGAAATTAAATGTAAGTATTGACAAAAATTTCCATCATAATTGAAAGATGGCTTGGCGCAAGAGGGGGAGGGTTGAATATAAAAGCAAAATTATAGAATCACATCGTTGTCGCATCGTTGTAAAGTAAAGATGATGTGTGTGACGATGACAAGCTCCTGGATGAACGATGATGATGATGATGATGGATTCGTGAATCCAAAGCTCTGCGTATCATATTGCTCCAACTCTTTAGTCTGATGAGGGATGCGGTTGATGTCGTAGTTGGCTTTACAGGACGAGAAGAATATGACGACGAAAACGTTGATGGTGATGATGATGTTGATGACGCTGGGTAAACAAGAGATGGCACATCGTTTAGCAGTGCCGCGATGGAATTCCTTTGTACCGATGTCGATCCCTTGTTTGACATGATAACACAGCTGAAAGCTATATACGAAATTCCACGGCACTATGAGTGCGCCTGATGCTGCGCTGCGTTCGGCAAAGCATTGTACGAGTATACTCGTCAAATTCCCAGGAAAGCAACATGGAGTTTGGGCTTGTATGCGTGCAAGAATTGCAATTTTTCTTGTCGCAAGATTCCAAACTCAGAGGATAGTTTAGTTCCCTCATAACCCTGAAGGAAACGCAAATATTTTCTCTTGTCATGTTCGGGAACATGCGATTCTCTCTACATCCTCATCTGTCGTTCATCCAAATGTAAATGGAATCACATCGTTTTCCTTGTCGTCGTCGTCGTCGTTTGTTTAATTTTGATTTTTCGCTCGGAAACATATATGTATGGACATATTCCAGGACGAAGAAGTGTTTACGAATAGTAAACATATTTTGTGGGCCAACCAGGTTATGGAGAGAGCATATGGGGTGGGATAACTTTAACAGAACGCACATTGATAATAAGCATGTTGTAGGTGACTTTGAGAATTGAAATTTCCAAGCAGCCGTACTCCGAGAGTATCCTTTTGTCTCTTGGGCATATTTTGTTAGTCGAAATTATTCTTCTCTTTGAGGACACACATGGTGCGTTTATGTTCTTGCATGTGTGGCAAGTTTTTTCTCACGAATTTTGTAGTGAAAATCTGTGCGTGCTGGGTTGTTTGTCTTTGGTTTTGTGGTTTCTTCCGGTGAATATTAACACTGGGTCCTGAAAGATCGAAATAAAATTTCTAGGAATATTGAAATGTTGAGGATGGAATATTTTGAACAGATGTTTCAATCAGAATATGGCCAGAAGGCAATTGGGTATGGCTTTTTTGAAGAGATTATTTTCCAGGAAAGTAAAACTATGAGATGAATGTAATGATTAATAAAATTCCGCTTTTGTACCTTGAACAATTGATTACAGAAGAAAAATGAACAAATTTAACATCAATGAAGGCTCTTTTGATCCTCTGCCAGAACTTCTTTGAATGACAGTCAAAATTTTCGACACAAACATTTTTAACCTTACATAACTGTCAATTCTTACGCTCTGCACATATACTCAGGTCCTTTTCTTCTAATGAGTACTATCTAAGCCGCTGTCTTTCCTGGAACCAATCAACGTAATTCCAGTTTGGAAACGAACTAGCTCGACTTTAACCAACCATATCTTCTTCTTCAAGGGAATATCATAGTAGAATCGCTGTTAATGCTGGGGACTTGGAAAGACCACTTCTGAAGACTGTATATAATGGCGACGACGAACAAAATTCCGCCGTCAGACAGGAGCCTTTCATCGGACACGATGATAGACGAAAATTTCGTGAGCCCGACCTAGAGAAAGGGAATATTACTGCTGTAAATCCAACAAAGCCGTTAGAGCAGATGGTCTAGTGCCGAGCTGTTCAAAGCACCAGGCGATGATGTAGATAGGAGCATGCGCACCAATTCATCTGTAAGATACGGTCGGAAGAATGAATGCCGATGAATGGAACCTCAGCATTTTGTATCCGATCCTGAAGAAGGAATCTAAACTGCACCAACTACATAAGAATCAGCCTACTTAACATCGCTTACAAGATTCTCTCTGCCAAAATATGTGAACGTCTGAAGCCTTTCGTCAACAGTCCGATCGGGAAAATCAACCATCGACCAAATTTTCACTTTGCGGCTGATCCTAGAAAAAAACATATGTTTAGTGAGAATTGAGACAGAGCTGTCAAAAAATGGGTTTAGTGGTGAATGAGGGCAAAACAAAGTATATTCTGTCTTCGTGGAAGGACACCCAACATCGACACGGCTCGAACAGAACGTAACAATAAACGCATATAACTTCGAGGGAGTGCATGAGTTGATCTACCTAGTCTCCGCTATAAACACGGGTAATAACTCCAGCGCCAAGATCAGTAGAAGGATAACTTCCTGCTAGACGCTCTTTCTTTGGGCTAAGAAAGCAATTGGGTGTACACAAGCCCTCTCTCGAGTCAAACTAAAGGTAAAAACTGTACCAACACCCTCATCATCCCAGTATTGCTGTATGGTGCAGAAGCTTGGACCTTGACAATATCGGATGAATGTGCCTTAGGCTGTTACGAGAGATAAGTTCTTCGGGTCATCTTTGGCCCCGTGTGCATTGTTTGGGGAATGAAGATGAAGATACAACAGCGAACTTCCTTTAACGGGATTGTTATAACGTCGTTGAATCTAGCCCAGAAGGGTCAAAGTCCAGAGACTCAGATGGCTAGGTCAATGCTTCGGTCCCGAGGGACGCAGAAGTAGAGGAGAAGTAGAGGAACATCGCGACTCATATGGAGCACCCAAGTGGAAGAGGACCAATAAATCAATAGTGCAAAACTGGAGACAGCTAGCTAGGGAAAGAGCTGGCTGACGGAGACTGTTGGTTGAGGCGCAGGCCCATAAAGGATTGTAGCGTCACCTTATAGTATATAGGACGCGTTAAAATTAACCAGGAAACAGGCCAACAGATTGGGCAAGTTGCTGGTAGAAAGAAAAATGCCTGTACGATGACCGTGTATTCTGAAGCAAAAATTGTAACGGCTGTATATGCAGGACATAGTAGTAAGAGAGTTTTGGCAAGGCAGCAATTTAATTTTGTGGGGGGGTGAAAAACTTCAATTACATGAAGAGCGGTGGCTATTAATATGGTAGTTCTTTGGTGAGGTTGAAAATAATTCAACCGCAGCTGTGTCAGCTGTGCTGACATAATAAGTCTAATAACCTTAAGGGCCTGAGGCCCAAAAACTCAAAGGTTTTACGATAAATTATAAATGATGTTGGTTTGAGATGTTTTAAGCAAAGATATTACCATTTTGACCATTGTAAAATGAAGTGTAAGTCCTCATTCATTAAAGCTACGGCATGGGTGCGAAGATAGATCCCTGAGGTACTCCAGCAAGGACACCTAGAAAAGCTGATTTATCTACCGTTAATGCACGAAAGTAATCATTCGAGTACCCAAGGTTATCGTCAATACACGAAAGAAACCAAAGACGTACCAACAATTCAGTAACGAGAAGTAGAAGACTTTAGAAGAAAGACGTTGACTTTTTCCAATGAAAGCAGTGAAAGGCTTCATTGAATTATCTATTGCAATTTTGAAAAAAAAAATTTTTAAGAATTAACCTTCAATCCTAAACTCTTGTTTGAATTTCGTAATTTCTGTAAGAAAAAGCAATAACCCCTTTAAAAAAACCCTCTCCTTTTTAATCACTTCCATTCAAAATTTTTCTGAATTTGTCTATTTTTATTTTCATTTTAATTTTACGCTTAATTGAAAGTCTGAGAGAAGTCAATAAAAAGTCAGAGAACCGAAAGAAAAAAAAAACAATTTGAAATAAAAATCAACATCCTCAACTAATTCCCCATCAAAAATAATCAAGCCAAAAAATATATAACATTGGCCTACAACGAAATCATTATTCCCCCGATTGATTTGGTCCGACACAACGCAGCAGAACTCTTACCTTCACCTCAGCTCAAATTCAATTCAAACAATCGTCCTTGTTATCGTCCTTTGCTCTCTGTCTCTCACTCTCACTCTGTAAAAATCAACAATACATATTTTTAGGTTAGGTACAGAGTCCTGAAAAAATAGAATCGAATAATTGAAAAAGTCCGTTTTATTCCTCAGCGAATAAACCTTCAGGGGATTGCACTAGGACTAAGGACAAAAGGATACGTATACACGTACAAATAGACGAGCACCACGAAAAATATTTTTGATAGAGAAACAAACAAAAAATAAAATCCATTAAAAGTTCATTTCATCAATGCGATATCACAATCACAACCCTTCAACTAAAACAACGACAAAAAAATGTATAATGGTCTCCTGTGAAATTCATGAAACCTAGTATCCGTCCGTCCGCTCAATAATTGGAAAAAAAACAATCAGCAACTTATAGACATTTATTAAGGAAATTCCAGAGGCAAGAGGAGTAGAAAAAAAAATCCAAAGCAAAACAAAGAAAAAGTCAAAAACAAAGCGAAATAAAAAAATAGAAAATAAATCAGCCGTTTCGAGGAAGTTAACTCACAGTTCCGTTTCTCTGGCAATTCCAATGCAATTCTCTACAGTAATTCGATTTTGCAATTGCAAGGCGCAACTATAGATCCTGAATGACGCAAACCACCAATGCAAGACACCAATAGAAGGAATGACTGATGGAAGGCTAAAATACAGTTGCATCGCCAGGCGAAATCACCGTTTGAATATTTTTAATTAAGTTTTCCTTTTTTCCATTTAGCACGGACATCCGTTTTCCTGTTCTATTTTAAATGCGGGGTTTGTAATTACTCGTGCGGTTGAGGCTTCCCTTCGACTTTAAAAGTGTTACCGAGGAGGACTTTGGTAGGATGAAGAGGTTCTCTAGGAGAAGGACAAGCAAATCATTAAAGGGCACAAATTAAATGACAATTCCCCCGCATTTGTTAAACGTTCATTATACGCTCTTGAGCGTGTAGGCATCTCAACCTTCCGCATTCATTCTGGCAACGATCAGCTGCAATGCAATCAATCCAATCCCGCTCAAGAAACACGTCATACACGTAGCAATTGTGAGTTAGCTGTTTTTTTATACGTGCGTCGAGTCGCGTCGGTTCCGATCGCATTCGATCCCAACGCGAGTTTGAAAAGTTCGTGTCACAGTCACAGTCCACGCGCGATACTGCGTTCGGTGTTTCATAGGATTCTAACTGTAAATGGATTTCCTAGAACAAAATTTGTTCGAAAATTCCAATCACCTCATCCACGGTCGCATTCACGTACGCGATTGTGCAATCAGGAATAAAAACCTTATTGGCTAGGCGGAAAATTCCAACAGATCATCCTCCAAAGATCACAAACTGGAAGTTTCTTCTCATCTGTGTCCCAATGTACAAGATCTAATGGCGGCAGATCGTCATTAAAAGTGGTACATTGGTGCTGCACATTGGTTTGCCATTAACTCATTGCCGGGACATAAGACACACAACGTTTGTGCAACGATGCTTACCGCCGGTGTTTATAGAAAACGATTGCATCCCGCCGCGTTGCAAGTTTCATGCTGGACGACCATGTTCTTGACGCCAGATATCAGTAATTGCCATCATTTGTAGAGTATTTGTGAGAGTGTTCTGTTCTCCTCCATGCCGAATTGCGATTTTGGTCTTAGAATTGTTTCTTTTGCAGACACAAAAGTCGAACTGAATGTTCGTCAAACGCGTTCACAACTGAAGGAATTAATTGAAAGGTATCCAATTGGTAGAATGCTTTGAAGACTTCTGTTGTCTCCTCCATATACCATACAATGACCTAAGAGATGATGTCTAAAACTGCGTGCAATCGATTTCGAAGGTTTCATGGTTGCCAAGTGAGTCTAGTAAATTTTCCTTAATTGTGTTTATCGTGAGGGCATTTTTTTCAAAGTGTGTGGAAGTTCATTTACATTCATACTCTGGCCAAAAACGGACTCGGTCATCGAACATGCCTGGCAACATCGTGTTTCTTTGTCTATTACCAATGTCTTCGCATGACGAAGGAATTCCTTAGTTGGTAGTAACTTTTGGTGTTTCCTGGCTCAGTTTTAGACTCCATTTCAGCGCTCGAGCTTGGGGGGGGGGAGGAGGAGGAGAAAACACACTAGTGCATGTGCACAGCTAATGCGTTTTATGGTGAATTAATTGCTTGTCCCGGTAATTTTGGATGATACCTTTGGACGATCCACAGCATAGTCTTCATCTTCGTCATCATAGACTTTGCCGTAGTTGTTGTTCTTGGCCAAAGTATAGTGGTTGTCGTCATCGAGTAGCTGGCTGTGGAATGGGGAAATGCGTTGCATTAATGGTAAGCATTTGTAAGTTTGATTAATTCTTCAATTTCAGTTTCTTTTCTTTTTTTTGTAATCAAAACGTTTCTTAACGTAGATAGCGACCATCTTTGGTAATGGGCTTTCCAGACCGTAATATGATCACACTGACACTGACTGGCTGCAAAAAATGAATAACTAAGAGTGTTGATGTACCAAGGTGCTATGAGGGAGCTGTAATTAGGTGTTCAATGAGTTATTCCGAGTAATCAAGGGGCTTGCCGCTGGAGCCGTATGATAGTACTAATCCACACATTCGAATAAAAGTACCACAGATGTTTTTGCTGGATGACGCTGCTGTGGTCTGTGGATGGTGTGTGTAATAATTGAAATTTTACGCATTCACAAGTGGTAATTGAGAGGTTTTCAGAGGTTCTTTAACTTGAGGAACGTGTCAAATATAAAAATAAACTGCAATTTTAAAATCAAACAAAGTCATTATCGAACATCCGGTAGCTTTTATATTAGTAGGGTAAATAAACAGTAAACGACAATTAAAAGAAGATAAGCGTCAAAGGAGGTTTCGTTTGGGAAGAAATATTCAATGCAAGATTCAGAAAGTTAAGCAAAACATCAAAAAAGCTCTACTAAAAGCAGTTATAGCAAGTGTAAGCTGTTAGACTGCTGATTTGAAAACGTTGAGACTGATTGAGCGAGTGGAAGCTGTTGATCAATTCGAAAATACACACAAAAGTCGAAAGTTAATTTTAAAATCGACAAGTCCGTTGCCAACGCTGCTTCCACTACTGATATTCTTATATTCTATTCAGTGACTCTTTTAGATTTATCTGTTTATATCCACACTGTTTCGAAAACAGGTCAGCGGTTTTGGCATCGAATGTGAATCCCAAGAAGGTGAGGCAATTCCGATACTACTGAATTTCTTATTCATGGAGTTTTGTTTAACGCCATTATTCTCCTCCTACCATGGTTCGCCGTCTTGATTATTTCGGGTATGCAAACCTTAATCCCGAATAGGGTTAAAAGTATTCAAACCCAAAGACAAATCTTTGTTTGATTCTAGCTGTAAGGAGGTTTAGGTTTAGGTTTTAGGTTTATTTTGGGAATGAAAACTTTTATTCCGTATAGGGTTGTAAGCATCAAAACCCAAGGAAAAGTCATGGTTTGAGTTAAGCTGTAAAGAGGTTATCAGGGAAAAACAAGTAAAGTTCCGGTGTTTTAGAGCCAACCCAACTGAGGAAAACCGGAACAAGTTTAAACAAGCCATGTAAGGCTGTAATGCCCTATTCGGCATGAACAAATTTTTACATGACCAAACATTAAGGCAAAATACTGCAATGTCCAAAGGCAGTCAGATTTTTGGTGATTTGTAAGTAATATGAAGAATTCTTCTTCTTCCTCGGTCCTACGTTCGTTGACAATGACATTCCAGTTGTTAGCTCCTCGCGAAAGCTAACCTTTTTGCAAGGCAGTTCGCCGCCAACTATTCGTGCCAGAGATTGTCATGACTCGCCTGCTCTTGAGCGCGTCAATAATTTCCATGGGACAATCTTCTTCCGCACTCTATCAACTATCTCAACATACATAAATCCGCTGGTCCGGATGGTATTCTCGCTATTGTTCTGAATAGGTTTTCTTCCAACTGGCAAAACCCTTGCATAAGCTTTTCCATCCATCGTATTCTTCTGGGTTCGTTTCAAGCAGTTGGAGACAACATTTCTTCTTCTTCGTCAATCATCGTCCGATTGCACTCACGTCCCCTCTTTCTAGGGTCATGGAAACGCTGATAAACTATCAGCTCAAGAAATATCTCGAAGCCGAAAGCTTCTTAATGACCGGCAGTACGGCTTTCGCAAGCAACAGCTCCATGGTGATCTGATGGTTTATCTCAACGAATAGTGGAACAAATCTTTGTTTTGGAGAAAGTAAGATTGTTGACTTAATATTTCAAAGGCATTTGATAGGTCTGGCGTCTTGCTCTTTTATCGTAAATGCGTGCCTTCGGTATCGATATGAATCCCTTCTTCGTTGCATTAGAAAACTTTCTTTCGAACCGTTCAATACAACCCACATATACATCCTGGTGTGCCCCAGGGCTCCGTTTTGTCTCCGACCCTCTTTATCATTTCTATTAATGATCTCTTGTCTGTTTCTTCTAATCCAATAAATTGTTTCGCTGACGATAGTATCCTTAGTTTTTCATATTCTTTTTCAGATACACATCTCTCCTCTTCGGATGTAGAACTGCAACGGCAAAATACGATAAGTTCATAAAACACTGACTGAAACAGCATTGTCCAATGGTGAATTAAGAACTGTGTAGAGTTTAATGCTTCGAAAACTCAATGCTGTCTGGTATCGTTGAAGCGAGATATACCCCCCTGTCACTGTCCATGAGTGGCACTTGCATCAATGAGACAGGACATCTCGAGATTCTCGGTATGTGCATCACTCGGTCCTCTTGTGGACCGAGCACATAAGTCACCAAAAAATGCGGCAAGATGTTTGGGTTTCTTATGACGGTGAAATTTTTCTCCCCGTCTGATCTGACTATTATCTATAAAACTATATCCGTCCAAAGCTTGAGTACAATTTCACATATCTGGGCTGGTTCTCCAGCTACTTATTTAAACTTGGATGGAATACAAAATAGAGCTGTGAGAATGATTTGGTGATAGAGGGATCACTGACGCCTTCACCCCTTTAGATCACCGTCGGTCGGTCGTAACGTAGTTTGTCTTTCCTTGTTCGATCGTTACTCTTATGGTATGTGCTCTAGTGAAATAGCCAGTTGCATTCCTCGCCTCGAACAATCGCCCTTAATACTCGCGCTTCTGAAGTATAGGGAATCATTTTTAGCCGTACTATGCGAATGTGGAACTCTCTTCCACACTCTGTCTTTCCATGTCCCTGGCATAAAAAGGGTATAAAAAACCTTTGAGTGGGTGCAAGTTATAAAAAAAAAACTACTTATTCCTTTTCTTCCGCTTTGAAATTTTCCAAGAAAGTTATCTCCGCTTTGATTTTTGGACTTTTCCCCTCCAACTCAAGAGAGCGTTATTGAGAACGTCACAGGGTTGTTATATTCAGCACAATTCCAGGGATGTTTTCAGGACAAAAACTTTAGGTAGATCGTTCAAAAAATCATCAGAAAAGCGTGTTGAAAAACACTTAACCTGCCAAAAACATTGACAGTCTTGTAAAAAAAAAATGTAATTTGGATGTTTTCAATGAAGTGGTGAATATCAATAAATCCTTCGGCTTATTTTCGTAAATTTCGCAAATTACTTTCCCGAGTAATTAATGGTGATGATTTTTTAATGCCCCTCTGGAATTCAAGATTAATTGATTAAACAAATAATTAAAAACCATCTCAAATATTCCATTAATTTTAAACCCTCAGCAACCAACAAAAAAATTGCATTAAATTCTGTGCACTTTTTTTTTAACGAATCCCATAAATTAGTCTTAAAGCCGTAGGCTTATAAAGATACCACTTAATATCTATCGATTGCGAATGCAACTGCGAATGCAAACGAAATTCAATGAGAGTTAAGTTCGAATATGTAATGTGTCAATAGCTGTTATCGTCGTCTCGTCGGTAGACGCACTTGTGCATGTGTAAATGCAAAAAAGCCTCCAAAAATGTACAACACATTTGTGGCATGCAATTTTAGTCCTTAAAAATGATCAACGCGTTAAGCCATGCAAATTTCATTTAAACCCATTTGCCTGGAAAATTTGTCACCAAGTGATAAGTGCGATATTTATGCGCCGATGTGCAATTTTAATTTTCATGCCTTTTTTCATTGCTCACATACACTCTTGCATGTTGCTGATACAGAAAGCAAACAAATGGCCACTTAAAGCATCATGTTTACACATTCAATCTGGTGGAGAGGCGACCGACAACGCACGCCCTTATCAGTTTTTAGCAATTTCGCCATTCGGCTATATCTTGACCGCAATCAGCTTACGCCGCCGATCGGTCGCCGCGACGCTGAGTAAGGGCCATCCCAGATGCCAAACAATGCGGAATAATAATAATTAATCAATTTAAATAACAAAAATTATTAACATAATTAAGTGTGCTTTGTGCTGTTATCGGGGCTTAATTTCTCATTACATTTCATCCAAACGGAGACGCGACGCACGGCCACCAAGCTTTTCATTGCATTGCAATTTTATGTCGCTGCCGTCATTCGTTCCGTTTCAAGTCATTATAAAACCGTCAACAATATTCTGCGATTCCAAATTTACTCGCCACTGAGTGAATTTATGTTTTGTACAGTTAATTCTAGATGGTTAAAATTTGGCTCGTCCTTTTTTTATTTTAATTTAATTTTTGAAGAGTTATTGTTTTCTGTTTTTGTCAGAGGAGAGAGGCCCATTCCGCAACCGCACGATGGCGGTTAGGGGCTTTGTGTACTCGATGGTTTTTAATGGTAACTCAATTTATGCGTCCATCCAATTATGGAACACAAATACTGTTGGTTGAGGCGCAAGGCAAAAGACAAACGAATTACGAGAATAATTACTGTGTATATAGCTCTATGAGTGCGCCGCTTGAACAACGCTGTTCTGTTGGGAGTCTGTAGCTGATGGCTACCCCAACTTTTGAACTCAAACTCTAGGGGTTTTTGAGGCCACGTCTCACAAAGGATGCGAATTTAATTCAGTGATTGTAATTATTCTGACTTTTGTTGCGAAATGAGATTCCGGTCGTTTGACCAATTGCATCGTCATCTGGGCGATAGTGTCCTGAACTTTGTCGCTTAAAGTACTGTGCAGCAGAATTCACAGGATTCCATTGCAGTGCTGAGAAGATTCTTGATTACTACATGAAACATCATTTTAAACACAGCATTCTAAAGCAGGGATTTACAAGCCCAGCGCACAGCAATCCCGATCCTGACTACCTCCTTGCTCCATTGCCGCGAATAACCGATAGTAATCGTAGAGTAAATGGTAATGCCAACAGTTATGATGTCGGTGCGGTCGGTGGCGCTGAATTTCACATTTGAAATTCGTTATTTTTGCAATGAATTAATTACATATTTTGGATTTTCACTTTGTGGTCGAGCTGAACTGAAAAGGATGCGGCAAATACTTAATCCGGAAATGATGTTTGTTTAATGGCTTGGTAAATTTGTTTAAATATTTCATTTAATTGTTGTTTCTGATTGTGTTGGAGGACTATCCTTTATTGGTAGCGACTATATGCAAATTTGGACTGTAAGCAATTGAAGAGCAGGATAATGTACTTAATGGGAAAGGACTCTACTTGTTTGGGATTATGTTTTAACCGTCGTTTAATTGAGAAAGTATTTATCTTGTGCCAGCACTTATTCGAAGAATTGAAAAATAATGATGTCTAGACTTTGGATAAACATCTACTTTATTTTGACTTACTTGCTCTATTAACTCTCCCATCCGTTCCCATCCTTTTAGGAGACCCTACGCCTACAGCATTTCATCAAAGTCAAAGAAACTTGGGGAGTGGATAGTATTTTTCTTGGCTAGAGTTTACATCAACCCCGTGTCTCCTTTCTGGTTTTAGTTCCTAGCATAATGGCACCTCATATCCTTCGAAGAATTTTGTTTTCCAAAGTGGCCGTATAGGTTTTTGATGAGTAGTCGCAAATTCAATCAAAAATCTGATGTGGCTGCACATTCGGTATATGATACGGAACCCTTCGTGACTCGAAAAAAAATACTAAAGCAAGCAAGCTTTGAACCGGAAGAGGACAAAGAACAATAAACAAAGGAGATAACTTTTTACTAATACTAGGAAACCGTTAAAGAAATACCCATCGATTTACACAGACAACATTTTCACGGCCTCGGAAAGCCTTTGGTCACGCATTTCTCATCCAAACGGCCAACTACACAATCGATCTACATTTTTTTTTTTTTTTTTTTTTTGACAGAGTGTGTAAGAGATTTCTACATTCGCGTAGTACGGCCGAAAAAGATTTTCTGTACGAATAAGAAAAGCTGAGGATACTATCGTCAGCGAAAACAATTTATTGGATTAGAAGTAACAGTGATGGAAATGAGAAAGAGGTTCGGAGACAAAACGGAGCCCTGGGGGCCCTGAGGCACACCAGCATTTATATTGTGGGTTTCTGGCAGAGGGCAAATGCCATGTCATAATGATTTTTTGTATGTTAAAATGTAACTATTGTTAAATTCAAATGTTAATTCAATAAAAGCCAAATTATCTATCTATCTATTTATTGTTGGTTTCAGGCTTGAATCCGTCCAATACAACTTGTGTTGAACGGTTCGATAGAAAGTTTCTTATCCAACGGAGAAAGGATTCATCGATATAAAAGGCACGCATTTTCGATAAAAGAGCAAGATGCCAGACTTTATCAAATGCCTTTGAAATATCAAGT
This sequence comes from Sphaerophoria rueppellii, assembly GCA_920937365.1. Taxonomy (NCBI): domain Eukaryota; kingdom Metazoa; phylum Arthropoda; class Insecta; order Diptera; family Syrphidae; genus Sphaerophoria; species Sphaerophoria rueppellii. Next base: position 5,125,085 of record CAKKXW010000001.1, read on the forward strand.
GCAACAATCTTACTTTCTCCAAAACGATGTAAAGATTTGTTCCACTGTTCGGTAAGATAAACCATCAAATCACCAGTGGACCTGTTGCTGCGAAAGCCGTACTGCTGGTCATTAAGCTTCGAGATATTTCTTGAGCTGATAGTTTATCAGCGTTTCCATGACGTTAGAAAGAAGGGACGTAAGTGCAATTGGACGATAATTGGAGCGAGAAGAAGATTCGGCTTTTGTTGGAATTGGCTGAACAAATGTTGCTTTCCAACTGCTTGGAACGAGCCCACAAGAATGGGATGGATGGAAAAGCTTATGCAAGGGTTCTGCCAGCGTGGAAGAACAACTTTTAAGAATAATAGGGGGGATACCATCCGGACCACCGGGTGGTGTATGTTGAGATCCTTTAGGACTCCCGCCACAGCACGAGTGCGAGAGAAGATTTGTCCCATGGAATCATTGACGCGCTCAAGAACTGGAGGAGTCATGACATTCTCTGGCAGCGAAGAGTTGGCGGCGAACTGCCTTGCAAAAATTTAAGCTTTCTCGAGAGAGCTAACAACTGGAATGTCATTGTCAACGAGCGTAGGGACCGAGGAAGAAGAATAATTCTTCATATTTCTTACAAATGACCAAAAATTCTTACTGCCTTCGGGATAGAGTGGTGCGACAACTCTTGAAGAGCCAAGGCCTAAGTGGCTCACTCTCATCAACAATTCTCTGGGTGTGTGTGAAGAATTAGGGGGACCTACAATTTCTTCTTCGTAAGAATCAGTGCCCATGAAAGATGAAATAAAAACTATGGGTACGAGTAGGATTCGAACCCACGGCGTTCTGCGTAACAGCCAACGCACTACACTGCCTTTCGGATATTGCAGTATTTTTTGCCTTAATTTTGGGTCATGCAAGAACTTGATCCGTCGAATATGGACATTGCAGGCCCCTCTAACTTGTCTAACCTTTTACCGGTTTTCCTTGGGAGGATTGGCTCTAAGCCTCCATACAGCTAGATTCAACCCATGATTTTTCTTTGGGTTTATATTAGTTATCATATCTGCGCTGGAGTCTATGTCACTATCGAGGAAGCATAGTGACCAGATAAAAATCCGAAAGAAGTTATTGAGACCGTCCTAGTTGGCTTTCTCGTATTGCCATACGGTTCCCTTCGGAGCTCTTTCTTTTAATGTTTAAGTTTGACATAAGATATAATACAATGGTCTGATCTGCCTAGAGGCAGACGCATTGATAGTGTATTTATCAATGTCAGACGTAAATAACAAGTCCAGAGTGTTTTCTTCTTGACCATTAATGTCCGATATTCGAGTAGGCTCAGAGATAAGCAGTGTGGCCGTCACTTGACTTAAAGCGCTCCATATATTTGTTATCTCATAGAAGATCTCATTCCAGCTCCTTTACAGTCGTTCTACCGCTGGCTGCCTCAAACAACTTCTGAAGGAGCTTTAAGGAAGTAATTGAACTGTCATACCAATAAGTTGTTAAAATAAATGGAAAAACCTGAATGCGTATTTTGACAATTGATTGTATCCCAACATAATCCAGCCCCGGCTCATAATAATGTTTGGTGAAATCATATAAGTTATAAGCAATTATTCCATCATAACAATTCATTTAGTGCACTTCAACTTCCTAGTACCCGCATGATGTTTTCAATCTATCCTTATCGTCAAAAACAAATGTATGTATGTACATGGTACAAAAATATTGAAATTAATTAATTTTAATAAAATAGTCCGAGATGGAGAGCTGAAATTATAAATCAAACTTATTTCTATTTATATTGTTTCGTTGGATAAAAAAAACCAATTAGGAGTTTCCAAATTCTGCCAGTTATTGATCGGGTGGCCATCTAATTGAAGCTAAATCTGTCAAATTGGCTGACATTTGTTCAGTCAGAGCAATAAAGCGTTCTACAACACAAATAATAAAGTTATTTTATAAAAATGAACATCGTCTTTGATCAACGTTAAGTCATTTGAGTCCAGTTTTCAGAAAACAATCAACCCTTTCCACGAAACGTTAAATTGATCAAAATCATTCCAACCGCGGCAGCCAGCCGTCTATGAAAATGATCAACAGAATCCAAGACTGTGGAGTGCGGCAGTATTTTACAACTTCACTGTTCATACTATAAACTGAAAAACTCTAATTTCTAATTGAACAGATAATAAATTTATTAACGCCAACGGCAACACTTAAGTTTATTTTTGTAGTTTGCGCCAGTTCCAATAAACTTTGAAGCAAACAATTTAATTCATAATTTTCAGTCGCAAATTGATTGTTTGCGCGCAAGGTCCCGGTATAACCCGGTATATTTACGAAATGATATCGTCACTTTCTCTGATCGGAATAGCATTGCTTCTGGGCTACTATTTTCTGATATGGAACTTCGATTATTGGAAGAAAAAAGGTGTTCGAGGCCCCAAACCGACGCCATTTTTTGGCAATTTCCCAAACATGGTCAAACAACAGGACAGTACAGCCATTGACATTCTCAATATTTACAGGTGAGATCAATATTCTACCTTAAAGACGATTACAAAAAAAAGCTATCAATTACAAGGCAATATCGAGATGATGAAGACTTCGTTGGAGTCTTTCAAATGCGTACACCGCAATTGATTGTGCTCAACCCACATCTGGCTCACCAAATATTTGTGACCGATTTCAACAAGTTTCGCGACAATGAACTTTCAACTTGGGTATGAATCTCAATGATCATTCGTTCTTATGGCAGCGTTTTTTTATTTTCATGAAAGATCAATGGCGATAAGGAGCCAGTAATGTCGAATAATGTTTTCATGCTGTGTGGGGATGAATGGAAGGAACGTCGAAAAGATATGATTCCACTTTTGACAGCTAATAGGGTTTGGATTGTGTAAATTGTCCAAGAAACACATTTATGGAATTCAATTATCGATTTTCAGATCAAAGCTGTATACCCTGCGACGCAAGAAACCTGTGGAAAACTCACCGAGTTCATCAAGGGGAACCTCAAAGATGTCGATGCCAAAGATGTAGGGTTCCATTGTATCTTGAGATTTCTGAATTAAATGTTTACATTCCAGCTGAGTCTTCGATATACCTCCGATGTGGTAACAGACTGTGTTTTGGGAGTGAAGGCCAACAGTCTAAGCGATAACCCAACACCGATATTGAAATGGACAAAAGTTTTATTTCAACAGTCAACGGCATTTGTAGCGTATGTCTTTGCGGCAAGTCTTTGGCCAACTTTAAAGTCGATCATCAAGATTAAATTGTTTAGACAGGATGTCGAGGACTTTTTCTTCAAGCTCGTTAATGACGCAATCAAGCTTCGCCGTCAGAATAGTGTCGAACGTGGTGATTTCCTTAATTACTTGCTGCAATTGCAGGAGAAGAAAAATCTGTCAGAAATCGATATGTTCTCGAATACGATGACATTTTTAGTAGATGGATTCGAAACTTCGGCATTGGTGTTGTCGAGTTGTTTGTATCAAGTATGTCTTATGATTATGGACTTTGCGACAACTCAAATTTGCGTTCTTTCAGCTGGCAAAGTATCCAGTCTGTCAAGAAAAGCTACACCACGAAATTGAGAGCAACCTCGGCATAGATGGGAAAATTGAGTTTGATCAGCTTGAAACCCTTCCTTACATCGATCAGTGTATCCATGGTAGGAATTTGATTTTTTATTATTCACTTTCTCTTTTAATTTGACGAATTTGTTTACAGAAAGTCTCCGCATCATGCCACCACTGCTTTTCGGCAATAAACTTTGCACGCAGCCAACTCAACTAGAGAACAAAAATGGTGATGTGTTGCAATTGAGACCAAGAGAAGCCGTTTTGATTCCATTTTATGCCTTCCATCACGACGAACAGTACTATCCTCAACCCAACGAATTCATTCCGGAACGTTTTAATCCCGAAAACGGTGGAGTCAAGAAATATCGTGACATGGGTGTGTTCTATGGATTTGGCGATGGACCGCGAATATGTTTGGGCATGAGGTTTGCCTTAGTTCAACTTAAAGCCGCTCTTGCTGAGATTGTTAGGAATTTTAAGGTCAAATTGAACTCCAGGACAAGAACCGATAATCGATTAAATCCGAAGGAGTTTCTAGGAACTTTAGATGGCGGAGTTTGGTTAGATTTTGAAGAGAGGTCTTAGGTTTTTAGTACTAAATTGATTTTTATTAAATTTAAAGCTTACAACCAAGATTGTTTAATTTTTGTGCAACAAAATCACACAAACATTTCGCCAGTTCATTAGAATTGCAATATTCAAAAACCTCTATTCATCTTTTCGTGTACCTCACAATTTTTCAAGGAATAAGCAAGTTCTCTCATCTCCTGATGACACAAATTCTCTGTCATCTTATCCTTAACAATAACTCCACAGTCCACCTGTCATTTCAATTTTCCAACATCTGGAAGCAAAAAGAAAACCTTCCGGATCAGCGTAATTTTCCATCATCTCCAAGCAAAATGATTGCATCTCTAAATCCCTTCCCAAGTTAAGCAGTAAGAAGAAGGGAATAATACCAACATGGACTCCCACGTACCACATACACAAAATGGATATTATTATTGTCCTTCAATTGAATCTGGAAAACCCATTTGGCATCGCATGCAATCCAAAAATGACCTGTTTTCGTTCTCCTGGCAATACAATGAAAGCCAGTCTCGATAAGTAGATCCTTATTAATATACCTTACCTAGACCTACAGAGAGAAAGAGGAGAATATCAATGTCAGATATAATTCATAGGAAAACAGGAAACGGATACCTGCTTATCGGTACTAATGTGAAAACTTCTTGTCCTCCGGCAGAGTTAAAACGTAAATTGAAATCGAATGCTCTGCTTGGCAAGGACCATCAGGACATCAGGTGAAGCTGTTGTCGTCAGCAAAAGGATAAAACGAGAATAAGCTTATACGAGGTCTTGCCATACACTACACATGCATTTTGTTGTCGAAGTCAAATTGGTGATGACGGATGAGATTTTTGCAGTTCTTACAGAAATTATTTCGATAAGTTCGCCGAGCGAAAATTTGAGCTTGAACGATTGTAAGTAGAGCTCCATTAACAATACCGAATTTATTTAAATGTCATAAAAAGAAACCGAGGCTGAAAATTGTGATATAGAACTTGATAGGGATAATCGTTACGTTCTCAATCACACGACATTTCCTGAACCGCACAAGTAGCACAAAATTACTTACAGAAGGCTTTTAGAAGTATTTTAAGCTCTTATCCCTCTTTGCACATTTCTTCTTGCATAATGTTATCGGCTGCTGACCCTTGAGTCAATCACTCTGTTCGGCACTTTATGTCATTTTGAAGAGCCAATTATTTGGTGGACTTTGCGACAATAATCTCTCAATGATGTTCCAGAGTCACTAATTACTTTCTCCATCACCAGGTCAAAAACCAGACAGGCCTGCCCATCCCCTGCTGTGAAGCACTTTTTTCATGACAGATTAATGCTCTTGGAAGTGTTGTCAGTTCTTTGCAAGAGGCAGTACCCGTAAAAGATGAAATAAAAACTTTACGGGCACGTCCAGAATTCAAACCCACACTTTCTGCAAATGGTCTTTTAATCTGGTTACATGCAGATGATATGTGTCATGTTAAATTTTAAATATTTTCCTTTGGCCTGTCTTACGGTAAGTAACTGATCAACTGTCGATTTGCTGATAACAATCTTAAAGGTACTTCTGAGACGATTTATTTATTGCACTGTGTTAAGGGATAAGAATAATCACTTTTTCCCAAAAATAAAACCACATGGCAGTCGTTCTTTTTTTGGTGATAACAGGTTTTATTATAGAAGTCAAGTGCCATAGTCAAACTTATCCGATTTCATTTCTGATAGTCGCAATCACATATTGCAACAATGACTTAACAAATTAGGCAACACTGCAGAAGTAATAAGCATTAGGTTAGTAGGTAGGTTAGAATGGTTGTTCTGGGCAGCCTCTATTCACGAACACAATTAGCGCTGTTACACACGCACTGTCTAGTGCATAAAAGTGGTTTTGTTAAGACAGAGAATCAAGTTCCTAATCTTAAGTTTTGCGAGTTCGCTAAACTCACGTTAGGAAAGGAGCACCCAGAGCCAATGTTCTGGCATTTAGAATGGCCGGGTACTCACACAAAAAGTGGAGGAGTGTTTCCCTTTGTGCCGTATCTCTACAGCTTCGACAAAATTCGTTGTGAGGAATACCAAGTTACAAGGTATATTGTACGACTGGCCAGTGGCCTGTGCAAATGGCAACTAACATGCCAATATCTGACCTGGGTTTATTCTTGGTACGTTTCTGATCGTAAGTAAGCCATATCTGTTTCGAGATATTGCAGTTGGTGAGAATATCCGTTTTCATGACTCCTAAGGGAATCCGAATTTCCTCAGCTAGGGATGTTTGAAAGTTTGATTCCGCCCTGGCCAGTTCATCAGTAATTTCATTAGCCAGGGCACAGTTCAACTGTCGATTCTGGATTTAGTCAGGTTGCTGTTTAAAGCCTTGATAGCAGCTTGGCTATCAGTAACGATTACGACCTTTTTTATAAATTCGTCAGATTTGACTGCTTGTTTTAGAATTCTACATACTTGTCTAATCGCTAGAACTTCAGCTTGAAATACGCTACATCTATCGGGCAGTCTAAAGAATTTTTTAATACCCCAACTCTTCGGAGAATACACCAGTCCCAACACCGAGTTCCATATTGGAATCATCAGTGTAAACCGTGATGTCAAAATCCTTTGTAGGGCAATTAATTTTCTAATTTTGCCTCAAATTGCTTATCAAAGTTTAAGGTTGGTAACGTGCTGTCAGAGGGTTCTAGTTTTATTTCTTTAGGTAATACATTTCGAATTTTACTATGATCGAAAGACTTCTCATTCCACATACCCGATTCATTCAATCTTAAAGCACTACATGAGACTGTTTCGGGAATGTGAAGATCAACGGGAAGAAGATTCAGAATGACTATGAGTGCATCAGTGGTGCAAGATCTAATTGCTCCCGTAGTTCCAATGCAGGCAGTTCCTTGAACTCTTTTTAGCTTATCGATGTGATATATTTTGTCAAGGGCAGGCCACCAAACAATTGATCCGTATGTCAGAATGGGGCGAACTATCGCCGCCGTGTAAGTCCAAAGGATCATATTAGGTCTTTGTGCCCACTTTTTTTACCAAATTTTTTATTACAAGAGTAGAAGACGATACTAGCATTCTTTACACTTTCTTCTATGTTACTTTTACAATTTAGCTTGGAGTCTAGGATAACTCCTAGGTATTTAGCTTCTTTGGATAAAGCAAGTGGTTATGTCCATAACAGTTCAGTCTTTTTTTCGTTAACTCCAAGTCCACATCTACTGGCCCATTTGCTAACTTTTTTAAGAGCTGTTTCTATGTTTTCACTGAGTACCGTCGGGCAAATTCCCGAGGACACCAGATCGTCGGCAAAGATACGCTGCTACATTAACTCCTCTGTTATCAAGATTACATAAGATTTCGTTCAAAACTAGTAGCCACAAGAGGGGAGTTGGCTGTAACCCAAAGATCCTTGAATGACTCTGGTTCAGAGCATGAGGGCAATCCAGCTAATAATATGATCTTACAAATCTACTTTGGATAGTGCTACCCTGATAGCTTCTGCGAGCACATTATTGAAGGCTCCTTCTACGTCAATAAAGGTGGCGAGGGTGTATTCTTTGTACTCTAGAGATCTCTATACTATACGTACTACTTTTTGTCTACTTTTTTGTAGTGCCGTGTCCGTGGATTTGCCTCGAAGGTAGGCATGTTGAGATTCGGATAGAGGATTATTAACTAGATTAGCTCTGATATGCTCGTCCAATAATCTTTCCAGTGTTTTGAGCACAAAGGAAGAGAGACTAATTGGTCGGAATAAGCAACAAGGAATATGGTCTTGGCGCTGACGGAGCTATTAACTTCATTGGTTTTGACGACTATGATGATGATTTTCATTTTTTTCCTGAAATTATAGAAATACCTCTCATTTTCTCGCTCTCATTCAACATAACCTTGACCGGGGATGTTTCTAAAAATCAATTTTACTTTCATATTCCAATTCACAACACTCCTAATTCTCATATTTGTTTGATAAAATTTCATTATCTTTTTCCACTCAAAAACTGATGGCCGTTGGTTTCCTAATTAAATCTACATCAGAAAATACCTTGTCCAAATATAAATATTGCAAAATAAATCTTTATTCACTTTTCCACAGTGGTGGCAGCGTTGCGGAGGCGGTGACGGCTGACAAGGCTCTCCTGTGCTGTTCGAAACAGTTTGGATAGGCTGATTGCATTGGGATAGCCGACAATCAATATTTGCTATTGCAACCAAAGAATCGCAGTTTGATTTGTTAGTTTATCATCAGCCTCATCGCATCATAATCGAATCATTAAAATACGATCGTAATACACGCGTATGAATATGAAGGACTCAATCAGGTTCGCTGTATCTAATCCTGATTATGAGGTTGGTCGTGTCATGGGCGGAACAACTATTGAATGGATTAGAGTTTTGCTAATCTGCAAACAAGGACTATTCATGCGATATTTTTGCACTAATTCAAAAACATTTTGAACATTCGTTGAAAAAAATTATGATTGTAAAATTAAAATGGCTGGATATTTGAAAATTAGAAATTTCGACATCGCTCTTTTGCCATCTTTCAATTCTTGTTTTTTGGAAGTGTGGTGGCACCAATCAATAAACAAAATGAACCACCTACACTCGCCTTAGTGCAACTTCGAAATTATATTATTGCAGCAACTTGTTTAGTCTCCTTGATGATGGTCAAGATGTTTTTTTTTTTTTTTTTGTTCACCAAAGCCTCCTTGCTTCGCCAAGTAATGCCAACCATTCGCCTACCATGTCAAATGAAGACATAGAATTGTATTGTCTTCTTCTATACACAGCTTTCTTCTTTATTCTTTTGTTCATTTGCTTATACACAAAAGAAGTGTATAGGTATCACTTACCCCAGCCGACAACCTGTCCGTTCGTACGTCCGTCTTCGTATATAAATGGTGGCTACAGGGAGCGGGTTGCCGCATTCATTGTGTGCGATCACGAATAAAAATGCATAAATCTTAAGGAGTTTTGCCGGTGCTGTTGGCTGTTGTTTATTTTCTTGCCTCTTCGCCATTGCCCTCGCGAATGAAAAAAGGGGAATATACTTCCATAACAGGAACAATAAAAGTCAAGAAATATGATATGATTGAGCTGGAGTTGAAAGTCGTAAAAGATATGAGGTCGCGTTTGGGCGTTCTTATTGCTGGACACATCCCTTGTTTTGGTCACAGGAAAAAAAAGAGTTATAAGACACTCTGAAACCCTTGATTGACATTGTCACTTTTGAAAATCCAAAAAGTCCTCTTAAATCTTATTTGTGTTTCAAAACTTGACTAAGGAATTTTCATCCATTTCATCTTCAAAACTTATTGTTAGATTGTTTTTCATCGAATGCAATCAAGTGACATGGATTTTAAGCTATTTTCAAGAATTCCTTTCCAACCCAGAATTGTCACACGCGTCCAGTCTTATGGTTCTGCCTACAATCTTTTGTTTTATAGAATCAATTCCGCTTGTTTATTCTTTGTGAAGGGAGGTTTTTGAATTGAGCTTGGCATCGTCTTCAACTAAATTCATTCCTCCCTATGCCCGACGATGACTCTAATGTCGAAGGACTGTAACAATCAGAATAAATTCATGACTTTTTTTCATTCCGGAAAACTTAAGGAACCTCCCATTGAATCATGGCTTTTTATAAAACAAAAAATAAGTCAAGTTCTTTCTTGTAATTGAAGACAGCCATCCATTGTTGAAAGGAACCAGAAGAATGGGCTTCGTAATTACTTGTCAACTCTTTTTGCATTGTTGATTTTTTAGTAAGTCATTGGGGAATGGCGAAGGATATGACAAAGAAAAGAAATAATTCAGTCATTGTAGAGTATTGAAACAGGGTGTTCTCTAGCATAACTTAAAGAATGTAAGTGATTCTTTTCAATAAGGCCCCTAGTATGTAAATATCGACATTTCTGTCAGTTAGAATTGGCTAAAACAGGAAGAAAAAATGTTTTTTCAAAAAGTACTCATACGCCATAGTGACCAACCTTTCTTAACTTCGAATTCGAAAGGACAAATCAGTTTGAAGGAATACAAATCTAAGCATCCAGATCGGAGGTGCTTGGATGCAAAGAAGCTCGAATATTAGCTTCGAATGTTCTTTTCCTGTCGGTGACTAGGAAACAAAGAAAGTGGAAGAGAATTCCACATTCGCGTAGTTCGGCTAAAAAATGATTTCCTATACTTGAGAGTGCGAAGTTGGGCTCGAGAGTAAACTGATGGGCATTCCTAGAAGCGTGAGTATTACGGACTTATTATTTGAGGGGAGGAATGCAACTGGCTATTTCACTAGAGCAATTACCGTAAAAGTAGGGATCGAACAAGAGAAACGCACTATCACGTGGCTAAGGGAATGCGTCAGTGATCTCTCTATCACCAAACATCCTTACAGCTATTTTTTGCATTGCATCCAAGAGGCTTAAGTAAGTAGCTGGAGCACCAGCCCTAAGATGAGAATTGTACTCAAGCTTTGGACGGATATAAGTCTTATAGATAACAGCCAGATCAGACGGGGAGGAAAATGTCTTGCATCGTCTTAAGAAACCCAAACATCTTGCGACCTTTTTTGGATGCAAGTGCCACTCATGGATAGTGGCAAGGGGATATCTCGCTTCAAAGATACAAGACAACATTGAATTTTCGAAGCATTAAACTCTACTCGATTTTTAATTCCCCATTGCACAATGCTGTTTAAGTCAGCGTTCAATGAGCTTATCATATTTTGCTGTTGAAGTTCCAAATCCAAAGAGGTGAGATGTCAATCTGGAAACAAATATGAGAAGCTAAGGGTACTATCGTCAGCGACACAATTTATTGATTAGAAGTAACAGACAAGAGATCATAATGAAAATGAAAATAGGGTCGGAGACAAAACGGAGCCCTGGGCACACCAGCATTTATTTTGTGGGTTTCAGACTTGAAAACCGTCCAATACAACTTGTATTGAAACGTTCGAAAGGAAAGTTTCTAATCCAACAAAGGAGGATTCATCGATACACGAAGGCACGCATTTTCCATAAAAGAGCAAGATGCCAGACTTTATCAAATGCCTTTGAAATATCAAGTGCAACAATCTTACTTTCTCCAAAACGATGTAAAGATTTGTTCCACTGTTTGGTGAGATAAACCATCAGATCACCAGTGGACCTGTTGCTGCGAAAGCCGTACTGCCGGTCATTAAGAAGCTTTCGGTCTTCGAGATATTTCTTGAGCTGATAGTTTATCAGCGTTTCCATGACCTTAGAAAGAAGGGACGTAAGTGCTTTGGGATTGGCTGGACAAATGCTGTTTTCCAACTGCTCGGAACGAGCCCAGAAGAATAGGATAGATGGAAAAGCTTACGCAAGGGTTTTGCCAGCGTGGAAGAACACCTCTTCAGAACAATAGCGGGGATACCATCCGGAACAGCGGATTTATGTATGTTGAGATCCTTTAGTACTCCCATGGAATCATTGACGCGCTCAAGAACAGGCGGAGTCATGACACTCTCTGGCAGCGAAGAATTGGCGGCGAACTGCCTAGCAAAAGGTTAGCTTTCGCGAGCGAGCTAACAACTGGAGTGTCATTGTCGACGAGCGTAGGGACAGAGGAAGAAGAAGAATTCTTCATAGTTTTTTACAAATGACCAAAAATTCTTACTGCCTTTGGGACATTGCAGTGTATTTTGCCTTACTCTTTGGTCATGTAAAAATTTGGTCCGCCGGAATATGGGCATTGCAGGCCTTCCTGGCTTGTTTAAACTTGCTCCGGTTTTCCTCAGTTGTGTTGGCTCTAAAACAGCGGAACATTACTTCTTCTGGCCTGATAACCCCTTTACAGCTTAAATCAAACCATGACTTCTCCTTGGGTTTGATGCTCTAGGGGTTACTATTCAGGATAAAAGTTTTCTTTCCCAAAATAATGATATTAGTAATCATATCTGCGCTGGAGTCTACGTCACTATCGAGGAAGCATAGTGACCAGTTAAAGATCCGGAAAAAGTTGTTGAAACCGTCCGATTCTCTTCGGAGCTCTTTCTCTAACTAGATGAGTTGGACACGAGAAATTTGCAGATATTATACTGTGGTCCGATCTACCTAGAGGCGTTAATACACTGAAAGACTTTTATCTGTGGTAAAGAAATCATAAGCACTTACTAGAAAATATGATGGGATAGTCCTACAACATGGGTGTTGTTTTTTAACTGGGATTTGGAACTCAACTCATGAAGGAAGACTTGATTTTAAAGCATTTCCTTGTCAAAAATAAAAGAATGCTAGAAACTTCGAATTTCCAAATTTTAAAGTAAAGCTTCGACTTAAATTTTGCTTAATTCCAATGACTTCTTTTTTTTAATTTCAAATCATCACATAACACCCTGTTCGACACCAATCTTATATCCAAACCATCTTCTCCATTGACCACAATCTCTGTGTCGAAGATGAATGCCACAAGTGCCCCTATTGTTCATGTAGTCGAGGGATTAAGGATTTTAATTAGAACGGAATTAAGAATTCATTAAGCGGTAGATTAACTACCTCCAACTGCTTTCACTTACACGATATTTCTTATATTATCCTCTTCTCCCGTTTGATTCGCTAAAGAAAAAGTTTAAATAATGCACCACCGCATCATTTAATACCAAGAACCGCACACATGTCACACACAAGCGCATTAAAACAGTTAAATGAGCCGCAAAATGGCCTCATGGAAAGCATCAAATAAAATTTTCAATTTTGTGTCATTAATAAAATATAAGTATGCAATAATTTTCAACTTCGAAACTCGTAAGATTTTATGCGTTCTAATAAATCTACACAAAGCCCAGTCTGGCCACATGTATATGGGATCCGAGGAGAAGGAGTCTCTTACAGCCATATATGAGCAGCGCATTGAGTGTGTGCTTAGAAAATTATTTCACCTGGACATTGGACTTTTTTTCACTTTTGTCCGTTGTTATAGAACTAAATGGTCTTCAAGACCTCAGGAACTTAATGACGCGCTGCCGTTTTGCAGGAGTAAATGTGCGTTTATAAAGCTTGCAACAAAAAAGAACATTGATGGATGACATGAGTCGAAACAGAGCAGTGCGTCCTTGATGTGAGAGGCTTTGGTAGGCGAGAAAAAAAAAAATTAACAACATAATCACCAATATTGAGAGGAATTCAATTTAATAGGGAGTAAGGTGCTTCGGACACATTTCCTTCAACTTGTTTATTGTCATAGTTAGCGAAGAGGTTTCTTTTGATGAGTGCGCTGCTCAAGAGCTCATTTCAGAGAAGGGTGATAAATAAGAATTGATTTATTAGAGAAAGATATTATCAATTACTAAATTTGATGTCAAGGTGTCTAAGGTATTCGGGTTTGAATTTGAACCCTAGTTTTGGGTTACCAGACAATCTCCAACTAAGTCTCACCCGCTTTTTCTCATATATTTCCATTGCAAGTACTTTCCTTGCGTTTTTATCCGTCTCTCTCTCTCTCTTTTTAGGTTTATGTGATGAAGCAAGCTGATAACATAATCAGAAGTGGGATCGTTAAGCTAAATTTTAAGCTCATGTGATGTTTTTGACATCAAATGAGAAAAAAGAAATTATTTCTTACATGAGACATTTGTGACAAAACAATTTCCTTTCTAAACCCGAACCAAAATCTCGTTAATTCACTTTTTTTAAACAAAAAAGTTAATACAATTCTCTCACAAACGGAATTTAATTTTCCGCCATTGACTGTGCTTGAAAAAATACAAGTTGAAATGCAAAAAAAGTTCGACAGAAATCCAAAATGATTTATACCCCGAGGTCGCCCACCCAACTTACCGATGGGATTTGGCAGAACAATCTCTCTCATTGCATGTGAGACAGTCTCTCTTATTCTTTGTATGTTAAGTCTTTTCTAATTCCTGACAATATCGACATTTAGCATAACTAAGTTTAGAACTTCTTCAACTCCACCTACACAATTTTTTCTTCAAAGCTGAAAGAAGGGAAATATGCAAACATTCTCCCAGGAGCTCCATTACGTTGTAGCTTCTCCTTTTGTCCTTTCGACTTTTTCAAATTTTTACTTCCGACTTACAGTTCTAAGGGACATGTTTAAGGATTGTAAAAAAAAGTATAATTCGTCCTTGAAGTAAAAACTCCAAGATGGATAAACTCAGGTGTTTAAATTGAGCCAGTTCCTTCGACCTGTAACTACATTCTTCTCATTTTCTTCCTCTTCTCTGCCAGGATTGGTCCAATGAAATTACCATTTTCCTAAGGATGTGAATTATTGTCTTTCCATCACCTGCCATTTGGTATTCTTATCCTGGGTATCTCCTTTTTTTTGGATGGGCAGCACATGCATATGCATACAAAGTTGCCAGTCGCTGATGCCATTGCAATCGTGACTAAGTCTCTCACTGAAAGGACGACAATGAAAGCAACTATCTACATAAATACGAGGATGCAATTTACTTGGGATTCACGAAAAATTGCTGCCAGGGAAAAAAAGTTACAAAACGCGAAGAATGTACATTCCTAACACATCTACAAACTCATCACAGTAGCTTTGCAGGGTAAAAGTTGTAATTTTTTGTTCATCGTTGCTTCATCGTCCTTTGTCTCAATGTCTAACCTTAAAGAGTTTTTTTTTACAAGAGAGGTTCACTACGAAAAAAAAGCACAGAATAGCAACTGTCACACGAGTGTGAATTTTAAGTAGTTCGAAAGTCTTTTCGCCTCGCAGGCTGTGCTATGTTCGTTCGATAGTTTGGAGTTTCATTGTGCCCGATGGCGAAAAAGGATTGGGTTTCTCTTTTTTTTCGACTTTTCTCATTTTGACTTCGGGATCTTCCGGGGAAAATTGAGTTTAACTTCAATTTGTCAGCAGAAGAGCATAAAGAGGAGGTTGGAAAATTAAAATTGACTTTCTATAGCTGAGAAAACGATATTGGAGCTGTGAGGGCGCTCAAGGACTCACTCACCGCAAGTACATACTAGTGATCAGATGAAGATGGAGTTCGAGAACTGTCCGGCGCTTAGAGTAAAATACGATTGATAGAAAAGGTAACTAATTGAACTATATAAGTTGTTCTTCTCTAAGGTGTTACCTGCTGTACTTACATATAGGTTAGGACAAGTATTGCATTTGTGAAAAAATCAAGAAGACTGTAATGATGTTCATGCAGTTGTAAAACAGCATTTGTCCGGCCTATTCCAAAAAAAAGGCGAATCTTCTTCTCCCTCCAATTATCGTCCGAATGCACTTACGTCCCTTCTTTCTAAGGTCATGGAAACGCTGATAAAATATCAGCTCAAGAAATATCTCGAAGACCGAAAGCTCCTTAATGACCGGCGATACGGCTTTCGCAGCAACAGGTCCACTGGTGTTCTGATGGCTTATATCACCGAACAGTGGAACAAATCTTTACATCGTTTTGGAGAAAGTAAGATTATTGCACTTGATGTTTCAAAGGCATTTGATAAAGTCTGGCATCTTGCTCTTACATCGAAAATGCGTGCCTTCGCTATCGATGAATCCCTTCTTCGTTGGATTACAAACTTTCTTTCGAACCGTTCAATACGAGTTGTCCATGAGTGGCACTTACATCAATGAGACCGAACATCTCGAGATTCTCGGTATGTGCATCACTGACCACCTCTTGTGGACTGAGGACACACGCGATGTCGCCAAAAATGCCGCAAGATATTTGAGTTTCGGTGCAAGAAATTTTTCTCCCCGTCTGATCTGGCTTGTTATTTATAAAATCTATACCCTTCCAAAGCTTGAGTATACAATTCACATCTCTGGGCTGCATGCTCACATGATAAGATTAGATGATTGGTGATAGAGAGATCACTGACGCATTCGTCCCCTTTTGTCGTCGTAACGTAGCGTGTCTCTCCCTGTTCTATTGCTACTTTTACGGTAATTGCTCTAGTGTAATAACCAGTTCCATTCCGCCCCTCAAAAAGTTCGTTCGTAATACTCGCGCTTCTAGGAATGCCCATCAGTTTACCCTCGAGCCCATATTTTCAAATATAGGGAATCATTTTTTAGCCGTACTACAAGAATGTGGAACTCTCTTCCACACTCTGTCTTTCCCAGTCATTACAATGTTCAAGAATTTAAGATCAATGTACACCGACACCTCCTTTCCAACCCCTTCCCTTCTTCCTAATGCACTTACAGTGTCCAGGACTTACACTGCACTTACTTATGCCAGCATAAAAATCCCTTAAGTAGGTGCAAATTATAAAAAAATACAAAAATAAATAAATAAGGTGTAGAAAAATTGAAACAGAAAAGGAGAACTCTTGCTTACCTTTCCTGTTTTTAAGGGTCGTGTGTTAAAAACCCTAACTTCCATTCACTGCTATCTGTCTTAATGAAATTAATTTCAACATCAACATATCTCCATGATCATAATCTACCCTAAGCGCACAAAAGTATCAGCTTTTATATCAATTGAATCAGGTGTCTCTGTCCTCATTTTTTTCCTGTCTTACAATTCATGCATAATGTTTAAGTTGTGTTTCACTCAAACTTAATTCCTATCAGCATAATACGTTTTTATCCTTTGCATGCATCGCATTATTTGCCATTGCACTGGCACAAGCAGTAACGTGCAAAAATCTGATTAACCTAAATTTCTTGTTTTTATTTCCTCAATTTCCTTACAAATTGTTGTAAACATATTTTCCACGAATGGAAATATGAGAAAATAAGAAAATATTAAAAAATGAGACTCAATGAAATATAAAAAACACTGAATTTAAAACGATAAAGTGGCAACATTGTTGCACCAACTTGCTGCTACAAAATTTACATATACGAGTTTTTCAACTCCTACCACTTGATATTGACTAGACAGAGGTAAATCAACTCCAATAGAAATCAAATTCTCACAAAAAAAAATGGAGTGCCGCTTGTTTCTACCGTAGGACCTGTACTTTTTTCTTAGTATTTTTTTTTTTTGTGAATATCTTAGACATCCCTTATAAAATCACATTCCAGTTTGAAAAAAATAAGTTACCAGGATATCATCCTGCACAAAATATTGCACAAGAGCAACAACTAAAATGTGCAGCATGGTGCAGCGTGCAACGTCCTTTCTCAATGAAGCTTCAACAAACAACAAAAACGAACACAAAATTAAATTAATGATGGATGTTATTTGCACATTAAATAGAATTAATTAAAATTTTAATTAAAATTTTATGATTCTCTGCCAGGAAGTTGATGTTTTTAGAGCAAACTGCATGTGTGTCTTTGTGCATTGACAGCTGAATTTTTCGCATAACCAGCAACATTCCTGTTCTCGCTACATGTATGTATGTATAACTGCAGATAGCTAAATAGATAAATGCAGCTATGCCAGCAAGGAATTCAAACCGCTCGCAACAAACCACTTTTGACCGAATTGCTCCCACATCCATTGCCACACCACAGTGCCTATCTGCCACAACATCATGTTGTTTTTGTTTAAATTCTTTTTTGAATGTTCTGTTTTTCGATTTGGGTCGCAAAATTGCCTTCGCCATGACAGCAACAGCGTGACAGAAGCTCGCAACATAATACGCGACTTGCTGTCGCTCGCTGCTGCTTCGTGGCAATCGCGATGATGGATTTATGTTGACAATGCAGTGTCTAATAACTCGTGCGTTTTTATCATATTCGAGGAGCAATGTGCTCTCGCAGCACTGTGTCGCTGTTGTCTGTGTGTAAATCTTGTTCGGTGCATGGAAAATTTAAATGCAAATGTGCGAATCGACCAACCAACAATCCGATACAGAACGAACGAATATCAAGCCTTTGGGGGCTTGTTGCGTGAAATTTTGCAATTTCACGAATAATTTGCTTTGAATATTTTGGAGGCTTGTCTTGGACCTCTGATGGTGTCTTCGACGATGTCAACTGTTATTTAATTAAGTTAGGTGAGGTTTGTTTTGAAAACATGAGGTCGTCGAGCCCTTGATAGTGGTAAGGCTTATAAACATTTTCTTCACATTTGTGAATTATTTCAAAACCGGAAACGGAAACTGTTCTCTCTTGCCCATTCTGTTCGAAAACCACAAAATCCATTCGCTGATCATTTTTTTTTTTAATGAAGTTTCCCAAAAACACCCAAAACTGCTTTTTCCCCATTTCAACAATATAATAAGGCGGATACGTCTTTCATTTGTGTATACAGTTACAATGGCAGATAAAATCTTCTTTATTAATTTTTTTCTTCAACGAGCTGAGAGCTGACCTGTCCTGCTACTCCTTCTGTGTGTGAAGAGAAGGTACTTTATGCTGCAAGCATATTTAGCTAAATTGCATCATTATTTTTGCGATTTGTTTGAAGAGGAGAAATTTTGTTTGCATGCAAAAAAAACGCCTTAAAAACTGGGTTTGCGGACAGTGGTTGGAGGAATAATGCGGGTGTGGTGGGTATGTGGATTCAAAATCATAATTGCATACCCACGATTGCGGTGTAAATCGGAAATTGCTTCATTAAGATGTTTATGGTGTTATTGTTGGTAATGAATGTTGATGTTACCTGTCGTAAATGTTCAACAGAGTTGACTCGGCATCTGGTGGGACCGTCAATGTGCTTTCCATCAGCAAACAATAGGGTAACGGGTAAGGTGCATTTCCTTGCTGGAGCAGCTCTTTCTCATGCCAAAAATGAAGATATTCTTTGTAATGGTTTGTACGGTACTTACGGTTTATTACTCATCATTATTTATTTTGCAAATATGAGTTACCACTAGTGAAGTGGAAAATTAATTAAATACCTACTCTGACAGAAGAATATGAATTTAAAACGAAATTGAAGTGAGTTTTATGTTTTCCTTCAATTCCTTACCTATTGCCGTGCAGAGCTTACAAAAAACTAACGTTCGTGCAACTCAAAGAATATAATACTTACTTACGATGGCGCTACAGTCCGTTGTGGACTTGGGCCTCAATCAACACTCTCCGTCAGCCAGCTCGGTCCCTAGCTAGCTGTCTACAGGTTTGCACTCTAAGTTGATTAATGTCCTCTTCCACTTGAGTGCGCCACCTGATTCGCGGTCTTCCTCTATTTCTACGTCTCTCGCGAATAGTGTCGATGGCTTTCCGGGCCAGAGCATTGGTGTCCATCCGTTCTACATGACGGAGTTATCTGAGTCTCTGGACCTTGACCCTTCTGGCTAGGTCCATGTCGCTGTACAACCCGTAAAGTTCGCTGTTATACTTTCTTCGCCATTCCCCTTCAATGCACACGGTGCCAAAGATGACCTCAAGAACTTTCATCTCGAAACAACATAAGGCACATAAGTGAAATAGCTATAAGTCCAGCCAAATAAAGGAATTGACGGAAAAAGCCATTGGTGGAAGCACCTCTAAGTTGCTATCGATGTTCAAACACATATAAGGCACTTTCATTCGATTTTGTCAAGGTCCATGCTTCTACACCATAGAGCAGGACTGGGATGATGAGGGTTTCGTTCCTTAGTTGCTCGAGAGAGGTCTTTTCCACTAAAGTGCTTTCTTAGCCCAAAGGAACAGCGATTAGCAAGAGTTATTCTTCGTCTTATCTCGACGCTGGTGTTATTGCCCGTGTTTATAGCGGAGTCTAGGTAGATAAACTCCTCTACTACCTCGACGTTCTGTCCGAGCCGTCGGTGTTGGGTGTCCTTCCTCGAAGACAGTTTTTCCCTCATTTGCCGCTAAACCCATTTTTGCCTCTTCTTTCTCATTTCTCACAAAGGCGCCATTGACATCACGCTATGTTTTTCCCATTATTTCAATATCATGGGCGTATGTGAGACGTTGAACAAATTTTGAAGATTTTGGAATTTTTGAAGATAGTGCCTCTGATTCTCAAGAACGATGTTAAGGAAATCGCACGACAGCGCATCGCCTTGTCGACGTCGAAAGATTCCGTAAGCTTGTAACCAACCTTGATGGAGCAGCGTGAGCTCTACATCGTCATTTTGCAGAAGCGAACGAGCTTGTCAGGGATGCCAAAACTAGACATAGCTTTATACAATTCGCCTCTGTAGATGCTGTCATACGCGGCCTTAAAAACGATGAAGAGTTGGTGGGTATAGATTTGGAGTTCATAGGTCTGCCTCAACGTGAATATTTGGTTTCCTGGCCTGAAGCCACATTGATAAGGACCAATCAGATTGTTGACGATAGGCTTCAAACGTTCACATAATTATGGCAGAGAGGATCTTGTAGGTGATGTTAAGTAGACTGATTCCTCTGTAGTTGGCGCAGTTTAGAGGATCTCCTTTTTTCAGGATAGGACAAAAAAATAGGTCGAAGTAGTCCGTAAAGGTGTTCACCAAGTAGTTCGGCCTAACTGGAACTGGCTGCCGTCCCTCGATGGGAGTGCCTTGGTGGGAATACTCCTCCGTTGTAAGAAGGAGTCAAAGAATAGTGCAGGTTAGCCAACGAGAATCTTGAGAGAGCTAAGATTAAATCGAAGGTTAATTACGATAAGGGTGCTAAAACCATTGTTTTTAAAGTAGGGCAAAATGTTTTGTTGAAAAATCCCGCAAGGAAAAATAAATTTTCTCCTATCTGGTTGGGCCCGTTTCAAATAATATCAACAGGTGATGTGAATTCGAGAATTAAAATGGGCAGCAAAATTAAAAGAGTCCATAACAATCAATTAAAAGGTTTTTTTTCATAACCACCATTTAATGCCAACAAAGACACACCATAAAGAGATAAAAAAGAAAAACACAAAACCCAAATATTAGTTTTTCTTATCTTCAATATCAAATTTTTAATAATTCCTGTCTTTCTTTTCAGTATTTATCAAGGGAAATTTTTCATCTATTTTATTTCATTTTGTATTACAATTTTTTAACAGTTTCTCTTTCTTTTCAGTATTTATCAAGGAAAATTTTTCATCTATTTATTTTTAATTAAAATTTTTAAGGTACCAAAACTTGAAACTATTAAATATATTAAACTTTAAGTATTATTGAGGTACTACAGAAAAAATAAGAAAATGTTCAAATTATATTATTTTAAACTAACTGTGTATATGCTAATTATTGGCATCTACCCCGGGCAGTCACAGAAACCCTACAAGATAACATCGTTGGAAGAAAAGTCACCAGTAGTATTTGAAACGGTAGAACACGCGTTATTCTACAGTGATACGTGGACAATACTAACGAAGTTCACACCAATCGACTATGAAATGGTCATTCAGATGGTGGAAAAGTGCGACAATAGACTAGAAACTATGTGCAGTAGCATTCCGGATGTCAACTTCCAACGTTATTGCCATTTAATTGTCCAAGAGACGGAGGCAAACATCATAAACCTAAAGCAAACAGCTGGCCGCATAAGGAAAATAATGCACTCAAAAAGGCAAAAGCGTGCACTGGATTTTATCGGAGGTTTCTCTAAATGGGCCTTCGGAACGATGGACAGCGAAGATGCTAGGAAAGTGTACCATCAGCTCGAATTCCTCCATAAAAAGGAAGAATATTCGTTCCAGCTAATGCATCGACAAATATCGGTCATGAAATCAAATTTCGATGCGTTGTCCAAACCAATTGCACAACTGGCAGTGGAAATAGAAAACATCACGTCAGGAGTAGGCAATCTAAGTGAGGCTTTCATTGAATACAACCAAAACACAAACAAGGAAGTCGCGATGCTGAAGATAAGAAGTGAAACTAATGCGATGACCTCGGTGATTAATTCAAAAATATTGGAGATCCAAAACCATCAAACTCTGGAACTTTCAATAATGGATGACCTCTACAATAATAAACTCCATCCTTTCATCCTGGACGGAGGCAACATAACTGCATTGCTTAAAAGTCTTCCAGTCAAAGGAGGATTTCCATTCGAGAGCATCATACATGCAGCGACCTGTACAAACGTTTTCACAATTCAGGGAAATCTGATCGTTAAAGTAACGCTCCCACTGCCAGACCCCTTGCGCTACAACTTAAATAAAGTATACGCCTTGCCAAATGCATTAGACGATAGATGGGATATGGTTATCGAGACAAACTCCGAATACATCGCCGAATCCGATAACCACGAACTGTTTGTAATGTTAAATGATGAGCAGTACTCTCGATGCGCACGTGTTGCAACAGGAGAAACGGATAAAGACATTGCGGTATGCCGACATGAAAGCCCGGTATACACATCAGGTTCTAATGAGTGTCTGATAGAACTTCTGCAACACGCAGCTACATCGAAGACCACGTGTAAATACTCAGCAGTACCAGCGAGCAAAGGTATCTTCTTGAAAATGTCAGCATCAAACGAATGGTTGTTCAAAGTAAAGGATTCCTTCGTTTTGAACTTAAAGTGTACCAACCAACAGTACACCGCCACCCTAAATGGTTCAGGGATCCTTAAAATGGAGCAGCCATGCGAAGCGAGTGCCAAGGGATTAAAGCTGTTTTACGAGTTCCACTCTGAGATCTCCACTGAGTTCAGACAACCGATGGTGGATCACTCGGAATTGGTGCAAGCAATGCAAGCAAGTTCCGTTGCAGCCAAGCATTCATCGACTCCAAAACTTCTTCCCATAAGGATTGGCAACCATAGAAGTTTTACCAATAACCTTAATATTGGGAAAAAGAGTATAGAAGAGCTGGAACAAAGTTGGAAGCTCCTGAGTTCGGAACGTAAAGCTACAGAACAAGATTGGGAGATATCACTACACCGTTACTCCATAATGTCGATGGTTACTTTGGGAGCAGTTGCTGTTATTGTCATATTTCTAGTCCGTTGTTTTCGACCCAGATCAAAATTCATTCAGTCCACCAGAACAAAAACACCATCACTAACAAGTCTACCACTACGTGAGCTGAATATTAACCAAGTGCCAAAGAGACGTGCCCCTGCAACACCTCCAGCCCAAACAAACAACAGCACCGAATGTTAAGTATGTTAAATATTTCAAAGAAAAGTCGACCGTCGCGGTTGGTTGTTCTGTTAAAATTCCACTTGAGTTCCAGAGACCAACCTGGAACTTCATAAACTTCCAAAATGCATTACTCAGCCAGTTGTTGCAGACTGAAAATTGGATTTCTATTCGTTTCCCGAGCTTTAAAATTGGCTGCAATTAAAATCTAACTTTCTATTAGAAATAAAATAAAATTCTTATACCGCCCTAAAAATAGTTAATCTTTCAATTAACTTTCATGAATATTTCAATCAACCTCAATCGTTGCAAAAACTCAATTTCCTGAAAGTATATCCACACAATCTACAATCAAAATAATAATACGCAAAAATGTCAAATACAAACACCAAGAGTCGCTCCATAAAATCAAATCGCATTCGAATACGATTTAAGTCGATTTTGATTGCAAACTCGAGCTATACCCGTTTAAGGAAAATATATTTATTAAGCCGATCAAATCAAAGGTGTGTCAACGTCTTGAGGGATTTAGATATCCATCTAATTGACTCGTTCCGCATCTAACCAGCTGCAACTAACTGAAATCCGATTTAGATTCGCAGATAGCCCAAATTGATTTGATGTTTGTCCGGTCAGAGCTCCGCTTTGCAGACAAACTAACTCTCTATTGACATTTACACCTTAAAATTCAATTAACTGTCGGCTCACCTCAAACCGACAGCCAAACTATTTGGTCATGTTGTGCAAGAGCGGAGTGGCATCATCATCAACATCGCCATCGGCATCGTCATCGTGAACGTTCGGTCGGCAAGTTTATCATCCTACTGGCAATCCACTTTGTAATTTGTAATTTTGTTAGTTTTATTTTTTTTTTTTTTTTGTGGGAGTAAAACTTTTTGAATGTATACGGACGACAAAACTGACACCAGCGTTTTATTTTGACAAAAATTTCACAGATTTTTAATGGAAATATTATGCAAAATGATGTACAACATCTTTTTGGCGAGGAATTTCGGTAGGTATACATGGAAAAAGTTCCTCCTTGAAATCCTTGGAGGGTCCTTTGAGCACTGAAGTGCAATTACAACCGAATGCGATGACACTTTTAATGCTGTTTTCTTATTTTTTTTTTGTGCACATCTAACAACGACTACCCTCGTTATGTGCTATGATCACAGAAAATAGTACAAAAAATAGGAGTGCACTCCTTTTTTACCATAATGCAAAACCTCATACCCATCAAAAAGGATAATTCTCCAACCGCATCATGCCGAATAGGGAAAAGCAAACTATACAGTAAACTGGACCATGAAAGGACCAACTTTTCTGTGTGCGCAAAGTACCTTTAGAGTCAAAGTTAATGCGAAATTGGATGCAAATGACTTTTAGTGCATTAAAAAATAATTTCAAACGACTCGACTCTTCGGTCGTGCGAAGCTGTTGTACAACAGCAACAACAACAACAACAGACTAAATAAATAAAAGAAAGAATGAACGGGTATAAAAGGAATTCAATAAGGACATTGCTTACGCTGTTTGCCACAAAAAGGAAAAGTGGTGGTGGCGGCACTGGCTTCAAGAATGTACAAAGATAAGAACCACAACAAAATAAACGTAAAATAATGCATAATGATTGCCACAGCACGCAACAAGGACATTTTCGTCTTCTACTTTTTCTGCTTCTTTTTGACGAGGATGATCGCAACCACAATGAACCAACAACGATGATGCCAATACCGAAGATGATGATGATGGTGTTGTGAAAAGTACTTTTAGAGAAATTGAATGAGCATTCGACAAGAAAATATTTTTTTCCTTAGCAAGTGCAAGTTTTTCGCCAGAGTAGACTGGGTCAGGGACGGATTCTTTTAGTTTTGTTATTGCAAGGAAGGCGCGTCAGGGCTCTAATTTCCAATACGCAGAAAGGTGTCACATTCATAAGGTACGTTGTTTTTCTCTAAAAATTAAAAATGTAGGACAAGGATCAATTTTGTCGAAAAATGAATATGAAAAGCCCTAATTTGCCCAACTTTTAAGCTGACTTCTGATAGCTGAAACATAAACACACTTTAGCTTCGTTTACTTTCCGTTACGTTGCACCTGCTTCGAGTGACATTTCGCCCTCCACCATCCTTATCATTGCAAAAACAAATGAATTTTGTTTGCTGACTTTTTTTAACAGCTGTTGAGCTCAATTCTTCACACCACTCAGAGAATTGTTGATGAGAATTGATAGGCTTATTCTACCGTGGCTCTTCAAGAGCTGTTGCAATGTGACTTCCGTTAAGAGTAACATTATGTTACATTACATACAAAACGTGAGATCAAAGCTTCATTGTGATAGCATGCATTAAATTCCTTGACCTGAACTCGTAAACGTCAGGCAAAGCCAAAGCTAAAGCGTGTTTGTTTTTAAGCTTTAAGCCATTGTTTGGTTTATTAGTCAAATTTTCTTTAGTTTTATTTTATTAAAGTCTAAGTATTATTTTAACAATAGTTCTTGCCGGTCCAAAACAAAGATTAAGACTGATTTGTATTTCGAAAAAAAGAAAAAACTCTCTGTCGCAAACGTCAAACAGCATCGATGACGTTTTACTCTTCGAACTGAGTCGATGATGTTTGACGTTTCGAACATTGAGGGGTAGCTTACATTAGAACACCAAAACAAATTATAATGGGTGCAATAGCTTTTTGTAAAGCAAAGTTAAACTAAAATAATTCTTGATATTTTAGTCTCCAATACAATCATCCCTGTCTTCCTCGAATGCAATTCCGGTCGTGATGAAATTATCAGTGCTGCCGCCGCCGCCACCGGCCAGACTATCTAAGACAAGACAAAAAATATTATACAAAAAAACAAACTCAATGAAGATAGAAAATTCATCGTTGTTATCTTTGTCTTAAGATTATTACTATTATCCTTCTTCGTTGTCCTTCCGATTTGCAATGTGAAAATCTAGCTGAATCCTCATTTCCAAGTTGACGATAGTGATGGGGAATGCGCGATGGCAATAGAATGTACTTTGGATAATTACATTAGCATATTAAGGATTTTCCAAAAAAAAAAACAAAATACATAGAAATTGCAGCGCGATTTAGAATCACGAAGAGACATAGAGTGCGTCTTTGAAGTCGCGTTGTCTTCTTGTCTCCTCGCAATGATTTCAATTATGCCAAATGGAATGCGAGTATTTGTACTTTCAAAGGATTTTAACGTACTTAAGTTTATTCTGATGCTTGCAAAACATACGACAAGAATTCATTTCTCAAAGACACACACATTCACACATATATTGTTCTTCTTTTTTCGTTTGCACTCTTTCGAGGGACTTTGAAGTTTGTGCGATGTGACAATACACGACCGAAAGAATCCTGATCCTCTGGGCTATGTGCGACGTGCGAGTGGGGTTATAATGTTGCGGAGGAAATTAGATTAGTTCGTTGCAATGAATGTGGATTATGGGGGATAATAAGTGACAACTCTGAAATGGGTAATGCAATATGTGTTTTTATTGGTGCTTGTTTTAGAATCCTTGAAGATGTTGTAAACGAAGTTTTGGTGGAGCAGGCTTATTCTCATTATCCACATTTTAAAAATTCATAATTATTTCAATTGTAATTGGGAAATGCTAGATTTTTTACTGGCATAGTGTTGGGCTATGTCGAAAGTGGAGACTCAGCTCATGCCAAATGAATTTGGGTCTCATGGCACCTATAGTTGAAACCAAGATGAACTACGTGTTGAATATCCTTTGATATATTTCGGCCTTGACATATATATCTTAACCCAGATTGCTTTTTAAGGCCTTTCAATATTCCACTTGATTAAATTTAAAATTCTAAATCGAGTAAAACGTTTTTAAAATTCCAAGTTTAAAAAAAAACTATTTTCTTCCATACAACACGTTTTTCTTGCCTTATTTGAACGAAAATAATTTATTTTTTAACTCAATTTTAAAGAATGTCACAGAACGAATCTGATGCTTAGCTGGTCAAAGCTGTGAAAAAGGTTAGTTTTCCAGTCCACTATAGAAATCTTCAAGGTAAAAACTTTTAATCTCTTTTTTTCAGAGGCGATCATCGTTTGCTACGAGCTTGGCCTATTGGACTATAGTCTTTGGAGTGAATCTCTACGACCTGCTGGGGCTATGTCATCTTGTTCCGGTGCACTGCTTGCACCTGAACCGGCCGTACATCGTGTCAGCAGTCCAGTTTAGCAAAAAGTGTAAGGAAGTTAGCCTTCCGACTCAACCCAGAAGCCCCACCCCTCCAGAATAAAAATACATAATATATTTTATTTAATTAAAATAATTTAAGCCCAGGAAAAAAAGGATTCTTTTCTCTTCCTCTTCCTTAGTTTTAAGAGGATTAAGTAAATGTCCATGTCTGCGGAAGCTCGTTTTATTTCCATAGTGTGGTGACAGAGAAAGAATTGCATATTGGGGTGACTTTGCACTTGAAGGTCCTCCAATCCCATTTCAAAATGGAAGCCAATTAAAGGAGACACCATCATAAACCGAATGGCGGTTGGCTAGAATCTCCAATGTTTTAAGTGACATTCATGTAAGTTGACGGCAGAGGTCACATTTTATGGCTGCTCCACTTTAACAAAGTTGTGATCCCTTGTCCCACTGCCATGCCAAAAGAATGTCTGAAAAGGCAAAAACTTTCTAATTCAACAAGATCCGCTTATTGAAATTTCATTTGGTCCCTAGAAGAGGATTATACGAAACATCCTTGATGATGGTGATAAAAGTTTTCGCCTATGCCTGCTACAAAGACCCATCAACCGCACATTGGATGGGGGCAGGGATTGTGTGCTTGAGAAACCCCAATTAATATATTAGACGACAAAATCTCATATACATCCGTCTTCTTAAGGACGATGATGATGGAGAAGCAGAAATGTCCCTTAAACATTTTTTGCTGTTATTATTTATGGTAACCGGGTTCCTGCAATTATTGCAATCCGTCTGAAGATTCAATTTAAGACCTCAATCATATCTTGTTGGCCAAACATTAAACCAATTTTTTTTCTTGCGAGTTTTCACATGATGACCAGAGAAAAATTTATTGGCAAATTATTGCGATTTATTTCGTTTTCTTGCGGGGTGAATGCGTGTGTATTGGGTTAAAAAGGGGTTTTTGTCATGTTTTTGATCTTTGAGTGCAACTGAATGATGAAAGTCGCCCGAAGGAGTTTTTTTTTTTTGCTTGTGCTTGTGTGTGTCTGCCTCTGCATATTCAGAAAATATACAGTGCGGTTTGTTTGGGACATCTCTCAGAACGGAAGGATGGAAATTATCCATCTCTCGGAAATGTATGTTTGGGATTTATGTGATGGTTTTGATGATGCACGACCATTGGCCTGCAGGACATTTGAAATTTCGGTCATGTCATGTATCATGTGAAAGCTTTTTTTGGAATAAGAGGAGAGAGGGGGAAGGAGGCTTTTTGGGTAAATGTCATTATTTTATGGTTATAGGCCTTTGGGTTATTGTGTCCTTGTCATGTGAATTACGTAGACAGAAGAATAAGGATTGTTGAAATTTGAACGTACGACCCTCATTGCGGAGACTTTGGTTTGATCAATTTATGTAGGACAAGGTTTTTGAGTATAGTTAAATGTATTTTCAGCTATGAATTATTTAATAAGTTTTGTTTTGGAACTTAATTTTAGCGAAAGTTTCGTAATCCGTCGGAGCCCATACTCTTGATTCAAAACCACGAATTCTGTAGATTTATAGTACCTATATTAAATTGAATAAAAAAAAAAAAAACAAATATGAACTGTGTTAGTGTGAAGTCAACTTTAAGTTTTGTATCGATAGTAGCGCCCCTACCAGTGAACTAAAGAAAATTAATGTTTTATGTCCGTACTGTACGAAAAATTGTATTTCCAACTGTACGAAAACGGAGACAGAAAACAGAGTGAGCCCGTAAAAAAAAAACAGTGCATTATAAACTTGATTTTTAATGAAGAAATTACTTACTTACTTACTTACTTATCCGGCTCACAATGCATGAAGGGTCTCAGCCTGAGATATTTTGGAGCCTTCCAGCGTGATCGGTCCCTCGCCTGCACTTTCCAGTCGCCGAAACCAAGCGCTCTGGCATAGTGGCATCCACAGTCACTTGGTCTATACTCTATAGTATAGACTCTTTACAGTAGTTTCGGTCTTCCTTGCCATCTAGAACGTGGAGGTTGGGATGAGAAGACTTTCTGGGCTGGAGCGTTGTCGTCCATTCACTCGATGTGGCTGAGCCAATGTAGTCGTCTTTTCTTGGCCTTCTGGACTATATCCACACTTGGTACAGCTCGTACAGTTCTCGTATGAACCTTCTTCTCCATTCGCCATAGTCGCATACGGGACAGAAAATCCGTCGAAGTATCAAATCCCCTTTTTTACTAATCGTCCAGCACTCGGCGCCGCGCCGCGCCGCGTAGAGTAGGACTGGTAAAATCAAAGTTCTGTATAGCAGACACTTTGTCTTTCGAGTGAGGAGTTTTGAACCTAGTTATTTCTCCAAACCGAAGCAGCAGCGGTTCGCTATAGGGTAACTCTTCTTCGGATCTCCACTAAGGGATCCAAGGTAGGTGATCTCCCTAACTACCTCCAAACTGCTGCTACCAACAGTGACGTTTTGTCCTAGGCGGTGGACAGATGTTGCTTTGTTGACAGCATGTACTTTGTTTTGTTCTCATTCACTTCAAGACCAACGAGCTTCGTCTGTTCTTCAATCGCTGTGAAGGCCTCAAGCACTGCTCTCTTGGATCGACCAATGATGTCATGTTGTCCGCATAGCATAGGAGCTGTGTGGATTTGTTGAAAATAGTGTTTTCCGTGGTCGCACCTGCCTTGCGTCATATCTGCTCCAGGCTATGTTGATGAAATCACATGACAGCGCATCTCCTTGTCTAAACCCTACGCATGTTTGAAACAACTCGGATGAGCTGTTACCCATTTGCACACTGCACTGCGTATTGTTTAGCGTCATGCGGCACAGCTGGATCAGTTTGTTCGGGATTCCGAATTCAGACATCGCCAAGTCGATAAAAAGATGGTGGGTTTCGACTTGAAATTTGTTGGTCTTTTCCAGTATCTGCCACAGTGTGAATATTTGGTCTATCGTTGTTCTGCCTAAAATCACACTGTGCAGATTATTGTGTTGCAGAACGGTTTCAGACGCTCGCACTGTACGTTGGATAGGATTTTGTATGCAACATTAAGCAGGGATATGCCACGGTAGTTTTTGCATGACATGGCGCCTTTTTTGTAGATGGGCATATGTAGCTTATCGACAGTCAGTGGGCATCATTCTACCATGATGACTGGTGCATACGGTTCATCAAAACACCTCCTTCATATTTAAAGAGTTGAGCAGGTATGCCATCCGACCCAGCGGACTTGTTAATTTTTAGCGTTTGGATGGCTCTTTCTACCTCTTCTGAGCTGGAGGCTGGGACTGGGTCTTCTTTGACTGGTCTTGCTTCTCTTTCGTCATTAGCTAGCTCGACATTTTGCGCATTCAGCAGCTGTTGGAAGTGCTGCTTAAAACATTTACAATTCCCTTCCCTTCACTGTTTCGAAAAGCCTGTGTCCCGGTTCTGAAACCAGAAGCTAATTGCTTCGATTTATAAAGAAACGCCGGGTGTTTTTCTTGGCCCGAGACTCTTCTAGATCTTTGAGCTGAGAAACTGCGGATGCTCTTTTCTTCCTTGGCAGGGTCTTTTTTATTTCTCCTTTTTGTTCAGTACTCTTCTCTGCTGCTCTTGTTTTCCGTTGCAGCATCTGCAAACGTGCATTTTCCGTCTCTCTTTTCAATAACGCGCACTTATCATCATACCACGGGTTCCTTTTCGGGGTGGCTGGTAGCCTATGGTGGTCTCGGCTACATTTTTTATTATTTCGCGATATTGGTTCCACAAGGTGTTGATATCTGTGGTATTTGGGAGGATGGCGGAGAGTCGCTCACTCTGGCGCTCACTGTAGTCTTAGCATTATCCGATGTTGAACTTCTGCCTTGAGGCCGCACGTGTTCTTTTGTCATTTGATAGTCGAGCTCTAAACTTAGCCACTACCAGAAAGTGGTCAGAGTCGAAATATGCTCCTCGGAAAGTGCGCACGTCCAAGACAAAGATTAAATATGTAACAAGATGGGAAACTGACTTACGTTTCACTCCCTAGATCCCGCAATTTTCATATTCCTTCATTTTCTTTTTCTTTCCGTCTACATGAATACATGTGAGTTACAAAAACAAAGCGATGAGGTGAGATTTTTCTATTTTTCACAGTTCTCTTTTGTTTGTTTTCGCATTTTCAACAGTTCTCTTTTGTTTGTTTTCGCTTTTTCAAATTTAACGTGGATTGCTAGATTGAATTTTGAAATTGTCAAACACGTTCTTCTCAAACTCACCATGAAAAGAGTTGAATTATGATTATGGATGTGTCCCGAAACTTTAGACCGAAGATATATTTTCTTGTGCCTTACATTAAGTAATGCTTATATGCAGTAACGCATTAAAATGTTTAAAAGTATTGGCTCAAAATATATAGTCTGATAATGAACAATGTTAAGAGTATTAAATGTTATAATATTCTGATTCCAGTGACGCTTATCACGAGAATTAGCGAAGTAGATTAAGAAGAAATCTCGACTTTTCTGAAATTTAGGGTAGAAAATAACGTAGTATTATATCAAACGTTCTATAATACTAAGTTTTGACCTATGAATATGTAACCTAGATCATATAATAGCACTGTTCTCAATCTACTTCGCTAAAGCTTGTGATAAGCGTCAATGGAATCAGCATATAAAATAACGTTTGATTGATGTTTAAAACGTCATTCTAAGCTAATATCTAAGCTAATCTTGTTCATTAGCAGATTATAATTTTTCGCTATTGAATTCAGGAGACATTAGGTATGTCTTATTATCAATTTAATCATTGTTCACGATTTTTTTTTTAATTTATAGTTAAAACTTACAAAATGAGCCGAAAAATTAGTCGGTATTTTCATATATAAGTGCCCGTGAGATCGTTTCCAAAAACAAGTAGAACAAAATTGAAAATCCTTTATCTTTGTCTTATTTTATAAAAATTATAAAACATTTAATTATTAGTTTGAAAGAAAACAAAAAAATTGAATTTCTTTAGTTTTCGAGAAAATACAGATTTGTATTGATTTGATTTAACACGTTTTCTTACTATAATTAATACTATTAATTTTAAATAGATAAATTTTTCATCACCGTCAAAATTTGAACGAACCAAATAATAAAATTTCACGAACAATTTCTACGCCTTTTTTTTCGTTGATATTTGCTTACCAAATTTACACTCTTTGTGAACATATCCATTAACTCACCTTGTTTTTCAAATTTAACTGCCAAAATTATTCCCCTTTGGTGAATAGACGGATTGAAAGAATGTATTTGTGAAAACACGCACACATCTTAGCAATCCGTAAATTTTAGCTTGTAGGCAACTGTCACTTTGACAGCCTTGTTTCCCATCTTGTTATTATTTATCTTTGTCCAAGATGTTGGATGACAATGTTGGAACGTAATTTCGATACAAATAAAATGAGTTAAATGACATTTAAATGAATTTAAAATGAATTATAAATTAAGGCTGCATAATAATCGACGCGAATCAGAAATCGCCAGGTTGCTGTGTAGATCTTTCGTCTTGGAAACCTAGTGGCACTTATCACCGTATTACTAGCTGCAGCAAAGTCGATTAGTCGAAGCCGTTATCTGTTGTTACTTCGTGGAGGCTGTGTTTTCCAACTGATCTTATTGCGAAATTATGATCATTAAAAAAAAAAAAACACTGTATTCTCATAGTAGT
Organism: Sphaerophoria rueppellii; assembly: GCA_920937365.1. Classification (NCBI taxonomy): domain Eukaryota; kingdom Metazoa; phylum Arthropoda; class Insecta; order Diptera; family Syrphidae; genus Sphaerophoria; species Sphaerophoria rueppellii. The sequence goes on from CAKKXW010000001.1 coordinate 5,157,942, forward strand.
TTTGAGTATTTCCAAAAGAGGGCTTTTCCGGAACTTTGCTTTTATAATACTGATTCCATGAAAATATAAGCTCCTGTGCGCTCCCTGTGTTGGCAGAAGCCATCCAGCACTTCCTGAAGCACAAGTACTAAGTTACATATTGACCTCGGCCATAAAATCAAGCTCTGAGACCTCGAATCGAATTTATTATTAATCAATATCTACTCAGATGTTACTTTTGCCCAAAAATTCTTTTACATTGTTAATTCAGCGTCTGTCCATTAAAACGAAAAGACATTTTATGAGTCCATTTTCATGAATCCTTGATTCATCATTTCATAATCTCTACGAACAATTTTAATGAGTCTTTATTTATGGCGTTCATAATCTTGACTACAGTTTGAATAATTGTCAACGTTTTCCTTCTACCAGGATGTCGCGGCTCGACATCCAACTCGCCCCGCAATGAATTAATGAAAAATAATGAGAAGTTTTCAATTCTTTTGCTGCCTGCTCTATACCAGCATCAGGATATCATTTTGATTCATTCTGTACCGACTTGTTCTCATTTCCCTTTTTGCTCATCATCAAAGTCCTTTTACAACAACATCGACGACTTTGAGCTCCGTTGCCGCGCAGCCATCGACTATGTACCAGTGCTTTACTAAAGACAAACAGAGTCACGATTGGATCGTTAATTAATTCAAGATTCCAGCGGAAAGCTATCGTTAACCGGAGACCAAAATCCACTCGACTATGCAAAAAGGCTCTTTGTCCCAATAGGTATAGTTAGTTATAGAGAATGGCTCCCGAGCTTCAGGCACGCAAAAGTGATTTTATTTGGAGACAACTTAAGTTCGAACAAAAAAGGTCACCCAAACCATATTGGAATGTGTCAATTAGTGAACTTCAAGGACATTGTTAGCACTTCATTACCCAATCCTCGATGTCTTCCTTATAACTTTAACCCCACACACACACACAAACACATCCTCGTTCATTGTTCTGGGGTGGTTCCTGCTTGATAGCTTAAAACTTTTTGCTATTGGGATTTTGTATTCGGTAGGTATAATAGGGAGGCTCCTCACCAATTCTCACTCAATTCAAATAGATCAGTGAAGCTGAAAAAAGAACATTTCCTCTGGTGCTGTATGCTCGCCTCGAATTCAAATTATCCCTCGGGGTTTTCTTTTTTATTGGTACGGGCGGGGGTTGGAACTGTTGCGAAGCTTTATGTAATTCCATTTGTTTACAGTCAACGCCAACGCCATCAACCATATTCCTCTTCAACTCCACCTTCTCCATTTCCGCCCTGGTCGTTTGGTCGTTCAAAAAAAAAAACGTGATGACTTCTTAACTAGATAGAAGATGTAGCTAACTTTTTGCTTTAAGGAAATTTACATTTACAAACCCAAACTGTTGTAACAGCCAGAAAAAAGCATGTCCTACATAACCGCAGGAAAAAGATGAAAACTTCAACAGAGAGGATATTTGAATAGAGTAGGAACAAGAATTGGGGGCTAGTGGGATCCTTGAGGGACAGATTAGGGTAAACATCTGGGCGGACCACTTGGTGTCTTCGAAGCTACTTTTTGTTACAACAAAATTGGGGAAACACGCAACAAAAGGATTTCAAAAAGTCGGTGCATGAATTGAAGCCATACATGGGACATTGGAAATGGAACCTTGAAGCTTGGTTCTTCCTCATGTCCCGGTGTCAAAATCGGGGTATAATAAACTTTAATCGCCACTCATTTAGACGTCTGGTTAACTTTCAGTCAAAAAAACGAATGCTAGATCAACCGATGTGCACTTGAAGCTGTTATTTTAAACGACTCCCTTTTTAAAATACTTGCTCTGGAGTTTTACTCCTTTTTGTTAGAAAAAGACACCAAAACACTGTCGCAGTGTTTCCGTTTTGGTGCATAGTAGCAAGCGGAAGGGCTATTAATTTTCATGTGTTGGCTGCGTCCATCCTACGTTCCGTACACGTATCAGTTCATCCTGACGGATGCCGGATGGTGTTGGATTATTTTTTATAGCACCACCGCTTTTATGTGGCTTTTTTCCATTATGAAAAAAGAAATAGATTAACTGGCAAATCCCCTTAGCATATTTATAGACATTTGAGGGGGAGAGAAGAAAGCAAGCGAACTGGCAAGTGGACATCGACGCGCTGCGCTGGGCAGTATCAATGGCTATTTTTTGAGTTCTATTTTTTGCTTAAACATGACCTCGTCCCTAACTCACGCGAATCTAGCAATTTCATTCCAAGAGCCATGATTATATGAGAGTTTGTTGGCCATCATAAAAGAGACGTTGTAATGGGTTTCCTGTTCCGGTCCATTGTGTTGAGTGTTTAATTAAGTTGAAAATGAAATATTTTGACTGTTAGACGTCTCTTGTAGGATATAAGGTTTAATTAATCGACTAGGTTATAAAAACCACACGTTTTTGGCAAAAAGACAACAGACAGATAAGTTCATAATGTTTGTTACTTTAAAGATAACGGAAAGCAGTTTTCATATAAAGTAGAATATCTAAAAAGTCGAGATATTTCCTTAGTCCTAAGTGACTTCTTCATGTTGAGTAGACATTGACATTTTGTGATGATACGAATCGACTTAGTTGCTCACTTACATACTTACTTATGGTGAGGCTACAGTCCAGGTTGGACCAGGGCCTCATCCAACAAACGTCTTCAGCCAGCTCGGTCCCTAGCTAGCTGTCTCCAGTTTCGCACGCCAAGTTGGTTCAGGTCCTCTTCCACCTGTGTGTTCCACCTGAGTCGCGGTCTTCCTCTTCTGCGACGTCCTTCCGGGTTGGATTCGAAGACTCTACGAGCCGGAGCATTATTTTCCATTTGCTCTTCATGTCCCAACCATCTAAGTCGTTGGATCTTAATTTTTCTGGCTAGGTCAGCGTCGCTGAACAGCTCGTACATGTTCTTTGTTGAATCTTCGTCTCCATTCTCCATTTATGCAGACAGGACCAAAAATCACTCGAAGAATTTTTCTCTCAAAGCAGTCTAAAGCGTTTTCATCAGATGTTGTCATGGTCCATGATGAGGATTTTGTAGAGTGTCACTTTAGTTGCTCGGGAGGGGACTTTACTATACGCAATTGCCTTCTAAGTCCAAAGAAGCAGCGATTGGCAAGAGTGATTCTTCGTTTGATTTCGGCGGTGGTGTTGTTGTCTGAGTTGATAGCGGATCCAAGGTAGACAAAGTCCTTAACTACCTCGAAGTTAAATCTGTCTATGTTGACGTTTGCTCCAAGACGTCGATGTTGGTAGTTCTTTCTTTTCGACAGCATTAACTTGGTCTTGCCCTCGTATCGATTTGAAGTTCCTTGATCTGCTCCAAGATCTGCCGCAGTGTGAATATTTGATCGATGGTAAACTTTCCGGGTCTGAAGCCATACCGATAAGAACCTATCAGGTTGTTGATGAAGGGCTTCAAACGTTCACACAGCTTGGCAGACAACATCTTATAGGCGATGTTAAGGAGACTTTTACTTCTGTAGTTGGTGCATGTTCAGGATCGGATATACGATGCTGATGTTGCATTCGTCGGGCATGCTTTCCTCCGACCAAATCATACAGATGAGCTCGTGCATGCTCCTAAACAAATCATCTCCAACTGCTTTGTATAGTTCGGCGGCTAGCTCGTCTGCTCCAGCGGCTTTGTTCGACTTAAGTTTAGATATCGCTATCTTCACTTCGTCCATGTCGGGTGGGTGGAATTGTTGGCTTTCTGCACTGGTTCTTTATTGCTGGCGGAATTTTGCTCGTCATCCCCATTATACAGCTTGGAAAAGTTGTCTTTCCATATCCTCGGCACTGACTGCGGTCCCACTACGATGTTCTCTACAGGTTTCAGCTCGGGGTGTTGGAGGTTAGTTTCACCCTTTTTGTAGAACTTTCGAACCTCGTTCCTGTTGTGACATCCCTCTATCTCCTCGGTCGCGTGCTTCTCATGCTCCTTTTTTCTTTCTGAGAAGTTTATGCTCCTCTCTCCTTTTCTTTTGTATTTCTCTTGTTAAGCTGCATGTGCTCGCCGGCACTCATCTTCAAACCAGGGGTTTCGTCGTGGTGGCCCTGTAAACCGTAGCACTTCAGAGCGGCATCTCTGATGGCTGATTGGCCGTGTTGCCACTGGGTCTCTATATTTTGTGCTTGCAGCAAAGGACTTCTGAAAAGATTTTCTGAGACACGATCGGAAACGGATCTAGCAATCTCTTATGATTGTAGCCGTTTGACAACGAATTTCCTCCTAGCATTTTCGCGTGTTTGCCTTGATCGGGATATCCGCATTCGTACCTTGGGGATGTGGGGACATCTTGCATGCTAGAGAAGAGTAGTGCGGAGATTTCCATGTTCCCTTGTGGATATCGAGATGTAGGAATCGCGTACTTGCTACCATTACGTCTCGCCCCGCAGCGAAGTCGATTAGCCCTCGTCCGATCATTCAGCCAAAGATTTCTTCTCTACCCAGCTTAGCATTAAAATCTCCAAGGACGATTTTAATGTCATAGATAGGGCATTGCTCATAGGTCTTGTCGAGGAGCTCGTAGAACCTGTCTTTGGTGTCTTCATCCTTTTCCTCAGTGGGGGCGTGAGCGCAGATGTGGCTGATATTGGTGAATTTAGCCTTGATACGAATTGTCGTGATGCGCTCATTCACTGAGTTGAAACTCAAGATCTTCCTCTTGAGTCGAGTCCCAACTACAAATCCACATACAAATATATGCTAATTTTGTTCCCTATAGCAGTCGCCCTTGTAAATATCGCAGTTTTTCATTTTATGTAGGCCCGGCTCATCCCATCGTATTTCTTGGATGGCAGTTATATCTGCTTTAGAGCAGACAAGAGCTTCCGCTAGTTGTTCGGCTGCACGTGGTCTGTTAACGGACCTAACATTCAAAGTGCAAAACCCAAATTCTTTGTCCCTAAATCGCTTGCGTGGGTCGTCATCATTAATTCCGTCTGTATCCGAGGCTTGTTGGTGTTTCGGTACCATGTCTTCTTTATATAGCCTGGCAGTCACCCTGACGCACGACCCCCAACCTAGAGAGCCAAGTCTTTTGTTTAAATCTTAGACGAAGAGCCGGGATAACCGCCCCTTATAGGCCTGGGCTACGAATATGTCGTAGTAGCCCTATAAGGTGTTCACTAAGTAATTCATCCTGACTGGAACTGTAGACGCCACCGTTGATTCCATCTTGGGAGTTCTTCGGATGCCGCCTGTTGAAAAGGAGGCATGCCTTAGTGGGCGCATACCTCCTCCCTCTCTCTCACTCTCTTTGCTGCCACCAACAACTTCCCACTGGGATTAGAACCCAATCTTCGGTTGAGGTAGTGGGCACCCGATGTTGATAGACAGAGATTGCTGTTGACGTTTGTGTCCTCTTGAATGCACGTGTCTACCCTTCGAACATCATCGACATAGTTGGGAAGCACTTTTTTTAGCTCTTTGATGGTCTAAACACCATTTTTCACATCGGTTTCACTCGACTGCTATTGTCTTATTATGCAAGCAGAAGAGAAAACACAAGGCTTCAAAAACATAAATAAAACTTTATTCACACAAACTTAAGGACTACAACGACAACTGGCCTTCCTTCAGGACTTGCCTCACATTAATGTTTATCCTAGAATCATTTACAAACTGTCTAAATGGACTCCAAAAGTTCTCATCGGCGCAGTTTTCAAACAGCTGAGTGTCGAGTTGCCATTCATCGTCAATTGGAGGGTCAATTTCACATTTAAGTCTCTTTGGTTTTGGGGGTTCCAATGGGACATCTTAAAACAAAACAAAAAATTAAGTAAATGATCTATCATACATCTGGAGGTCAAGTCACATACCTTTCTTTACTGTAAACTCGTTCCAACGTTCGACTGCAGCTTTCATTACTCTAGGAACAGCATGGTAACATAGACGGCTCTCTTTAGCCATAACCACGACATCTCCACTTCGGAGAAACAATGCGGATGGTTTTTCCTCTTTTGTTGTTCCTCCAAGAAGAAAGATTGCAGTCTGTCCAAAGCTGAAAACGAATTCATTTCAATCAAATGTTTTACGGTAAACCTACTAATTTACCTAAAAGAGAATAGTGGTGCCTCGAGGTCAGACTCCGAGTGATCTGTGTGCCCCGCCAGGGTCGTTCCTATGGGATAGTAGTTCACGATTGCAGCTTCCGCTGAGTATTTCCCTAGACCCAGTGCTTTTGAGAAGTGTTCACTAAGTTGAGCCAAATCTGCAGGAAATTTATTCTTCATCTGTTCGCTGTAGAGTTTCGTATCCCAGTCGTGATGGTAACCGAGAGTGGTCCATCTCATTGCAACTTTCATTCGTCGTTTTTCATCTTTGTCCTTACAATTCTGATAGGAACTCCACCAGTCGTCGATAACCGACTGTGCAAATAGTTTCGTGTTCAAATTGACGACGTTGGGATGCTTGGGATAGTCTCGGACGCACCTGGTCATCCAATAGCGTTGTCCTTGTGGTGTGAAGGGATTTCGTATGAATATCAAACCCGGTCGATCTGCAATTTCGAAGCATTTCCATAAGTAGACTGGTTTAAGGCCAGGCATCACTGCTTCATAGATACTATCGACGTGCAGGCCAAATTCTTTGATTCCCTAAAAGGAGGACGTTTAGGTTTTCAGAGCAAGATCTATGACGAATGCTGTGTTCTTACCTTTGTGGTGTCACTTTCGAAATCTAGAACATCACTGAAATCCGGAATTGGCCACTTTGCTTTGTAGAATTTGAATGAATCTTTGAACATAGCAAAATTTAAATAAAATAAAGAAAAAGTTACGAGAATTTTATTCCTCGGATTAATTATTTTTTATCAACTTGTTGACATATTTGAATGTCAAAATCTGACATTTTTTCTTAACACAGGGATGGTCAATGCTCTTATGATAAAGTGTTATATTTAAAATTAGTACAGTTGACAATCAACGCGAATGGACATAATTGGAATTAAGTACATTACGTCAAGTTCAAGAAGAAAGTGATTGATAATTTCATTTATAGAAATATCGAATTTTTGCATACATCCTCCTTCTTTTTTCTTAGAAGTTATAGAAGATTGAATAAAGACCAATTTTAAATAAAAAAAAATTAAATAAAGTATTACGACAGCTCTTGAAGAGCCAAGGCCTAAGTGGTTTCCTCTCACCAACAATTCTCTAGATGCGTGTGAAGAATTGAGGGGACCTACTAGTTAACGTCGAATATGAACGGCAAAATTGAGAAGCACTTTTCATGACAGATGATACTCTTGGAAGTTTTGTCAGTTCTTCACAAAAGGAAGTTCCCCTGAAAGAGGAAATAAAAACTATGGTCACGAGTAGGACTCGAAACCACGACCTCTGCTTAGCAGCCAACGCATCTAACCACTTAGCTACGGACACTACACCAATTTTATTGTCCAAGAATCAGTATATTTCAATAGAAATCCTTGAATATATAAGAAAACGGCTTTGTGAAAAAAAACGTCAAGGAATAACAATATAAATGACATTTAACCGTTGAAGGGATAGGATACAAGTGCAGTATTACACGACGTATGTCTTTTAATTTCCATTGTTCTTTATTAATGTAACTCTCATATCATCAAGCAAAACAAAACCAAGATTTAAGTATTTGAAGTGAGATCTCGCCCTTAGTTAAATATAGCAGTTTGGTACGTTTCCATCTAGTACATTTGTGTTCAACATCATGTCATTTTGACAGTTCAATTCCTCGTGCAAAAGTAAACAAAAATAAAATTCACTCCAAAATTTTCAAAAACCAACCATGTCGAACATAGATTTTGGCGAATTAAAAAACGATACAAATTTCACAAACACAGTCAACAATTTTTCAAAAAACTTAGACGAAATTGAAGCAACAATAGACGAAGCCGTCAACTACAAAGACTATGATGAATTGACAACAGAAGAGAAGGTCAAATTTGATAACTACCTGGCGTACACGACGAATTCCTTGTTTTGGATGCACGTACGACTCAATGGACTGGACCCAAATGCTGTGAGTTTAAAGCAATTGCTTTTATTTTGAAGCTAACTTGATTTTCTTCTCAATACAGCATGGAATCAAAAACGAACTGTCCAGAGTGCGTCAGGCAATGTTGCGCGACAAACAAATCCATGAAAGAAACACAATCCGCCCGGTTTTAGATAAGGGTGCTGCTGGACGTTTCATCAGACATGGACTGCACGACAGATCCAATCGAGAAGAAGAAGACCAGAATGAAAATGAGCAACATGAAGAGACTGTACCAAAGAAACCGTTAAATAAACACATTGTATTTGATAACGACTCAGAATAAAACAACATTTTGTACTCATCTTTGTTTTGCTTTTACAAAATTTAATGTCCTGTCCACGTGCTATGTTAGATGCTATTCAATATCTTAATTCTACTTGCTCTATGTACATTCCCCATACTTTTACAATCTCGAATAACGGTCACAATCCCTAGCAGCGATTTCCGCCAGAGCACTTCGATTTATCTTACAATAGTTAAGCAACGGCATTTTATCGATAATTTTCAAAAATCTAACCAAACCATTCAGCCTGTTTTTTGTCAGATGGTTTTTCAACAGGGCTATTAATTGATTTTCAATATTTTCACTATGGATTTCATCGCCAACGACCACAAAGAGAGTTCCGATGTCAGAGTCACAGCATCCAGGCTCACAATGTCCAACAAGAGCAGATATTCGAACATCAGGATGACCATGAACAATATTTTCAATGCCAGTAGGATCTACCAAGCTTCCTTTGAAGTGAAGAAGGTACTGGAATCTAAGTATGACATTTAACAAACGGTTGGAATCCATAAACGCGTATTCCTCTGTCCTAAACCACCCATCCTCTTTGAAGTGTTCCTCGTTGGCTTTGTCGTTCTTAAAATACCCCAAAGCTGGAACCTTTGACTTCAGGTACAATCGACCCTTCTCATTTGGACGTAATAGTTTCCCGTGTTCATCAACAATCTTCGCAGTATATCCGCCTGCCAAAACACCACCATTGATCATTTTTCCAGACACTTCTTCGTCAGAAGCTATTTTCACATCCAACTCTGTCATGCCATACGAACTGATGACTTTACAATTTGGCACAACTACCTCCAAATACTTGACCAAACAATCTGTCACAGCTTCACCGCCAATGAGGAGTGTTTTCAAATGCTTTAGCTCCGAAATCCTCTTCGAAGAAACTGCATTTCGGAGCGTTTGCAATATTAGAATTGGAATCGTAAAGAAATGAGTAACTTTGTTCCTTTGGAGTAACTCAAATTCGTAGGTGTCGTCGAAGTCTTTCTCACATTTGGATGTGTAAATACGTTTGACGCCGTAGAAGACCTCTTGCAGCATCATACCGACTTGGTCCATCCAACGGAGGTCCGATAGAACACAAACTACACTATTCGAATCCATTTTCCACCATTTGTTGTATACCGAGTGTATCAGCTGGGCGTGGGAATGCATGGCAATTTTCGGCATCCCTGTTGAACCGGAAGTAAACGGAAGGACTGCAATCAACTTTTCGGGATCTCCAATTTCAGGTGGTTCGAAGCTGTTGATATCACTGCAATGAGGCTTGAATAGAATTTGATCAACTGATTGGTCTGCAGAGTCAATGCTCAAGACAAGCTTAAGATTTGTTAAATGCAAGTTTTCAAGGGCTTGAGAGACATCACTTTTGAATTCATCCTCGTAGAGTACAACAGTGGGATCAAGTTTGTGAAAATAATGTTTTATGTCATCTGAAAAGGGTTGAATTGTTTATCTGCATTTCAACTGGAAACCAATTCTTACCTCCTTTTAAGTCAAGGTAGAAAAAGTTAACAGGAGCTCCAATCGTGTAAAGGGAAAAAGTTAACGGTGTGATTTTTATATTTGACCTCGAGTAGACAATCACAATGTCTCCTCTGTGCACTCCGAGACGCATTAGATTCTGTGCAACAGTTATTGTCTGTGAGAGGATTTCCCCAGCTGTTAGTGAGGCTCCAGATTCATGTTCAACTTCAAGAATTCTCTTCGGATCACATTGCTTCAACTTTTCCAATATTATCTGTCCAATGCTTACGTTGGGTAAATCAAGTTCAATACATGGTCCGCTCCACGTTTTATCAATCACATTGAATTTATTTATCATCTTCCGTTGGATTGTGTGCACTTTATTGCTTAACGGTGATAAAGTCCAAATCAAATTGGGAACACGTTCTTGTCAGTTAATTTTATTTCGGAGCTCGACGAACCGCGCACTTGAAGATCTTGAGAGGTTGTTATTGCTAAAAAAACAAGGTTCGACTTTTGGCTGTTAGATTCGACGGAAACAATTGAACAAATAAAAATTGATTATTGTTTTAACATGTGAATTAAAAATATACAAAAATAAGATAAAGAGCAGGGATGGGGGTTGGAAAAGAAAATGAGATCAACGTCAGCTTCGATAACATTGGGTACAATCCCGTCCTTGGGCCACCGATTTGTTTATAATATTCACTGGCTTCAGTAAATATTTGACTCTAGCTAACAGCTATAACGTTTTATCTTTTTATGATTTGTTTGTCTTTTATGTTTTCGGCTGAATCTATAAAGAGCAGAAGATTTTTTAAGAAAGGGCTTTCGTCAGAAAAGTGTTTTTTTCTGTATATGCAGAATGAAATAGGACTTTGAACCCACTCTAGGGGTTCTTAAAAACTTATTATACTTACTTACTTACCTAAGGTGGCGTTACAGTCCGTTGTGGACTTGGGCCTCAATCAACAGTCTCCGCCAGCCAGCTCGGTCCCTAGCTAGCTGTCTCCAGTTTTGCACTCCAAGTTGATTAAGGTCCTCTTCCACTTGAGTGCACCACCTGAGTCGCGGTCTTCCTCTCCTCCTACGTCCTTCGGGAATAGTGTCGAAGGCTTTCCAGGCCGGAGCATTGGTGTCCATACGCTCTAAATGACCGAGCTATCTGAGTCTCTGACCCTTTTGGCTAGGTCCATGTCGTTGTACAACCCGTAAAGTTCGCTGTTAAGAACGCCCCAAAAGTCAAGTTATTCGTCGAAGTCATAGCTCTCGCAATGTGAACCCGAACAAGTTTTATCACGAAATTGTCAATTCTGTTGATCCGAGCCTCGTTGTATAGAACCTCGTTAGAATAGTAATGTACATAAGAAGATTCCGGTCTGGTACAAACCGAGACAGCGCCGAAGAAACTGCCTGTCGAACACCCGATTCTTCTCCATTTGAGATGGTACAACGTTGAACCACACTGGACAGCCATCAACGATCATCGGCCGTATGAGGGCCATGTAGCAAATTACCTTCACTCTGGGATCAAGCCGACTGCTGTAAAACAGCCATCTCATCAGAGCGAAGGCTCCTCTGGCCTTTGTCAGAGCAGCATCTATATGTCTGTCGAAATACAGATACTGGTCCAACCAGATACCGAGGTTCTTCACTTCACTTTTGCTCGTAAATCGCTATCCGTTAGGGCCAACGATGACCATCTTCAGCCGATTATTGCGCTTATCCCTCGTTGCCCCAACCAACGAGGTCCGTTACAGAATTGTTTCGCGTTTCTGGACATTTATTTACAGTTTCCAGCCAAGAGAATTCTAATGACTTCGACTTTTGGGGCAGTTCTGTATGCAGTCAAGTCGGCATACGCATTTGCCTGGATAAGGCTACCTATCAGATCGCTGGTGTAAATGCTGAAGAAGATTAGCGAATTGACCGCTCCCCGTTTTTAATTTCAAAGGTGGTGGTAGAAATTACATTGCCACTTTTGACAACAAACTTTCTACCGTTGAGCATATCATAAAGCATATACAATAATGGTTTACTGATGTCTAGTCTAGTGAGTTTTAGGTACAAACCTTCTAACCATACGGTGGCGAAAACTTAGTCAGGGCCCTGTTAATGATCTTTTCGAATATTTTCCTGATGCTCGGTAGAAGACTTGGCGACCGAAGATTTGACGGACATGGAGTTGTCCTTTCCCTTTTCCGGGAGAGGATGAACCAAAGCTGTCTTCCAACGCTCTGGATATTATGTATTATTTAGCACGTTGTTTAACAGAGTGGTGTAAGATGTCTTTTGCCTCAATCCATCAGTGTCTTAGTACAATGTTGGATAAGCCATCGACAGCTGCTGACTTCTTATTCCTTATTGAATTGAAGATGACTGAATTATTGTTTAAGAGGAGGATTTTACCAATTAATCATTCTTCGAGCTTAAGTATGTAGGTAAGTATGTAGCTATAGAGCACCAGACTTAAAGATAGAAGGCAAGTAGCCAGACCAGACGGTAAGAAGAATTTCTTAGCACCGTCCTAAGAAACGCAAACATCTTGCGGCATTTTTGGCGGCGACGAATATGTGCTGGTGCTTGTTCTACAAGGGCTGGTGATCAGTGATGCACCATGAACCTACCAATAATCTCGTCTAATTGATGTAAGTGCCACACATAGTATATCTCGCTTTGACGATACAAGACAGCATTGGATTTTCGCGGTTTTTTATTCCCCACCATTGAGCAATGCTGTTTAAGTTAAAGTGTAAAGAGCGAATCATGTTTTGCCATTGCAGTTCCACATCGGAAGAGGAGAGATTTGAGACTATAAAGTAATAAGAAAAGCTAAGGGTGTTATCGTTGCCGAAACAATTTATTGGATTAGAAGTTGCAGACATGAGATCATTTATCAAAATGAGAAAGAGGGTCGGAGACAAAACGGAGCCCTGGGGCACACCATCATTTATGGGTTTCCGACTTGAATCCATCCGAAACAACTTGTATTGAAATGTTACATTCGTTGCAAATGTGTGCCCATTCCGAATGGCTAAGTTAAGAAGCACTTTTCCACGATGATAACCTTAGGAATTGTTAAATAATAACATAAGGCACGAGCCAGCAGCCAGATTCTTCTATGCGACTTTCAAAACACACTTAACCACAAAAAGGGTACTACTCGTAATTTTTAACTAGAACCAAATATTACTGAGGACTTTCGCATTTCGGCGAATCAAAGGGACGCACACGCAGTGCCAAAATTTCAACACGACTTAATAAGTCTAAATCAAATTACTCCACAACACAAGAAAACACTTTCAACCTTAGGGGTATAAAAAGTTAATAATGAACAGATGTGGATAGCCCCAAGTCAAAATTTTCAATTTGATCTTAATTAGGTGATCTCTACAAAGAACGCGAAAACAAATGAAACAATATCAAAGATCCGCACGGGTACAAAAGAAAACAAAACAAAGCACACAATCTACGAAATAACGAACAAACTTTTTTCGATTTCAAGATCATACTCATCTCGGTCGTCTACTTAGAACATCCACAGCCAATCTATTAAGTTTATTGCATAAGAGTCACCAACTGAAATCGATCACATGAAAACGGAATATATCGAAGCAGATAAAACATGGATTGCTCCAGCATTCAAGATCAGTGCCACTTGTCTGGGAAAGACAATTCTGTCAAGGCTCGAAGAAGCCGATCCGCAGAGGACATTCGAAATAAATCATGAGAACGGAACCCGTCTCACAGTCGATGATATTCGACGCCAAACCATTACCGTGGCTCAGAACCTGGTAGCGCTGGGCGTTGAGAAGGGCGACACAGTGATTTTGTATTCGAAATCCAACGAGAGGATAACACCGATCACATTTGCTTGCTACACAATCGGAGCACCTGTGAATTTCTTCGAAACAAATCTAGATCATGGTGAGTTTGAAACCCGCTCTAGACGCCAGTAAAAATTTGCTTTTTTTTAAGATGCCATATCCTACAACCTTGGAGTGCTCGATCCAACTGTTATCATCTACGAGAAACAATACACAACTCAACTCTTCACATCACTCAAGTTTATCAAGCTAGAAAATCTGAAGCACATCCTGAGCATAGATTGCAAGGAAACCATCTCCGTGGATGAGGTGCTCTTCAAATCAAAGACGAATATTAAGTCTTTCAAATGCCCCGATTTGGGAGATCCAATGTTAGTGCCAGCAGCGTACATGTTTACGGCAGGCTCCACTGGAATGCCACGGATCATTCAACTCTCTCATGCCCTGATAATCCAAGGCCTGTACAATTTGTGGAAGGTTGATTTGGAGTCTCGAGTTTTTTGCCTGAGCGATTGTCGATGGATTTGTCAGATTCTCTTAATGATGCAACCAGCGTTTTTCGGATCTCAGAGAATATACAGCTCACGGCCGGAATATGATAAGAGGGCCAAGGATGGGAGAGACGTTATTGCCAACTATCGAATAACCCACTATATCGATGTTCCCAAAGGGTATTTGAGTGTGCTGCAAGCCACTGAGTTCTCCAGAGATCCTGGTTGCCTGAGTTCCTTGAGATCGGTATTAATTGGTGGCGAAAGTGTTGCGGTTTCGTTGGTAGAGTATTCTGAAAAGATTGTACCCAGTTGTAAGGTGATCAATGGCTATAGGATGACTGAAATGGCGGGAGTGGTTGTGTCCGATGAGGACATTGTCAAACGAGGGGTACAAGGTGGTGTTCTGAAAGACGGTTTGATGGCTAAGATTATCGACGATGAGGATAAACCGTTGGGACCGAATCAAATGGGACGATTGTGTCTTAAATCGATATTTCCGTTTCTGGGATATTTGAAAGACGAAAAGTCAAACAAGGAAATGATTTTGGAGGGCGGTTGGTTCGATACGGGCGACTACTCGTACATGGATTCCGACAACTTGTTGAATATTGTCACACGGTATGAGAATTTAGTGCGATCGTCTGGTATTATTGTAAGTATTCGATGCGACAATCAAGAACATCTATTGATTTGCCTCTTTAAAGGTTATCCCGAGTGACGTTGAAAACATCATTAACTGCCATCCCAATGTTGTGACATCAGCTTTAGTTGGACATCCAAATTTGAAAAATTCCAAAGAAGATCTTGGAACCGTGTTTGTGGTGTTGAAGCGGAACTATTTTTCAAGTTCCATAGAAGAAGAATTGAGACAGCTTTTGAGGGATAAACTCACAAAAGAACAATTTCAAATTATAAAATACTTCAAGACGATTCCTGATATGCCGCTGACAAATTGTGGCAAAACTGACAGATGGGCATTAAAGGTTCTGGCTAATGAGGAATCAAGGATGTTGTGTTAATCAAAATAAAACAATAACTTTTAATAAGAAACTTCCTTTATTTTATGAAATTTTTATTCAATACTACAATTTTGAAAAGATTCAAATTCTCAAGTATTTCGCTGATTCAATTGATGCCATTCTCTTCAATACCCTTCGATTGACTTTCGAATGATTACACATTTGGACTTTTTCGATAATTTCCAAAGAATTATTGAAAATGCCTACAACTTTTAAGAAAAACACTAACAAATTGTTCATTATATAGCGCAGTACATATTTGTAACGAATGATAACATTCAAAAGATGGTCCGAATCCATTTATCCATACTCCTCTGTTGTGTACCATCCGTCTACTTTCAAATGCTCCTTGTTAGCCTCAACATTCTTGAAGTATCCAATGAAAGGAACTGTCGACTTCCAACACAATCGACCTTTCTCGTTCGGCCCCAAATTGTTTCCGAACTCATCCAACACTCGCGGGGTATACCCATTTGCCAAAATTTCCCCATTCACAACACCGCCCAGTACTTCTTCATCAGAAGCTATGATTCAACTCAATCGACAACTGTTCCTTGTGTTTTTCGTGACAGTCCAGGACTCTGTACAAAGTTTCAAGTAGAACTTCGAGTGAAGCCCAATTCGCAACCTGTGTTTCATCCAAAACGACCAGTAGCCTTTGCAGCAGTAGCAGAAATCGACAAAATGCTCACCCGACTCTAAAAACTGGGTTTAATTCAAGCAGTAGATTACTCCAAATGGGCAGCGCCAATAGTTGCAGTTCGGAAAAGTAATGGCTCAATTAGAATCTGTGCGATTTTTCAACTGGATTCAATGACGTTTTGCTGTTTTCACTGCCCACACCAGAGGACATTTTTTCCAAGTTATCGAATTGTAAAATAATTAGTCTTATTGATCTCTCTGATGCTTTCTTTCAAGTTCTGGTACATGAAGATTAACGTGAATTCTTAACAATCAACACACATCGTGGACTATTCAGATACAATCACCTGCTATTCGGTGTTAAAGTTGCACCAGGTGCATTCCAGCAAGTCATTGACATGATGATTACAGGGCTCTCGGGAACATCAGCATATCTGGACGACATCCTTGTGACGGGAACAAGCATCGAAGATCACCATGTCAATGCATGAACTCGAGTATCTAGCTCATATCATTGACAGCAACGGCATTCGCCCAAATCCAGCCAAGACACGTGTCATTGCCCAAATGCCAGCACCAACAGAACTCGCCACATTGCGATCCTACCTTGGAGCTATCAATTTTTACTGCAAATACGTTTTTAACATCCATGAACTACGCTATCCACTAATTAATTGCTTAAAAAGAATTCTGAATGGTCGTGGACTCCAGAGTATCGACAATTTTTCGAAATATTTAAGAAGCTCCTACAGTCAGACCTGCTACTTACTCATTTTGACCCAGTCCAAGAACTAATTGTCGCTGGTGATGTATGAACCGTGGGATTGGCGCATGCGTTCTACATCGGTCCAAAGATGGAATAGTAAAACGCAATTTATCATGCTTCAAGGATACATACCAGCAGCGCACAGAATTACGGCCAAATAGAAAAAGGGGGACCGGCTCTGATTTTTGCTGTAACGAAATTTCATCGTATGGTTTACGGAAAGATTTGTGCTTCAGACGGACCATAAACCGCTCCTCTCGATTTTCGGTTCCAAGAAAGGTATTCCAGTTTATACTGCCAACCGACTTCAGCGCTGGGCGTTGACATTGAAGGCTTACGATTTCAAGATCGAAAACGCCAAGACTGACCACTTCGGATATGCGGACATTTTGTCAAAATTGATCAATTCATACGAAACGAGTAATGAACCGTTTTCACATCCGTCACGCTAGAAACAGATATCCAATCGATATTGATCAACGCCATTTCAACATTTCCATTGACACACGCAGATATAGTTCGTGGAACAGAGCAATCAACAACACTTCAATTTGTAATAACATATGTGACAAATGGTTGGCCAAACACATCTGAAATAAGCAAAGAATCGTTGTTCCAGAGTGTTTCCAGCGTGAAGTACTTGCCCGACTTCACCAAGATCAACCGGGGCAGTTCCACATGAAGAGTCTAGCCAGAAGTTTCGTCTATGGCCCAAAATAGACCAACACATAGAAGAGTATGTTCAGCGCTGTCCAAAGAGCATCGAAGTCAGCAAATCACCCATTCGTGTGCCTTTACAAACATAGCCGAAACTTGATGGACTTTGGACGCGTATGTACGACGACTATGCTGGTCTGGTTAAAGGCCAGTTCTTCCTCATCGTTGTAGATGCCTTTTCCAAGTGGCCGGAGGTATTTGCCATGAACAAAATAACAACTTTGGACCATTGATATGTTGTCAAATCTATTCTCAAGATTCGGAAAGCCTGAAATTATCGTAAGTGATAATGGTACTCAATTTACCTGTGCACAGTTTAATCTATTTTGTAGAGACAAGACTTCCAACCGTAATATTAGTTGTCGTATCTCATGATAATTCGATTTTCAATTTCTCCGAAAATGACACCACCGACTTAAAACACAATCGACGAACTTCGTTTGGTCTCAAAGAACTACCATCGTTTTCAACACACAAACGTTGAATCCCAATTTTCAGTCCAGTTCGTTGGAACAAACTTTTGCGAAAACTTCTGTCATTCCATAACATCTAATCACCTTACAGTTAGGAATAATTTTTTCAGCGAGCTAAAAGTCTCTTGATTCTTCAAGTTTTCAGCCGAAGCTAGAATCTCAAATTCCCAAAATGAACAAATGCTCGATTCGAAGTCTAATTTCTTGTAAAGACCATGCATCATAAGAGCATGTGGTAGGATCACAAAATTTGGCATTCTAGTTAAACCAGATGTGAATATAAATGCAGCCGGGTATTAGCTTGGATCCTCAATTTGAAATGTTTTAAATTAAACTTCCGGTGTTCCACAAGGAAACCATCTTGGTCCAATATTATTTTTAATTTTCATAAGAGAATTTCCATTATCGTTGAAATTTTGAAAGGGTTTAGCTCAACGGTATGTCCAGGATGTTACTAAAGAAAGTACCAAACTTTATTTTACTTCAGTATATCTTAAATTTATTAAATCATAAATATATATTTGACGTTAAAATGTGGATGCAAGCAATGCGTTCTCCCTGTATCCTGGCTTGGTATCCCTCTGATGTATTGATCCGGGTTACTAGTGATCTTCTTTCGGAAATGGTGTCCGAAGCTGTATCAGTTTCAGTTGTTGTTTCCCGGCAATCAACATCAACGGACGAACCTGGCTATCATGGGCAAACCAGGCTGTCACGGATGAATCCGGCTATCAACAGGTGAACCAGGCTATCAACGGGTGAACCCGGCTGACACGGACGAATCCGGCTATCAACAGGCGAACCTGGCTATCAACGAGCGGATGCGGCTATCAACAGGCGCGCCTAGCTATCAACGGGCGAACCCGGCTATCAACAGGCGAACCTGGCTATCATGGGCAAACCAGGCTGTCACGGATGAATCCGGCTATCAACAGGTGAACCAGGCTATCGACGGGCGAACCAAGCTGTCAACAGAAAAATTCGGTAAATGGTTAGTTTTTAATAAGACCCCTTATCACTGGTAGGTGGAAGTCTTATTTGTTTGTATTTGCTGGCGGAAACGACTCTCTATATAGTCTATACACTACTCGTTGGAACAAAGAAGTATAGCAAAGGGTGCATGCAGTCTGGCCGTACATTAAGTACTTTAGTAGGGAGACTATAGCATGTGTGAAATGATACATTACTAGTACACTACTTATTGGTTCAAAGTTGTACATTAAGTACTTTGGTATTGAAGAAATTAGTTCTGAGTGCCACCAGGGGCCTTAAGTGCTTGCTGTGCTGCGTGCCCTGAAGGGCCGTAAATAAACCTGCTGATCTACCAGAGCTATTACCTGCCGTTTAGTGCCACCAGATACCTTAAATAAATCTGCTGATCAATTGCTATTGCCTGCCGTGCCGCATTAGTAGTAAATGGGATGATACATTACAGAATTCATATAACGTTTAGAAATAAACTTGGAAAGAAATGTTTTTAAAAAATATTTAATGGATAAAGTACTAGATAGTTATTAGCAAGTTTCAAATTCTCAAGTAATTTGCTGAATCAATAGCAGCCATTCCCTTCAATTCCGTCCGATTGACTTTCGAATAATTACACATTGGAACTTTTTCGATAATTTTCAAAAAACGAACGAATTTACTTTGTACCTCTGTGAGGCTTTTTCTCAGTAAATTAAGCAGTTCTTCAGTCATCCTATCACGCTGCGAATCATCCTTAAGAACTACGAAAAACGTTCCAATATCCGAGTCTGCTCTTTCGGGGTCTGTGTATCCAACCAGAGCAGATATATGGACGTTCGGGTGGTTATTGACGATGTTTTCAACATCAGTTGGAACCACCTAAAATTAACAAAAGATGAATTATTGAAAATGCCTACAAGTTTTAAGAAAAACACATACAAATTGTCCATTATAGCGCAGTAGATATTTGTAACGAATGATAACGTTCAGTAGATGATCCGAATCCATGTAGCCATACTCTTCTGTTGTGTACCATCCGTCACCTTTCAAATGCTCCTTGTTAGCCGCATCATTCTTGAAATATCCAATGAAAGGAACTGTCGACTTCAAACACAATCGACCTTTCTCGTTCGGCCCCAAATTGTTTCCGAACTCATCCAACACTCGCAGGGAATACCCATTTGCTAAAATTCCCCCATTCACAACACCACCCGGCACTTCTTCATCAGAAGCTATGATACCATGTAATTCTGTCATTCCATAACAACTGATGATCTTACATTTTGGAATCATTTGCGCACAATATTCTATCAGTGAATCTGTAACTACTTCCCCACCCAGCAGCACCGTTCGCAAATTACTGAGTTTCGATTGTTCGTCAGCTTTCTCGGCATGTAGAAGTGTGTGAAGCAGAAGTATTGGGACCGTACAGAAATGTGTCACTTTGTTTTTGTGTAGTAATTCGTATTCGTAAGAATCGTCGAAATTTTTTTCACATCGAGACGTGTAAATGCGTGTGACGTCAAAGAAGACTGGCTGCAACATCATCTCGACTTGACACATCCAACGGAGATCGGATAGCACGCACACAACACTTTTCGGAGCCATATGCCACCATTTGTTGTACAGTCCCAACAACACCATGGAATGGGAATGCATGGCAATTTTTGGCCTTCCTGTTGAGCCGGAAGTAAATGGTAATAGAACTGGCAGCACACTTGGGTCGCCGATATCGGGTGGTTGAAAGCTGTGAATGTCGTTTGCTGTTGGTTTGAAGAGAACTTCATCCACTGATTCGGTTTTTGAGTCTAGACTTATGGTGTGCTTTAAGTTCGAGAGATTGAGATTCTCAAGGGCTTGAAAAACTTCGTTCTTAAATTCATCCTCATACAGAATTGCCTTTGGATTCAAAAGCTGAAAATAGTGTTTTATGTCGTCTGAAAAAAGGAAAAGTTCGTATCATCGTTTTGTAAGCAAGTACTGTAATTTCCTTACCTCCTTTCAAATCAAGATAGAAAAAGTTTATAGGAGCTCCGATCGTGTACAGCGCGAATGTAATCGGTGTGATTTTTATGTTTGACTTAGAAAAGACAATGACAACGTCACCTCTCTGCACTCCAAGAAGCATTAAGTTCTGTGCAACAGTTACTGTCTGTAAAAGAATTTCTCCGGCTGTTAGTGTAGCTCCTGATTCATGTTCAACTTCCAGAACTCGTTGCGGATCAATTTCTTTCAATTTCATCAAAATTGAATGGCCCAGTCCGATGTTTGGATAGTTATGTTCGATTGATGGACCTTGCCATATTTTTTCAGTCTCGTTATATGCGTTAGTCATTCTGAATTTTCGATTCACTTTTTCAACACTCAATTTATTGTTCTGCTAAATTCCACTTTTTCATCCAATCATGAACGCGTATCAATTTTCTAGTTCTTCCAACTAAGTTCTTATTTTTGAATGAAATGCTTTAAATACCATTCTGGTTTTTGTGCAAAAAAAAGATAACATCAACCAAGATTATCCAAATTCAATATTTTCCACTCTTTATCTTGAAAACAAAAATAGAAGTAGTCATAAATTGTTTTGACGTTAAATGTTGTACACAGTCACATGTAAGTCGTGGAGAAATGTGTTGGCTTCTGAAACTAATTTGGCTATCTCACTCGGTCGACGACATTTAAGAATATTAATAAAGGATTTCCCTGCAGAAAAGGGAGTTTTTACATTCAATCTGGGAGCCGGTGATTATTGAAGCTAATGTAAAGTAGAAGTGTTGTCTTAACTACGGCGTATGCTTACTATTTTTGTTGAAAAAGCCTGTCAGTTGATTTAAGCTTTATTTAATTTGTTGACACATTTGAGTTACTAAACTTGTGGTAGGTTACATGTCACGTCTTTACTGAGATTACAGCGAAACTAGCTGTAAGAAAGTTTTCCTTACTGATAATGATCTTATGTTCGCTTAGATCACTTCTGTAAGCCGTGATGATGATCTAATAATTTTTAACAGCGGTTGCTCAGAGCGAAATATTCACAAGAACATTAGTCGAACATTTTAATAGAAAATTGAATTGCGTGGGAAAACGTTGTTTATATTGTTTTCTTTTGTTATTAGCTTTAAAGCACTATTCACATGAGCACACTCAACGAACGACAGAGGAATGAAGAAAAGTGATTTTATATACGTTTGAAACCGTATTTCATGCATAAATTAAATTTTTAATCTCAAATGTTAATAAATTTGTGAAAACAAATTTATTCGCCGCGGAAAGAATTGTAGTTGATACGAACTGCCAATCTCCACTCGCGTTCCACATCATCCACACTCCCAACGAACAAAATATTCGCGAGTGTATAACCTCAAAAATCAGTCTTGCTTTGTGTTATGGTCGTTCATTCGCGACGAGTTACATATTTGTATGGTGACCGCCCTCACTATTTCACTAACTATAGATTATTAACCTTAAGATCCGGTAATATGAAACTTGACTGATCAGTCAGCAATTAATTATTAATTTTGAAGAATGACTGATCAGCATTACCATTTAAATTTAGACTAAGGTAAAGTTGGTTGTTGTAGGATCTGGGGTATAAGCTGTAACTTTTCTATCACACCAAGTGCTTTCTTTATCTCCTGGTGGTAACCACCGGGTACTGGTTATATTACCTGATATAACTTGCGAAACTTGTAAGCGCGGGTGCAAAACGGAGAAACAGAAGCACTTTATCAACGGCCCAACAAATTTGGAGGTGAGTGCGAGGGGCTAACAACCCCTCAACAGTAAAAAAAAACTTGATAGTTAGGAGAGAGACACCAGCCTCGTGTAATGACCATGGATTTCAAACCAATTAGTGATCGCCTGGCTGTAATCCGCATCAAGGCCACACTACAAAACATCAATATAATATGAGCCCCTGCCACCCCCACCGATGGTGCTAGCAAGGAGGATTTGTACGACCTCCTGGATAGAGTCTACGGAGCCTATCCCAGAGTCCGACGTCAAAATCGTACTCGGAGATTTCAATGCAAAAATCGGGAAGAAAGAAATCTATAGCAGATTAGTTGGAAAGTACAGCCTCCACGAAGTTACAACAGATAACGGCTTCCGACTAATCGACTTTGCTGCAGTTCGTAATACGGTGATAAGTAGCATTAGGTATCCAAGCCGAAAGATCTACACAACAACCTGGCGATCTTCGGATGGTCGAACCACCAACCAAATCGACCATGTGCTAATCGGCGCAAGGCAAGCATCCAACATCTTGAACGTGCGAACTTTCCGAGGAGTAAATGTCGATTCTGACCACTTTCTGGTAGTGGCTAAGTTTAGGGCTCGAATATCAAATGACAAAAAAACACGTGCGGCCTCAAAACATCGGTTGCCCTGACACTCCGGATAATGCCAGAGACTACAGTGAGTGTCTGAGTGAGCGACTCTCCGCCGTCCTCCCAAATACCACAGATGTCAACACCTTGTGGAACCAATATCGCGAAATAATAAAAAATGTAGCCGAGATCACCATAGGCTACCAGTCACCCCCGAAAAAGAACCCGTAGTATGATTGAAAAGAGACGCGGAAAAGAGACGGAAATTGCAAGATTGCAGATGGTCAAAACCAACCATCTTTTCATCCACTTTAAGTCTGGCGATATCTGAATTCGGGATCCCAAAAAAACTGATCCAGCTGTGCCGTATGACGCTAAACAATACGCAGTGCAGTGTGCAAAAGGGTAACAGCTCATCCGAGTTATTCCAAACTCGCGCAGGGTTTAGACAAGGAGATGCGTTGTCATGCGACTTCTTCAACATAGTCCTGGAGCAGATAGTGCGCAAGGCAGTTGTGAGCACGGAAAATACTATCTTCAACAAATCCACCCAGCTCCTAGGCTATGCGGACTACATAGACATTATCGGTCAGCCCAAGAGAGCTGTGCTTGAGGCCTTCACAGCGAATGAAGAACAGGCGAAACTCGATGGTCTTGAAGTGAATCCGGTCAAAACAAAGTTCATGCTATCAACAAATAAAGTAACATCTGAAGACCGCCTAGGACAAAACTTCACTGTTGGTAGCAGCAATTTCGAGGTAGTTAAGGAGTTCACTTTTACCTTGGAACACACATCATTCCCACAAGATCAAAGACAAATTGGGTCTACATTATTCAACTCGCTTGTATAACCTCAAAATTCATTCTTGCCTTGTGTTTTGGTTGTACATTCGCGACGAATTAAAAAGTTTCATGTGAAAGAAATGTCAAAATCGACGAATTTTCGTTTATTCGTTGGTCGTTGTTCTTGCTCATGTGAATAGTGCTTAAAAGCATGTGAACGAGTTCGAATGAACTAATTGTGCACATAATCATATGCTGAAGAAAAGCTATTCAATCCTAAATCAAAAATTCAAAATAAAGCAAAAGAGGCAGTCGTTTCCGTAATTTGTTTGACCAAACGCCACCTTTCATAAGAATAGAATTGTGCTTCCCAGTAATCTAAAAACAATACACGAAAAGCTTAAATTATGAAAGTGAATGTATTAGTGAATATTTAAATGACACTTAACCTAATATTAATATTTTCTTAATTAAAGCATAATTTTTCGGCCAAGACTCTCAAAGCATTCCTATCGGCTTTGCCACAAGCCTTTAAAGGTATATCCGGAATAATCCTGATGTAACGAACGATTTCAAACTGTTCGTTTGTCAATTCGTTTTGCAAGACTTCTTTAAGGTCTGATTCGATTGACTGTAGTAAAGCAGTCCCATTTTTCTGTAAAAGCACAAATAAAGTCCCAATGTGATCAATTGAATCCTTTAAACCCGTCGAATGGCCAACCAAGGCCGATGACAAAACGGAAGGATGCTGATTGACAATACTCTCCACGACACTTGGAACAATCTATAGAAAATCAAATTTTAAACTTTTTTGAATATACTCATATGAATTTCGACTTACGATAACTCCGGATGACCGCACCAAATCATGGTATCTTGTTGCAATGTTGAGCAGGTTATCTGAACCTACGCATGCACAATCCCCTGTGTCATACCATCCATCGTCTAGGAAGGCCTTCAAATTTGCTTTATCGTTTTTCAAATATCCCAAAAACGGTACCGTTGACTTCAAACACAATCGACCAGCTTCGTTAGGTCCCAATGAACAACCATTGTCATCGATTATTTTCACACTAAAGCCATTTTTTATAACTCCACCATTCAATCCTCTTTTACTGACCAGCTCGTTGGTGCATACTGCACCCGATACTTCTGTCATTCCATAACATTTAATCACCTTACAGTTTGGAATCATCTTCATTGAATAATCAACCAAAGTGTCTGTGACCACGTCACCAGCGACCAAAGCTATTTTCAAGGAACTCAAAGTTGTTGGGTCCTTTGATTTTTCAGCCGAGGCTAGAATTTCAAGGTAATACATGGGAACTTCGCAGAAATGTGTGATCTGGTGCTGATCGATGATTGCTCGTTTTTCCTCGACTGATATTTGCAATTCCGACCGGGATGTGTAGATCCGTTTGGCTCCAAAGAAGACCGGTTGCATCATTAACTCGACTTGAACTATCCAACGGAGATCACACAATGTACAAACAATCGAATTGGAGTCCAAAGGCCACCATTTGTTGTATAGACCTTGCATCATAAGAGCGTGTGATAAGACCACAATTTTTGGCATTCCTGTGTAACCGGATGTGAAAAGTAAAGTGGCAGGGTATTGGCTTGGATCTTCGATGTGAACAGGCTGGAAAGGTTCTTCTTCATCGGTAGGTATCGGTTGAAAGAATTCTTCGGAATCAACTTCAAAGTTATATTTAAGTTTTGTCAACTTAAGTCCTTTGACACACGAGGATATTTTCATCCTGAATTCTTCTTCAAATATTATTATGGTTGGATCAAGCAGTTCCAAATTGTGTCTGATGATATCTTAAAGAAGAACATTTGTCGTCAATTGGCCTTAAGCTCACCTGCCTCTCAAACTTACCATCTTCAAAAGTTATTTCAAAAACATTCACAGGTACTCCCAATGCATAGCAGGCGAAGGTGATTGGCGTAACTTTTGTATTCGACCTGGAGAACAGCACAAGTGTGTCTCCTTTTTTCACACCGAGTCTTTGGAGGTTTCTCGCAACGGTAATTGTTTGACGACGAATTTCGTCCACTGTGAATTCCTTCTTACTTTCAATATTCACTTCGAGCACTCGTTCAGGATCACTTTCGTTAAGTTTCCTTAAGATTTCTTCACCGAGACTACAATTGTAATTAATATCAGGATCAGGCGATTGCCAAAGTTTTAAGGAACTAATATATTTTGTCATTTTTTCTACTGTCGAAATTAAATTTTGATTTGCGGTGCCTTGTATCGATGATTCACTTGCTAAACGACCTATTGAAATGATTATGAAATTGAAATGATCTGATGTTTATATTCTTTCGTAGATCAGTGGGACAAGGCACAGACTCTATTATTTTTATTTGTCTAGACGTACCAACGTTTTAAAAGACGTTATTCTTGTTTTAGTTTTTACAAATTTGCAAGGCAAATTTTGAATGTAGGAGTGACAAGGGTTAAATCTTCTGCCAAGCTTTAAAATCTAATTAGAAATAATAAAAGCATCTGTGAAGGGTCGAGTTTATTTTTTTATTAGTTCAATATAAGCCCTTAGATCTCCGAAGAGAACCGTGTGGCGATACGAACAATCCAACTGGGACGGTCTCAACCATTTTTTCCAGATCTTTAACTGGTCACTATGCTTCCTCGATAGTGACGTAGACTCCAGCGCAGATATGATTACTAACATGATTATTTTGGGAATGAAAACTTTTATCCTGCATAGGTTTAAAAGCATCAAGCTCAAGGAAAAGTCATGGTTTGATTCAAGCTGTAAAGAGCTTATCAGGGAAAAAGAAGTAAAGTTCCGGTGTTTTAGAGCCAATCCAACTGAGGAAAACTGGAACAAATTTAAACAAGCCAGGAAGGCCTGATGCAATGCCCATATTCGTAGGAACAAATTTTTTAATGAATAAAAATTAAGGCAAAAATACTGCAATGTCCCAAAGGCAGTAAGAATTTTTGGTCATTTGTAAAAAATATGAAGAATTCTTCTTCTTCCTCGGTCCCTATGCTCGTTGACAATGACACTCCAGTTGTTAGCTCTCTCGCGAAAGCTTACCGGCAACTCTTCGCTGCCAGAGATTGTCATGAATCTGCCTGTTCTTGAGCGCGTCAATGATACTATGGGACAAATCTTCTTCCGCTCTCGTGCTGTGCCAAGAGTCTTAACATACATAAATCCGCTGGTCCGGAAGGTATCCCCCTATTATTCTGAAGAGATGTTCTTCCACGCTGGCAAAACCCTTGCGTAAGCTTTTTCATCTATCCTATTTTTCTAGGCTCGTTCCAAGCAGTTGGAAAACAGCATTTGTCCGGCCAATCCCAAAAAAAGGCGAATCTTCTTCTCGCTCCAATTATTGTCCCATTGCACTTACGTCCCCTCTTTCTAAGGTCATGGAAACGCTGATAAACTATCAGCTCAGAGAGCCAACAGCAGGAATGAAGTTCGGAGGTTTTACCGAAAGGTTAAACAGCTGGCTCAAGGTCATCGAGCAAGAACTGATGCCTGCAGAGATAAACAAGGGAACATCATAGTAGAATCGCAGTCAATGCTGGGGATTTGGAAAGACCACTTCTGTAGATTGTATAACGGCGACGACGAACAAAATACCGCCGTCAGACAGGAGCCTTTCATCGGACACGATGATAGCCAACAATTCCGTGAACCCGACCTAGAAGAAGTGAAAACCGCAATATCACGGCTGAAATCCAACAAAGCCGCTGGAGCAGATGGACTAGCTGCTGAGTTGTTCAAAGCAGCAGGCGACGAGCTAGATAGGAGCATGCACCAAATCATCTGTAAGATATGGTCAGAGGAATGCATGCCCGATGAATGGAACCTCAGCATTGTTTGCCCGATCCTGAAAAAGGGAGATCCTCTAAACTGCGCCAACTATAGAGGAATAAGTCTACTAAACATCGCCTACAAGATCCTCTCTGCCGTAATATGTGAACGTCTGAAGCCTTTCGTCAACAATCTGATTGGTCCTTATCAATGTGGCTTCAGGCCAGGAAAGTCAACCATCGACCAAATCTTCACGTTGCGGCAGATCCTGGAAAAGACCTATGAACTCCAAATCGATACCCACCACCTTTTCATCGATTTTAAGGCCGCGTATGACAGCATCTACAGAGACGAACTGTACAAAGCTATGTCTAGTTTTGGCGTCCCTGCCAAGCTCGTTCGCTTGTGCAAAATGACGATGGAGAACTCACGCTGCTCCATCAAGGTTGGCAACGAGCTCACGGAATCTTTCGACGTCAAAAAAGGATTCAGACAAGGCGATGCACTGTCATGCGATTTCTTTAACATCGTTCTTGAGAAGATAGTGCAGAACTCCACCGTCAACACCAGAGGCACTATCTTCCAAAAATCTGTTCAACTTCTCGCGTACGCCGATGATATTGATATAATGGGAAGAACACAGCGTGATGTCAATGGCGCCTTTGTGAGAATTGAGACAGAAGCGGCAAAAATGGGTTTAGCGGTAAATGAGGGAAAAACGAAGTATATGCTGTCTTCGAGGAAGGACACCCAACACCGACGGCTCGGGCAAAACGTCACAATAGACGCGTATAACTTCGAGGTAGTAGAGGAGTTTGTCTACCTAGGCTCCGCTATAAACACGGGCAATAACACCAGCGCCGAGATCAGACGAAGAATAACTCTTGCTAATCGCTGTTTCTTTGGGCTTAGAAAGCAATTGAGTGGAAAAGCCCTCTCTCGAGCAACTAAGGTAAAACTGTACAACACACTCATCATCCCAGTCCTGCTGTATGGTGCAGAAGCATGGACCCTGACAAAATCGGATGAAAGTGCCTTAGGCTGTTTCGAGAGGAAAGTTCTTCGGGTTATCTTTGGCCCTGTGTGCATTGAAGGGGAATGGCGAAGAAGATACAACAGCGAACTTTACGGGTTGTACAACGACATGGACTTAGCCAGAAGGGTCAAGGTCCAGAGACTCAGATGGCTCGGTCATTTAGAGCGAATGGACACCAATGCTCCGGCCCGGAAAACCTTCGACACTATTCCCGAGGGACGTAGGAGGAGAGGAAGACCGCGACTCAGGTGGCGCACTCAAGTGGAAGAGGACCTCAATCAACTCGGAGTGCAAAACTGGAGACGACTAGCCAAGGATCGAGCTAGCTGGCGGAGCCTGTTGATT
Organism: Sphaerophoria rueppellii; assembly: GCA_920937365.1. Lineage (NCBI taxonomy): Eukaryota > Metazoa > Arthropoda > Insecta > Diptera > Syrphidae > Sphaerophoria > Sphaerophoria rueppellii. Next base: position 5,186,932 of record CAKKXW010000001.1, read on the forward strand.
GAGGCCCAAGTCCACAACGGACTGTAGCGCCACCTTAAGTAAGTAAGTCAAGAAATTACTCTAGGACCGAAAGCTTCTTAATGACCGGCAGTACGGCTTTCGCAGCAAAAGGTCCACTCGTGATTTGATGGCATGTCTCACCGAGCACTGGAACAAATCTCTACATCGTTTTGCAGAAAATTAGATTATTGCACTTGATATTTCAATTTGAATTTGATATATGAATTTGATAAAGTCTGGCATCGTGCTCTTTTATCGAAAATGCGTGCCTTCGGTATCCATGAATCCCTTCTTCGTTGGATTAGAAACTTTATTTCGGACCATTCAATACAAGTTGTTTTGGACGGATTCAAGTCTGAAACCCAAATTATAAATGCTGGTGTGCCCCAGGGCTCCGTTTTGTCGCCGACTTATTTTTCTTAATGATCTCTTGTCTGTAACGTCTAATCTAATTCATTGTTTCGCTGACGATAGTACTCTAAGCTTTTCATATTCGTTCTTAGACTCACATTCCCCCTCTCCGGATGTTTAACTGCAACAGCAAAATATGATAAACTTATCAACTCTGACTTAAACAGCATTGTACAATGGGGAATTAAAAACCGCGTAGAGATTAATGCTTCGAAAACTCAATGCTGTCTTGTATCGTTGAAGCGCGATATACCTCCCTTGCCACTGTCCATGAGTCTCACTTGCATCAATGACACCGAACATCTCGGCATGTGCATCAATGACCACCTCTTGTGGACCGAGCACATACGTGATGTCGCCAAAAATGCTACAAGATGTTTGGGTTTCTTAAGACGGTGCAAGAAATGTTTCTCCCTGTCTGATTTGGCTATTATCTATGAGTCTTATCTGAGCACAATTCCCACCTTTGGGCTGGTGCTCCAGTCCCATACTTAAGCCTCTTGGATGGTATACAAAGAAGAGCCGTAAGAAAGATCGGTGATAGAAACATCACTGATTCATTCACTCCTTTAGACCACCGTCGTCGTAACGTTTCGTGTCTCTTTCTGTTTTATCGGTACTTCTACGGTAAGTGCTGTAGAGAAATAGCCAGTTGCATTCCTCCACTTAAACAATTAAACCGTAATACCCACGCTTGCAGGAATGCATATCAGTTTACCCTCGAGCCCAACTTCGGACGTAGTCTCAAGTATAGAGAATCGTTTTTTAGCCGTACTACGTGAATGTGGAACTCTCTTCCACACTCTGCCTTTGCCAGTCATTACAACGTTCAAGAATTTAAGACCAATGTACACCGACACCTCCTTTCATACCAGTTTTCTTCTTCTTAATGCACTCACTGTGTCTCCTGGCATAAACAGGGTATAAAAAATCACTTAAGTAGCTGCAAATTATAAAATAAAATTCTTAATAATGTTGAATCGAGGGGCATAAGGAATATTTTGGGAGGAGAATGAAGCAAAATTCTAGAAATCTTACACGTTGACTAGTAGGTAGAAGAAATTTCAAGGAAACCAAAGGACCTTAGTACATTGTTTTCAAAACAGTTGTTACTGCCTCAAAAACATGTAAACAAAAAAAATGTTACGCTTGAATAATTGACCCATTCCACCCTTTTTTCCCTAAGTTCCAATAATTTACGAACTTTAAGAAGAGTAGGTACTCCAAATAGATGTCTGATGCGCATATCCCGCTCCTTCATATATTTTCGAGTCTCTCAAAACTCGAAATAGCAAAAACAAATCCAAATCCGTATATCTGTAAAACAACAATACGCCGAAATAGTAAGACCACAAGCGTCAATCACAAATAATTTGAAAACACAAAACATAAAAATTCCATAATCCATATTTATTAAGGCGTTTTCATTGTATTCATTCTATTTTTTTTCAAGAATTCATTTCGTATTCATGAATTTGCAATGATTTCGGTACAATGAACTTTTTAATTTATGAAAAGTAGATGTGGACAGTTAGTTATTTATGTTTCAGTAGCTAGACCAAAGGCATAACAAATTGATTATTAATTAATTAAAACAAACAACATTAAAAACAACAAGTTTGTCTATTCAATATTGTTTTTTTTTCAAAATTAATCAGAAACTTTTGGGCAGCCTTTCACTTTTGCATAAAAATGTTGAAAAACAAAAATAAACTCAATTCTGACGCATGGATGCTAATATTATTCGATTTTTGTCTAGCTTCTAACTATAGATTTGAATAATTTCAATTTCAAAAAAGCGGTTTGAGAAAAAATAGTTTTTTTTTGGTATCAGATCCAAAGTTCATGTTAGTATCAAAGTCAAGGTCAACCAAAAATTGACAAAGGAGAAATTCAGTCAGTTTAAAGTTGAACGCGCATTCACTAAGGCCATGTTTGCACATGGAATTGGAGATAAAAAGTGGTTAAAACTTGACGTTTGGTTAAATTTTGACAGTTTACTTACTAACTTAAGGTGGCGCTACAGTCCATTGTGGACTTGGGCCTCAATCAATAGTCTCCGCCAGCCAGCTCGGTCCTTAGCTAGTCGTCTCCAGATTTGCACTCCAAGTTGATTGAGGTCCTCTTCCACTTGAGTGCGCCACCTGAGTCGCGGTCTTCCTCTACTCCTACGTCCCTCGGGAATAGTGTCGAAGGCTTTCCATACAGCAGGACTGGAATAATGAGGGTGTTGTACAATTTTACCTTAGTTGCTCGAGAGAGGGCTTTTCCACTCAATTGCTTTCTTAGCCCAAAAAAACAGCGATTAGCAAGAGTTGTTCTTCGTCTGATCTCAGCGCTGGTGTTATTGCCCGTGTTTATAGCGGAGCCTAGGTAGACAAACTCCTCTACTACCTCGAAGTTGTATGCGTCTATTGTGACATTCTGCCCGAGCCATCGGTGTTGGGTGTCCTTCCTCAAAGACAGCATATACTTCGTTTTCCCCTCATTTACCGCAAACCCATGTTTGCCGCTTCTGTCTCAATTCTCACAGAGGCGCCATTAACATCATGCTGTGTTCTTCCAATTATATCGATATCATCGGCGTACGCGAGAAGTTGAACAGATTTTGTTGAGATAGTGCCTCTGGTGTTGACGGTGGAGTTCTGAACTATTTTCTCAAGAACGATGTTAAAGAAATTACACGACAGTGCATCGCCTTGTGTGAATCCTTTTTTGACACTCGATATTGAAAAAAATGTGTTAAAAATTAGACTAGCTGTGGAGCAGGTTAAAATATGACAGTAGTGGTTGAAATTTCATCAATTTTAAACCACAAATCATCCAATTCGCACACGGCCCAAGTCACCCTTTTCATCATTATAAGATAGACGAGCGAGCTATGTCTACAAATTACATATATTTTCGCTGACCGTAATTTAAGAGGGTTAACGTTAACTCCAATTTTCGGTCGTAATTCTCGCCCAAGTTTGGTGCAAGAATTTGAGTCTACACACATATATTCGTCGTGTGATGTTGCCGTCTAAGTGAGACAAAATATCGCTGCCGTTGACGTGTTCGTAGCAAACGATCCATCTCAATCAATTCCACGATGGCGTCCTCATGCATTTTACATCGCTCAGATCACATTATGGCGCATATTACGAAAGGATCTTGGCTTACACCCATAAAAAATCAAGCTGACTCAAAAATTGAAGCCGATGAACCATTTGAAGCGACCTACGTTCAACGATTTGTGTTCGTTCGTGCGATTTAACGGTTCAAGGCATTTTTCTTTGCTTCTACGCTAAATTATTGGCTTATGGCGACATTGAAAGAGCTCATGGCCAAGAATCATTTTGACTATTTTCATTAATACTTCTTATTTTGACAATTGATAAGAACTTCTTACTTATGGTCCCTCGCATGTACTCTCCAATCACTGAAACCAAGCGCTCTGGCATCCGCAGTCAATTGGTCCTTGTACCGTAGGTTGGGCCCTCCTTGTCGTCAACCTGGGGGCTGGGATGCGATGGCTTTCTTGGCTGGAGCGTTGTTGATGTGGCCGAGAGAATGTAGTCGTCTTTTCTTGGCCTTCTGGACTACATCCACATCTTAGTACAGCTCATACAGTTCTCGGTTGAACCTTCTTCTCCATTCACCATCGTCGCATATGGGACCGAAAATTCGTTGAAGAATTCTTCTTCCGAAAGTGCCCAGTATCAATTCCCCTTTTTTACTTATCGTCCAACACACGGCGCCGTTGTAGAGTAGAATAGAGTAGAGTAGAACTGATAAAATCAAAGTTTTGTATAGTATAGAGGGGTTGTCAGCCCCTCGCACTAACCTCCAAATTTGTAGGGCCGTGTTGGTAAAGTGCTTCTGTTTCTCCGTTTTGCACTCGCGCTTACAAGTTTCGCAAGTTATATCTAGTGATATAACCAGTACCCGGTGGTTACCACTTGGAGGTTAAGTAAGCACTAATTTTCAAAAAATATGTACAGCTGTGTCGCAGTGCACATCAACATCTATATGAATATTAATATAGAAAAAAAAAAAACAAGTAGGATAGCTACATAATATATAATCTGAATTGATAACTCACGGTAAATATCTTTCATTAATGTTGAATGTTAATCATTTGCTTCAAGGCAATTAAAGTTTATCTTAATATGGCATATTCCATTATAATTAAAATTGTTTTTAATTTTTAACGTATTTATAGAATCTTATCAATTTTGGTTACCTATGTAGGGCAAAAACAATAACAAAACGTTAAGTATTTTTTCCGCCTAGGAGTTGCAGTTAAATGTGTTTAATGCCGATGTATAGTCTGTCAGCGAAGATTTTTTCAAATTATAATTCATGATTTACAAAATTACAAATTCTACCCCTCGCCCACCTTTAAATTAATTATACATGCAGACTCCTATTAAATATCTGTTCGTATGTAGATTTAAACAAAATAAGGGAAGTCGACCCAATATTTTACTATAAGAGCGAGAGAGTGTCAAAAAATGCAGTATAGGTCGGGTTGAAGTTTTTAAATAGTTAATAAATACCTTTTGTACAAGGTGTCGGCTTCAAGTGCCATCTGAGTATCTTTTTATACGGAAAAATTTAAAAGAACACAAACTTTGTTTGCTGTAAAAACCATAGGAATAGTGTTTTTGTTTATTCTAAGCTTCTAGCGGCAAATTTTTTGACGACAGTGTTTGTGAAGTGTGTTTGAAATTTTACATTGCATACTTGAAGGTAACTTCGTAAAGTTTAGTCATAGGCATTTCTTTTTTTCAAAATTAATTTTTTATTCAATTTTATTTATAACTACTTATTACTAGACAACAGAATCCAAACTAGCTTATTATCTAAAATCTTATATTTAACTTATTGGCCCCAACCGGGCGCTCTAAGCAATTCATGGTCGTCTTAAGATTAATGCCTTTCGGCCTATTAACTATATATTTAATTTAGCATTATTCTTTGTTTTTGTTACAAAAATAAAAAAAAATAGCATTTTATCATCTTTATGTGTTCCCTACATGTTAGTTAAAATTAGGTCCTTAAAAATAAAACTACCTATGCTACCTAACAACTACTTACAAACTAGAACAACCACAGCAGCAAATCTCTATGATTTTAATTTCATTTTTTTTTGTAAATACAATTTTTTTTTCATTTTTTTTTTTTTTTTTTTTGTATATTTTCTTTTTCTATTTTTTTTTCTTTATGCTTTTTATTACCTATCTATTTTTGTATTTTATATTTGTTGTCTTTGTCAATGTATGTGCCGGCCATGGCTCAAAACCCCATCCCGACAACGCACTGTCAAGTGCTGACTGAAGCCACCAAAACTGGTTCTCCTGCTTCACCCTATCGATTCGGTCCCGTTCGGACACAGCCCTACTGAACCGAGGGAGTTCTGCTCCGTCTTGTGCAAAGACGTCTCGACTGTAAAGGAGCCGCCGATCGACAGTTCCTCGCCTGACGTGGTAGATTAGCGGCACCGCCAATCTGTCCTGTATCAGACCGCATCTATCTAAATAGAGTAATGCCTGTAGTTGAATGAAGCGTGCACTATCAAAATATTCGGATAGAACGCCCCAAAAGTCAAGTTATTCGTCGAAGTCATAGCTCTCGCAATGTGACCCCGAACAAGTTTTATCATCTATCTAAATAGAGGAATGCCTCTAGTGGAATGAAGCGTGCACTATCAAAATATTCGGATAGAACGCCCCAAAAGTCAAGTTATTCGCAATGTGACCCCGAACAAGTTTTATCACGTAATTGTCAATTCTGTTGATCCGAGCCTCGTTGTATTGAACCTCGTTAGAATAGTAATGTTCACAAGAAAATTCAGGTGCCCGATACAAACTGAGACAGCGCTGAAGACACTGCCTCTAGAACACCCGAATCTTCTCCATTTGAGATGGTGCAACGTTAAACCACACTGGACAGCCATAAACGATCATCGGCTGTATGAGGGCCATGTAGCAAATAACTTTCACTCTGGGATCAAGCCGACTGCTGTAAAACAGACATTTCGTCAGAGCGAAGGCTCCTCTAGCTTTAGTCAGAGCATCATCTATATGTCTGTCGAAATACAGATACTGGTCCAAATAAATACCGAGGTTCTTCACTTCACTTTTGCTCGTTAATCGCTGTCTGTAAGGCCAAACAATGACCATCTTGCACCAGTTCTTGAGCGTATCCCTCGATGTCCCAACAAACGAGGTCCGGAACAGAATTGTTTGGCATTTCTGGACATTTATTTTCAGTTTCCAGTCATCACAATATCGCTGAATCTTCTCGAAGTCACGTTACAAGAGAATACTAATGACTTCGACCTTTGGGGCAGTTAGTCATAGGCATATTTTGATTCAAATGTTAACAAAGTTTTTGGAGACATCGGCTTAAAATTTTGAGTCACCTCAATTTCTCACACGCACTTTCAATATGAATTCTTGAAGAGTGTAAGCTTCTTAGGCCTTAGCTCTTCGGAACTGTATCACCACTCGCATTTGTATTCCGATGTTGCTCGTCCTTTCGTGAATTTAAGATGGTGTTTTGTCATTTTCTCCTGACCTGATATCACAGCTTAAAGCCACCAGTAGATTACAAAGAAAAATGAATTGGAAGTGAATTTTTTCCAAGCGCCAGCCCAATCTATCGATTGAGAGTGTTCAATATCCAAATAGATATCGTCATCAAAGAAAGCACTTTTTTGGGTATATTTAGATAGTTTTTTCTGATCTTCGAAGTAATATTAGGTTTTCAATCAAGAAGAAGATCATAGACAGATACAAACAAACTTATTTCCACAAAATTCAGTTGTTGTCTGTCTGTTGTTTTGCTTGAAAGCTAAGTGGCACGTGCGCTTATGATTATACTTCGTTCACAAATAATTGTCAGCGTTGCTCTTATGGCAGAGCTTTTTCATCTACAAAGGTGCCTGTCTATATAAGAAAGGCAGAAAACACCTTGATCTGCCACTGAAAACGACGTGACACCCTTGAACTCACCACACAAATTGTTATTGTAATTTTTCTGAGCCGAGTGTATACCCCACACAACACGTCTCCTGCACATCTTAGCGCAGACTGATTTTGTTCATGATCAACTACCCTTATCATGTATAAAAAACGGGGCTGGCAAAATGAGTACGAAGGTGGTTTTCGTGCTACTCAAACGCGGTTATCCTCTCGAAAATATTTTTCTTTAGTACAAAACAACTTAAATATTATTTCGTAATGTTATATTCCACATAATTTATTAAGATATGAGGAGAAAAATTCTTTTAGCATGGTTCTTTCGAACGTCAACATACTCCCTTTGTGGTATTTCGGAGCAAATACTTTCATTATCAGCCCTGGTGAAGAACGAACACAACAATGTGAAAAGCTTTTTAACCGCTTGTATTTCAAAGAAAGCTCCTGAAATCTGTGCTTTTATGAATAGAAAAATCTATTGTATTGACAAAAAAAAGTGTTGACATTGATCTTTTTTTCATTTTTTGCTTCGTTCAGTATGTTGATTACACACTTTTCTGAAAAAAAGTATTTGTTTTATAATGTCGTTAAATCCAAGGTTTTCAAATTTCGATTTTTTTAAAACGGGGCAATCTATCAATACGAATTTCAAAATGCACATGTATCTTTACTAAATCTACAAGCTGACAAACCAAATTTATTTTTAAACATTTTCTTATAAAATTTAATAAAAAAAAATGCGCTTACGATTTTCAGTTTTTTTTTATTTTTCATAAATTCAATTTATTGTTCAAAACCGAATAGCATTTTCATTTTGTACATGAAAACTATTTCTCAGTTTGAAAAAATATTTGTTTATCATTTTGTTTTATTTTAATAACCTGCTGTTGAAGACATGGCATTGGGCAAATTTGTGCATTTTATTTCTGTGGCATAAGGTTAAAACAATATAAGTCGACTTATGTTCAAAATGGGTTAAAAACTTAATCTGATGCGCAATAGGCGAATCTATGTGTCATATTTTTTTGGTATTTTTAGCTTTAAAGGTATATGAGTCATGGACACGGGAAAATAAACATAAGTCAGTATGTACCCTGCTGCCACAGATTTGTTGAAGCAAAAGGTAATGTTCAGTCAAACAATATTAATATTTGTATTTTGTAGTAAGTATTGCTTTAAAATACCAGAAACGGGAATACGTGCCAATTTTGTAAATTCAATCAGGCTGTGTTGATACAGATTTGTAATAAAATATAAGAGATTACTGTCGTCATTTTATTCACTGCATTTAAATAATAAACAAAATGGCAACTCTTATCATTTTCAATACTATTTTCAATAATTTAATGTGTATAGTATGGCAACACTGATGGAGCTTTTGAAAGAATATAGCATTAATTAAATCTGCAATAGTGAAAAAGAGATGCAAACACCCCTATCTCTCCTGTACTGACAATTAAAGTTGAACAGAGTATAGATACAATTTTGACTACAAATAGTTGGTAAACAATTTTGTTTTTTTTTTTTTTCAAAATCTCTTCATTATTCATTTAGTTTTCATGTTGAATTTTATAAAAGTTTTCAAACCAAAATTTTGTTTTTGAATGAGGAGTGTTCAATTGCACTGATTCAAGTGTTCTCGCCCTATATTGTACCTGAAAAAAAGAAAAAATATTGGAACAGTGCTAAAATTTTACAATTCTAAATTCTTTTCACAGTAAGCAAAACAGTTTATTATTTGAAATGGCGTTGAAAGAGATCAATCAAACACCATCTATACCCACACAAAAAAAAACTTCCTGCACTTTGTTTTCCAAAATCAAAATGAATTTATTAATGAATTACTTTGGTAGATGGAACAAGTGACCCTTAACCTGATACAAATAACATTAAACTACTTAAATCTCTAATTTAATTTCCGTTGCAACAGCGAAGTTTTTCAGCCATTACTCTCAAAGCATTCCGATCGGCCTTGCCACAAGTCTTCAACGGTATCTCCGGAATAGTCCTGACATAACGAATCATTTCAAACTGTTCATTTGTCAGTTCGTTGCGCAGGATTTTTCTCAGGTCTGTTTCGATGGAATACACTGTCGAAGATTCATTCTTCTCTAGAACCACAAATAAGGTTCCAATTTGGTCTTTTGAATTCTCCAAACTTGAGTTATGACCGACTAAAACCGATGACAAAACAAATGGATGTTTGTTGACAATACTCTCCACTGCACTTGGAACAATCTGGAGAAAAATAAAACAATTTTTTTTTCCTAGTTCGAGAATATCAAAGAGAAACTTACAATAACTCCAGAAGCCCGCACCAAATCATCGTAACGTGTTCCGATGCTGAGCAAATTATCTGAATCCACACACGCATAATCTCCGGTATCATACCATCCATCGTCTAGGAAGGCCTTCAAATTTGCTTTGTCGTTTTTCAAATATCCCAAAAACGGCACCGTTGACTTCAAACACAATCGACCAGCTTCGTTCGGTCCCAATGAACAACCATTGTCATCGATTATTTTCACACTAAAGCCATTTTTCAATACGCCACCGTTCAATCCTCGTTTTCTGGCCAATTCGTTGGAACAAACTGCACCTGAAACTTCTGTCATTCCATAACATTTAATCACCTTACAGTTTGGAATGATTTTCTGTGAGTAATGAACCAAAGAGTCCGTGACCACCTCACCAGCAACCAATACGAACTTCAAGGAACTCAAAGTTGTTGGGTCCTTTGATTTCTCCGCCGAGGCTAGAATTTCAAGGTAGTACATGGGAACTTCACAGAAATGTGTGACCTTGTACTGATCGATGATTGCTCGTTTTTCTTCGATCGTTATTTTCAATTCCGATCGCGATGTGTAGATCCGCTTGGCACCGAAGAAAACCGGTTGCATCATCATCTGGACTTGAATGAACCAACGAAGGTCACAAAATGAACAAATAATCGATTCAGAGTCCAATTTGTTGTATAGACCTTGCATCATGAGGGCATGTGATAGGATCACAATTTTTGGCATTCCCGTTGAACCGGATGTGAATATAAGGGCTGCAGGGTAATGGCTTGGATCCTCGATGTGAACAGGCTCAAAATCATCTTCTTCCTCGTTTGTTATTTCTTGTACTAATTCGTTAGAATCGACGTCAAGGACATGTTTAAGTTTTGGCAGTTGAAGTCCTTTGACACACGAGGACATTTTTGTCCTGAATTCTTCTTCGAAAATAATGATTGTTGGATCCAGCAGCTCCAAATTGTGTCTGATGATATCTTAAAGAAGAACATTTGTCGTCAATTGTCCTTAAGCTCACCTGCCTTTCAAACTTACCATCTTCAAAAGTTATTTCAAAAAAATTCACAGGTACTCCCAATGCATAGCAGGCGAAGGTGATTGGTGTAACTTTTGTATTCGATCTGGAGAACAGCACAAGTGTGTCTCCTTTTTTCACACCGAGTCTTTGGAGGTTTTTCGCAGTGGTGATTGTTTGACGACGAATTTCGTTCACTGTAAATTCCTTGTTACTTTCAACATGCACTTCAAGGACTTGTGTTGGATCACTTTGATTGAGTTTTGTGAAAATTGCTTCACCGAGACTGCGATTGAAGTTAATCCCAAGGTCAGGCGACTGCCAGATTTTCTCCGAACTAATGTATTTTGTCATTATTTTCTGCTGTCGATAAAGAATTGGGGTTCGCGAGACGGTTCGAGGTGGTTCACGAGCTAAAAGACTATTTCAAATGATTCTAAAATTGATTCCAGCTGGTCCTTATATTCTCAATCAATTCATGAATAGAAATCATCCGATCTAGCCGAATTCTCGTTTTCATTCATACAAATTAGGTTGGTAAATTATTTGAATTATTTTTATAAATTTTATTGGTTTTTAGGGGAGAATGGGTTTAGTGGATACAACAAGAAGTGTTATTTTCAGAAACCTTTTTTCCTTTCCTTTCCTTTTTTTGTTTTTGATAAAGTTTGTGTGCTTTGACATCAAATAAGGATTCAGACAAGGCGATGCACTGTCGTGCGATTTCTTTAACATCGTTCTTGAGAAGATAGTGCACAACTCCACCGTCAACACCAGAGGCACTATGTTCTTAAAGTCTGTTCAATTTCTCGCGTACGCCCATGATATTGATATAATAGGAAGAACACAGCGTGATGTCAATGGCGTCTTTGTGAGAATTGAGACAGAAGCAACAAAAATGGGTTTAGCGATTAATAAGGGAAAAACGAAGTATATCCTGTCTTCGAGGAAGGACAACCAACACCGACGGCTCGGACAGAATGTCAATAGATAGACAATAGACGCATACAACTTCGAGGTAGTAGAGGAGTTGGTCTACCTAGGCTCCGCTGTAAACACCGGCAATAACACCAGCGAAGCGCGCGCCGAGATCAGGCGAAGAATAACTCTTGCTAATCGCTGTTTCTTTGGGCTAAGAAAGCGATTGAGTGGTAAAGCCCTCTTTCGAGCAACTAAGGTAAAATTGTACAACACCCTCATCTTCCAAGTCCTAGAGAAGCATGGACCTTGACAAAATCGGATGAACGTGTCTTAGACTTTTTCGAGAGGAAAGTTCTTCGGGTCATCTTTGGCCCCGTGTGGATTGAAGGGGAATGGCGAAGAAGATATATCAGCTAACTTTACGGGTTGTACAACGACATGGACCTAGCCAGAAGGTTCAAGATCCAGAGACTCAAATGGCTCGGCCATTTAGAGCGGATGGGCTCCAATGCTAGTGTCTTCCACACTATTCCCGAACGACATAGGAGGAGAGGAAGACCGCGGCTCAGGTGGCGCACTCAAGTGGAAGAGGACCGCAGTCAACTTGGAGTGCAAAACTGGAGACTAGCTAGGGACCGAGCTGGCTGGCGGAGACTGTTGATTGAGGCCCAAGTCCACAAGGGACTGTTGCCCCACCTTAGGTAAGTAAGTAAAGTTTGTATGTAAAATACCGATCCCAAACGCAATTTGGCAGTGAATATGTTAGAATTCTTAAGCTCTAAGTAACGAAAAATTGAATACGTAAAAAAAGGAGTGTATGCGGGTTATAAAGATTTACCCTCTTCCACCCTAAATAATTAAAAAGGTATGGTGCTTTAAGAACATAAATTAAAAATTCTTAGTTTTATATTTCAATCAGACGTTTTATATATGTATATCCGTTCCTAATACCGGAATAATCAAGCCGCCATGATATGGCTCGTCAGTTGCAAAAAGCAAGTCTTCTTCCTCAAAAAAAACTAGATGCTGTGATATAACCACAAACGTCTATCACAACCAATTTCCAACCACAAAAAATTAAAATTTTAAAATTGTCATCAGTCTAGTCTAGAGACACGAGCCTTGTCGAAAATTTATGAAAAAAAAACATGAGTTTGCCAGACACACGTGGTTCTTGATTTCTTATTGTTGGCGTGAGAGCTAATAGATTGAATGCTTTGGGCAAGAGATTTATCAAACTTGCATGTTATTTGTGTTTTATGTTTTCGAGTCCATTCAATTAAGGTTCAAGGTCGGTATTAAAGTTTACCTTTTTGTTTCAAGAATTCTAACTGGAGGATTAGTTTCTTAAATTCTTCATTATGGTGGAATTCCAATAAGAAACGGAAAACCTCTAACCTGTACGCGCAAGTGAGGTTGAATCTACTTTTGTTTGGTTTTGTTTGTATTTTGTGTGGCTTACACTCGTCAACAATTCTCTGAGTCCGTGTGAAGAATTGAAGGGACCTACAACTTAACGCCGATTCCGAACAATAAGCTCGAGCAGGATTCGAACCCACACGTTCTGCGTAACAGCCAACGCACATAGCTACGGGCAGCAAACTGGGACTTAATCGAAAATTTACCACCTTTTGAACATATTTTCATATTTGTATACCAAAACAAAATATACATACTTACAGCTGTCACATAAATATTTGTAATTTAGCTTGTTTAAGAATATATAATTTTAGTTTACCTTCTAATTTTTGAATAATTTAAGAAAATCTAGTTTCAGGGGAAAAAACTTGCCAATAAAAAAATTAGAGAAGAGAAATATTGAAAGTCCATTCATTATACTTACCACAAACTTATGTAAGAACGAACAGACCTGCTTTAGACCTGGTTTATTCTGAGGAAAGTTTTGAGCTAAGAAAGGCCAGGAGCATATATGCTTTTTATATTTCTTCCTATTTTTGATGTTCGAAGGGTAGACACGTGTATTTAAGAGGACACAAGCGTTCACAGAAACCTCTGTCTATCAACTCCTACTCTCCACCTCCCCGTGGTGAACATCGGGTGCCCAGTGCCTTCAACTGAAGATTGGGTTCCAACCCCAGTGGGAAGTTGTTGGCGGCAGCAAAGAGAAGGTATGCGTCCACTAAGGCATACCTCCTTTTCAACAGGCGGCAGCGAAAGAACTCTCAAAATGAAATCAACGGTGGCGTCTTCAATTCCAGTCACGATGAACTACTTAGTGAATACCTTATAGGGCTACTATGACATATTCGTAGCCGAGGCCTATAAGGAGCGGTTTGGCCAGCTCTTCGTCTTAGAGTTAAACTAAAGACCTGGCCCTCCAGGTTGGGGGTCGTACGTCGGTTGGCATGACTGACAGGCCACATAAAGATGACATGGTTCCGAAACACCAACAAGCCTCGGATACGGACGGAATGATTGATGACGACCCACGCAAACGATTTAAGGACAGCGAATTTCGGTTTTGCACTTGGAATGTTAGGTTCCTTAACAGACCACGTGCAGCTGAAGAACTAGCGGAAGCCCTTGACTGCCATTCAAGAAATGCGATGGGGTGATCCGGGCCTACGTAAAATGAACAACATTACTACGAATGGTACCGGGAACGAAATCAGCGTCTATTTAAATGTGGATTTGTAGTTGGGACTCGACTCAGGAGGAAAGTCTCATGTGTCAACTCAGTGAATGAGCGCATCACGACAATCCGTATCAAAGCTAAATTCACCAACATCAGCCTCATCTGCGCTCACGCCCCCACTGAGGAAAATGATGAAGACATCAAAGAGAGGTTCTACGAGCTCGTCGACAAGATCTATAAGCAATGCCCTAGATATTACATTAAAATGTCGGAGATTTTAATGCTTAGCTGAGTAGAGAAAAATCTTTGGTGGAATAATCGGATGACATAGCCTACACGACACCACCTCCGATAAAGGCTTAGGCTAATCGACTTCGCTGAGGGGCGAGACGTAATGATAGCAAGTACGCGTTTCCCACTTCTCGAAATCCACAAAGGAACATGGAAGTCTCCTGACCAATCAGCCGTCAACCAGATTGTCCGCACATTCCGAGGTGCCAACATCGACTCCGACCACTACCTTGTTGTAGCCAAGATACGAATGCGAATATCCCGACCAAGGCAAACACCCGAAAATGCTAGTAGGAAATTCGATGTCAAACGGCAACAATCCAACAATCGCAAGAGATTGCTAGATCCGTTTCCGATCGAGTCTCAGAAAATCTCCTCAGAAGTCCTTTGCTGCCAGCACAAAATGTAGAGAACCAGTGGCAATACTACCAAGCAGCCATCAGAGATGCCGACTCTGAAGTGCTAGGGTTTACACGGCTACCACAACAAAACTACTGGTTTGACAATGAGTGCCGGAGAGCACATGCAACTAAACAAGAGGCACACAAAGCGGCGCTGCAAAGAAGGACACGAGCAGCTCGTGAGCTCTACGAGCAGAAAAGGAGAGAGAAAAGCAAAAACTTCTCAGAAAGAAGAAAAGGGAGCATGAGAAGCACGCGATCGAGGAGATAGAGGGATGTCACAACAGGAACGAGGTTCGACGACGGGCTAGCCGCCAAACTGTACAAAGAAGCTGAAGATGATTTAGTAAGGAGCATGCACCACCTCATATGCAAAATTTGGTCGGAGAAAAGCATGCCCGATGAATGGAACCTCAGCATCGTTTGCCCTCAAAAAAGAAGATCCTCTTATCTGCACCATTTACAGAGGTAAAAGTCTTCTTAACATCGCCTACACGATCTTGTCTGCCGTGTTGTGTGAAGGTTTGAAGCTCGTCAACAACCTGATAGGTCTTTATCAGTGTGGCTTCAGACCCGGAAAGTCCAAATATTCACCTACGGCAGATCTTGGAGAAGACCCAGGAACTTCAAATCGATACCTACCACCTTTTTATCGATTTCAAGGCTGCTTACGACAGCGTCTATAGAGACCAATTATATTGAGCAATGTCCAGTTGTGGCATAACAGAAAAACTCGTTAGTTAAGGACTTTGTCTATCTGGGATCCGCTATCAACTCAGACAACAACACCAGCGCTGCTTCTTTGGACTTAGAAGGCAATTGACTAGTAAAGTCCTCTCCCGAACAACTAAAGTGACACTCTACAAAACCCTCATCATCCCGGTCCTCATGTATTGTGCAGAGACATGGACCATGACAACATCTGATGAGAACGCTTTGAGCTGTTTTGAGATAAAAATTCTTCGAGTGATTTTTGGTCCTGTCTGCATTAATGAAGAATGGAGACGAAGATTCCAATCGCTATACAGCGACGCTGACCTAGCCAGAAAAGTTAAGGTCCAACGACTTGGATGGTTGATGGGTCATGTTGAGCGAATGGAAAATAATGCTTCGGATCGTAGAGTCTTCGAATCCAACCCGGAAGGACGTCGCAGAAGAGGAAGACCGCGACTCAGGTGGAGCACACAGGTGGTAGAGGACCTTAACCAACTCGGCATGCGTAACTGGAGACAGCTAGTTAGGGAACGAGCTGCCTGTAGAAGTTTATTGGGTGAGGCCCTGGTCCGACCTCGACTGTAGCGCCAACAATTAGATAGTAAGTAAGTAAGTATTCCTTCTTATTATGTAGTTTTCGAAAACATTTAATTTCAATACTTTTTTAATTTATCCTTGTGCTTTTTTCCTGATGTCTGGCGCCAAAATAGTTTTCAAGCCACTCTGGCGTATACTTATTTTTTTTTAACAAAGATAATATACATTTCAGAACATGTGGAAATATAAAATAATCATTTTAGGCAGCCTTCTTTTTCAATGCAAAAAGTCATCTTAACTGAAGCCACCTGTGCTATAATATGAATGCAGCTTCAACTTGAGTCTCATCTTCATTGACAGACACTTTTCTGTTACCTACATGTACTTTCACTTTTTATTTTCCTCTCTCTCTCTTTCTCCTGTATTGATGTATTCTGTTGATTCAGTCCATTCCATGTTTTCTGTCATCAGTGCTGTGAGTGTTTCTAAAAAGTACATATTGGTCTAATGGTAGTAAAAGTGTCGAACAATGAAGAGAGTTGATCTCTTTAAAAGCCATGCTGATGGTTTTGTTCCTTTTGTAGAAAGTTTTATTGCAATGAAATGTTTACAGTCTAAACCATTTAAACTAAATACCAACTCAATATTTGAAAATGTAGGTGTGCTTTATATGACTTTTTTTCTAAAGCCAAACATCTTACTGAAAACCCCAAAGTGGTAGCATTGGTTTTCTCTCTTCTGATTTGATCTTGATTTTCGCTTAACTTTCTTCAATCTATTCAGTACCAGCTTTTTGAACATACCTTGGATTTGTTGCAATCGCTCTTATTTATAAAAAAAAAAAATCAAAAATATAAAATAGATTTAATCTTCGAATGTTTTCATAAATTAAAGAACCCTCTCCCTAAAAGCCATACAAAATATTGTAAACGTTCGTCCACCTCCGGGGAGCTAACCTGTTCTTAGAAAAATAGAAAAAATAAATGATGATGGTTTCATAAACCCCGGCTTTTTGTTGATAAAAAAAATGTGTTGTGACTTCTTCATTATAAAAAAAAAATGTATGTTTTTATACTACCTACTCATGCATATGTAAGTTAATTTTTTTTTCTTGTTTGTTGTTCTTGAAATATTTATATATGCAAACAAACAAAAAATATTAAGGTGGGTCGGCCTGTTTATCCGTTTAAAACAAACAAACGTTTTTGGGACGCTCTTGGCACAGGTATATTGTCATCAAAGAAGCTGTTTCGCATTTTGTTTGCAATGAAAACGTCGAAAATTGAAAGCTGTGTTTGAGGATGTTGAAAACTCTTCAAATGTGATGTATGAATGTTGCACTACAAAAGTCACGGTACTGTATACATTTTTAGTGAAAATGCTTTGGCAACTAAGCAGATTCACAACTGTTCTTTGTTTCAATAAAAGAAAAGTTTGTTTCGCCGACGATACTCCAACCAGCTTCTCATATTCGTTTTCAGACTCACATACGGTTTAAGACGCTCACACAGTACGTTGGATAGGTTTTTATATGCAACATTAAGCACTAAAGCAGGGATATGCCACGGTAGTTTTTGCATGACATCGGATCGCCTTTTTTGTAGATAGGGCATATGGAGCTTAAAGACCAATCAGTAGTCATGGATTTTTCCTCCCACACCTTGTTGATGACCTGGTGTTTGCGGTTCATCAACATGTTGGATTTTTTAGCTTTCGAATGGCCCTTTCTACCTCTTCTACGCTGGAAGCTGGGGCTGGATCTTCGTTGACTGGTCTTGCTCCTCATTTCTACATTCATCTACATTTCCATGTGCTTCGGTGACTAGGTTTTCTTCACTGTTTCGAAGAGCCTGTGTCCCGGTTCTGAAACCAAAAGCTAATTGGTTCGACCTTTTAAAGAAACGCCGAGACTCTTCTAGATCTTTGAACTGAGAAACTGAGGATGCTCTTTTCATCCTCCGCATTGTCTTTTTCTCATTTCTTCTCTTTGATCGGTACTAGTACTAGAGCTCTTCTCTTGCTGCTCTTGTTTTCCGTTGCAGCATCTGCAAACGTGTATTTTCCGTCTCTCTCTTCAAAAGCGCGCATTCATCGTCAAACTACGGGTTCTTTTTCAGGAGTGGCTGGTAGCCTATGGAGGTCTCGGCTACATTTTTATTATTTTGCGATATTGGTTCCACAAGGTGTCGACATCTGTGGCATTTGGGAGGACGGCGGAGAGTCGCTCACTCAAGCATTCACTGTAGTCTCTTGCATTATCCGGAGTGCCAAGGCAACCGATGTTGAACTTCTTTCTTGGGGCCGCACGTGTTTTTTTGTCGTTTAGTAGTCGAGCTCTAAACATAGCCACTACCAGAAAGGGGTCAGAGTCGGAGTCGACATTTGCTCCTCAGAAAGTGCGCACGTTCAACATGTTGGATGCGTGCCTTGTGCCCATTAGCACATGGTCGATTTGGTTGGTGGTTCGACCATCCGGAGATCGCCATTTTGCTGTTAAGATCTTTCGTTCTTGAAACCTAGTGCTAGTTATCACCGTATTACGAGCTGCAGCAAAAGCGGATAGCCGTTATCTGTTGTAACTTCGTGGAGGCTGTACTTTCCAACTAATCCGCCAAAGATGTTTTCCTTCCCGATTTTTGCATTGAAATTTCCGAGTACGGTTTTGACGTCGTAATCTGGACAGGCTCGGTAGGCTCTATCCAGGAGGTTGTAAAAATCCTCCTTGCTTGACTCCTCGGCATCATCGGTAGGGTCGTGTGTACATATTATACTGATGTTTTGTAGTGTGGCCTTGATGCGGATTAGAGCCAGTCGATAACTAATTGGCTTGAAATCCACGACTTTCGATCTAAGGCGTTTTACAACTTGTACTGCGTGAGGACAGATTCAAGTTTTTAAGTTGCACATGGGGTGTAGGGTGTTCTTCATTCCAGGTACAAACCCTCAATGTATAACCCGTTGTCGTTCCGGGTCTGGTTACCATAAGAGGGGGGTCATTATTTTTCTCATAACTTCTTGGTGTTTTACTGTGGAGGGGTTGTTAGCCCCTCACACTAATCTCCAAATTTGTTGGGCCGTTGGTTAAGTGCTTCTGTTTCTTTATTTTGCACTCGCGCTTACAAGTTTCGCAAGTTATATCAAGAGATATAACGAATACCCGGTGGTTACCACGAGGAGGTAAAGTAAGCACTTGGTGTGTAGAGAAAGATACAGCATATGCCCCCGATCCTACAACACCCAACCACCTAGAATTTTTTAAGCATTATGACTAGTAATCCATGCTGTACCATATATGTCATATACTTGCAATTTACTAAATAAAATTAAAAATTAATAAATATGTGGTAAATATAAGATAATAGTATAAACTCAAATTCAACTATAATGATTTAAGGATTTAATTTCAATCTGACACTATACACAAGCGGACCTGACAGACGTTGTCTACCTATATTATATTAAAAAAAAGAACAGGAACCATGTTTGTCGGATCCGCTAATAACGGTCCGAATAAATACATTAAAAATTAACCATAATCCATTTGTATCATTCGAACATTTTGGATTCTTGTTAACACACTGACTCTAATTAAATGGGGCTCACTGCACTTATCAACCCATTCCCTTCTTATCAACCTTTACACAACAACAGCAACGAACTATCATTCATCTGAAAATATTCATGTCCAATTCAATACTATAAAACAATAATGTTTACAGATAACAACACCTGTAGCTGATATAAAAGATTTAAGAACCTTACAAGTTTTCATTCAAATCAAGACTGAGTAACCATAAAGTGACAATACAGAAATCTGCATTCTGCAATGATATCGAATAAGACTACGTTTGACGCGAGTAAAAAAATCTGGTCAGGACAAAAGAGTGATTCTTCCAATACCAAAAGACAAACATGCCTGGGTGAGGATATTTTTGAACATATGACGAAGAATCCGGATAACGTTCTACAGGTTTGTAACTATTACGAAAATGGGCTTACCAGACTTTAATGGTAACATTTCTACTTTGTCAGATTTCAGATACGGATGGAGTTTGCCTGACAAACAAAGAAATGCTGACAATGAGTATTCGAGTAGCCCAACGGCTTGAGGTCAAGGAGAGTGCTATAATTGGAATTATGGCAAAAAGTTCGACTTATCAAGCTACGGTCCCGATTGCAGCATGGTTGAGGGGGATTGTCTTCCATCCAATCAGTCCGTATTTTGACCAAAGTAGGGACTTGCCTTATTATGCTTATCAAATATTTTTTAACTTTCCATTGATAAACAAAATTAATTGCCAGATTTGTTATCTTCTGATAAGTTAAAAGTTGTTTACAATTTTAGAGACCACACAGCATGTGTTTGGAATTACCAGGCCGGAAACAATATTTTGTGACGCATTCAATTATGATACTCTTATGGCTGCTTGCAGGGAAATTGGTCTTCAGCCCAAAGTCTACACGATCAAAGGTCGAGTCGAGGGGGTAGAATGCCTGCAGGACCTCTTGAAACCAACCGGAAGTGAGGATGATTTTCGGTAGGTAGTTCTATTTATAATTTCTAGGTGTCCTTGCCCTTATTTCAAATATTTGTATCCCACTTCTGAAACCATGCCATATCGAATGTCATTTTAGACCAAAGAAATGCAAACCAGATGAAACAACTGTCATAATGGGATCTTCGGGAACAACTGGATTACCAAAAGGCGTTTGCGTCTCTAATAAGGCTCTGCGTGCTATGATAACGTAAGCTTATGTGACTTTCCACTTCACCGTGTCTAATAAATCACAAAATTTGTTATTTGGTTTCAAAGCGATCTTCCAGTCTCTTTGGTTATCCTGGCATGCTGCAACATTGACTGGATAACCGGATTGATGTTTCTTCTATTCAGCACATTGAACAATTTGACCAGGATCTGCACCGAGCAGGACATCTCTCCCCAAGTACTGCGCCAATTTATCGAAAAATATAAAATTAACGTAATTATGATGTCCGGATCATTAATGTCGACATTCATCAAAAGTGGCGAAGCTGAACTTTGTGACTGCTCTAGTCTGATATTCTTTGCTGTTGGCGGTGGCAATGTTTCCCATCCGATGTATGTTAGAATGCAGAATTACCTCAAAGAAGGTGTCGTAATGAATGCTTACGGAGGCACCGAGTTCGGAGGAGTAGCAATTGGCTCGAACATTGACAAGCCAAAAAATGTTGGTCAACTTAACGCCGAAGTGCGAGTACGGATTGTGGATGATGATTCTAATAATTTGGGTATTGGTGAAATTGGAGAGATTCTTGTGTCGAACAACAACCATTGGAATGGATACTATGGCAATCCTAAGGAAACACAAAATATGATGGATTCAGAAGGATGGTTCCATACCGGCGATATTGGATTATTTGACAAAGATGGTGACTTGTATCTTGTCGATAGAAAGAAGGAAATAATGAAGTATAGAGGCTTTCATTATTCAGCGCAAGAAATTGAAAATTGCATTTTGAAACTGGCCGATGTAGCGGAAGTTTGTGTTTTCGGTACAAAGACAGATGAGTTTGGTGATCTGGCAACAGCGGCGGTGGTACGGAAGTCAGGAAGTAAAATTACAGAGAACGAGATTATAGACCATGTGGCTAAGGAATTTTCACATCCAATGTGGTTGCATGGTGGGGTGTATTTTGTTTCAAATATTCCGAAGACGTCGGCAAGCGGAAAGTATCAACGAATTAAGATCAGAGATTTGTGTTTAAGTGCAGGGAATAATAAGTTATGATATTGTAAACAAGAGAGCTAAACACGTGTCTATGTAGTATTTTTATTGTAAGTTAAAACAGACGAATAAAGCTTTTTTTTATGTAAAAGATTATTCATATTAGACTTGCAAAATTTTCTTGCGAATGTTCCGCGACTCAATAGACACTCGAGATATACGATTTCACAAGCAGTCTTCTTCGTCTAACCATTCGTAAATCAATTTGCATGTGATGAAACGATCCATCGAAATTCTCAGTAGCTTGGGTTCTTATTCTTATATTCGACAACTTGGCGGACGGCACTACATCCTTACAGCGCGTGAAACAATGTACTTGTTGAGAAACAGATCCGCAGAGGAAAGATGTGTGTCTGGAAATGAACATGAGAAGCTAAGGGTACTATCGTCAGCGAAACAATTTATTGTATTAATGAAAATGAGGAAGAGGGTCGGAGACAAAACGGAGCCCTGGAGCACACCAGCATTTAAATTTGTTCACTGACGATAGTACTCTTAGCTTTTCGTGTTCGTTTCCAGACTCACATCCTACCTCTTCGGATGTGGAACTGCAACGGCAAAATATGATAAGCTTATTAAACTCTGACTTATACAGCATTGTACGATGGGGAATTAAACACCGCGTAGAGTTGAGATATACCTCTCCTGCCACTGTCGATGAGTGGCACTTGCATCAATGAGACCGAACATCTCAAGATGCAAAGTATGTGCACCAATGACCACCTTTTATGGAATGAACACATATGCGATGTCGCCAAAAATGCCGCAAGATGTTTTGGTTTCTTAAGACGATGCAAGAAATTTGTTTCTTCTTCTGATCTGGCTGTCATCTACAAAACGTACATACTTCCTAAGCTTGAGTATTACTGTCACACCAAAACTTGACGATTCACCTTCGACAATAAATTATAACGAATTGAAATGGTCAGATGAATTGTTTTAATATTTATAATAATGAAACTTTTTGTAGTGTCCGTAGCTTAGTGGTTAGGTGCGTTGGCTGCTAAGTAGAACGTCGTGGGTTCGAGTCCTACTCGTGCCCATAGTTTTTATTTCATCTTTCACGGGCGAAGAACTGACAAAACTTCCAAGAGTATCAATCTGTCATGAAAAAGTGCTTCTCAACTTTGCCGTTCGGAATCGGCGCTAAATTGTAGGTCCCCTCAATTCTTCACACGCACACAGAGAATTGTTGATGAGAGTAAGCCACTTAGGCCTTGGCTCTTCAAGAGCTGTCGACTCTAAAAAAAAAAAAAAAAACAAAAAAATGAAACTTTATTTTATAAAAAATGGCGGATAAAATTGGATTGGTTTCTAAGTTAATTTATTAGATATTGCTTGGTGTGTGGTTGAGATCGGAATGACGCACCAATCATGATAATTGTGACAGCTGGGCGAAAAGAAAGCGTTCAGTGGCAGTGGTTGATTGGTCGGTTTCAAGTGGGCTGCGTTCAGCCGAGTGGCAGGGTGGTGAGTCTAGACGTGCCTATGCCTACTTCTGACGCTACATACATATAAAGGGTAATGAAAAATAGATAATAAATCGAGTCTGACGTAGGAGCTCAAAAGTTCGACGCTTGAAGAAATCATTCCAAAGCAATAGAATTAAATTTAAAAAATGCATTATATATTTTTCCACTTTTTTCTCAACATTTACTTGCTGTTTCTTTTTTTTTGCTCTTGTCATTAAACAATACAATTTATGTATTTAATAATATAAATTTATATAAATAAATAATAAAAGTAAATATTATATTTAAAAAAAAAAAACATTACATTTTAATGGGCTAGTAGTACATTATTTTCTTTTTTCTTATTTTTTTGTTTTTTGTTTTGCTTCATTTTCCATTTCTAAAACTATTTGCAAATGTTTGTCAGTTTCAATATTTTTGCTGATGTTTTGTTTATTAGTTTTGTCAGTTTGATTTTTGTTTGTCTACTTGTATGTTCTTTGCATTTGTCTATTATATAAAATATTAATTTTAATTAATTTTCTTAGTTTGTTTGCTTTGCTAATAAAATTTGAATTTGTTCTATAATAAAATTGATATTAGTATAAATTATATTATTTAATATATTTTCTTGTAAAATTGATGTACTTTTTTATTTTCTTGTATTTTATAAGTGTTGTTTATTTAAGCTTAACATTAAGCCGCTAGTTGGTGCTAGTTTTGTATAAAATGTAAAAAAGAGATTTATACAAGATAAAATTAAACAAAAAATGCGAGTTAATTTTATTAAGTTTATTTGTTTGCATTAAAATGGTTAAAGTGTTTCGCTAAATTCATTCAACTATTTTTTTCTATTTTGGTCGCTATTACAGCTTTTGAATGGGATGAATGGACGTGAACAAAAAAGGCCAATTCCACCGATCAACATCTCACTGAGATCTCAGATAATTTTTAAGTGGAACAAAAAATCTTAGCTGAGAACTGAAATTTGTCTGTTATCTCTAAGGTGAAATTATTTTGGATTCGATTATCTACTCACTCAGCTATTTTGACGCGGCTGACATATGTGCAACAACAATTTGTAACGTAACCATTATATGTCAATGACAACTGAGAATAATGTTCCAAAAAATGATTTTCCCTCAGTCAAAGTGACATTGAGATCTCAGTGAGATATTGTTAGGTGGAACTGGCCTAATTACTACTTGATAAGCTCGATTGCATTCAACAAGTTTGAAACGGCGAACTTTTCGAAGTGATTTGACTTATTTTTGAAGATTTTAACTCTCCGATATCATCTTATAGCGTTTTTTTTTTATCGTCCGGAACTGTTCCGTACGATTCAGAAATCGTTCATTTGGCACAAGGTGACAGTTCTTGTTCGAAAAACGATTCCAAATTTGAAGTCGGAATTGAAAACAGAATCACGCATACATGCACAGACTCGCACCATGTACTCGCCGCAATGTTTACAAATAAAGAAAATAAAATCATGACATCTGCAATTCTACATATGAGGTTTCACAAATACATAGATATTCAACCATTAAGGCTATAATCATAGAGACGCTTCAGCTTTGCCTGACGTTTACGAGTTCAGCTATAGTTCCGTTCGTTTATTCCCTAAAACTGCCCTAAACTGCCATATTCACCCACTTTTTCGTTCTTTTACTGCCACTTATTGTAAAATCTGTCATTTTTGAAGGAGAAAAAATATTTCGCCTATCTGCCGATTTTAGACACAAACATTTCTTGTGGCAATTGGGTAAGTTATGTCAAATTTTTTTTTCTAATATCTTTGGCATTTCATCGTGTTCATGTTTTGTGCACTTGCTCACAAAAAAAAATTGACGTTTAAAAAGTGGGAGAATTTTGTGTTTTACTTTAGTGCACATTTTTTTTTTCTGAGAAATTTATCCCCACTCCTCGAAATTTGACAGTTTTTTCACAAACTGCCCAAAAAGTAAAAGAACGGACCTAAAGAAGCTTAGACCTCACGCTACGTTTGACAACCGAAAGGAAAAGAACGTTATGTTACGTAATGTGACTCCAAACGGAAGCTCTAGTTCAAATATGCTGAACTTTAGCTTTGTCTGACAGCTCAACAGCTGTAATTCAAACAACACTTTGACGCAAGTCGCGCACGGCCTAAAATGGATGATGATGTGATGGAGGGAGAACTGTCATTCAACGCAACCTCAAAGCGAGTGCATCGTAACCATTGAAAAAGAAGTACAGGAAGCGGTGTCAGCTACATGTACATGTGAGTGAAGCAACAAAAATGTCTGATGATGTCAATTTTTGGGACTTGTGCTGTCAATTTTTGGGGCCTGTGCTGTCAAACTTTGACTGTGTTGTCAGTCGAGTTCAGGGGTGTATTATTTCTGTTCGTGATGGTAAGGCGCTGCAATTCGTCGAGTTCCCGTAGAGTGCACGGTTGTTTTGAATAGTTCTTCCATCGTGTTTCGAAACGTTTTTATTTGTTAGTTGTATTACAATAGGCGTAGTAAACGTGATGAATTACGGATGAAAAATAAAGAAAATGTATTGGAAAATAAAAAAAATTAAACATTAAAAACCGTGCACATGCAAATTTAGTGTGAAAACACCATGCATCCTAAAAAAGAATTGAGATTGAAGCATAATCGATGAAATCTAGATTCAATCAATTTTCGCTTGGCGCCCCTGAGATTAACCATTCAACTGCAGCCCAGCCCTGTTGTAATGCGTTTGTGTTTGTGAAACTCACACTACTTAGAAAAAAGCTTCATTTCTTCTTCATAAGACCCCTTCCTGTACTTCTTATTCAATGATCGCAACGCAGGCGAAGCTGAAGCTGAAGCGTCATTGTGATTCAGCCTTAAGAAGCAAAAAACTTTGTTTGCATGTTCTTTTGGTATCCGAAATCGGACACTTCTGTCTTCTGTGTGCTAATTCCGGATTACAAAAAAAAAACGCTATTATTCTCATTGGTAGTCAATTTTTAAAACAACTCATTTCCTACTATATATTTTCTATAGAAAAAAACACATTTCTGTTCATTCGGGAGGCAGCAAAGAAATATATTCAATACAAAATTTTAAAATGTCACTAGTTCAAATAGATTGTACAAGTATGCACAAGTGTATATAAATGTATGCTTGTTTACCTGAGGTGTACTAAAAATTTAGAACAAAATTGTTCATCTAACTTTTGTTCTTACCAAAAATAAATATTAACCTTAACTTAACCATGCATTACAAATTTCTTTATAAAAATAGTACTAAAATTGAGTACACAATAGACGCTAAGAAGCATTAACAAAATATCAAGTGTTTTTTTTTTTTTGTTTTTTCAATAAGCCAATAAGTGGTTAACAAAAATTGTGATTTTTACTTTGTGAGAAAACTTATCTGGCAAGACTAACTACATCGATTTGATTGTACTAAAACGAATTAGTACACCTCTTATGTTAATAAAATCTAATGTATGTATGCAAAGTTCTCTAGTATGAGGGATATTTTGTATTATTTACATCAACATTTTTTTTTTTTAAGAACATGAGGAGTAAGTATTTTTGGTGATGATGTGTAAAAAATATTATTTTTGTTTTTAATTTTAATAAAATTTACACAATCACTTAGGAAGGATATTTGTGTTCTAAATAAATACATTTAAAAAAAAAAAGAAATCATTCACCAATAACAAAATCTCATCATCACAGTCGAACGCAGTGTTTTTATCATTTTGGATATATTCGTGGATATTTTGTTAAATCGTTTTTTGTTAATTAATAATTAATTTATATCTTATGGTTTGTTGTTTATGTTCGGCCTTTGTTGTAATGCTGTTCGCTCGGATTTCATCGGACTTAAATTATTATTATTTGTGGTCGGTCAGAGTTCTTTGAGTAGAGCACTCTTGGCGTTCTTTAATTTATCCAGTCGTTTTAGAAGATGATTATTAGATGTTTCTAGTTCTTCTAGTCGTTCCATTGCTTCTCGGTTCTGGAAAAAGAAAAAAAAACAACAACATTTGAGGTGAAATGGATTTTTGTGATTTTAACAGCAAAAAATACAAGCGGATTGTTATTGCCTTGAACGAAGAGGACTTGGTTTATCAAAACGGACGATAAAAATACACAGGAAAACACTTCAGACACTTGTGTTAAAGTCAAATACAATTCTGTAGTTGGTGGTTGGGTGTTGTAGGATCTGTGGGCATATGCTGTATCTCTTCCTCCTAGTGGTAACCACCGGGTACTGGTTATATCTCTAGATATAACTTGCGAAACTTGTAAGCGCGAGTGCAAAACGGAGAAACAGAAGCACTTAACCTACGGCCCTACAAATTTATAGGTTAGTGCGAGGGGCTAACCAGCCCTCCACAGTAAAAAACCAAGAAGTTATGAGAAATATAATGACCCCCCTCTTATGGTAACCAGACCCGGAACGACAACGGGCTATGCATTGAGAGTTTGTACCTGGAATGTAAGAACACTCTACACTAAGAGTGCAACTTAAAAACTTGAATCTGTCGTCACGCAGTACAAGGCAGACATTACTGCGATCCAGAAAAAATGGTAGATAGGATCAGGGACAATGAAAAGAAAAATTGCGACATTTATTACAGCTGTCATCAAAGAATGCACATATTTGGATGCGGATTCGTCGTGAGAAATCGGCTTAGATCGAAAGTCATGGATTTCAAGCCATGATCGCCTGGCTGTAATCCGCATCAAGGCCACACTACAAAACATCAGTATAATATGTGCACACGCCCCTACCGATTATGCCGAGGAGTCAAGCAAGGAGGATTTTTACAACCTCCTGGATAGAGCCTACCGAGCCTGTCCAGATTACGACGTCAAAATCGTACTCGGAAATTTCAATGCAAAAATCGGGAAGGAAAACATCTTTGGCGGATTAGTTGGAAAGCACAGCCTCCACGAAGTTACAACAGATAATGGCTTCCGACTAATCGACTTTGCTGCAGCTCGTAATACGGTGATAAGTAGCACTAGGTTTCCAAGACGAAAGATCTACACAGCAACCTGCGATCTTCGAATTGTCGAACCACCAAGAGAGAAGTTCAAGAGAGACTACAGTGAGCGCCGAAGTGAGCGACTCTCTGCCGTGTCAACACCTTGTGGTGACATAGAAAATAAAAAATGTAGCCGAGACCACCATAAGTTACCAGCCAACCTCGAAAATGAACCTGTGGTATGATGATGAATGCGCGTTATTGAAAAGAGAGACAGAAAATGCATGTGCAGAATGCTGCAGACGGAAAACAAGAGCAGCAAGAGAAGAGTACCAAACAAAAATGGAGAAATGAGAAAAAAAAACTGCGAAGGAAGAAAAGAGCATCCGCAGTTTTTCAGCTCAAAGAATAGCAGAGTTTCGGGCTAAGAACAAAACAATCGTGGCATATCCCTGCTTAATGTCGCATACAAAATCCTATCCTACGTTCTGTGTGAGCGCGTTAAACCGTTTGTCTGCACAACAAAATAGTTCGGCACGTACTACCAGTGTGGCTTTAGGCCAGGCACAACAACGAGATACCAAAATATTCACA
The DNA here is from genome assembly GCA_920937365.1 of Sphaerophoria rueppellii. Taxonomy (NCBI): domain Eukaryota; kingdom Metazoa; phylum Arthropoda; class Insecta; order Diptera; family Syrphidae; genus Sphaerophoria; species Sphaerophoria rueppellii. The sequence goes on from CAKKXW010000001.1 coordinate 5,215,853, forward strand.
CTGAGGCAAGAGTCCTGGAAAGACCAACAAATTTTAAGTCAAAATCCCAACCATCTTTTCATCGACCTTCAAATGCTGCTTATGATAGCATCAACCACCAAGATCTTATTAAGGCGATGTCCTGAATTCGGATCACGAACAAACCTGATCCCGCTTTCCGCATTACGCTAAAAAATGCGCAGTGCCGTGTGCAGTGGGTAACATTCATGGCCGAGTTGTTCAAACATGCCGCAGGGTTTAGACAAAGAGATGCGCTGTCATGTGAATTTTTCAACATAGTCCTCGAGCAGATAGTGCGCAAAGCAGGTGTGAGCACGGAAAACACTATCTTCTACAAATCCAACCAGCTCCTAGGCTATGCGGATGACATTGACATCATCGGTCGATCCAAGAGAGCTGTGCTTGAGGCCTTCACAGCGATTGAAGAACAAGCGAAACTTGTTGGTCTTGAAGTGAATGAGGACAAAACAAAGTACATACATGCTATCAACAATCAAAACAACATCTGTCCACCGCCTAGGACAAAACGTCACTGCTGGTAGCAGCAAGTTCGAGGTAGCAAGGAAGACCGAACCTACGGTACAAAGACCAAGTAACTGTGGATACCAGAGCGCTTGGTTTCGGCGACTAGAGAGTGCATGCGAGGGACCGTTCACGATGGAAGGCGTCAGTATCTCAGGCTGACATCCTTCATGGATTGTGAACCGGATAAGTGAGTAAGTAAGTAATTGAAAACGGAAATCAAAACAGACAAAAGGAAAAAGGAACTTCATGTTAAGAGAACAAAACGAGGAAGTTAAATGGGAATTTATGGGGCAAATCAACATTAAACAATAAACCAAAACAACTAAAAAGCATTTTTTTTTTTGTTTAATACCAACACCTGGGGGAGGCGCACTCATTGGCAATGGCACTCATCCCAGAAATGGATGACCAATTCCTGGAAATTAATTTATTAAGTAAGAGAAAAGCGTTTTGCATTAAAAATCTACTTAAACTTTAGTAAATCGTTGAAGAATAAAAAGTGAAATAAAAATAAAGCAGAACCCACCTCGCGTTGAAGTTTTCTCCTTTCGATTTTCAGCTCTGCTTCGGCTTTTTCAGCAGCTTCCGCTGTACTCTTGTATCGTATAACTTGTGTTTCTGATCTAGCTAAACTGGCTTGTAGACTAGCGATTTCTTGTTCGGCTTTTTGCAATTTATACTTGTAGTCAGAGATGATTTTGTTGGCTTCTCCTGTTTAGGGACACAAAGTAAAACACTTAATCAATTTGGCAATAGGAAAAGCAAAACTTACTTTGAGCTTCATAATCTTCATCGGAACCAAGGGTGCCGTTCATTGAATTGCCCCTTCCTCGTCCCTGTGTCTTGATATTTTCTAATTGGTCCTGTAAATTTTGAACTTCGGCCTGAAGTTGAACTTTCTCTTCGCTGAATTTTTTAAGTCGAACGTCTAGTTTTACCAAGAAAAAGAACACATACTATTAGCTTTTCAAGGATGCTTAAAGAAACTATTGAACTTACCTAAAGAACCTTGAACAGATCCTAATAATTGTGCATTTTCTAAAGTGACTAGCGCACGCTTGGCATCCGAGCCATCCTCGTTTTCAACAGCTACAATAACCAAACCCTGTTCGGCAATAAGCGCATCACGTTCGGTTAGCTGGCCATGGACAAGCTTCAGTTCTTCGGTCAATTTGTCGAGGTTACGCTTGAATGCGTTACATTCGCGTGTTTTATCTTTGAATTCACGCTGCAACTGGGAATAGGATTCTTCCATTTCTTCCAGTTTATCCTTGAGCAATTGAATTTGATAAGATTGTGAGGCTCGTTCATTGTCTAACTGTGCATTGGCTATCATTGCTTTTCGAAAACGTTCCTCGACATCCTTAAAACAGAAACGGTTAATTTTAAGTTGAATGGTAAATTAAATGTTTGTGTGAATTATACCTTGAGCTCATGCCTAATATCACGTAAACTGCGTCCTTCTTCTTCGAGGGAATCTTCACTACTTCTGCGGGAGGACATTGAACTGGCTCGCACCGAATTAACAACTCCGGTGACACTGGATGCATTGAGGCGTGACCTTGCCAGCGGATCAATACCGGCAGCCGTTTGCATATCGAACACTCGATCAGCATTTTGTTCGAGTTCTTTTTGCTGGCGTTCCAATTCGCGCATGCGAATTTCTCGTGCTTCAGCACGTGCCTGACGTCTGGCTGCCAGTCTTGCTTCAGCCTGGAAAGAAAATATCAACAAATAAAATTTAATACGAATTTGAAAATTTTAAGAATGGGTTGGGTTTTGAAAACTAAAAATAGATTGTTTTTTTCTTCATTAGAAATGTCAAACAAGTTTCAAAAGCTGTCAGTCTATATTTTTCCGAGCAACTCACATCAATTGATGTGCCCAGTTCCCTAAAGAAACTTCTTGAATATCTCTAATACCCTGGAATCTTCATATATGAGATTAGTACAGCTGTGTTGAGATGGTTTAGATCCCTAGAGCCTGGATGAACGCTGTTATGTCCTCTATCGTGTTTCCTGATTATCTAAGTTACATTTCTTATGTGAATCCTAAGGTTTTGAAAGACTAATCTTAACAAATCTAAACGAATGAAGTTTTCAAAATGACTTCTGCATACGCATGAAGTAGTTCCCACAAGGGAACTACCCCAGTTTCCCCAGATCGAAAGCTGAAACCTTCAAGAGTTAAGAGTATATAAGATACACAGTAACGTGAGTTATTTTCGGTCGTTTAAGAAATATTCATATTACATGAAAGAATAAGAGCTACACTGCGATCTATGCAAATGAAAACGGTCCTAATTGGCTGCCCTGTGGAACGCTTTATTTTGGCATTGGAATGAATTTGTCCGCACCTTATATGGCAAGAAAATGAACGTGATTAAAAGAAATAAACGTCGTTAACTTTGTAGATGTGGGAGGAAGTCTACCTAGGAAGATTGTCAATGCTTCTAAGTTTCAGCAGATGTCAAACAATATATTTAACTTTAGCAAATTTTCCACATTCCAAGGTGCCAACATCGACTCGGACCACTACTTTGTTGTAGCCAAATGCGGATATCCCGATCAAAGCCAACCCGCGAAAATGCTAGGAGGAAATTCGACGTCAAACGTCAACAATCGCAAGAGATTGATAGATCCTTTTCCGATCGTGTCTCCGAAAATCTCCTCAGCAGTCCTTTGCTGCCAGCACAAGATAAAGAGAACCAGTGAGTGGCAACACTGCCATGCAGCCATCAGAGATGCCGCCACTGAAGTGCTAGGGTTTACACGGCCACCACAACGAAACCCCTGGTTTGATGATGAGTGCCGGCGAGCACATGCAGCTTAAAAAGAGACATGCAAGCGGAATTGCAAAGAAGGACACGAGCAGCTCGTGAGCTCTACGAGCAGAAAAGCAGGGAGGAGCATAAACTTCTCAGAAGGAAAAAAAGGGAGCATGAGAAGCGCGCGATCGAGGAGATAGAGAGATGTCACAACAGGAACGAGGTTCGAAAGTTCTACAAAAAGGTGAAACAAACCTTCAGGGCTTATACACCCCGAGCTGAAGCCTGGGAACATCGTAGTAGAACCGCAGTCAGTGCTGAGGATATAGAAAGACCACTTTTCCAATCTGTATAATGGCGATGACGAGCAAAACTTTGCCAGAAATACAGAACCATTCAATTTGGGTGCAGAAGGCCAACAATTCCGACCACCCGATATGGACGAAGTGAAAATAGCGATATCTAAACTTAAGTCGTTCAAAGCCGCTGGAGCAGACGGGCTAGCCGCCGAAGTGTACAAGGCAGCTGGAGATGATTTGGAAACGAGCATGCATCAGTTCATCTGCAAAATTTGGTCGGAGGAAAGCATGCCCAATGAATGGAACCTCAGCATCGTATGCCCAATCCTCAAAAAAGGAGATCCCCTGAACTGCACCAACTACAGAGGTATAAGTCTCTTTAACATCGCCTATAAGATCTTGTCTGCCGTGCTGTGTAAACGTGTTAAGCCTTCGTCAACAACCTGTTAGGTCTGCATCAGTGTGGCTTCAGACCCGGAAAGTCCACCATCGATCAAATATTCACCCTACGGCAGATCTTGGAGAAGACCCAGGAACTTCAAATCGATACCTACCACCTTTTCATCGATTTCGAGGCCGCGTATGACAGCGTCTATAGAGACCAACTATTTAGAGCAATGTCTAGTTTTGGCATCCCAGAAAAACTCATCCGTCTGTGTAAGATGACAATGGAAAATTCACGCTGTTCCATCGTTGTCGGGAAAAACCTAACGGACGCTTTTGATGTAAAAAAAGGTTTTAGACAAGGCAATGCGTTGTCAAGCGATTTCTTCAACATCATTCTTGAAAAGATTGTGCAAAGTTTCAATGTCAATACCAGAGGCACATTCTTTCAAAAGTCCGTCCAGCTTAGGATACGCAGACGACATTGACATAATTGGAAGAACACACCGTGATGTCAGCGGAGCGTTTGTGAGTTTTGGGACGGAGGCCAGGAGCGGTTAAGGAGGGCAAGATCAAATTAATGCTGTCGACAAGAAAGGACAACTAACATCGACGTTTTGGAGCAAACGTCAACATAGACAGATTTAACTTCGAGGTAGTTAAAGAATTTGTCTACCTGGAATCCGCCATCGACTCAGACAACAACACCAGCGCTGAAATCAAACGAAGAATCACTCTTGCCAATTGCTGCTTCTTTGGACTTAGAAGGCAATTGAGTAGTAAAGTCCTTTCCCGGGCAACTAAAGTGACTCTCTACAAAACCCTCATCTTCCCGGTCCTCATGTTTGGTGCAGAGACATGGACCATGACAACATCTCTGATAAAAACAATCAATCAATTCTTCGAATGATTTTTGGTCCTGTCTGCATTAATCGAGAATGGAGACGAAGATTCAACCAAGAACTGTGCGAGCTGTACAGCGACACTGACCTAGCCAGTAAAGTTAAGGTCCATCGACTTAGATGGCTGGGTCATTTTGAGCGAATGGAAAATAATGCTCCGGCTCGTAGAGTCTTCGAATCCAACCCAGAAGGACGTCGCAAAAGAGGAATACCGCGACTCAGGTGGAGCACACAGGTGGAAGAGGACCTGAACCAACTTGGCGTGCGAAACTGGAGACAGCTAATTAGGACCGAGCTGGCTGGAGAAGTTTGTTGGGTGAGGCCCTGGTCCGACCTGGACTGTAGCGCAACCATAAGTAAGTAAATTTTCCACAATTTTTTTGTTGATCAATCGTGCTTATCAGGAATATCAATACAAAATAATCCCATTGAGGCATTACTTAACATTGTCTGATTATGGGAATTGCATTTAATTAAAACAGAACACATATGGCAACTACTCAATAGGAGACTATCAATTCGAAATTGAAAACAATGTAATACAAAGTCTATTGACATTTTTTTTCCTTGTCTCTTACTTTTTCTATAATAATTTCATTTCCCAGAAAGACTCTCCATAAGGAGGCACATCACTCACTTGTTTTACTCGATTCCCAAACAAGTTCTAGCCAAATACGTTCCACTTTTCGAATATGGCTCGAATCAATTTATCTTCTTTTTTTTTTGTTTCATCAAACAGAGAATAGGTACCTCTACGTATAGAATTGCCACAAAATGTTTTATCTACGTTCGTTTGGAGCATTGTAAGTCCACGACGATAATTCTGATGATGGATCTTTTATGGCTACATCAACATCAAGTTTGTATTTTTGTTTTTCTTTTTGTGGTCATTTGTTATTTTGAACGAAAAGTTGCTCAACTTGAACTTGAAATGTCGAATGTTAATTAAAAACGACACAACCAATTACCACGAAACAATTTAATTTTGATGACAAACATTCAGAAAAACCAAATGCAAAAACAAAAATATAAATACGTATACTTTCTACTTGAAAAAATATCTGCTGAAGGAAAATAGAAGCTTAACAAAGCCGAGTCATACATTTCAATTTCAAGTCAAGGCGAATGCGCTGTGGCGACGACGACGACGACGGAGTTCGGACGGAGCTAGGTCAACAGCTGTGTTGTGCGATACGAGTTTCTGTAATTCAATACGCACATTGTCTGTTTTCTGGTTTTGTTTTCTTTTTTTTTTAGTTTTTTGTAGTTTTTTCATTATTCATGGTTGTGTTGTCGGAAGCTTTTGGGCTTGTAGGTTTGCATGAGACATTTAATTGATGGCGTCCAACCTTATAATGGTTTTCCGCTTTGTTAAACAGCAATTATCTAATAGCCACCTATGGTTTAACAAGCTTCAGAGATGCGGGTGGTTGGTTGGTAAGCCGAACTGCAGCAAATTAGCGTGGCTTCAAAAGGAACATCTTTTTTGCTTAAAAACAAAAATTGGAAACAATATAGTCAACGAAGCAAAGGGAATTGAAGATGTTTTTAAGCAGCACTTGAAACAGCTGCTGAATGCGCAAAATGTCGAGCTATTGACGAAAGAGAAGCAAGATCAGTCAATGAAGACCCAGTCCCAGTCCCAGCCCCCAGCGCAGAAGAAGTAGAAAGAGCCATTCAAAAGCTATAAAAATAACAAGTCCGCCGGGGCGGATGGCATACCTGCGGAACTCTTTAAATATGGAGGAGGTATTTTCGATGAACCGTATGCACCACGTCATCAATAAAGTGTGGGAGGAAAAATGAATGCCCACTGACTGGTCGATAAGCTCCATATGCCCCATCTAGAGAAAAGGCGAACTGATGCCATGCAAAAACTACCTCGGCATATCTCTGCTTAAACCGTTTCTGCTACACAATAATTGGCACGTACCAGTGTGGCTTTAGCCAGGCAGAACAACGATAAGACCAAATATCACACTTAAGCAGATCCTGGAAAAGACCAACGAATTACATGGTCGAAACCAACCCCTTTTCATCCCACGTTAAATCTGGCGATATCTGAATTCTGGGATCCCAAAAAAACTGATTCCAGCTGTGCCGCATGACGCTAAACAATACGCAGTGCAGTGTGCAAAAGGGTACAGCTCATCCGAGTTATCTAAACATAATGCGCAGGTTAGACAAGGAATTCGTTTGTCATGTAACTTCTCAACAAGTCCTAGAGCAGATAGTGCGCAAGGCAGGTGTGAGCACGAAAACAACTATCTTCAACAAGACCAACCACTCCTAACTATGCGGACGACATAGACATTCATCGACGATCAAGGGACTGTGCTTGAGGCCTCACAGCGATTGAAAACAGACTCTTTGGTCTTGAAGTGATGAGGACAAAACAAAGTACATGCTATCAACAAACATAGCACATCTGGTCCACAGCCTAGGACAAAAACGATCACGTTGTAGCATCATTTCGAGTAGTTAAGCGTTTTCACTTACTTGGAACAAACCATCAATCCCACAAACGACACTTTGTGAACCCGAAGAAGATTCACCCTAACGAACCGGCAGCTGGCTCGGTTGGCAAAACAACTGGGTTCAAAACTCCTCACTCGAAAGACAAAATGTCTGATTATAACAAAACTTTGGATTTTATCCGTCCTACTCCTACGCGCCGAATGCTGACGAAAGTAAGTAAAAAAGAGGAATTGATTCTAGGCAAACTACGAAAGAAAAATCTTGTTCGACCCGTAATTCAACGATGCGAATGGAGAAGAAGGTTCAACCGAGATACTGTAGGAGAAAACCAAGAAAAGCCGACTACGATGGCTCAGCCACAGCGAGCGAATGGGCGACAACGCTCCAGCCAAAAAAGTCTTCTCATCCCAGCCCCCAGGCTTAAGACGGCAAGGATGACCGAACCTACGGTACAAAGACCAAGTGACTGCGGATGCCAGAGCCCTTGGTTTCCGCGACTGGAGAGTGCATGCGAGGGACCGTTCACGATGGAAGGCTGCAGTATCTCAGGCTGAGATCCTTAATGGATTGTGAGCCGGATAAGTAAAGTAGTAATAGAAGACATTAGTGTCTTCTGATTTTTTGATTAAAAACAATTCATCACTCATAACAACTAATAATACGATGAAAGCAATAAATCTTCAAAATATCTGGTAAAACATTTCATGTCTTCATATTGACAAATCGGTTTCAACATTCTTTAAGATTCATCAGCCTCAAGCCATGTCAGTACTTCAATGATTAATTGCATCTAACTAGTTGAGCAAACAGCGACGATTCCTTAATGATGCAAAAATATTTATGAAAAGGTATTTGGTTCTTTGAAAAATGAGAAAAAAAGGGGAATTTCTTTCGACAAACAACTGACATCAGTGCTAAAAGTCATACAATTGCAACGGAAATACCACCATAATTAGCACTTCACTTACAAACACGACATTAGATAACGAAAAGGGACATTGAAGAACATACAGTGGGACAACACATTCAGGACAGACAAGACTATTTCTTAAGGAAGCCAAGAATAGAAGTTAAAATTGTCAAGGAATTCTGATTGTAATAGGATTTCATACTCAGAATTCCTTTTTGATAAAACAAAATGTCAATGTCATCTGCTGTGTTTCAAGAAAAGCAAACAATAACTTTTATTCATGTCCATAAAACGGTTCCATTGCACACTCATTTCTCCCTTTTTCTAGGGAAAAGAACAAGCACCTTTCATTGAGCAAATTTTAGCTTTAATTAGAGACTCTCATTTAGAAAAATATATTCATTGCTAACTGATGTCATAAGTAAGCAATTAAAAATAAACAACAACAATTGAATTATCAACGGAAAAATACAAAAAAAAAAACCTCAATCTAATATGCTTACACCAAAACTTGTTATGCAAATTACGTACAATTTGATTAGCTTGTCCTAAAAATTGTACAATCAATTCGTCATCTTCTTCCTCTTCTTCGTCAGCCAAATCATCCTCATTCTCGTTGTTGACGTCACCTTCCTGCTTTCGTTTGTGATGACCATTTGAGACGGTATCATTGTGGCTAAATGAATTATTCTCCTCACAATCGAAAATTTTGCTTGGCGTTATCGGACAGAACGCATCCATTTGTACCGTTTGCGTTTGATCAAGATTTAGATTTGCGGGTTTCAACACAACATCACTACCGTTACAATCGGTCGTATCATCTGTCATTTCATTGCTGGCAATACTACTACTATTCACTGTGACGGTACCAACGTAATTCACAATTGTATTATTATTTTCACCTGATTTGACACTGACAGTTGTGACATTATTGTCATCAATCAATTCACTATCACTAAAATCGAATTCTTCGCCGATCTCATCATAATCTTCGACTGATGATGATTTTTTTAAATTACTTATTTTATTATTATTCTGCTCATTTGTTAATTGATCATAGATCAATTCATTCGGTGATTGTTTTATAACTGTTGACATTTTGTCGGCACACATTAAGTAGACACAAGATTTATTCAGAATAATCCATTTGACGGTATAATAATGTGTGTACGTGTATCTTAAAACAAATATAAATTTTTATGTTAAGTCAAACGCGCGTTGTTGTCATTCATTTTTATTTTTGCGTGATCTCTTTCGCTCGCTGTCGACAACTGACTAACAACCAAGACGTTGACAACTGGCTCAAGCTTGAAAGTTAACGAAGACATGGGAATGTGAAACGAAGACAAAGTTGCGTTGTTCGGTAGACCCCCTCTTTCCATTACAGACAAACAAAAAAATAGTCAACAGAAGGAAGGTACGTACATGAGTGCGGGTGAAATATACTTTTATAATGAAAACCGAGTCTTGAGAAGGGTGTTCCGAGGTAAAAGTTTATCTTATCTTAAGCTTTTGACAAGCACCTCGGCAAAGTGATAGATTTGATTTTATTACATATTATTACTGTTCTGATAAGTGAACTGGGTGATAACAGTTAACATTACTTTTGGTCGAGTAGCTGACACTTTGTTGTGAAATGTCAATTGAATTGAGGAAATCAAAACAAATAAAACAGGGAATTCGTAATCAAGCTTTTAACAAAACGAAAAATTTAAGTAGGTCTTTTTTGCAAACATAAATAAAAAAGTGTAGCTTTTATTTGAGTTGTAATAATACGCATTTTTATTATATCTTTAACGGGTAAAAGAATCCCCTCTTTAGTTTGTTTTCAATTGTTTCTTAGATTTAAATTGTCGTTTAAGCTCCTTTTTACGTTTGCATGACTCAATATCATAATTATCACTTGGCGCCAAAGAAAAGAACTGCTTCAAAACGGTACGGTGAACTACACAAGTCATGATTGTTTCATAGGTGGCGCTAAAAACACTTGTTTTTTGACATTTGAACACACAAAACTTTAGAAGTACCTACTCTACCAAATTCAGAATTTGTTTTTTGTTTACGGTTTTACGGTTTTGGCATCATTGGCAGGTGGCGTAGGTCACTATTGTTTTCTGTATCAAAGCTCAAATATGGGCAGAGCTTCAACTTCTCGCGAATTTGACGCTCTGTCTGACTCCATTTAATGAATTGTATCCCTGTTTCCTCACATACTGAAATCGTTATTACGGGCGATTTCAATGTACACAATTCTTCGTAGCTTCTCCATTCGGGTTAGACAACACCCGAAGGAATTTGTACTGGAATTTTTGCTGAGTTTAACCACCTTACGCAGCTTGTCACCGAGCCTACTCGAAGATCGGACATTAATGGCCAAGCGGAAAATATTCTTGACTTGTTCTTTACGTCTGATCCTGATAAATACACTATCAGTGTATTAACGCCTCTAGGCAGATCAGACCATAGTATCATATCTTCACATTTCTGGTGTCAAACACGTTAGAGAAAGAGCCCCGAAGAGAACCGTATGGCAATACGAGAAAGCCAACTGGGAATGTTTCAACAATTTTTTCCGGATCTTAAACTGGTCACTAGGCTTCCTCCATAGTGACGTTGACTCCAGCGCAGATGTGATTACTAATATGATTATTTTGGGAATGAAAACTTTAAAAGCATCACACATAAGGAAAAGTCATGGTTTGATTCAAGCTGTAAAGAGATTATCAGGGAAAAAGAAGTAAACTTCCGGTGTTTTAGAGCCAACCCAAGTGAGGAAAACCGGAACAATGCCCATATCCTTCGGACTAATGTTTACATGACCAAAAATTAAGGCAAAAAATACTGCAATGTCCCAAAGGCATTAAGAATATTTGGTCATTTGTAAAAAATATGAAGAAATCTTCCTCTTCTTCGGTCCCTACGCTCGTTGACAATGACACTCCAGTTGTTAGCTCTCTTGCGAAAAGCTAACCTTTTTGCTAGGCAGCTCGCCTACAACTCTTCGCTGCCAGAGAGTGCCATGACTCCACCAGTTCTAGAGCGCGTCAATGATTCCGCACTCGTGCTTTGGCGAGAGGCCTTAAAGATCTCAAAATACATAAGTCCGCTGGTCCGGATGGTATCCCCGCTATTGTTCTGAAGAGGTGTTCTTCCACGCTGGCAAAACCCTTGCGTAAGCTTTTCCATCTATTTTACTCTTCGGGGCTTGTTCCGAGCAGTTGGAAAACAGCATTTGTTCAGCCTATTCCTAAGCCGGCGAATATTCATCTTCCTCCAATTATCGTCCGATTGCACTTACGTCCCTTCTTTCTAAGGTCATGGAAACACTGATAAACTATCAGCTCAAGAAATATCTCGAAGACCGAAAGCTTCTTAATGATCGGCAATACGGCTTTCGCAGCAACAGGTCTACTGGTGATCTGATGGTTTATCTCACCGAACAGTGGAACAAATCTTTACATCGTTTTGGAGAAAGTAAGATTGTTGCTCTTGATATTTCAAAGGCATTTGATAGAGTTTGGCACCAAGCTCTCTTATTAAAAATGCGTGTTTTCGGTATTGATGAATCCCTCCTTCGTTGGATTAGAAACTTTCTTTCGAACCGTTCAATACAAGTTGTATTGGACGGATTCAAGTCTGAAACCCACTTTCTCATTTTCATTAATGATCTCTTGTCTGTTACTTCTAATTCAATGAACTGTTTCGCTGACGATAGATAGCTTCTCATATTCGTTTCCAGACTCACATCTTTCCTCTTCGGATGTGGAACTGCAACGGCAAAAATATGATAATCTCATTTAACTCTGACTTAAACAGCATTGTACAATGGGGAATTAAAAACCGTGTAGAGTTTAATGCTTCCAAAACCCCATGCTGTCTTGTCTCGTTGAAGCGAGATATACCACTCTTGCCACTGTATCAATGAGACCGAATATCTCGAGATTCTCGGTATGTGCATCACTGACCACCTCTTGTGGACCTATCACATACGCGAAAAAAATAATAAAAATAAATAGAGTGGCGCGACAGCTCTTGAAGAGCCAAGGCCTAAGTGGCTTACTCTCTTCAACAATCCTCTGGGTGCGTGTGAAGAATTGAGGGGACCTACAATTTAACGCCGATTCCGAACGGCAAAGTTGAGGAGCACTTTTTCATGACAGATTGATACTCTTGGAAGTTTTGTCAGTTTTGTCAGTTCTTCGCAAAAAACAGTGCCCGTGAAACATGAAATAAAAACTATGGGCACGAGTAGGACTCGAACCCACGACGTTCTGCTTAGCAGCCAACGCACCTAACCACTGAGCTATGAAAACATACGCGATGTCGCCAAAAATGTCGCAAGATGTTTGGGTTTCTTAAGGCGTTGCAAAAAATTTGTCTCCCCCTATAATCTGGCTATTATCTAAAAGACTTATATCCATCCAAAGCATGAGTTAAACTCCCACGTTTGGGCTGTTGCTCCATTTACATACATAAACCTCTTGGATGGTATACAAAGAAGAGCCGTAAGAATGATCGATGATAGAGACATCACTGATTCACTCACTCCTTTAGACCACCGTCGTAACGTTTCGTATTCTATCGCTACTTTTACGGTAATTGGTCTAATGAAATAGCCAGTTGCATTTCTCCCCTCAAACAATTCGCCCGTAATACTCGCGCTTCTAGGAATGCCCATCAGTTCACCCTTGAGCCTAACTTTGGACGTAATGTGTCATGTACAGAGAATCGTTCTTTAGCCGTACTACGCGAATGTGGAACTCGCTTTCACACTCTGTCTTCCCCAGCCATTGCAATATTCAAGAATTCAAAACCAATGTTCACCGAAAAATAGATTTGGTGCGAACAGTTGGTATACCAGGAGTGGGTTTGTTATACCCTTTGTCTTTGATATTTCAATGAGCAAAACACCATTAACGCTATATTACTCTCACTGACAACCAAACGAACCACTAGGCGCCCGTGTTTGACAAGTTTATTGGAACAAATCTAAATTGCCTGGACATTTTTAAAAGCATGTTTGACGTGCTGTTAAAATGTTTTGACGTCTTATCTATGGTAGATAATCCATAAATATTCACCCAATTTAAACGCTTGATTAATTTTTTAGTCCAAGGCGAACTAAAGAATGAATTCCTATCATCAAATTACCATTGGAATTTCTTATAAAAATTATAACAAAACTCTTTTAACTGAGCTGGACTACATAATTTCTCGGTGGCGGAAGCAAAAACCCCTTTTGTCGTGATTGTGTGAAAAGTGATGCACTATACAGCGCAAACAGATTTTGTTCCATGCCGCCTTGAAATAAAAACAAACATCAACAAAAAGAACAATAAAAATAAAAGAAGTTGGTACATTCTTTTGTTTTGCACCCAAAGTCCGCCGATAGGTTTACTCTCTGCAAATAAAAAAACAAAGTTCGAGAATATAAGGAGAAGAAAATCAAAGGTTTCTCAACACATCGTGCGCGGGATAAGGTTGATGCACTTCTAGGGCACAGATATCACCCGTCATTGTCACTTTATCTCTTCGTTATTGCGGGATTGTTTGAAAAGATAATAGAGATATCTGAATATAGGATGAAATATAATCACCCGAACAAGAGTAGAGGTAGGTTAGTACCTTGATTTGTCACGGTCATAAATTTAAGTTACCGGCATTTGCATTTAATTAATGTGAAATTTTATGGAGAGTCTGTACGACAAAACGATCATGTCACAGCTCATATATTCAAAAAGCTTATCATCAATCGTTATGAACAGAAAACTGTTATAAACAAAAATCGATAAAATGTATACAATTAAAGCATTGCAAATGTTGACTCACAGGTAATAATTATTAATTGGCATTGAACAAAACAACTTTTTGTTTTTCTCAAGCTTGAGTTAATGCAGAGTCTTTTTGTACTTTTTGTTGCACGCCTCCACACTTTGAATGCCTATTATTCAAAGCTTTATACTCATATCAACGAGCACCAACACGGCACGGCAGAAGCACACCTTGCTAATGGATTGCGTAAGTCATATTTCAATTAGAGTCTGGCCTTAGATTGAGTAACCGAAACGAGCTTGCTTTACAATTCAAACGATCAACGCAAATTATATTAATTGAAAACACAGTTGCATGTTTGTGAATTGAAAAATCATTAAGTCCTAAGCTAGTGATTGACTTATAAATTAAAAACTATTTAATTCACAAGCTAAAAGTGAATTACGAATTCAGTTCTTTAATTCACAAGCTAAAAAGTGAATTACGAATTCAAGTTTCTTTAATTCACAAGCTAAAAAGTGAATTACGAATTTAAGTTTCTTTAATTCACAAGCTAAAAAGTGAATTACGAATTAAAGTTTTTTTAATTCACAAGCAAAAAAGTGAATTACGAATTACAGTTTCTTTAATTCATAAGCTAAGAAGTGAATTATGAATTAACGTTTCCTTAATTCACAAGCTAAAAAGTGAATTACGAATTAAAGTTTCCTAAATTCACAAGCTAGAAAGTGAATTACGAATTGAAGTGAATTATGAATTAGAAAACAAGCTAAAAAGTGAATAATATGAATTAAAAACAAGCTTAAAAGTCAATTATGAATTAAAAACAAGACAGGCGAGAAGAGGTTCGCAGGGTCGGCTAGTTTAAATAAAAAAAAAAAAAAAACATTAGTGCGACCCCGATGGTCCACATGACTAACTTCCCAGTCCGCTCGATTTATTGGTCGCTTCATTCGTGCGACTTAGCGCGCGTTAGACTATAATTTTCTGTGGAACTATGTGAAGTCTATGGCCTGTTGAAACAAACCGACTACTATTTATGATCTTCGTACGAACATTAAGCGTGAGATTGTAGAAGTATCGGCCGACTTATGCTTTAAAACGGTCGAAAATTGGGTTAAAAGTCTAGACTTCGGCAAGCGTGCCCGTGCACAGTGGGTACCCGCCCATACAACATTGCGGTCAAAAATATTATTCTTGTTTTTTTGCAATAAAAAAATGTTGATATGATTTAATATTGTTTATTTGTATATAATTATAGACAAAAAAATAAATAAAAAAAAATTATACAATTATAAATAAAGTATTGAAAAAACTATGTTCTTATTAGCTCTAATGCTGTATTTGATAGCAGAAATTTCAGCGGGTCGGAAGTTAGTAAAAGACGATTTAAAAGATCCTTATTTGTTATTTCACAAGACATTTTTCTTGTAAAATTTAGTCTATATTTTAAATCCTTGTTCCTTGACTCCGCGGCTACTTCACTTAATTCACCTATAGATAAAAGACCATGATGTTCTATAACTGATGCGCCATGTAATTACACCTTGTGAAAAGACGCAGGCAAATAGTACCATGGATAGGTTTTAATTATCTGCTCAGCTGTTTCCAAACAGAACGCAAGGCATTTATCTGAATTGAAAAATAAAAATACAAAAACATTTATTTGAAAATCTTTGAAGCCATCGCATAGGAAAGGAACTTTGCGGATTTTAAAATATAATGCAGTAATGGCAGTGTCTACAATTGGGCTAATTGTTATGGAAACGTGCCGAGCTATATAAATGTCGTCTTAAGATTTATGTTTGTTTTTTCCAGTTTTCCACTCTTCCGTAAGATTTTTCCTCTTTTTTTAAGTCATTTTTTTGTGACAACTGTATTTACCATGAAAATTTCATACCAGACATAAAACGAAACGAAAATACAACCGTTTTTGTATGTAGAGACATTCTGCATATTACTAAGAATGCAATAAACATATGGGCGTATACGTGTTATTTTTTTTAGATTTTTTCGTTTTATATGCTTTTTTTACTTTTTGCTTGTGAACCTTACGTTTTTTGAATAAATTGTTATCTTGTTAATGTTAACAATCTCTACCGTAGAGTTTTTTTTTCCAATCAATAATATGAAAATATTTGCTAAAAATATCTGTTTAACTTATAAGTTCACCTTCACAACTCGACAAATTTTAATTTATCTCTGTTTCTGCATTGACTTTTTTATTCATAAGTCACTTGTTTTTAATTCATAATTCACATTTTAGCTCATTTTTAATTCATAATTCACTTTTGGCTTGTTTTCTAATTCATAATTCACTTTTTAGCTTGTGAATCTAGGAAACTTCAATTCGTAATTCACTTTTTAGCTTGTGAATTAAAGAAACTTGAATTCGTAACTCACTTTTTAGCTTGTGAATTAAAGAAACTTTAATTCGTAATTCACTTTTTAGCTTGTGAATTAAAGAAACTTGAATTCGTAATTCACTTTCTAGCTTGTGAATTAAAGAAACTTGAATTCGTAATTCACTTTTAAGCTTGTGAATTAAAGAAACTTTAATTCATAATTCACTTTTTAGATTGTGAATTAAATGGATTATAATTCATAATACAATTACTGCCTTGGGAATTAAAGTAAGAGTTAAGCTAAGAAAAGATTTAAGCTTTTGCAACTCTGATTGAAAACACTCCTTCGGCGAAAAAAAAAGTAATAATAATAACAAAACGCGTCAAATTCAACGATCTTTTATTCAAGGCATTATTTTAAGCAAAGGAGAACGAATGGATAAATGGAATCTCTAATAGATTCAGTTCATATCGTTTGGAAGCTCGGGGTTTTATGGGAAAAATACCAACACTTTTGTAGTCGTATTTTCTTAAGATCTGAGTCTTTTACTTTTTGACATCTTATTCGCGATTTACATTCACACATAAAGTTCACGTTTTCTAGCTCAAAATACTCAAACAAAGCATTTTAATTAGTTTGAATTGGAAAGTACTCAAACAGTCAAAATATTGTTTTATTTCCCTACACACAAATTTATCTTATCGCCTTGTTGATATAATTGATGATAATATTAACATTTTTAAGGGACTACTGTAGTGGCTCCTTTGTTTTCAATTAATCATACAAAACAATGCAGTCGAAGGTGCAAACTCCGATTACCATGTTTTCAGAAATATAAATCTATCATCGGCGTTTTTAAACTGAAAGTAATGAACTCCAAATTGATACACACCACCTTTTCATCGATTTTAAGGCGCGTACGCATCTAGCTATGTTATTTTTGCATCCCTGCCAACTCATTCGACATGACTCCACTCTCCAAGGTTGGCAACGACCTTGCGGAATATTTCGACATCAAAAAAGGATACAGAAAAGGCGAAGCACTGTGGTGCGATTTCTTAAACATCGTTCTTGAGAAGATAGTGCAGAACTCCACCCTCAACACCAGAGGTACTATCTTCCAAAAATCTGTTCAACTTCTCGCGTAAGCCGATGATCAAGGGCACGGTAGGTGCAATGGGAGGTTTTCGGGTGCATACAAAGGCAAAAATCGAAAATATCAATTTTTACATTCAGGGGTCGTGGTATCCGCCCACTTTCTTAAAATCGTCGTAGGATGTTGAAATTGGGGAAACCGAAAAGTATTATACTGAATATTTTTATAATCATAAATTCACGTCGTGGATTCGAGTCCTACTAGTGTCCAAGGTTTTTATTTCATCTTTCACGGGCACTGCTTCTTGCGAAGAACTGACAAAACTTCCAAGAGTATCAATCTGTCATGAAAAAGTGCTTCTCAACTTTGCCGTTTGGAATCGGCGCTAAATTGTAGGTCTCCTCAATTCTTCACACGCACCCAGAGAATTGTTGATGAGAGTAAGCCACTTAGGCTTTGGCTCTTCAAGAGCTGTCGCGCAACTCTTTTTATTGATTTATTTCTCCTCTTAAACAATAATTCAGTTTACCCTCGAGCCCAACTTCGGACGTGCTCTCAAGTATGAAGAATCGTTCTTTAGCCGTACTACGCGAATGTGGAACTCTTAAGCATTCAAGACCAATAAACTATGACACCTCCTTTCCAACCCCCACCCTCCTCTCTTATGCACTCACTTCGTCTCTGGTACAAAAAGGGTATAAATGAGGGAAAAACGAAGTATATGCTATCTTCGAGGAAGAACACTCAACACCAACGTCTAGAACAGAGCGTCACAATAAACGCATATAGCTTCAAGGTAGTAGAGGAATTTATCGACCTAGGCTCCGCTATGAACATAGCTGTATGGTGCAGAAGCATGGACCTTGACAAAATCGGATGAATGTGCCTTAGGTTGTTTCGAAAGGAAAGTTCTTCGGGTCATATTTAGCCCCGTGTGCATTGATGGGGAATGGAGAAGAAGATTCAACAGCGAAGTTTACGGGTCGTACAATGAGACGAACCTAGCCAAAAGGGTCAAGGTCCAGAGACTCAGATAGAGCGGATGGACACCAATGCTCCAGCCCGGAAAGCCTTCGACACAATTCCCGAGGGACGAAGGAGGAGAGGAAAACCGCAACTCAGGTGGCGCACTGGAGACAGTTAGCTAGGACCCGAACTGGCTGGCGGAGACTGTTGGTTGAGGTCCAAGTCCACAACGGATTGTAGCGCCACCTTAAGTAAAGAGGAGTTGAATGCCATTATAGACCACGCACTGTACTCATGTAGAAAATCAAGAAAATATTGTACATACTTGAAACGCAGTCGTTTTCCAATTCAATCCTGAATAATATTGGAAAAGAGGAACCCCGCCAAAAAAAGCTAGAAATCCAGAAAATGTGTGTATTCACGCAAACAAATATGAATTCAGAGTAACCACACGATAACGTCGTATTAGCAAATATATTCCTCCTACACTTGTTTGGAGATGTGTTTGTTGCGTGTTTTGTTGAACAAAAAATTGCAATGGGTTTTAAAAACCACAAAATTGCACACACTTTATTTCGGGTGGGCATGCAATGAGTCACGACAAATATGTTTTTTTTTATCTTCCACAGAAATACTGCATACAGACAGAAAACATATTTTGTTAGCTTCAGTTGGAAATGAAAAAATAAATCAATACACAAATTGTCTA
The DNA here is from genome assembly GCA_920937365.1 of Sphaerophoria rueppellii. Taxonomy (NCBI): domain Eukaryota; kingdom Metazoa; phylum Arthropoda; class Insecta; order Diptera; family Syrphidae; genus Sphaerophoria; species Sphaerophoria rueppellii. Next base: position 5,235,007 of record CAKKXW010000001.1, read on the forward strand.
CTTCACACTGAATTTGATTCATCTGCCAATAAAGCCATACAACAAAAGTAGAAGCATTTTGACGTTTGAAAGGGTTTGAAACAATCCTCAAATCCTTGATTTCTAAACATAAGAAAGCTAAGTGTTTTCATTGAATGGTTCGAAACTATCAGTTCGCAGAAGGGGAACAACTGCTTTGTCAAACTTATTCCAAAGATTTTATTCCGCTGAGAAACGTTTATATTTAGTTATGACTTATGACGTTGTTAAAAAAAAAAATTAACACCACACTTTTAGAAGAGCACATGTTCCGTTGATCGTTTTGTAAATTTTCTAGACAAACAAACGTCAAAAAATGAACTATAACGACACTAGTTAAACATTTGGTTCTCTATATTCTTTTCACAACACAACACCGGTATTTGTTTCTCCTTTTCAAGTTTTATTCTGACGATTGCGTCATTTTGCTTAAAATAGTTCTCATGTGAGATTGAAAACCAGGTTTAAGAATCCAATGAATGAATTTCTAAGAAATATCAACCGAATGAACTGAGTAACATAATGAACGACTCATAAAGGTTTTCACACCATAATTTGATGGATTGACACAAAAACATCCTTTCGCAGTTTAAGAAGAGAATTTCCAAGACTTAAAGACTTCCACTAAGATCACGCAAAAATGTGTAATGAATGACAATCCACTCTGATTTTGTTTGATTTGTTAACGCACATTTGATAAAATTATATTTTTTTGAGATTTCGTGAATTCAAACTAAAAATAAACAATCTCGGCTTTCGTCAATGAATCACAGACGGAAACTGAAACGCGGTTTTCGGTGGTTCACAGTTTGCCACACTCAGTCAGTTCGGAAGGTTAGGTCTTGGTATACTACTTGAACGCGACTATGACTCCGACGGCGGCGCGTCGTCGCGGTGTTGGAGTAACAACTTCACAGCATATTTACCGACAACCTTTTAAGCTACCACAACCACAGGTCATGTTTTCTTTTTATTTCTTATTTATTTATTTTGACGGTTTGAATTTGGTTTCTTGAGGTTGGTTTCTGTGGTGTTTTGTTTTGAATTAACTTTTGTTTAATGAAAGAGATAGAGAAAGAGCAGTTTTAGTTAACTTCAAGCGGAATTTGTTTATCAGTTTAATTTAATTTCAAGCTGTAGCTTCCAATGGCCTTGTTTACTATTTACTTTTGTCGTTGAAATTGCGATAAAATTCTAGATTAAAAAAGTTGCATTTTTTGTTAAGCAAAATTATTGGGAAAAAGATAAAATTTGTTTGTCAAGTTCTCAAGCATATACGTGTGTTCAGAATTCGTATGTTCGAGGATACGTAAAGTAAGAAAAAACAAAAATAAAGTTTTTATTGGTTTATACATTTCATTTGTATACAAATACAACTTCTCCAGATTTTTGCGAACGGAAGTAACATTTATTGTTGACCCCCTCCTCTTAAATAAATGTTACTTCCGTCCGAAAATATCTTAAGTTGCATTTGTATACATATGAATGTTTTACCTAAGAAAAAATGAAACACAAAACTGTTTCCGGTTTGGACTTTCGAAGTTAAAAGAAAAGAGGAAAATAAAACGGAAATTTCAAATTTTTAAACAAGCTCAAAACCAGAAACGATCTGTCAGCAATCTGTCAGCAAGTTGAAAAAAAAAACACAAATTCAGTTTGGTGTTTAAGCTCAGAGTAACAACATATCTGCCACTAAGAAGAGGAACCGTGAACCCGACCTAGAATAAGTAAAAACGGCATTATCACGGCTGAAATCCAACAAAGCCGCTGGAGCAGATGATCTATAGCTCCCCAGTTGTTCACAGCAGCAGGCGACGAGCTAGATAGGAGCATGCACCAAATCATCTGTAAGATATGGTCAGGGGAATGCATGCCCGATGAATGGAAACTCAGCATTGTTTGCCCGATCCTGAAAAAGGGAGATAATCTAAACTGCGCTAACTATAGAGGAATAAGTCTACTAAACATCGCCTACAAGATCCTCTCTGCCGTAATATGTGAACGTCTGAAGCCTTTCGTCAACAATCTGATTGGTCCTTATCAATGTGACTTCAGGACAGGAAAGTCAACCATCATCGACCAAATTTTCACGTTACGACAGATCCTGGAAAAGACCTATGAACTCGATACCCACCACCTTTTCATCGATTTTAAGGCCGCGTATGACAGCATCTACAGAGACGAACTCTACAAAGCTATGTCTAGTATTGGCGTCCCTGCCAAGCTCGTTCGCTTGTGCAAAATAACGATGGTGAACTCACGCTGCTCCATCAAGATTGGCAGCGAACTTACGGAATATTTCGACGTCAAAAAAGGATTCAGACAAGGCGATGCACTGTCGTGCGATTTCTTTAACATCGTTCCTGAGAAGATAGTGCAGAACTCCACCGTTAACACCAGAGGCACTATCTTCCAAAAATCTGTTCAACTTCTCGCGTTCGCCGATGATATTGATATAATGGGAAGAACACAGCGTGATGTCAATGGCGCCTTTGTAAGAATTGAGAAAAAAGCGGCAAAAAAGGGCTTAGCGGTAAATGAGGGAAAAACGAAGTATATGCTGTCTTCGAGGAAGGACACCCAACACCGACAGCTCGGACAGAACGTCACAATAGACGCATACAACTTCGAGGTAGTAGAGGAGTTTGTCTACCTAGGCTCCGCTAAAAACAGGAGCAATAACACCAGCGCCAGCGTCGAGATAGGACGAAGAATAACTCTTGCTAATCGCTGTTTCTTAGGGCTACGAAAGCAATTGAGTGGAAACGCCCTCTCTCGAACAACTAAGGTAAAATTGTACAACACCCTCATTATCCCAGTCCTACTGTTTGGTACAAAAGCATGGACCTTGACAAAATCAGATGCATGTGCCTTAGACTGTTTCGAGAGGAAAGTTCTTCGAGTCATCTTTGGCCCCGTGTGCATTGAAGGGGAATGGCGAAGAAGATATAAAAGCGAACTTTACGGGTTGTTAGGTTAAAGTGGCTGTGGATACAGAATCCACACAAGACAAAGTATTGTTGTACAACGATATGAACATAGCCAGAAGGGTCAAGGTCCAGAGACTCAGATGGTTCGGTCATTTAGAGCGGATGGACACCAATGCTCCAGCCAACCACGGAAAGCCTTCGACACAATTCCCGTGGGACGTAAGAGGAGAGGAAGACCGCGACTCAGGTGGCGCACTCAAGTGGAAGAGGGCCTTAATCAACAAAACTGGAGACAGCTAGCTAGGGACCGAGCTGGCTGGCGGAGACTGTTTATTGAGACCCAAGTCCACAACGGACTGTAGCGCCACCTTAAGTAAGTTAGTAAGAAGAGGAAGAAAAATCATGTAGAAAACGACGCGGACAATACAATTTGAAGTAGGTCAGACCGAACCCTTAAAGCCTCTCACTCATCAGCTGTTCTTACACAAATGTCCAGTTAATTCGTGACGTAAGGGGGAATAAATTGTACAAAACCAAAAGAATTAAAAACAAAAACGTGTCTTTCACCTTGTTTTTCGATAATTCGTCTTCTAATTTTCTTTTAATCCGCAGATGATTTCATTTTCAACAACATTTATCCGCCTTTTAATTTTCAACGGGGGAGGCAGAATCGAGGAATAACATGTTCAATTCCCAATACAGTCTTTCTTTTTTTTTATTTCCCTCATCTCCGCTTAAAACAAAACAAAAAAAAAATTAAATAAAAACCATCTGTCTACCCATTCATCGTTGCAGCAGACGAAAGGCGCACTTAGAAAAACATCCCGGGCCATTGAACTACGTTAACTGAATAGGTATACTTTGCTGGTTTGTCTGTTTGTCTGTCCGTCGTCCGTTTGTCGTGAGCAAAATACTGAAATGCAAATAAATGTAAAGGGGCTCGATTCATTGATTTTTTCCCCACACAAGAAAAAAAAACCCTTGGCTTCAAACTGTAACCACAATTTGCTTTTATCCCCATTTAATATTTCATTCGTCGAGATGCAGAAGTAGAAGATATGCAAGTTCCAGTTCATGATGGGGGGAAAAATCGATACGAACCAGACAATAACGACGGGCACGTTGAAAACAGAAAAAGGAATATTGGGGTACTCACGGATTTCCAGGTTCCCTTGTTGGCTACACCCGTTTTAATGGAAGCGTGTATTTCCAGACAGTCGCTTAGCGATGGACCCCATTGCTTGGCAAACTTTCCAATAAGCCGGCCATCAAGTGTAAGTTGCACCATTTTTTCTGTTCGTTAACTTTTGAAGTTTTTTTTTTATTTCAATTTTCACTGTTCACAGGAGAATGTTCGTCTTAAAACTGATTTGATCGAATTTTTTGAAAAATTCACTTGGGCACTAGAAGTTTCCAACTTGGACTGTGATTAGCACATTTTAGTTGTTAATTTACACATTTATCATGAATTCAGTTAAATTCAATGCTTTGAGACTTATAGGCACTTTATGGATACTTAAGAGGTGGAGACAGAGAGAGAAACTCTATTTAAGAAGCGAACTGAACACCTCGATGGACAATTTTCGACTGTGCATATTCGGGGCGAGATTGTATCGTCGTCATCGTCATCATCATCATGCGCTGCTCCAAAAAACCACGGATGATAAAAATAAACAACAAAACCGACTGCACTGAAGCCCTCTATTCGAAATGTTTAAATGGGGGAGCACTAGATGCCGAAGGGAGACGTTGTTGCATTGCTGTTTCCCCTACATCCAAATGATGAGTTGTGAAACAAAAATGTGTACAGAATGTGTATTCCTGAGGGAAGCAGTTGCTGGATTCAATTCAATTCTATTTGCAACATGTCTGACAGACGGAAAACTGCAATTGTTTTGCAACCCTCGTGTTATTATTTAATACCTTTACGCTTTACCCCAAGCAAGGAAGGATGACTGAACTCTGTTTACAGAGAGGCACGACCGCCCGCCCCGGCCGGCGACTACTGTGGCGTATAGGTGAGTTTATATCTGTGTGTTTTTGTAATCAGTTCCTGTGGTGTGGTTATGTGTTTCCGATGTTTCTTTGTTCTAGCAACATTGTTTACAAGTTTTATTGTAGATATGTGCATCATGGAGACATAATGGAATGCGTATAAAAAGGAAACAGTGTTGATGTATTTAGGATTCTGGTACAGGGCAATATTACTTCCGTTTTGTGGGCGCACTAGTACGTTTATTGTGTTTAAGTTGATGGATGAACCAAGTTTTTGATGGACATTTAAGTAAACATTAATTTCAGATAAACAAAAACAGATGGAAAAAGATTATTTTTTGAACACATATTTTTAAGCTAACCGGGTTAAGATCTCTTCTTCGCCCTGACTTTGATGAAAGCCTTCCATGTTTCTATAAAGAAAACGAACAATGGCAGTCGTTACACATGTCCATAACTTATCAAGGCCTAACAGATGGAACAACCAATGGATGTATACAAATTAAGGAAGCAAAAGACGTCATGGAACAGGAGCACGAATTAGAAGTAGTGCTTCGATCGGTCAGCAAGGGCTACTACAGTATCATTCAGTTTACGATCAAACAGTGCCTATAAGGAGCGTTTGGCCGACTATGTCGTTTAGAATTAACTAAGGACTTGGCCTCCAGGTTGACTGCCCGGCCACATAAAGAAGTACCTGGTTCCGAAACACAACAAGCCTTGGATACGGACGGACATTCAAGGGCAACGAATTTCGGTTTTGTACTTGGAATGTTAAGTCCTTTAACAGACCACGTGCAGCCGAACGGTTGATGAAAAGAACAAAATGAGGGCAAAACAAAATATATTCTGTCTTCGAGGAAGGACAACCAACACCGACGGCTCGGACAGAACGTCACAATAAACGCATACAACTTCGAGGTAGTAGGATGTGCCATTAACACGGGCCATAACACCAGCCGAGATCAGACGAAGAATAACTCTTGCCAATCGCTGTTTCTTTGGACTAAGAAACCAATTGAGTGGAAAAGCTTTCTCTCGAGCAACTAAGTTAAAATTGTACAACACCCTCATCTTCCCAGTCCTGCTGTATGGGAAGGCTGCATCGAGAGAAAAGTTCTTTGGTTCATCTTTGCCCCGTGTGCACTGATGGGGAATGGAGAAGAAGATTCAACAGCGAACTTTACGGAAGGAACTTTACAACGACACGAATCTAGCCAGGGCAGACACTCGGATGCTCCGGCCAGGAAAGCCTTAGACACTATTCCCGAGGGACGAAGAAGTTGAGGAAGACCGCGACTCAGGTGGCGCCCCGAAGGAGAAGAGGACCTCAATCAACTTAGAGTGCAAGACAGCTAGCTAGTTGGTTGAGGCCTAAGTCGACAACGCCACCGTAAGAGAATAAGTAAGGTTTGTTTAGAACAGCAGCGATTTGAAAAACGATAAAGTTGCTAACAACACAATTGCACAATACCAACAATTCAGCAAATTAAAAGAAATCCTTTGCTTAGCTTGAGAGCTATTGAATCTCAAAAGTATTTGTTGGAAGACGCAAGGGAGCACCAATCTCGAAATATTTACCCCAACAATCACCAACGGTTCAGTTCCGGTTTGCCCAAATAAATTGATCCTAAAGACTTTGATTTCACCCAGTCAGAGTCCACGGCTGATTAGCGCCGCACCGTCTACTGATGTCAAAGCGTTTGATTTCAACAACTCGTGAACATATGCAAAGTTCTTCAATTGCTCCGTCTATTCGACGAACATAAGGAGCCGGATGTTCAGATAGTTTTTAAGTTAGCTTTTAATCTCATTTCTCCTGCATCCGCAGTTTCTCAGCTCAAAGATCTAGAAGAGTTTCGGGCCAAGAACAACACCCTGCGTTTCTTTAAAAGATCGAAGCAATTAGCTTCTGGTTTCATAACCGGGACACAGGCTCTTCAAAACAGTGAAGGAAACCTAGTCACCGAAGCACAGGGAATTGTAGATGTTTTCAAGCAGCACTTCCAATAGCTGCTAAATGCGCAAAATGTCGAGCGAGCTAATAAAAGAGAAACAAGATCAGTCAATGAAGACCCAGTCCCAGACCCCAGCGCAGAAGAGGTAGAAAGAGCCACCCAAAGCTATAAAAATAACAAGTCCGCCGGGTCGGATGGCATACCTGCGGAATTCTTTAAATATGGAGGAGGTGTTTTGATGAATCGCATGCATCAGGTCATCAGCAAAGTGTGAGAGGAAGAATGCATGCCCACTGACTGGTCGATAAGCTCCATATGCCCCATCTTCAAAAAAGGCGATCCTATGATATGCACCCCGGCATAACCCTGCTTAATGTTGCATACAAAATCTTATCCAACATACTGTGTGAGCATCTTAAACCATTTTGCAACACAATAATCGGCACGTACTAACGTGGCTTTAGGCCAGGCAGAACTACGATAGACTAAATATTCACACTGAGGCAGATCCTGGAAAAGACTACGAATTTCTAGTCGAAATCCACCATCTTTTCATCGACTTCAAAGCTGCTAATGATAGCATCCACCGCCAAGAGATTATGATGGGGATGTCTGAATACGGGATCCCAAAAAAACTAATCCAGCTTTGCCGCATGACGCTTAACAATACGCAGTGCAGTGTGTAAATGGGTAACAGCTCATCCGTTGTTTCAAACATGTGCAGGGTTTAGACAAAGAGATGCTTTGTCATGTGACTCCTTCAACATAGTCACGTGTGAGCACGAACACTATCATCACAGGTCCACCCAGCTCCTAGGCTATGCGGACGACGTAGACATCATCGGCCGATCTAAGAGAGCTTCACAGCGATTGAGAAACAGGCGAAACTCGTTGTTCTTGAAGTGAATGAGGACAAAACAAAGTACATGCTATCAACAAACAAAGCAACCTCTGTCCACCGCCTAGGTCAAAACGTCACTGTTCGTAGCTGCAATTTCGAGGTAGTTAAGGAGTTCACCTACCTTGGATCTCACAAACGGCACCTTAGTGTAGATCCGAATTAAGAATTATCATAGCAAACCGCTGCTGCTTCGGTTTGGCAAAACAACTGGGTTCAAAACTCCTCACTCGAAAGACAAAGTGTCTGCTACACAAAACTTTGATTTTACCAGTCCTACTCTACGGCGCCGAGTACATAAGTACAAAAGTAAAGAGGGGAATTGATACTGGGCACATTCGAAAGAAAAATTCTTCGACGGATTTTCGGTTCCGTATGCGACGATGACGAATAGAGTAGAAGATTCAACCAAAAACTGTACGAGCTCTACCAAGATGTGGATGTCGTCCAGAAGGCCAAGAAAAGCCGACTACACTGGCTCGGCCACATCGAGCGAATGGACGACAACGCTCCAGCCAAGAAAGTCTTCTCATCGCCGCCCCAAAGTTCGAGACGGCAAGGAAGACCGATACTACGGCACAAGGACTAAGTGACTGTGGATGCCAGAGCGCTTGGTTTCGGCATCTGAAGAGTGCATGCAAAGGAGGACCGTTCACGATGGAAGGCTGCAGTATCTCAGGCTGAGATCCTTCATGGATTGTGAGCAGGATAAGTATGTAAGTCGGTCTGTCTGTCTCAACCGATTTATGACCTTTAATAGATTTCGAAAAAGTCGTTAAAAGAATAATGAAACCAATACGCATGAAGCATTTGTCTTTATATCAAATAGTAATTAAACCCAAAGGACCATTTAGTGCTCATTTTCATAATTTATTTCGAAAAGAGAACAAATTGCAATTCGATTCGTGCGATCGCCGATACACGACACAAATATCCTCACGTCCAATTCAAATTAATGAGCAGACACGAATTTGTTTTGGATAAATAACCAAAAACGCCAATAAATCTTTTTAAGTGATATGCAATCTATTTCGAATCGATTTCTCGCCACATCATGTTAGGAGCCAGGATTCCACGGGGGAGTTCTTTGATACCTTGGAAGAAGGCAGCGGCACGCTTGTGGTCGCACGGACTAGCTCGTCGGATGGGGTAGGTTCTTGCCACTTCCAAAGGTATCTCCCGCTCGACTAAACAAAAAAACCGTGCCAGGAGAAAATAAAGAAGAAAAATGGAAAAGGAATGGGAGTGGGATGTGGAAATCTACGTTAAAAGGATCGGAAAGGGTAAGAAAAGACACAAACCAAGGTACATGAGTATCATCCAAGGACAAGTAAGTTCAGTGCTTCATTTTGAAAACAAAAAAAAACTAACCTAATTCTAACCTAACTAACCTACCTAACCCATCACCAAAATACCCTACACTAAACTACTAACTAAATCCCTACACCAATTGAAATTTGTTTCACCTAAACTAAAGCACTTCACTTTTTGTCCCCAGATGACGCTCTGCAGGAATCGCGAAACGCTCATCAGGTGTTGTCGATGATGGTCTGGCCGACCCACCCTTGTATCTGTCCGATACAACCAAATGCTACCTTCGTGGCCGATGTTGTCGAAGGTAGCCCCTAGAATGACCAACCAGCTGCTTACTTATTGGGTCGTTATGACGTCATCGTTCGTCGCGTTGACCAAAGCCTACCATCTACAGAGGACGGCTTCATACAGCCTCCACACACCAACAGCTTTAAAATTTAGCAATCCATATTATGAATAAGATAACATTAACTTCAAAAATGTATGTTCATTATTTCAAATTTTATTAAAACAATATGTATCTTATATACTACTAGCCAACCCGCGGGACGTTGTACCCGCTCTGAATAAATTGTAAGTGGTAGCATTCCCGTCATTTAACCAGAATTGCCAATTCTAAAAGAAACGACGGGAAGTACAATTTTCCCAAATGAATGTTTTCCCATCTTGGAGCATCCAAAAAAGCATCATACCTTTGTAATTAATGACACTGTCCATGAATTTATCGTAAGCGTTTCTTTTTTTCTATCCCCAAATAAACCATCAACTTTTACTGGACATTTAGAAAGATAAAATGCGTCTATTCCTATATCCGACTCCAGATTCTAAATAGCGCCCCAAATTTTGAGTCAAATCGGTTCAGCCCTTCTTATAAGGCAGAAATCGAAGGGCAAAATCGAAGAAAAACAATTTCGGGATCATAACCCGGTAACCAACTATGGCAAAGAGTGTGATAGATAAATCTGAAATGCGCTTTATCAGCCCGTATTTTTCTTTAAATTTCACTGAAATACCAGGAGTTACATTTCCTATAGCAGGAAACCGCTTTTCTACGAAGAGGATTTTATTGGGTCATTGGATTGGATAGCATTTGACAAATTTATTTCTTTTGCCTTGCCCTTAGCAAAAAAATATACAATTCCTAGAGGCTCTCCATTTATGAATGTACCTATTCCGTCGATTGTTTCCTTTACAGTAGGAAATAGTGAGTATTTCCTTATGCGCTTCATAAGCTTATTGTATGTCTGCAATATGTTCTAACAGCTACCTTCATAAATCTACATAAAAAACAATAAAAAAAGTCTAATTTAATTAATTTAACTAAAGTTTCGTCACATCCTCGAAAGTATTCAAGTCCTTTTACCAATCCTACGAATAAAAATAATAACAAATCTTTCTGCCCCACTGTTACCTCACTAACCCACTATCCGTTACCCGCTACTTCTACACGCTAACCACTACGCCGTTACCTCGCTGCCGCCCCTTGCCATCCGTTACCCCGCTACTCTCTATACCCACTACACCGCTATCCGCTACTCTGGCCATATCATACATCACTTTGTAAAAATACTTAAAACTAAACTACTACCCAATCGTTCCCTCAAAATACGATGCCAAACACTCCACTGGTACAAAAGTATTGAGTCGAACTAAGCAACAAATCTCAAAAAAGAAAAAAAAAAAAAAAACTACGACAAAAAATGTCAAGTGTACGTTTTTATTGTCAATGAAAAAATTATGTACATTTTTGACGAATATTTTTTTTCTTCACTGACATTTTATATTTTTAGTTGACGAAAATAAAAAAATATTTGACGAAATTTTCAAACGATTGAGTATTCGTTGGTATATTGATATATTTTACTTAAGTGAGAAAAGCATTATTTTTTAGCATTTGCATCATTCGTGATTTGAAATATATAAATTTTTTTTGTTATTAACCTTCTACCCTTATTCCTCTTTACTTTAAAAGAAAAATTTAGAAAATCGGTCAACCGCTTGTCAATTTGAAAAGATAACATAAATTTAACGAATTAGTCTTTTATATATATAGATATACGTAAATTCAAATTAACTTAACTTCTATATATATGTAAAAAAAAAAGAAAAATGTTTGCATTCTATGTTAATGCAAAGTTATCTGTAGATCTATGATATTCTATTAAACTATGTTCAAATTCAAAAAAATCTGTGGTATTATTTTCTTATGCTTATTTTTTTCTTTCTTGCCTACCACGGTCTTCAATTCATTTGTAGGCCTTTGTGCCAAGAAACATATATAGAGAAATTAAAAAAACTTACGGTTTCCTCGATCCCTCGATGTCCTGCCGGCAGTACTTCGTAGAAACGGTTAACCTTTCTTTTTTTTTTTTTTCTTTTTTTTAAGAATGTTTAAAAATTGAGTCGCGTTTAGGCAGATACTAAAACTAACACCACACAGTTTGATTTAAAATTCGGATAAAAAAAAAATTCAAGATTAAAAAAAAATGTCTTCTATAAAATTTCTAAATTCACTTTTTATCTGTCTTCGATTTCTTCACTTTCTTTTTCTTTGCTTTTAAGTTCACTTTTTGTTTCTTGTATAGTCTATATATGTAAATTTGTCCTCAGCTTCTTTGGTAAAGGCTTGACCTATTCGTCCTTCACTTGAGTCACCTTTGTGACTCCTTCCGGAAAATTCCAAAAATGGGTGGAAAAGGGGTTTAATAAAAAAACCTGGCAGAGGTTGATTTTTTTCAACCTATATGAACAAAATTCAAGATTAATTTGAAATTCTATGTCCAATTATCAAATAATTGATATCTGTTACCTCTGCTACTTTAGTTTTTCCTCTTATTGGCTTTTTTTTCCGTTGGCTGAATATGCCCTTTTGGCATCTATCTAAATCTGTGGGCTAAAATTCAATATTCAATTCCTATTTTTTTTCTTAATTCATTAATCTACTATCCATACCTTTTTTGCCTTTTTCCTTACACCTCGAATTTCAAAATTTATAATTTTCTTGCAATTAGGTTGCTTTAAACCAACTTCAAATCGATTTTTTAAGGTTCAATACTACTTGACGGTATGAATCACAAATCTTCAATAATTCCTTTAATAATCTCATAACATAAGTAAATAAGTTCTTTGTCCAACTCTTTTGTTCCTCCAGGTACATAACAACCTCTATCCTGAGTGAGATGTAACCATTCTTATTCTTGTAACTTCTTTTTTTTCTTCTTTTAGATTCAATCAGTGTTGGTTATATTTCCTATCCCTATCACTAACTATGAACCCCCTCGTCTATCCATTAAGTCCACCCACACACCCATACACTTTCCCCTCATTCCTAAATTTTAAGTTGATAACTCATCTACTTTCACTACAATATTATCAACCCTTATCAAATTAATCTTACTTTATCCTAATTAATCCTACTTTATCCAATTCTGAACAAAAAATACCTAATAATACAAATAAACACTTAATGTTGTTACTGGGCTGACAGCACTGGTTGTCCCAAATTCCAGATTGTCTTCGTACATACACATCTAACTTTCTCACCCCTTTTCCCTTAAGCTAGAGTGAGAAAGCTAGTATGCGCAGTCCACTTAGTGAAATTTGAAATTGAAATGTCAAATGACATTTCATACCAATCAAACTAACATGCTTGAATTTTACTTAAATTTATTCTATTCTTTTCTTAATTTATTGTTGGTGGAATGTTTATTTAATGAGATATAAAAATATTACAATCATCGACTAAAGAATTCATCGTACTCTCAGGTAAGTGATTATCACGTATTGTGTGGGAATTTGTTAGCAAATTTCAAGGGCAACAATGCATTTGAATTTTGTAAACAAACTTCCACAGTGCAAATATTTGTCTTGAAACTTTCTTTTAATTTCGTATTTTGTCTTTACATTTTCAGGTCTTTATTCATATCTACGGGGTTTTATGTGGATTTCCTGAAGAGTAGAATCATTTCACCGATATTTTAAGGCCAGGTGTTTATGGGAATTAGTCTTTTAAAACTCCAAATTGTGTATTTTCAATTTGACTTTTGAAAGGCTGATTCTCATATTTTTTTCCATTTTCCTTCCTTTTGTAAACACCATTAACCATTTCTTTTTCTTTCTTTTTCAGGTTGTATTTTCATCTATCGAGCAACGAAAAGGAGTAGCAGTCAAGTCATCTTCAAGATCACCTAATGACCAGCGAATGTATTCAGACATTCGGAGCTCGACGACGACGTCGGCGGCGATTGCGGCGGCGACATAACATCGTCATCTTTTGGCAACAGGTACCATTAAGTTCCTTTTTTTCGGTTTTTTTTTTTGTGTGTGTTTTACTTTGAATCTTAAATTCGAAGAAGATACCATCGGTATTGTAGATGTTTGTGCCAAGAGTTGTTTTGCTACGTAACAGGCTCGATGGAAGTGCCCGAATGGTCGTGAGGACACTTACATCGTAAGAAAAATTCAGACGTTGCAAAACAAAAGGGTCTCGTAACGTGTGGCTGAGCCTACTACCTGAGATCAAATTCGCGTCTCATGCTTTCGTGTAGAATACGTTTCTAAGGATTTTTCTTCTTCTACCTAGTACTATTCAGTTTGAATTACAAACCCTTACGCCAACTCTACCTACTTTACCTATTTGTGTTTTTGAGTTGTATGGGTGTATGACTGTATGTTTTCAAGGGTTCGTAGCTAGATCGTCTGTATCTTGATAAAATAAATAATATATAAATAAATAAATAAATAGGTTATGTTTTATAAAAAAATATCGTACAATAAACTTACTTAAAACTAAATGTAAAAAAAAATATCACAGCTAGAGTAGTTTTTGTAAATAAAACTTTTGTGGTTACGGAAACCAACCTAAAATATCACAGAGATTGAGTTTTGTAAGCAAAACTTCATGGTTACGAAAACCGAAGCAAAATATCACAGACATGCAACTTTATGAAGTTGTATCGTCAAGTTGGTTATCACAGTAGGGCCTTATCCTAAAATAAATAAAATATGAAAAAAAAATCACAGATAGAAAATAAATACATATACTATGAAATAAATAAATAAATAAATAAGGGCATTGATAAATATACATGAAAAATCAGGTACTATCGCAGTATTGCTGTTCAACATCATCATCTGAGTGCGTCTTTCGAATAGGCATTTTAAGTATGAAGATCTTTGGCATGATACACGCCAACCTTCTCACCTCTTAAATTGCCTACTTCATACAACGAATTTCCAATCTTCTTCAACACTATCGATTTGATAAATTTCGCTGCTAGTTTAGCATTATAATTTTCATTTGCATTACTTTGCTTAAAATTTCTTCGGTATACGATCTGACCAGGTCTGTAGACAATGTCTTTACATCTAGTGTTGTATGTTTTCATACTTTTTTGGTGAGCGAGTTTCAAATTTTCAAAGATCTTTGAACGAATCAGTTCTAATCGGTCTTCTCGGTTTATAATTTCAATATTAGATTCTTTCACCGCGTCAAGTTTCCTGAGTAGCTCATATGATCTCGCATTTTGGATCATATGAGACCCAAAGACTGCATAATACGGTTCCACCGCGATTGCATCATGCACTACACTGCGAAGTGAGAATGCAACATTACTCACGTGGTGGTCCCATTGTTTTTGGTTCGTACCGAGATACGATCGGATCTTTGCAAGAACTGATTGGTTTACTCTTTCCGAAGCATTTGCTTGCGGAGAGTATATTGCCGTACGAGTGTGTTTAACACCGTATCGTTTTAAAAAGCTGGTGAATAATTCTGAAACGAATTGTTTACCGTTATCTGAATGCACAAATTCGGGAACACCAAACACATGAAAAACATTTTCTTCTAAAAATTTCACTACCTCAGATGATGTTGCTTTCCTAATAGCTTTTAAAAACACAAATTTACTAAAATGGTCAAGTACTATGAAGATATGAGTATTTCCGTTAGAAGTCCGTGGGTATGGCCCTAAAAAGTCAATGTATAAACGTTGGAATGGTCGTTCAGTGATCGTTTGTTGTCCCATCGGCGGTCGAGTCGTCGAGTTTATGGATTTATTGCACTTGCATGCGTCACATGAACCCACCCAACGTTGAACATCTGTAGCCAACCCAGGCCAATAGTAAAATTGACGCAATTTCGCCAACGTTTTGTTGATACCACCGTGTCCAGACGCTGGGGAGTCGTGCGCCGCTTGCAATAGGTTTTCTCGCAGTCCTTCTGGGATCCACAGTTTCCAGGCTCTGTCTTCTTGTATTGCGTCACCTGTTCGTACGTCAGTTCGTTTGTATACGTATCCGTCGGATATACAAACATCCGGAAGTCGGTCCTGTTGCTGTTCTATGATTTTCTTTAGCTCCACATACTCTTCCGAAGAAAAGTGTGAAGAGCTAAAGTCAACTCCAGGCGCTGGTTCTACGGTCGTGATCTCCTCCATATGTACGCGAGACAAAGTATCAGGGACTACGTTTTGGACGCCTTTCCTATGTTCGATGGTGAAATCGAACGCCTGTAGTTTAAGGCTCCATCTTGCCAACCGCCCTGACAAGTCTTTCTGTGTCATGAGCCACTTCAGACTGGCGTGATCGGTGATGATAGTGAAGGGTAAGCCCTCAACGTAGGCCCTGAATTTCTTCACCGACAGAATTGCCGCATAGCATTCAAGTTCCGTTACACTATAATTCATTTGAGCTGAATTTAGTTTCTGGGACATGAATGCCAACGGTAATTCGTTTTTCTCGTCGTCCAGCTGGAAGATCACACTCCCTACACCCGTAGTTGAAGCGTCGCACTGTATGTAAAAATGTTTCGTAAAGTCCGGATTGTTAAGTATTGGTGCTTCCACTAGTCTCGTCTTAAGTGTTTCAAATGACGTAATCGCTTCATCCGACATTTCAAAATGTTTGCCCTTTTTCAGGCAGTCAGTCATTGGGGCTGCTATCGTTGCGTAGTTTGGTATGAAGCGTCTGTACCAGCCCGTCATGCCTAGAAATCTGCGGAGCTGTTTTGGAGACTTTGGGATAGGGAAGTCGTCGATCGCCGACACTTTGTCTCGGTCTGTGCGTATATGTCCGTCTCCTACTACATATCCCAAGTACTTGATTTCCTTAAAACAAAATTTACTTTTTTCTACATTAATAGTAAGTCCCGCCTGACGCAAAGCAAACGCAACTTCCTCTAGTGACTTAATATGTGATTCGAAGTCTGGAGAACAAATCAAAAGGTCATCGAGATAGACAAAGACATTCTGGCGTAAACGACCAGGTATGACTTTGTCCATTAACTTAGACATTCTCTGGGCGGCGTTACACAATCCAAACGGCATAACCGTGTATTGATATAACGGTCGACCAGGGACTGTAAAAGCTGTCTTCTCTCTCGATTTGATCTCCAGAGGAATCTGCCAAAACGCATCTTTTAAATCAATACTAGATATGAATCTAGTGTCTTGTATCTCTATCCTGTTTTGTCCTTCAATTTGTGGAAGATGGGTTAGGCTAACTTCGTGGTCCATGGGCCGGTTACTTGGCGCACCGTGTAATTTATATGGCCGTGGGGGAGTGAATTTGTTGACGTTAGGTTTAAGAACGTGGTGTGAGAATTGATAGGGGGAAGAGAGAGAGTTCTCATACCCATTTGCTAGCATAAGTTACTTTATCTGCATAGTGACTGATTTGGTTCGGCTGGTTTGCAATGGGCGGCGGGTTTAGTGCGACACGCACGGCTGGTGGGGTTGTGTGGATGAGACGGGACAAATAAGCAGTGGTGAGGTAGCGAGAGATTGGTTTTTCACTTTCCCCAACTCTGACGAACTAAAGTGGGTAAAAGTACACGTGTCGCAAATCCAAGGCAGATTTGGTGTGCTGGTTGTTAGTTCCTATCGTTGATGGTTGCTCGGTGCATTGGGCTCATGTCCGTCCTCGTTAATCTCAATCACTATTGTTGGGTGCGGGTAGTTTTAAGGTGAGCCTTTTTGAGTATAAAATGTGTGTGTGGGGGGGGCTTGCGGGGTCAATAGGTTAGGGTGGGAGTTTTGGCGGCGTCACAGTGTACTACCATCCGTGCTCTGGTGGCGGTGTTTAAGTACTTCAATCGTTGTGTTGGTGTACCGTCTGCACTGTAAGTGAGAGGGGTGCTGGTGAGTAAGTTGGTTGGGGGGAGGTGGGATATACTGGTTTGCTCCCAGGTCCCTATTTATCATCGGCATCCAGAAGTGAGCGAGAGTGGAGTTGTGGAAGTTGGTTGAGGAGACGTCTTGGGGAAACTTTAGCTGTGTTGGTGTGGTGCGTCTTGTTCTGGTCATTTTATATCGTAAGAGGCGTGCAGTGGGGAGGCAGGAGTGGGTGTAGGTTATGAGTGAAAGTTGCAAGTGAGAAATCGAGGCATTTGGTTGGCAGTAGTGGAGGAAGGATATGAGGAGTTGGAGGAAATATTTTTGAAGAAGGGGGGGAGGAGGGAATTGCTCAGGAGTTTGCGTTCGTGAAGACTAAGCTTAGAATCGAAGTTCTGTGTCAAGTAAGTTTTTGGGTCATCAGTCTTAATCGTCTCTCTCACTAAAATCTTTATTCCTTCAGATTGTCGTCCTTTTTCCGGTTCTCCGGGATTGTCGGTTTTGTCGGCGGCTGACTCCCGGGAACACTGCCGACCCTGCAGTTTTCCTGGCAAGATACACACTTAAAGGGTATGTTGCCTTGTCCACAACCGAAACATGTCAAAGTATGAAACGTAGAGTTGCATACTCCTGTCTGTTGTCTGTTCGTAATATTGTCATTCCGTTTATCTTTGTCATTATAATTTTGTCTATCATTAAATCTTTTGTCATTGTATCTTTTGTCATTTCGATTTGGCTGTAAGGCGGCTATCTCTAAATCTTCCTCTTCTTCTGATTCGTCGTAGTTTCTAATTCTAGTTTTTCTGCTATCGTCTATCTCGTTCACGAATTTTCTTCTAGCGTCCCTTGCTGTCAAGTGTTCTTCTGCTCTTCGGCATTCGTCCCTTAGTTCTCTTACACTCTGTATTGAACATCCAAAAATAAGTGTTGCCACCCTTTCCTTAATGTTTTTCCTAATCATTGAAACTAAATCGTTCTCATTCGGTCGAACTCTCATTTGCAAGGTAAGCCCCTGATGTCCGCGTAAAATTCATCAAATGTCTCGTGGGGCTGCTGCTTTCGATCCATTATTTGTCTCAATATTTCAAAATCTCTTTTATTTTGTTTAAATTGTCGTATTAGCTCGGTTTTTAAATCGTAATAATTGAGCATATCGTCGTCTTGATTTTCTTCTAGGTACTGCCAGTACCATTGTTCCGCGGACCCAGAAACCAGGTGGTGAAAGTTCGCAAACAGTTGGTCGTCAGATAGTCCAGTCTTCTTCTGCAAAGTCTCAACTCTAAAAATAAAGCTTTCTACCGACATCGATTTCGAAGTCCCATCAAACTTCACCCCCCACTTATGAACATCAACCTTAGGATTGCTGTCCCTAAGTGGATGGCGATCGTTTGATGGACTGTGTCTAATTTGACTGCTCCTAGTGTGATTCGTCCTATCGTTCTCAAAGGTTTGGTCTTGGTCATGTCTTGTTCTTGATTTATTTCTTTGGTCTGTTAATGAAAGTTCCAGTGTATTAAACTTTTTGTCCATCGTCTTCATGTTCTTGTCAAGTAATTTCATGACCTCACTCAGTCCTTCTGCCAATAAACCCAAAGTTTTGGTTTGGCTCTCTTTGACGGTCAGTGTCGCAACTGTTTGCATCCTCTCATATAGGTCTAGTGACGTCAATGATGTTAATTCTTTTGTTTTCGTCTTATTTTGTTCTTCCCTTTCTGTTGGTCCCCGTTCCAAGTCTCGGTTTTCTCGTATTAATCGTTGTTGTTCTCTCTTAAGCCGTCTGTTCTCTTCTTGTATTTCATCTCGTTTAGTTTGCTCAGAAGATGAGTCGTCTTCGCCGTTATTTCCTTCTTCATGGGGATCTTGTTCCTGTCTTCCGTTTGGATGTCCGTTGTCTATCTGTTCCTCGTGCTGTAGCTGTAATGCCATGTCCCTTATGACCTCAACTATGTCCCTGTCTGGTCGGTCTTCGTTCGTACCGTTTCTGGGTCCTTGGCTTCCGCTGGGCACTGACAGATCTACCTCTTCCTCTATATTCGAGTCCCCAGCTTGCTTGGAACTCCTAGTTGTAGGCCTACTACCTTTAGAGAAAGCTCCCTGCTTCTTGCCCTTGTCAGACATTGCAGTAAGAATTCTTTCAAGTTAACAAGATTATTAAAAGGGAAAAAAAAATAGGTTTCAAAAACAACCACAAAAAAAAAATCTAGAATGAAAATTTCAATTTCCAAATTCGAAAGGATTCAACCGAAACTAAAAGGCATTCGAAATTGAGCAGACTGATGTAGTCCTCGAAACTTAGGAAATTAAAAAAAAAACTAAGATGAAGTTTGCAAAAAAAAAAACTACCTCAAGATTTCAAAAAAAATCAAAAAAAAAAAAAATTCAATAAATTCAAAAAATTCAGAGATTAAAAAAAAAACTAATTCAAGAAAAACTACAAAAAAAAATTCTCAAGATTTCAAAAAGAATCAAAAAAATTCAATATATTCAAAAAAATTCAGAAATTCAAAAAAAACTAATTCAAAAAACTAAGAAAAATTTCTCAAAACTTTCTTAAAACAATATATAAAAAGTGAACTTATCAATATAAAAAAAAGGAAAATGTATAGAAAAAAGTTAAAAAAAAAAAGATTTTTATTAAAAGAAACTAATGATTAAAAAAAATTATTTGTATACGTATTTTGTATTTCAAAATTTCATAAAATTTGCTTGGTGTGTGAGGCTGTACCAAGTTTCCTTTCCGTCTGTAGATAGGTTTTGGTACGTTAATGTCCTGTCTGTATTTTCGTTATTTTAGTTGCAGCTGGTGCGTTCGGATTCCAGCCGGTGCTTCGGTTCAACAACACCTCACAACCACTACATGACCCTTAACTTGTAGTCAGAGTAATGGATGGCTGAGAAGTGCTGGTAAACTTCCACACGAATGAAGCCACCGACGCCAAATCCTCTACCTCACAACAAGTCGGGTTAACCCAACTTGGCGGATAGCCGAAGATTGGACGTCGTCAACCTCATTCTACCCTTGATGACGTCACGAACCGAAGACTACCTCACAAGATCTCAGACCTATGGTCTTAAGATTGGAAAGCAGCTACAACTCGTAACGACCTCAAGAGTTCCCGCTGTACCTGGGTTTGTGGATGACAGAAAAGTTAAAAATCAAAAAAAAAAAAAAAAATGAAAATAGAAAAAAATTGCCAATCTTGCCCTTGTCAGACATTGCAGTAAGAATTCTTTCAAGTTAACAAGATTATTAAAAGGGAAAAAAAAATAGGTTTCAAAAACAACCAAAACAAAAAAAAATCTAGAATGAAAATTTCAATTTCCAAATTCGAAAGGATTCAACTGAAACTAAAAGGCATTCGAAATTGAGCAGACTGATGTAGTCCTCGAAACTTAGGAAATTAAAAAAAAAACTAAGATGAAGTTTGCAAAAAAAAAAACTACCTCAAGATTTCAAAAAAAATCAAAAAAAAAAAAAATTCAATAAATTCAAAAAATTCAGAGATTCAAAAAAAAACTAATTCAAGAAAAACTACAAAAAAAAATTCTCAAGATTTCAAAAAAAATCAAAAAAAATTCAATATATTCAAAAAAATTCAGAAATTCAAAAAAAACTAATTCAAAAAACTAAGAAAAATTTCTCAAAACTTTCTTAAAACAATATATAAAAAGTGAACTTATCAATATAAAAAAAAGGAAAATGTATAGAAAAAAGTTAAAAAAAAAAAAGATTTTTATTAAAAGAAACTAATGATTAAAAAAAATTATTTGTATACGTATTTTGTATTTCAAAATTTCATAAAATTTGCTTGGTGTGTGAGGCTGTACCAAGTTTCCTTTCCGTCTGTAGATAGGTTTTGGTACGTTAATGTCCTGTCTGTATTTTCGTTATTTTAGTTGCAGCTGGTGCGTTCGGATTCCAGCCGGTGCTTCGGTTCAACAACACCTCACAACCACTACATGACCCTTAACTTGTAGTCAGAGTAATGGATGGCTGAGAAGTGCTGGTAAACTTCCACACGAATGAAGCCACCGACGCCAAATCCTCTACCTCACAACAAGTCGGGTTAACCCAACTTGGCGGATAGCCGAAGATTGGACGTCGTCAACCTCATTCTACCCTTGATGACGTCACGAACCGAAGACTACCTCACAAGATCTCAGACCTATGGTCTTGAGATTGGAAAGCAGCTACAACTCGTAACGACCTCAAGAGTTCCCGCTGTACCTGGGTTTGTGGATGACAGAAAAGTAAAAATAAAAAAAAATGAAAATAAAAAAAATTTGCCAATATGCGATAAGCCAAGGTTGACTTATCGTTGGGTCTCGTTGGGCGCCA
>CAKKXW010000001.1:5264161-5287897 GCA_920937365.1 Sphaerophoria rueppellii
TTCATATACGACAGAAGCTCCTTCCTGTGGGTTGTGGCTGCCGCGCCTGTCTTGCAGTGTTATCTGCGTATGTTGAAGCTCCATCATTTCCTCAAACAGATGGATCCGAGGCGATTTATATGCCCGTTTTTGTGGTCGCGGCTTTAGTCTGCTTCTTATTGAGAACGATTAGCGACAAAGAAACCCGATTTTTTCGTAAACTCACCTTTTTCGGGACAGAGCTCGTTGATTCCTGCACACGGGGCCAAAGATGACCCGAAGAACTTTCCTCTCGAAACAGCCTAAGGCACTTTCATCCGATTTTATCAAGGTCCATGCTTCTGCACCATACAGCAGGACTGGGATGATGAGGGTGTTGTACAATTTTACCTTAGTTGCTCGAGACAGGGCTTTTTCCACTCAAATGCTTTTTTAGCCCAAAGAAACAGCGATTAGCAAGAGTTATTCTTCGTCTGATTTCGGCGCTGGTGTTTTTGCCCGTATATTTAGCGGAGCCTAGGTAGACAAACTCCTTTACTACCTCGAAGTTGTATGCGTCTATTGTGACGTTCTGTCCGCGCCGTCGGTGTTGGGTGTCCTTCCTCGAAGACAGCATATACTTCGTTTTTCCTTCATTTACCGCTAAACTTTTTTTGCCGCTTCTGTCTCCATTCTCACACAGGCGCCATTGACATCACGCTGTGTTCTTCCCATTATATCAATATCATCGGCGTACGCGAGAAGTTGAACAGATTTTTGGAAGATAGTGCCTCTAGTGTTGACGGTGGAGTTCTGCACTATCTTCTCAAGAACGATGATAAAGAAATCGCACGACAGTGCATCGCCTTGTCTGAATCCGTTTTTGACGTCGAAAGATTCTGTAAGCTCGTCGTGCTGTTTTGAACAGCTCGGCAGCTAGACCATCTGCTCCAGCGGCTTTGTTGGATTTCCGCCGTGATATTTCTAGGTCGGGATCACGGAATTCTTGACTATCATCGTGTCCGATGAAAGGCTCCTGTCTGACGGCTGTGTATTGTTCGTCGTCGCTGTTATACAGTCTACAGAAGTGGCAATTCCAAATCCCCAGCATTGATTGTGATTCTACTATGATGTTCCATTGTTTATCTCTGCAGGCATCGGTTCTTGTTCGATGACCTTGAGCCAGCTGTTTAACCTTTCGATAAAACCTCCGAACTTCATTTCTGCTGTTGGCTCTCTCAACATCCTCGATCTCACGCTTCTCATACTCTCTCTTTTTTCTCCTGAGAAGCTGCGTTCTCTTTCGCTCGTAGAGCTTACGCTGCTTGGCTTGCCTGCATTCTTCCTCAAACCAGGGGTTTCGTTTCGGTGGCTGTGTGAAACCCAGCACATTAGAGGCGGCATCTGTTTCTGGCAATGTTGACACTGGTCTTCGATACTTGATGTTGGCGGCATAGGAATCCTTAAAAGGTTACTTGACACTCGATCAGAGAAGAATCTGGCGATCTCTTGCGATTGTAGCCTTCCAACGACGAATTTTCTTGCAGCATTTCCTTGTTTTCTTCCTTGGCTACGACGAGGTAGTGGTCCGAGTCGATGTTAGCTTCTCGGAAGGTTCGAACATCTAAAATGCTGGAGAAGGTTCTTCCGTCGATCGCAATTTGATCAATTTGATTGACGGTTGATTGATCAGGAGATATCCATGTACCTTTATGGATGTTGAGATGAGGGAACCAGGTGCTTGCTACCACAGCATTTCGCCCCGCAGCAAAATCGATCAGCCTGAATCCGTTGTCGGAAGTGGTGTCGTGCAGGCTGTGCTTTCCGACTGTTCCACCAAAGATGTCCTCCTTTCCCAGCTTTGCGTTAAAATCGCCAAGGAAATTTTTAATATCATAGCTAGGACATACGTTTTGTCAAGGAACAAGTTGAACTCGTCTTTGTTGTCGCCCTTGCTCTCTTCTGTGGGGGCATGCGCGCATATTAGGCTAATGTTGCCAAATTTAGCCTTGATTCGGATTGTCGCGATGCGTTTGAAGCTCAAGACTTTTTGCCTGAGTCTGCTTCCCACGACGAATCCGCATCCAAAGAGTCGCTGTTGTTGCTCTCGGTAACAATCACCATAGTAGATGTCGCAGTTTCTCATCCCCCTTTTGCCCGGTCCATCCCATCGCATTTCCTGGATAGCGATAATCACCAAGTAGTTCGGCCTAACTGTAACTGAAGACGCCACCGTTGATTCCAAAAAAGAAATTAATTCGCTGCCGTCCCACGATGAGAGTGCCTTGGTGGGAACACTCCTTCGTTGTGGGGTAATTAGTAGTAACAGCCTACTCCGCTTCGACCCGTCGAGCATGGGAGGCCCTTTTGCGAAAATAAGTTTCGCCATCGCATAGCTCTAAACTTCATAGTAGTAGTTACAGTAAGCCGCTCCGCTCTTCATGTACCTTTATTTAAATGCCAACACAAAAAAAAAAAACACTTCATTGCCACTTGCCGACGTCACTGTGCTTCCAGAGAAAGAAAACAATGAGGTGGATGGAATGAACTGAATTCAATGAAAAGAGAAGAAACCAACATAAAAAAAAAAAACAGGTATTCTCCGAGTTTTTTAATAGAAAGTTGTAGGCGGAAGGAAGAAAAGGTGGTGAATTGGATTGGAATCTTACTTATCTACTTGCATCATTAAACATAAGGAAAATCATGAGGATTTCGATAGTGTGTGGGGACTTCTAGAATAACTTACCAATTTTGCAAAATGTGGAAACCAAATAAGTGGATGCCCTTATGAGGAGCGCGAAAATGACGATAAAAACAACAACGACAGTAACAACGACGATGACGAAGATGTTATTCGCGTTTTCCGCTACAAACGTTTGATTGCGATGACTTTGATGTAAGTGTTTTTCTGCTCAAAAAGGAAATCCCAGAACAACAAATCCAGCTGTTGGATTGTTGGCCTAGATGGTTGAAATTCGTTTAGAATCGGACGAGGGAGAAGGGGGATTGTCTGTAGTAAAATAACACAGCGACAAATATGCGGCGAAAATATCAATAACAAAAAAAAAAAAAAAACCACAAATCGACTAAAGTGAACCGAAACCGAAGCGCAGAGGTGTGACCAGATTCAGAGCCCGACAAATGCACGGCACGTCAGAAAGAAGCAATAAAAACTGACAGAAAAAAAAAACTGCGAAGGCGGCACCTCTTTCTTTTTGTTTTCCCCCAAATAAAAATTGGGCACAAATTCACTTTTCTTTTCTTTTATTTTATATAATTATATTGCGGACGATAGAATGAAGAAAAAAAATCATTTATCCTGGAGGCCAGTCAATCACCCCGTAAATGTCCACATTTTTATTGGCCTGCACTTTGCAATTTTGTTCCGGCGAGCTATTTTTCATCAATTGATTTCTATTTGGGGTTGATTCATCAAAAGCGAAAAATGAATCCTTTTATGAACAAAAAAAAAAAAAGAAAACCGAAAAAAAATATCCAATGAGACGGAAAATGAAATTTTTTGACACCCCAGCCTGTGCGGAGGAAGGTGTTTCTTTTTTAACCGAATGAAATACAAACTGAACAAAACGAATTATTCGACCAGATGGGAAGATTTTAATTTGTTAATACAAATCTTAAATTGTTAAGTTCTCATTTCGATATCGATTGGTGATTTTTGCATTTATTAAATCGAACAAGTTTTATGTTTTTCTGCGGTTTTTAAAACTGTCACGAATATTTTTATGGCAGAAAACAGTCGCCATTTTTACAAGTCAGTTGGTGCAGCCAACTGCAAGATGTTAACTTCCAATTTGCTGGGCTTACAGTTGAGAGTATAAATTAAAATTAACAGGCATAAGCAAATTTCGTTTCCATTTAAGGCTGATTTACATTATGCAAGTAAATCTGAAGATCTACTGGGAAGTTGATGAGTTTATCAAACATTGAAGGATACACAGAAAAGTTCATACGTGATTTTTTTTCTATATCTTTGAATTCTATATCGTGTTATAACTCCGACGAACACGTCTGTCTTTACTATAACAACACATGTGTGAACTATTTAATAACTTCTGTTACCGCTCATTCTCGTATGCACACAAACAACATCACAAACAGAAAATTCTATTCCTCGAGTATAATGTATGTTAAAAATTATTATAAGAAAATTTCCCTTTTGCCATAAAAAAAGTGTAGTCACGGTGTTACAATTTACAGAACCATTTATATTTTTATTTTCTCACAGTTGTCAACGTGGCTGTCAACAAAAGCCACTGCTTCGTTTATCGCTTTTTTGTCGTTGTGCACTCCGCCCGAAGAAAATTTCAAAGTTCTGTGACAAAATGTTGAAAAAGTTTATGATATTTCTCGTCCTGTTAGCAACTGGAGCATTTGCTGTTCTTGAGAATGAAGCTGAAACTCTTGTGCTCTTGGACAACCTCGCCATACGAGAAACTCATTCGATTTTCTTCAAAACTTTGCAGGGTAAGTTCAATTACACCTGATGGTTAGCTAGCCGGCAAAAAAAGACACGTCACTCATGCCGACAAAATATCTACTCGCCATCATAATCC
Source organism: Sphaerophoria rueppellii (assembly GCA_920937365.1). NCBI lineage: Eukaryota > Metazoa > Arthropoda > Insecta > Diptera > Syrphidae > Sphaerophoria > Sphaerophoria rueppellii. The sequence goes on from CAKKXW010000001.1 coordinate 5,268,694, forward strand.
ATCGATTTTCTCAAAATTTATCTCAATCGTTTTCTCATAGAACGCGGCTTCAAGCTCACCTTCAAATTGGCCGACGATGCGGGCTTAGTTATTTCCAAATATGGTGAATATCTTTACAAAAACTTGATCATCTTTGCTCCATCTACGGAAGAATTTGGTGGGGATTTGAGTGTAGAGAAGCTAACACAGTTTGTCGATGATGGTGGAAATGTTCTGGTCGCCGGTAGCGAGAACTCCGGGGATGCTCTGCGGGAATTCGCTTCCGAATGTGGTTTCGAAGTCGATGAGGAAGGCGCTTCTGTCATCGATCATCTGAACTATGATGTCTCCGATTCGGGAGATCACACAATAATCCTTGCTGATGGCAAGAATCTGATCAATTCGCCTGTTATTGTTGGCAGCAAGGACATCAATCCTCTACTCTATAAGGGAACTGGTCTACTAGCCGATAAAGAGAATCCTCTGGTTCTCCAGCTTCTAACTGCCGAAAGTACAGCTTATAGCTATGTCCCAGAGAGCCCAATCAAGGAATATCCCCATGCAGTTGGCAAGGGAACTCTCCTTATTGCTGCCCTCCAAGCCCGCAACAATGCCCGTGTCGTCTTCTCAGGCTCTCTTTTCTTCTTCTCGGATGAAGCTTTTACCTCCAACGTACAAAATGCTCAGTCTGGGAAGACCTTCAAAAACGCTGGCAATCAACAAGTCGCAACAGCCATCAGCAAATGGGTCTTTGGTGAAACCGGACGCTTGCGTGTTGCTTCCGTTTCACACCACAAAGAAGGCGAAACAAAACCACCACAAGCCTACACCATCACCGATCCTGTTGTCTACACAATCGCTATCGAACAGCTAGTTGAAGGCTCGTGGAAACCGTTCCCCGCAAATGACGTTCAATTGGAATTTGTGCGTATCGATCCGTTCGTTAGGACTACACTCAAGGTGAAGAAGAGCGGAGTCTACGAAGCCAAATTCAAGATTCCCGACGTGTATGGAGTCTATCAATTCAAGGTCGATTACGATCGTGTCGGCTACACCCATTTATACAGCACAACACAGGTAACTTTGAGGCTATTAAATTTTGAGTGAAAGCTAATGTCTTTTGTTTAGGTATCAGTAAGGCCCCTGGAACACACACAGTATGAACGATTCATTCCCAGTGCATTCCCTTACTATACAGGAGCTTTCTCCATGATGTTGGGAGTGTTTATCTTCTCGTTCGTGTTCCTACACTTCAAGGAAGATGCACTTGTAACCAAGGGCAAGGGAGACGATAAGAAGAATCAGTAGGAATGCATCAAGGGAGATCTATTTTGTATTACGAAATAAGTTCTCAGTTTTCAGATTTTTTTTTTAATAATAAAAAAGAATCATTTAAGTTAAATTTAATCGTTTTTTGCTTTATTCTTACTACTTACTTACTTATCCGGCTTACAATCCATGAAGGATCTCAGCCTGAGATATTTCAGCCTTCCATCGTGATCGGTCCCTCGCATGCACTCTCCAGTCGCCGAAACCAAGCGCTCTGGCATCCACAGTCACTTGGTCCTTGTCCTTGTAGGTTCGGTCTTCCTTGCCGTCTCGAACCTGATTCTTTAGTAAAAGGCTAAGCGGGTAGGTAAGAATGCTTCTCAGCTTTGCCGTTCGGAATCGGCGTTCCTTCAATTCTTCATACGCACCTAGAGAATTGTTGATGAGAGTAAGTCACTTAGGCCTTGGCTCTTCAAGAGCTGTCGCGCCACTCTATTTTAAGGGAGTCCTATCTTCCTCAGTAAGGGATGTTTGAAGGCTTGATCCAGTTCTGCCCAGTTCATCAGCGATATCATTACCTTGAATGTCGCTGTGCCCTGGTACCCAGACTAGTTTTACTGTCGTTAAAACCTACGAGCTCTTGCTTGCAATCTCTTAATATTCTGGACCTAGTCATGTTGCTGTTTATAGCCTTGGTAACTCCTTGGCTTTTTTATAATTACTTCAGATTTGACCGCTTGGTTCAGAATCCTACATGCTTTACTAATCGTTAGAACTTCAGCTTGAAATACGCTACATCTGTCGGGCAGTCTAAAGGATATTTTAATACCCAGCTCTTCGGAGAAGACACCAGCCCCAACATCGAGTTCCATCTTAGAACCATCAGTGTAAACGGTGATGTCGAAATCCTTTGTAGGGCTATTAATTTTCCAATTGGAATTTCAACCTTAAATTGCTTATCAATGCCTTGAGCATATTGGTAACGTGTAGCTAGAAGGTTCTAGTTTTATTTCTTTAGGTAATAGATTTTGAAATTTACTATGATCGAAAGACTTTGCAGTCCACAGTCGTGAATGTGAAGGTGGATGGGGAAAAGATTCAGAATGATTGTGGGCGCATCAGTAGGACAAGATCAAGATGCTCCCGTAGTATCAATGCATCCAGTTCTTTGAACTCTTTTTAGCTTATCGATGTTATATTTTTTGTCTAGGACAGGCCACCCTTCAATAGCAAAATGCTCCCCTCTAGAACTCGAAATTACTCCTCTGTAAAAATATAAACGGCAGCCCTGGCCAGCGGAAAGTTCAGTTTCTGGATATCAATTTGTTTTTGAATTTGCTTTTGAGCTCCGCAATAACTTGTGTGGCTATGTGTGCACTTGCTCCATCTTGTTGAAACAAATTACGCTGAAAGGGATACGTCTTAGGCCTCGGCCACACAGTAAGCGCTGAGCGGAAAAAATATAAAACATATCATATGAAATCACATAGAAGCGGCCACGCTATGAGTGGGCGGCGAAACAAAATTCTGAGCGGGTAAGCGGTGCCGCTGAGCAACCAAACCTGTTTTAATTGTTCTGAGCGGCAAGATATAAAGCAGCAAATCAAAAGATTCGATAGACATACGTAGATATCGCCAGAATCTATCTGGAATGGAAATGTTCGTAGATTCAAAAATAAATGACTAAATTCTCCAAACTCCGATCTTAATTGGTTAATCGGGTGAACACCAAATCGTCTTCTTTTTTGTATAAATAGATAAAGTGGCACGACAGCTCTTGAAGAGACAAGGCCTAAGCGGCTTACTCTCATCAACAATTCTCTGGGTGCGTGTGAAGAATTGAGGGGACCTATAATTTTACGCCGATTCCGAACGGCAAATTTGAGAAGCACTTTTTTCATGACAGATGATACTCTTGGAAGTTTTGTCAGTTCTTCGCAAGAGGCAGTGTCCGTGAAAGATGAAATAAAAACTTTGGGCCCGAGTAGGATTCGAACCCACGACGTTCTGCTTAGCAGCCAACGCACCTAACCACTAAGCTACGGACACTACTCTTCTTTTTTGTATACGTTTGAGTAATTTGTACACATACAACCGATTTTACGACAGTAAAATACGGCGAACTGTTCTTGAAAACGGCATTTTAACTACTAGTCGCTCAAAACCATTCGCTCAGTGTCTGGCGCCTGGCCATATGTCGCTTAGAGCTGCCACTCAGCCGCTAGCCGCTAGCCGCTCATCCGTTTACTGCGTGGCCGAGGCCTAAGGCGAAGTTCTGAGTAAAAAAAAAAAACTCCTTCAACATCTTTAAATAACGGGTTGTAGCACGACTCTTGCGCCACCCTGTGCATTATATCCAATTTTTCGAAAGGCGTTCAGAGTTGTTCTTTTTATGTTTTCCAATTCAAAAAGAAACGACCAAGCAAATACGTTACACATTTTCCATATGAAATTAAACTTTATTATATTTCTCCCTCTCTTTTTATTCCTTTTTTTTTGAGTTTTTTGTTTTAATTAAAAAAAGTACTAATATTTATTACAAAGTATTTTCTTGTTTCTAAACTAATCAAATAAAATAATGATACAAAAAATAATTATTGTTATTTTGTTTTAATTATTTTAAATGTAAAACATGTTAGATCACGTTCAGAAAATGAAGCAAACAATAAATTGGCGCTTCTTTAAGAAAGCAATGCTGTTAGCGACGAAAAGAATACAAATTTTTATCTTTCAATTAAAGCGAAATTCAAATTTGATTGATTGTGTTGAGAAATGCGTGCATTTTACGATGTTAAATTAGTTTATCGAAGGTATTTTGTTGATTGAAATGGAAAGTTATAGTTTGTATGGATGATTTGGACAGTTTCGACTAGTTGGTGATGGCTATCAAAAATAATTCAAACAGACTTTGGTCTCAGACTTTAAAAACACAAATTATAATCAGCCCTATCGTCTTATCGGTTCGGAGAAACTTACGATCGTAGAAAATTCCCGATCGTAACATTTACTTTGTTCATGGTATCCGTTTCGTAAAGGAAATATTGACGTGTAATAACGCATGACGTTCCGCAAATGATCCGACACAATTTAGCTGTCGGAACAATCGGAAACGCATAAAACAAAGTTATCGCTATGCACTGCAAGCGTTAGTTGAATTTTTGCTTTTCGCCGTATGAAATCGTGATGCGTTACCCTGAGTTTGACATTTCAACGCAAATTTGAATTTTTTTTCTGAGGTATTGTACGATTTAACAATCGGAACCCTTAGGAAGATAACAAATTCGTATATTTTGTACAAATCGGATAGATTTTTGTTACGATCGGATACGACGATAGGGCTGAATGTAAATGCCACATTATCTAGAGGGAGGCCAAGGTAAGTTCGAAGGCTCAAGTCGTTCGTTTTATCTATGTGTGAATTATGAAGTTTTGCAATTTTATATGAAACTTTGAAAACGAATAAATTAAAGACAAAATGCTGAAACTGAAAGTCTTATAGCGTTTTCTATTTTGTTGGTGGTCCGAAACGATCGTTCACTTCGCACAAGATGACAGTTCTTGTTCTTAAAAGAACAGAAAAACGATTCAGAATTTGAAGTCGGAATGAAAAACAGAATCACGCATACATGCACACACTGGCACATACGTATTCGCCGCCATATTTACAAATAAAGAAAATAAAAACAGTCATGTCATCTGCAATTCTGCATATGAAGTTTCACAAATACATAGGCATTCAATTATTATAGAAGCAAAATAGTGTTTGCATGTTCGTTTGGTATCCCTATCCGGAATCGGAAAGTTCTGTGTACCAATTCCGGATTACCAAAAAAAAAAAACGCTATTAGTTATTTGAAAGTAAAAAAAGGCGAAAACCTTGACCTTTAACGGTGTGGTTCAGCAAAATTCCCTAGTCAGACGTTATCATTCGCACTCACTCCTGAATATTTATATTTTTTTTTAACAATTCGCACCTCACATGACTCAGCATAGGGTTCGTTTCTTTGTGATGCGCTACGTGTGTGCATGTGTGACAAAAAAAAAAAAAAAAAAACGGAAAATAAACGAGTATAAAAAAAAAAATAGAAGATAAGGAACAGTTTTTTCTTCGTTTTTCAATTTTCATTTTAGTTTTTTTTTTAATTTTCTTTTCGTTTAGACATTTTCTTTTCTTTTTTTTTTTGTTTGCTTTTTGGTGTAAAGTACATAAGTATTACAAATTTATATAATTTCTCTTAAATTACCGTTGTTGGTTGGTTGTTTGTTATTATTTATTGTAAAGAGGATGCGAGTGAAAAAGGGGTTTGAGTTGTTCTTTGTTTTTTTTTTTTATGAGAAAAATGACACAAACAAAATCTATCTATCTAAATGGTTTCTTGTTTCTTTGTTGAGTTTTTAATGAATGTTTAAAACGGAAACCCCAATTAAACACTAAACACCCATCCCGATGATGGACTTTAAAATATATATTTTTTTTTTCTTTCTTTTTGCTTAAGAACAACAACCTTTGTAGCTTGGCTGACTGGTTTGTCGACGATCGACAACAACACGTTCGGGATTTTCAGCAGCTTCACGTCCAGCGGTTTTGTCAAGTATGGCTTCGGCCAGTTCACAGAAAGCCCTTTCAATATTGATATTTGATTTGGCGGAGGTTTCCATAAAACGAATGCCATGCTCGCGAGCGATCTACAATAATAAAATTGAAACTTATTCGTAGGAATCAAAAGTCCAACAAACTCACCGCTTCGCCACGATCCTTGCCGACTACACGTTTTTCTGTCATATCACACTTGTTGCCCAAAATCATTTTCTCAACATCTTCATTCGCATGCTAAATGAAACAAGAGTGTTAATATCTTGTTGGTTGGTTGGTTTTTAAGCTTACCTCGTCTATATTCCGCAGCCATTTGACTATGTTTTCAAAACTCTTTTCGTTTGCTATGTCATACACAAGCATTATCCCCATCGCACCACGATAATATGAGGTGGTAATTGTGTGGAAACGTTCTTGACCGGCAGTGTCCCAGATTTGTAATTTGATTTTTTTACCCCTGAGTTCGACTGTTTTTATTTTGAAGTCAATTCCTGGAAGAAAAGTGTTAAATGAATTTGTTTTTTCTTTTGTTTGCTTTCAAACATTCTCAAAACAAAAAGGTAGGAGAAGAGCAAGTCGGCTAGCAACCGACTTTAACCCAGGCAGAATAACGATAGACCAAATTTTCACACTGAAGCAGATCCTGGAAACGACCAACGAATTTCAAGTCGAAACCCACCATCTTTTCATCGACTTTAAAGCTGCTTATGATAGCATCCACCGTCAAGAGGTTATGATGGCGATGTTTGAATTCGGGATCCCGAACAAACTGATTCAGCTGTGCTGCATGACACTAAACAATACGCAGTGCAGTGTGCAAATGGGTAAAGCTCATTCGAGCTGTTTAAAACATGCGCAGGGTTTAGACAAGGAGATGCACTGTTATGTGACTTCTTCAACATAGTCCTGGAGCAGATAGTGCGCAAGGCAGGTGTAAGCACGGAAAACACTATCTTCAACAAATCCAACCAGCTCCGAGGATATGCGGCCGACATTGACATCATCGGTCGATTCAACAGAGCTGTGCTTAAGGCCTTCACAGCGATTGAAGAATAGGCGAAACTCGTTGGTCTTGAAGTGAATGAGGACAAAACAAAGTACATGCTATCAACAAACAAAGCAACATCTGTCCACCGCCTAGGACTGCTGGCAGCAGCAATTTCGAGGTTGTTAAGGATTTCACCTACTTTGGAACAAATATCAATCCCACAAACGACACCTTAGTGGAGATCCGAAGATGAATTAGCCTAGCAAACCGCTGCTGCTTCGTTTCGGCAAAACAACTGGTTTCAAAACTCCAGAAAGACAAAATGTCTGCTATACAAAACTTTGATTTTACCAGTCCTACGCTACGGCGCCGAGTGCTGGACGATAGGTTAAATAAGGGGAATTGATACTGGGCACTTTCGAAAGAAAAATTCTTGTTCGGTCTCGTATGCGACGATGGCGAATGGAGAAGAAGGTTCAACCAAAAACTGTACGAGCTGTACCAAGATGTGGATGTAGTCCAGAAGGCCAAGAAAAAACGACTACATTGGCTCGGCCACATCGAGCGAATGGACCACAACCCCCAGGTTCCAGACGGCAATGAGGACCGAACCTATGGTACAATGACCAAGTGACTGCGAATGCCAAAGTGCTTGGTTTCGGCGACTGGATAGTGCATGCGAGGGACCGTTCACGCTGGAAAACTGCAATATCTCAGGCTGAGATCCTTCATGAATTGTGAGCCGGATAAGTATGTAGATCGGTCCAAATGTAAACTACAGAAATTGAAACAGCAAGGGTCTGGTTACTATCAAATTGTTTGTTGAAATATTGACACTTAGAGCTCATACCGTTAAAAATAAACTCTTGAGTCAAAAGTTCTTCAGTCCGTGTGACAAAACATTTCATTTCTTATCTACAAAAATTCTATGAAGTAGGTGTTAGTCGAGAGCTGGACGTTATTATTTGCACCTATTGAGCAACCAGTACTTTTATTTGATTTAATTAAAACCATTAAACGAATAATTTATGGCAGGTCGTCACCTCACTCGAGATTATTATTAATTCCTGAAATCTTAACGACTTCATTCTAAAGATACAAAAAGTGCAGCACCCTAAGATATGTAATCAACATTCCCCATCATTACGCGCGTTATTGCAAGTAAGCCTCAATCTTCTTCTTCAATTTGATTTGATTTTGCATTGACAAACTATTGCACATGTTTTTATTAGTTTTCTAGTTGAAATGGAGAGAAAACAAACATTTGGGAGTGTCCCTCGACGACAACAGTTGTAGTAGCAGAAATTTCATTGTTATTCGAAGTTCCTAATACCAACAGTTTTGATAAGAAAACAAAACAAAAACATTTATGAGCTAATTCTTCGCTTATAGAACAAATACAACAAAAACCAAAAGCGAGCTAGCAGAGTTATGGCAAACGCTAAGGAATTTCTTCACTCGCACTATCGTTTTACCGCCTACTCGCCTCTGCTACCTCCTCAACATTCAACTCATCAATGAGATAAAGAATTCATGTTCAACGTAAATGATATCACCACCGTGCGTCGTTGGCTCGCCCGGCGTTTATTCCGTCTCCAATTCAACAAGAAGCTCTATTTCTTATTAAAAATGAATTGATTGGCATTGCTAATTTATTCTTTATTTAGATGTAATTCTAGCAGATGTGAGGAGGGAACGAGAAATTGGAGTAATATGTGATCGAGTAGATATTTTAAAGCAAAAATTGATAAACTGGTTTTAGAATGTTTTCGTTTTCTTAGACGAACGTAGATAGAAGACAGTCACTTTAGAAGGAAGTATGTATGCAACAGTTCATCCCAACTTGGCGATGTTATGTAGTTGACCTCTGTGACATCAATCAAACCAGCATCAGCAGCCAGGAAAGTCTACATCCCCATTCTGACTGCACTTCAATCACAAAGAGGGGACTGTTGTCGTCGATTTATTAATTTCAACCAACTGAGCTGCGGGTGCCGACCGAGACATTATAAATTAACGTAAAGATCATTTCCACTTCAAAAAGATACACACACACAATTCGAATTGATCTGCAACTTTAATTGAGTCTACAACAACGCATTCAAGTATCGTGCGTTGTTACAGAAAATAAAACAATGAATAAGCAAAATTATTGATGAAACCAGTTTTAGTGTTTGTGAAGAAGGGTAAGAGCCCTTTTTTTAAAAAAAAGGTTTTCAAATCCTATTTTAATTACGAATGTTGTTTGGAAGAACAAAAACACACGACAACGAATTATGATACTTTGTTTGAGGTGTCCTGATGATGGTGGTTGGGCGTTGGGTGGGCGATGATATACACTATCTTTTATTTTGTACACCTTTAGCCACTCCACCCACTCTATTTCTTCAACAGTCGTCCCTTTTTTTGTCATTTTTATTGTATAAAAGGATATTGCGGGCTTTCAGGAGTGGAGAAGGGATAAACCATTGCCTGCCTTTGCTTGTTTTTGCTTACCTATAGTTGAGATAAATGTCGATGTAAATGCATCATCGGAAAAGCGAAACAAAATGCAAGTTTTCCCGACACCAGAATCACCGATAAGTAATAACTTGAAGAGTAGATCGTAGGTTTTCTTTGCCATTTTTGTAGAAGACAAGAGGAGGTTATTTGATTTAGTTCTTTTTGTTTTTAATTTAAGTGTAAAAAAAAACTAATTTTTAGTTTGATTTGCTTGCAAGAAGAAAAAAGTCTGTCTTTGCTCTTTGATACGAGAACGAAATTTTTCTTGTACTTTTCAACAATGACTCAAATGTCAGTTTTAGTTAAGTTAATTGCTGTAAGGGAGCGTGTTCTGCGCTTTCAGTGTTTGTTTTCATGGTGTTGGTACAATTGCGTTTAGCTTATATTTGAACCAAAGAAGCTTTGAATTTGAAATTTCATTATTCTATGATTTCTCACAATCGAGGATCAACTCTGAACTAGGAAAATTTAAGAATAAAAAAACACAAGTTCAAAAAAAATACTCGGCTTGTTTTCAAATCATTTTTACTCACACAAACGTCAGACAGGTTGTCAATGCCATACCAACTCACCAACTAAGTTTTTTTCAGAACGTATTATCGCTCATGAGCGGAGTCGAGTCGGTTGTTTGAGTTTGAATCTCGCTTCAATACCTCTTTTAAGCATAATAATTGTACTGGAAAGGAAGATGCTATCTTCCCGAAGAAATTTGTGTGCCCTCTCATTTCTTTGAACGCACTCAGCAATTTTTTCACAGAGTGATATATGCTGATTCCACTGACGCTAATCACGAGATTGCTGGGATTTAGGCTAGATAAAACGTAGTATTTATTATTGTGGATTTACATGTATCTGCATTTTTAGTTCTGCAAAAAAGAAAGATGCAACATACAATAATCATGCTCGTTCGATAGAGAGGCAAAATCAAAATGCAGACATCTTGTCAAGATCAAGATTATAGGAAATAATAGAAATCAAGATCAAGATTATGGTTAAGACGAATATGTTCATCTTTTTTATAGCATGCTCATCTGCATTTGAGGTTCCTATAACTGAGTTCAGGTCAACAGCGAATCTCCCTTTCTCACCTGAACGCTAAAAAAGCAACAAGAACTATAATTGTCAATTTTTCCGCGAAAAGAAATAACAAACTCAATAAAATTACTCAATAAATTATTGATAAACTTTATTTCGTATAGATACTACAACCAAACCAGAAAATAATGGAGGAATTGATAAATAAATGTGTTACCAAAAAAATGCGACTCTTCATATGTCACTGAGCTATAAAAAATTATGGTTATTTAAAAAAGCAGGCATATAGTGTACTCTTTCACTCTTTTGTATAACGACGCATATCTCACCCGCCTTACTTTTCTTGATTTTTACAGATCAAGATGATGCAGATACATGTAAATCCACCATTATACTAAAAGTTCTATTATTCTACGTTTTGACCTATGTGCCCTAAATCCTATGAAAGTCGAGATTTGTTTCTCAATCTACTTCGCAAAATCTCGTGATTAGCGTCAGTGGAATCAGCATATTAGTTCCCAGTTGTACAATAGAGGTTCAACTCTGAACTACGGATCATGGAATGAACAAATCAATAAAGATATAAATTGATTCACTCTCATTTGTGGCTCATATTTGATCCTGCATTTTATTGGCTTTTATTATTATTACTGTCACTATTTTCGAAAATTATAGCAAAATTCATTCTAGAAACCTTTCAGAATAGCAACTGCTTTATATCGTTTATTACGAGATTTCATTTTCGACATTTCTATTTTGTTTTTGGTGCAACTGTTTTTACTCATGCAGATGCTGTATAAAGGTCTTAAAATTGCTTGCTCTGGCAGTACTCTTCTTCTTCAAATGTCAAGTAAAATTTATTGATGAAGTTGAAAATTGCGAGGAAAATTTGCTACTCTTAAAACAATGGATAATATTCCGCGAACTCACGAAGGTATTTTAATAAAAAATGTATAAATTTAATCAAGATCTTATGCCCTTCATTTTGGTTCATAATTTATTAAATTTACCATCAAATTTTTGTTCCAAAATCAACAAACAATCGTGCATGAAAAATGAAAAATTCGCCGCCATATTGGAATTATGAAATCTGCGTTCTGTCTACATACAACCAAAACGTTTTTCTTCAACATTTTTGTTGAAATTTGTCTTAATTTCGTCTTATTTCTATTTTTTTTTGTTCCATAAAGATATCGAGGCTCAAATCAAAGATTTGCAATCCAAAAAGAAGGACATACAATTAACCAATGCCGAAGGAGTAGCCTTGCTAGACAGCGGTGGTTTCTTTGACACCGAACTTTATGATGATCAACAGAAAGCGGGCAAGAGTCGGTACGAGGGTTACAATACCTCCATTGCTGTTAATGACGAAGCTGACGAAGATGAAGATGATGGATTTCCAGTACCACAAAAGAAGACTTCCTATTCTGTGCCCAAAATTGCCCTCAAAGAAGTTACACAGGTAAGGTTTGTTTTAATATGTTCCTCTATTTACTAAACCAGGCAATTTTCAAAAAATAGGGCAAAGAGGATTTTGACCCAATGGCCGATCGCCGGCGTCCTACCATCGCCGATAGAGAAGATGAATATCGCCAGAAGAGACGTCGCATATTGATATCCCCGGAGCGAGCAGATCCCTTTGCTGATGGTGTGTATTTTTATTACTTTCCTGTTTGTCTCTTAAGCTTCTAAGATCTTTAAGGTTCTGCTAAAGTGCTTATCACTTTGTTTTTTGAGTAAATATGTAGCTCTGTTTTGAGGCAAAGCAAATTCGTTCGATACTTGGAATCAATTTACGAACAAAATTCAATTTTCTGATTAGTTTAAAAATTTGCCGATTCCACAAGGATTCCAAGTATCAAATCAAAATTAAAAGAAAAATGTCTGTGTGATAGATGATGAGAGTGAATGCGCAAAGTATGAATGTTTTCGAAGCAAAAGACCAAGTTTATTAATATTCACAAACGTTTTGCAACAGGTCAACGTAACGTTTGAATATCTCAAGGATGACCGTCCACAGTCCACAATACTGTGGTTAGAATAAAAAATAAATAAATTAAAAGACAAATGAGAATTTCAAACAAACCCCCCTCATCAGGATTTCATGCTAGTAAAGAATCCAAAATCAGGTTAAAGCAAGTGCTGCTCAGTGTGCCCCCGCGGCAAACCGAACATTTCAACGAGAAAAAAGGGGGGAAAACGCTTTCACAAAATTATGTACTTGCCATTTGCGCATCGCTCAATTTTCAGTTACGTGTTTTCCCCTCCTTTTAAGAGTATGAATGTAAAGAATGATTGATTTTGTTGAATTAAAATATTAATCGCAAAAGCATTATTTCAGGATTTGTTAACGAAGTTAAATGAAATGTTAATCTGTAAATGTTTGGGACAAACTCATCTAAACACGTACGTATAAAACGATAAAAATATGAAATTTACTTTTCTGTTTCACTAGTAAAATTGAAAATAAAAAAAGTACAGGCAACGAAGAAGCGACTCCGACAAATTTCATATTTTTATTAAATATTATTTTTGCATTTAAAAAGTGAGACATGCCATTTAAAGCTTAGAGCTCGCTGTTTATTTCAAAAATAATATCATTTCCTTTGAACAATTTTCCAAAAAAAAAAAAAAAAATAGTAGTTCTTATTTGTCTCAAGTTGTTGGTTGTTTTCGAATAAACGCAGCATTGCCCTCTGTTCGGGTTTTTTTGTGTTGCAGGTGGCAAGACTCCGGATGTCGGTTCAAGGACTTACACGGATATTATGCGTGAGCAGTTGCTCAAGGGCGAGGAGAATGAAGTGAGTATTCCCTGCATTTGATTGTTGTCTGCATATTATTAAACGAATTTGCATTTGAAGCTTCGGAAGAAGATTGTTGAAAAGTCGAAGGACGGTACATTGAAAGCAGTAAACGGCGATGGATCAAAGCAGCCAGAACAAAGAAAGCGAGGACGTTGGGATCAAACAGTGAGCGAGAGTTTTGTGCCAGCGAAAGTGGCTGCAACTCCCAGCAGTGCCGCTACACCCAATTGGGAAGATGTGAGTATACTCATATTTTTGTCGTTCAAATTTAATTTTTGTTGTTCTTTTTTTTTTTGTAATAGAAAACTCCAGCGGATCACCGGTGGGATGAGACTCCTGGTCACAAAGGTATTTCTATTGCAAAGAATTCCTTCAATTTAATACACTCTTTTAGATCTCGTCTGTTTTGGTTGGTTTTTTTGTATTATTTTTTTTTTTTTACTTGCAATGATTGGCAATTTCAGTGTAGATTACTGTAAAGTTCGTGGGATACGTACGAATTCTCTTCCTACGTACATCCACACTGTAGTAGGGGACAATTCCGATCCTACTGAATTTCTCATTCATGGATATAGCTTAGTGCCATTATTCTTCCTCCACCATGGTCTTGCCGTTTACATTAGGAATGATATCGCTTATCAATTTATTCCACAATAAGGACACTGATCCGATCCTTTTTTCAATCTTATTTATTTCAAGTTCATCGTAAATAACCACATCATTCACTACCCAAATGAATGTGTGCAGAAATCTTTGCTGAGTTTAACCACTTTACTCAGCTTGTCACCGAGCCCACTCGAATATCGGACATTAATGGCCAAGGGGAAAATACTCTTGACTTGTGCTTTACGTCTGACCCTGATAAATACACTATCATTGTATTAACAACGCCTTTAGGCAGATCAGACCATACTATAATGTCTGCAAATTTCTCGTGCCAAGCTAATCCAGTTAAAGAAAGAGCTCCGAAGAGAACCGTATGGCAATATGAGAAAGCCAACTGGGACGGTCTCAATAACTTCTTCCGGATCTTTAACTGGTCACTATGCTCCCTCGATAGTGACGTAGACTCCAGCGCAGATATGATTACTAATATGATTATTTTAGGAATGAAAACTTTTATCCAGAATAGGATCGAAAACCCAATGCTGTCTTGTATCGTTGAAGCTAGATATCATCTAGCTCGAGATTCTCGGTATGTGCATGACTGACCACCTTTTCTAGAACGAGCACATATGCGATGTTGCCAAAAATGCCGCAAGATGTTTGGGTTTTTTAAGAAGATGCAAGAAAATTTTCTCCCCGGCAGATCTGGCTATTATATATAAGGCTTATATTCGTCCAAAGCTTGAGTATAATTCCCATCGCTGGGCTGGTGCTCCAGTTACATACTTAAGCCTCTTGGATGGTATACAAAGAAGAGATGTTTGAATGATCGGTGATAGACATCACTGATTCATTCACTTCTTTATACCACTGTCGTAACGTTTCGTGTCTCTCTCTGTTTTATCGTTACTTCTACGGTAAGTGCTCTAAAGAAATAGCCAGTTGCATTCCTCCCCTTAAACAATTCAACCGTAATACCCGCGCTTCCAGGAATGCTCATCAGTTTACCCTCGAGCCCATCTTCGGACGTACTCTTAAGTATAGAGAATCGTTCTTTAGTCGTACTTCGCGAATGTGGAACTCCGTTCCACACTCTGTCTTTCACAGTCATTGCAATGTTGATGAATACAAAACCAATGTACACCGAAAATCCCTTGAGTGGGTGCAAATTATAAAAAAAAATATGTTTGTTGACCGTTTCTTCTATTTTCTTGCAATTTTTAGGCAGCGAAACTCCTGGTGCAACTCCAGGACTAAGCACTCGCATGTGGGATGCGACTCCCGCTCATGCCATGACTCCCGGTCACGATACACCAGGAAATGAGAAATCAGCGCGTCGTAATCGCTGGGATGAAACCCCAAAAACCGAACGTGAAACACCCGGACACAGTGGCTGGGCCGAAACACCAAAGCCCGATCGTGGCCCAAGCGATAATATAGTAATTGAGTCGACACCAGGCGCTTCAAAGCGTCGTAGTCGCTGGGATGAAACTCCTTCAAATGCCACACCCTCAATGACACCCTCATCAGCAATGACCCCAACTATGACACCGACAATGACACCACATGCAACTCCCGGACATGCCACTCCTATGCTGACGCCAGGAGGAACAACTCCCATCGGAGTGAAAGCCATGGCAATGGCCACTCCAACTCCAGGAGCTTTGGCTGCAATGACACCCGAACAACTGCAAGCCTACCGTTGGGAGAAGGAAATCGACGAACGTAATCGACCATTCACCGACGAAGAACTGGAATCGATGTTTCCTCCAGGCTACAAAATCTTGCCTCCTCCTGCCGGATATATTCCACTGCGTACACCCGGACGAAAACTTATGGCGACTCCAACACCAATTGCTGGAACTCCAGCAGGTTTCTTCATTCAAGTCGAAGATAAAAATGCAAAATTCATGGACAACCAACCGAAGGGCCAGAATTTGCCCTTCATGAAACCCGAAGACGCACAGTATTTCGATAAACTGCTAGTTGATGTTGACGAGGACGCCCTCAGTCCTGAAGAACAAAAAGAACGCAAAATAATGAAACTCCTCTTGACAATAAAGAACGGAACTCCCCCAATGCGAAAATCAGCTTTGCGTCAAATCACCGATAAAGCTAGAGAATTTGGTGCGGGGCCGCTGTTCAATCAAATCTTGCCGTTGCTCATGAGTCCCACTCTGGAGGATCAGGAAAGACATCTTTTGGTGAAAGTAATCGACAGAGTTCTGTACAAACTCGACGATTTGGTACGTCCGTATGTGCATAAAATTCTTGTCGTCATTGAACCTTTGCTCATTGATGAAGATTACTACGCTCGTGTCGAAGGTCGTGAAATTATCTCGAACTTGGCCAAGGCCGCTGGTCTCGCAACCATGATTTCCACCATGAGACCTGACATTGACAATATCGATGAATACGTTCGTAACACAACAGCTCGTGCGTTTGCGGTGGTAGCATCTGCATTGGGAATTCCTTCATTGTTGCCCTTCTTGAAAGCCGTCTGTAAAAGTAAGAAGTCATGGCAGGCTCGGCACACTGGTATCAAAATCGTCCAACAAATTGCCATTCTGATGGGTTGTGCCATCTTGCCGCATCTCAAGGCTTTGGTGGAAATTATCGAACACGGTCTGGTGGACGAGCAGCAGAAGGTAAGAACAATTACCGCTTTGGCTATTGCTGCCCTGGCTGAAGCTGCCACACCATACGGTATCGAATCCTTCGATTCGGTTCTGAAACCCTTGTGGAAAGGTATTCGCACCCACAGAGGCAAAGGTTTGGCTGCGTTCCTCAAAGCCATCGGTTACCTTATTCCATTGATGGATGCCGAATACGCCAATTATTATACCAGAGAAGTGATGTTGATTCTTATTCGTGAGTTTCAGTCGCCCGATGAGGAAATGAAAAAAATTGTCTTGAAAGTCGTAAAGCAATGTTGCGCCACTGATGGTGTGGAAGCTCAATACATCAAGGAGGAAATCTTACCCCACTTTTTCAAATTCTTTTGGAACCATCGCATGGCATTGGATCGTCGTAATTATCGTCAATTGGTTGACACCACTGTGGAGATTGCCAATAAAGTTGGTGCCTCTGAAATCATCAATCGTGTGGTCGATGATTTGAAGGATGAAAATGAACAGTATCGTAAAATGGTCATGGAGACAATCGAGAAGATTATGGGCAATTTGGGAGCAGCAGATATTGATTCGCGTCTAGAGGAACAGCTCATCGATGGTATTTTGTATGCGTTCCAAGAACAAACAACCGAGGACGTGGTTATGCTGAATGGTTTCGGAACAATAGTCAATCAATTGGGCAAGAGAGTCAAGCCTTATTTGCCTCAGATTTGTGGTACAATTCTGTGGCGTTTGAATAATAAATCGGCAAAGGTTCGTCAACAAGCTGCTGATTTGATTTCCAGAATAGCCGTTGTTATGAAAACATGTCAAGAAGAGAAGCTCATGGGACATTTGGGAGTGGTGCTGTACGAGTATCTCGGAGAAGAATACCCCGAAGTGCTGGGTTCTATTCTAGGTGCCTTAAAGGCAATTGTCAATGTCATTGGTATGACAAAAATGACACCACCCATCAAGGATTTACTTCCTCGACTTACGCCGATTTTGAAGAACCGACATGAAAAAGTCCAAGAGAATTGCATAGATCTGGTGGGTCGGATAGCTGATCGAGGTCCGGAATACGTTTCGGCAAGAGAATGGATGCGTATCTGTTTTGAGCTGCTCGAATTGCTCAAAGCGCATAAGAAGGCAATTCGTCGAGCTACAGTCAACACATTTGGTTATATTGCCAAGGCAATTGGACCACATGATGTCCTCGCAACCCTGTTAAACAATCTGAAGGTGCAAGAGCGCCAAAATCGTGTGTGCACAACCGTGGCTATTGCTATCGTGGCTGAAACCTGTCGACCATTTACAGTTTTGCCAGCATTGATGAACGAATACCGTGTACCGGAGTTGAACGTGCAGAACGGTGTTCTGAAGTCGCTCTCTTTCCTTTTCGAATACATTGGCGAGATGGGTAAAGACTATATTTACGCCGTTTGTCCACTTCTCGAAGACGCTCTTATGGACCGAGATCTAGTTCATAGGCAGACTGCATGTGCAGCCATCAAACACATGTCACTTGGTGTGTACGGGTTCGGTTGCGAAGACGCCTTGATTCATTTACTGAACTATGTTTGGCCTAATATCTTTGAAACATCCCCGCATTTAGTTCAGGCATTTATGGATGCCGTCGAAGGTCTGCGAGTTTCGCTCGGACCGATAAAGATCCTGCAATACACTCTTCAAGGACTATTCCATCCAGCCCGAAAAGTACGCGATGTCTATTGGAAAATATACAATTCGCTGTACATTGGTGGACAGGATGCACTAATAGCTGGATATCCGCGAATATCAAATGATCCAAAGAATCAATATGAGCGTTACGAATTAGATTACAAATTGTAAACCTTATCTTTTATCTATTGAATTAATTATATCAAATTTTGTCACTTCGATGGCTTCAATAAAGAAAATAAATAAATAAGGTTCGATTCTTGTTCTTTTTGAAGGCTTACAGCATACTAAGTGGAAATAACGGTTCTTTACAAATGTTTCAGTTGGTTTTCATTCTTGAATTCGTTTCAAAAGTGAAATCCATAGGGAGCTCTATTTTATATTAACCTATCTAGCTCGCTTGAACCATTTTTGGCAGATTCACTCATGTGGCTTTTCTTAACAACAAAGAAGAATTGCTTATTTCTACAACACTTTGTCTGTGTGTTGTCTGGTAACTGTAAAATCGTTTTGTTTGTGCACAAATCAGTTATAACAAGATTGGAAACCTACCTACGTTTTACCCTCCAAATACCTCAAAACTTATTTTTTTCATACACACATACTCTTGTAGCAAACTTGTTTTTTATTATTATTATGTAGGCGATTGTATCATTATTACAATAAAACACATACTCTTGCAGCTAACCTCCTTTTTTGATTTTGTATTACACGCATACTCTTACATTGTTCCTTTAGCTTGTAGGCAAATGTCATTTTGACAGCATGCTTTCCCATCTTGTTATAACTGATCAGTGGTTTTGTGCATGATAATCAGAATCACAACAATAGAAAACTCATGGGATTTTACATTCAACCACCACGAATCGCTACTAAAATTCAATGTTTTTTGGGTTCAATGTAATTTGTTAAGCCAAAAGTAGCAATCTCTTTTTTGAATGTGTGGGTGAAAGGTATCAAAACAGATTTATGATTGAATATTCTTCAATTTAAAATGTTTAATAAATTGAATTTAAACACAATTCGTAAATTTATATTCGGCAAAATAATTTTTTATACAAATCTTGCAACAAACTCCATTCGTTTTGAATATTAAAAAATATCTCGTTGTATGTGTTAAAATACGTGTGAGAAT
>CAKKXW010000001.1:5289071-5307160 GCA_920937365.1 Sphaerophoria rueppellii
TAGTTTATAAGTGTGATGCCGTCTAGAACCTTTTCTGGGTCCTTGAAGTTTAGCTATGGATGGTAGAAAAGTAGCTAAAGTTCCGGCGCATACTGTCGCAGATATCTCTGGTTGATATATCTCGTCAGATAAAAAACGTAGGGTCTTTTTGAGTAAGCAGACACATTCTACTGTTACCTTTTAAGTGCGACAAGGTAGTACCAGCCTTTTTTGGATTGCCTGCGAAAACTGTAGCTGGACGGACTTTTGAAAGATTGTGCCTCTGGTGTTGACATTGGAGCTTTGCACAATCTTTTCAAGAATGATGTTGAAGAAATCGCATGACAGCGCATCGCCTTGTCTTAAACCTTTTTGACATCAAAAGCGTCCGTTAGGTTTTTTCCGACCATGATGGAACAGCGTGAATTTTCCATTGTCATCTTACACAGACGAATGAGTTTTTCTGGGATGCAAAAAATAGACTGCTCTATATAGTTGGTCTCTATAGACGCTGTCATACGCGGCCTTGAAATCGATGAAAAGATGGTAGGTATCGATTTGAAGTTCCTGGGTCTTTTCCAAGATCTGCCGTAGTGTGAATATTTGATCGATGGTGGACTTTCCGGGTCTGAAGCCACACTGATAAGGACCTACCAGGTTGTTGACGAAGGGCTTCAAACGTTCACACAGCACGGCAGACAAGATCTTATAGGCGATACCTCTGTAGTTGGTGCAGTTCAGGGGATCTCCTTTTTTGAGGATCGGGCATACGATGCTGAGGTTCCATTCATCGGGCATGCTTTCCTCCGACCAAATTTTGCAGATGAGCTGGTGCATGCTCCTAACCAAGAATATCAATCTGTCATAAAAAAAAAGTGCTTCTCAACTTTGAGGTTCGGAATCGGCGTTAAATTGTAGGTCTTCTTCGCACGCAAACAGAGAATTGTTATCGAGTGTAAGCCACTTGGCCTTGGGTCTTCTAAAGCTGTCGCACCAATCCATTTTTTTTTTGTAATATAGTCTAACAAAGAAAAGACCAATTCAATTGGAGTCTGAAGATATGTGTATCACTATTTTTTTCTGCTGCTTCGCATTGTTCAGTTTTCTTCAAAGAATTTCGGAGCATAGGCGATTTTCGAAATGTAAGTGGCGACTTTTCGCGCACTCTTAGAGATTAAAACCCTTTTGCTCCTAAAATTACTCGCCACTCGGATTCGGCACAAAATTTGAAGTCCAAATTAGTTCGTTACAGACATAAGTACACCCAAAGGCAGTAGACATTTTTGGTCATTTGGGAAAAAAACATGAAGAATCCTTCTTCCTCGGTCCCAACGCTCGTTGATAATGACACTCCAATCATTAGCTCTCTTGCGAAAGCTAACCTTTTTGCTAGGTAGTTCGCCTCCAACTCTTCGCTGCCAGAGAGTGTCATGACTCCGCCAGTTCTTGGGCGCGTCAATGATTCCATGTGACAAATCTTCTTCCGCATTCGTGCTGTGGCGAGAGTCCTAAAGGATCTCAACATACATAAATCCGCTGGTCCGGATGGTATCCCCGCTATTATTCTGAAGAGGTATTCTTCCACGCTGGAGAAACCCTTGCGTAAGCTTTTCCATCTATCTTATTCTGCTGGGCTCGTCTGAGCAGTTGGAAAACAGCATTTGTTCAGTCAATCCAAAAAAAGGCGAATCTTCTTCTCTCTCCAATTATCGTCCCTTCTTTCAAAGGTTATGGAAGCGCTGATAAACTATCAGCTCAAGAAATATCTCGAAGACCGAAAGCTTTTTAATGGCCGGCAATACGGCTTTCGCAGCAACAGGTCCACTGGTGACCTGATGGTTTATCTCACCGAACAGAGGAACAAATCTTTACATCCTTTTGGAGAAAGTAAGATTGTTGCATTTGATATTTCAAAGGCATTTGATATTTCAAAGGCATTTGATAAAGTCTGGCATCTTGCTCTTTTATCGAAAAAGCGTGCCTTCGGTATCGAAGAATCCCTTCTTCGTTGGATCAGAAACTTTCTTTCAAACGGTTCAATAAAAGTTGTATTAAACGGATTCAAGTCTGAAACCCACAAAATAAATGCTGGTGTGCCCCAGGGGCCTGATTATGGGATTCGCGGCGAATCATTTTCAAATCGCTCGAAATTCGACGCGCTTCAATTCGCGGCGGAGCGAAAAAAGTTCTTCCAATAACCAGTGATTTAACACTTTTGGTTAGGCTATTTCTTCCAATATTCCAGTTAATAATAATACACACTCTTTCGCCTGTGAATCCGCCAATAAAAAAGCTGTCAGATTTCAACTCGCCAACAAACATTATGGCATTTCAAATTCGCCTTCGAATTCGTAAATTGGTCGAATTCAAAACGAATGTCAAACTCGCTAGCAAAACGATCCGCCGCGAATACCATAATCAGGCCCCAGGGCTCCGTTTTGTCTCCGACCCTCTTTCTCATTTTCATCAATGATCTCTTGTCTGTAACTTGTTATCCAATAAATTGTTTCGCTGACGATAGCACCCTAAGCTTTTCATATTCGTTTCCAGACTCACATCGCTCCTCTTCGGATGTGGAACTGCAATGTCAAAAATATGATAAGCTCATTAAACTCTGACCTAAACAGCATTGTTGCATTAATGTTTCGAAAACTCAATGCTGTCTTGTATCGTTGAAGCGAAATAAACCATCCTTGCCACTGCCCATGAGTGGCACTTGCATCTGTGAAACCGAACATCTCGAGATTCTTGGTATGTGAATCACTGATCACCTCTTGTGGTCAGTTGCGATGTCGCCAAAAATGCCGCAGGATGTTTATACTTTTAAATACGATGCAAGAATTTTTTCTCCCCTTCTGATCTGGCTACCATCTATAAAACATATATACGTCCAAAGCTTGAGTACAACTACCAAGTTTGGCTGGTGCTCCAGTGACGTACTTAAGTCTTTAGACAGTATACAGAGCAGAGAATTTAAGATGATTGGTGACCATACCATCATTGGGACTTTTACGTAACTTCAACGGTATATGCTCTATTGAAATAGCCAGCTGTATTCCTCCCCTTAAGATATTCCATCGTAATACCCGCGCCTCCAGGAATGCCCACCATTTCACCCTCTATCCCAACTCCGGACGTACGGTCATGTTCAGAGAATCGTTCTTTAGCTATACTACGCGGACGTGGAATTTTCTTCCACACTCTATCTTCCCCAGTCACTGCAATGTTCAAGAATTCAAGACCAATGTTAACCGACACCTCATTCTTAACCCTCTTCGTGTGTCGAGACACAAGGTTGGGATGTTCAGAGCTATCGCACCACCATAATTCCTTAAAGAAATCAAAATATATTCTCTGTGATATTGTAAAAATTGAATTGGCCCTTTAAGCCAAATCAAAATGAGTACTGTTACTTTTTCATGCCCCAAAAAGGTTCAAAACAATTATCTTAAAACCCGAAGATGATCTACCCTTCTGTTGTAGTTTTCTAATAAAATGTTTGCAATAATCATATTCAACTCTCTCAACCATTTCGAATTATTTGTCCTTACCCATTTACCAGTCATTGAAAACTCCTCACCTAAGTGGTGATCAATCAAAATTGGAAACAAAAAATAAATTAATCGTACTTAATATGCTAGCAACTTTTATTAACTTTGACCATTCCCTTGAATGCTTGATTATGGGAGCATGGATGTTTTTTTTTTATGAAATTTAAATTAATATTATTTTAAAATATTTTTCAATATAATTTTTTCTATATTATTTCAACTTTCAGTGTGATGAAGATCCACCACATGCGTTCTCACAAGTTTTCGTCCTTAAACCACTAGCTGGAACGTTTTTCTGTGCGCACGATATCTTCCGTTTGAATATTCATGACACGGCTTAAATTGGAAAACTAAAACTAAAACAAATGAAGCAAAATGGCACTCACACACACACACAACTCATAACGCGTGTGTTCTCAAATTCTATTTAAAACAAACAAAAACTCACTTTTGCCTTTTATTTTTTTTCAAAGACAAGAATTTATCAATTAACAAATGAAAAAAGCAAGCAGCTTCTTAGTCTATCTATCATTTTTGTCAAGTCAAGTCCTTTATATAATTTAATAATTAAAAATATATTATAAGCTCGCTATGTATCCATTGATAAAAAATAAAATGTTACTATTTTGTAAGAAAATATGTATTAGTAATAAAAAAAAAAAAAAAAAACAAAAAAAAAAAAACAAAAAAAAAAAAACATGAAATTGAACTTTCAAAGACGAATATCTTTTCATTAAAATAAAAGTAAACGAACGAAACATTAATAATTTGGGCTCTTTTTCTTCTCTTTGCTGTGGTTAAGCTCGATTTCGATGTGAACTGCTTGATAATTTATAATTTATATAAAAAAACAAGAGAATTAAAAACAAAAACAACTTCATAACTAAAAGATACATAAATGTAATTATTTAGAAAGATAAAATAAAATTAAATAAAAGTTTGAATATTTTTTAGAGAAAGTATGATATTAAATGCTTACTTACTTACTTAAGTTGGCGCTAAAGTCCGTTGTGGACTTGGGCCTCAATCAACAGTCTCCGCCAGCTAGCTCGGTCCTTAGCTAGTTGTCTCCATTTTTGCACTCCAAGTTGATTGAGGTCCTCTTCCACTTGAGTGCGCCACCTGAGTCGCGGTCTTCCTCTCCTCCTACGTCCCTCGGGAATACTGTTGAAGGCTTTCCGGGCCGGAGCATTGGTGTCCATTCGCTCTAAATGACCGAGTCATCTGAGTGTCAAGGTCCACGCTTCTGCACCATACAGCAGGGCTGGGATGATGAGCGTTTCGTACGATTTTACCTTAGTTGCTCGAGAGAGGGCTTTTCCACTGAATTGCTTTCTTAGCCCAAAGAAACAGCGATTAGCAAGAGTTATTCTTCGTCTGATCTCGGCGCTGGTGTTATTGCCCGTGTTTATAGCAGAGCCTAGGTAGACAAACTCCTCTACTACCTTGAAGTTGTATGCGTCTATTGTGACGTCCTCACCGAGCCGTCGGTGTTGGGTGTCCTCCCTCGAAGACAGCATAAACTTCGTTTTTCCCTCATATACCGCTAAACCCATTTTTGCTGCTTCTGTCTCAATTCTCACAAAGGCGCCATTGACATCACGCTGTGTTCTTCCCATTAAATCATATCATCGGCGTACGCGAGAAGTTTAACAGATTTTTTGTCTGAATCCTTTTTTGACGTCGAAAGATTCCGTAAGCTCGTTGCCAACCTTGATGGAGCAGCGTGAGTTTTTCATCGTCATTTTGCACAAGCGAACGAGCTTGGCAGGGATGTCAAAAATAGTTTTGTACAGTTCGTCTCTGTAGATGCTGTCATACGCGGCCTTAAAATCGATGAAAAGGTGGTGGGTATCGATTTAGAGTTCATAGGTATTTTCCAGGATCTGCCGCAACGTGAAAATTTGGTCGATGGTTAACTTTCCTGGCCTGAAGCCACATTGATAAGGACCAATCAGATTGTTGACGAAAAGCTTCAGATGTTCACATATTACGGCAGAGAGGATCTTGTAGGCGATGTTAAGTAGACTTATTCCTCTATAGTTGGCGCAGTTTAGATGATCTCCCTTTTTCAGGATCGGGCAAACAATGCTGAGGTTCCGAAGATCATTTCAGTAGATGCTTATAAATGAAAGAAAATAATTGATTCTTTCACCCTTCTTTTCAACAGTGATTTGATAGCTTCTTCAGGGGTATGCTTTTATGATTTGTTTTTCATCTGTTTAAATTGGTTAACATTGTATTATTGAATATTGAAAAACACATTAACAAGAATAACACTATCAGCTCACGACTAATCCGCATCCAAAGAGTCGCTGTTGTTCTTCTCGGTAACACTCACCATAGTAAATGTCGCAGTTTCTCCTACTCCCGGTCCATCCCATCGCATTTCCTGGATAGCGATAATGTCTGCTTTGTAGCAGTTGAGGGTCTCCGCTAATTGTTCGGCAGCACGCGGTGTATTAAGGGACCTAACATTTCACGTACATATCCGAAATTCGTTGTCTTTTATAGATTTGCTTGGGCGACACCAGTATATCCGTCCATTTCCGAGACCTGTTGTTTCGCAACTAAGTGCTTTTCTACGTAGTCGGGAAGTCAACCCGACGTAAAACCCCCAACCTGGAGTACCAGGCACTTTAAGTGAATCCAAGTGCAAGAGCCGGAAAAACCGCTTCTTTTACGGGATTATAGCTCTAAGCTTCATAGTAGTAGTTACCGTAAACCGCTCCACCACGTCAAGGCGGAAAAAATTAAACAACCAAAAATATTGAATGCTCATTTTTCTGTTTTATTTTGTTTTGCTTCATTTTTTGTTGTAAGATTTTTCCTTCAATAAGTTACATAAAGTACTATAATTACGAATTATAAAGAATTAATAATATATCGTTAATATATTTTGTCTCTTCTTTCAAATCTTTCTTTTTCTTCAAAACATTATGGCTTCCGAAAGAAAAATAATAATAATTAGGACTTAAACATAAAAACAAATGAAATTCAATTCGATTAAAACTAAAAAAAAAATTATTTTAATTTTCTTTCCGTTTAGTTGGGTGTAAAACCAAAAGAAAAATTGGTAAGAAAACAAAGTTGCAAGCAAATCCGAAATCATAAAAAAAGAAACAAAATCAATATTCTAATTTTTCCAAAGTTAAAAAACTAAGGCGAGGTTTTTAATTATTTTAAAGTTATCTTAATTAAGATTTAAAATTTCTCGATGAACCTAAAAATAGTTTAACAACTAAAAAAAAAATTATACAATTCTTTGGTTTGGTATTTCAAACGCATCATTTTTTTTTTTCGAGCGTCAAAAAAGAAAAAAAAACTATAACTATCAGATAATTATTATGGCGAGTTTTGTTAACTTCGTCAAGTCCGTTTGATCGAAAGTGGGTAACTTAAATTACATCTGCAAGAGTCAAAAACAAAACTTAAGTACAATTCAATTAGCAAATCATATTTATAGCGCTTTTTTGGTCGTCCGGAACTGTTCCGAACGATTCTGAATTCGTTCACTTGGCACAAGTTCTGGATAGAACAGACAAACGATTCCAAATTTGAAGTTGGAATCAAAAACAGAATCACGGATACATGCACATACTTGCACATACGTACTTGTCGCCATGTTTACAAACAGAAAATGAAAACAATAGGTGTGTTCAGTGAGACTGTTCTGCACACTTTGGAACAGTACAGCAAACAGTACATGAACACCAAAAGTGTTCATTGACATTGACAAAGCCATTCGTGGAAGCACCTCTAGAAAAATTGTTTTTATTCACATACGAAAAATGATTCGTTGACACATTTGCTGTTCCAAACTGTTCTGATTTGGTGTTTGGAGTCTGTCTAGAACAGTTTGGAACAGTTTAGGACAGGAACACTTTTTGTGTTCTAAACTGTTCTAACATTTCTCACGAAGCTGTGCTGTACTGTGCTGTCTCTTTTCTCGCTGAACAAAGCTAATGTCATGTCATATGTAATTCTGTATATGAGGTTTCACAAATACATAGGCATTCAACCAATAGAATCAAACAAATTTGTTTGCATGTTCTTTTGGTATCCGGAATCGGACAGTTCTGTGTACCAATTCTGGATTACCAGAAAAAAACGCTATTAGTGAGAGTTTTTTTCTGATATAACAAAATGACACAATTCTTGGGAATTGAAAACAAAAGAAAATAGCTGTTAATTTTGTTTTTATCACAAATACTTTTGGACTTCAGAATAACTCTTGTAAAAATTAAGACTAGTTTTGTTTTTAGTAACGAAAAAAAGCATGTATGTATATGTGTATATCTAAAGAGATCTCGGTTAGATACTCATCCAGATGGCAACTTACAACTTTACAATACAATTTGTTGTGCTGCCGTCTGGTGGTTAAGAAAAGAAGCTCGAAAAACAACTAAGCATATAATTATAATTGAAAATACAACTTCCGCCTGTGTATTTTGTTTTTTTGTGTGTGTGTAAAGAGTGCTCTTTGTTTTAGTATTTTCTGTGCTTAAAGTTTCGAGAAGAGAATCCTTTGAGGGAGCGCATAGCCATCGCTCGATTAAAATGGCGTTGAATTTTCGGTTCAAATTCTGATTGCTGAACACAGGCGTCTGAATTGTCCGAAGATGTAATAATGACAATAAAAACCGCAATAACCTTAAATGAAAGAATTAAGTTGCTTCAAAAGGAAGGACGACTTCATCACCAAATCAACTTACCAGAGCAGCAATAATAAGAATTGTGTAGACATGTAGCGGAGACGTTGGATTGTTTTCAACGTCACGCAATGCTTTGAGTATTGGCTCGTGTTGTGGATAGAGTTCGAGGGCATGGCGTAAGTGCAGCACAGATTCCTGAAAATGTCCGTATGCCTTGAAAATCTCGCCCAGTGTGAAATATTGACGCCAAGCCGAACGGTCTGGTGGCTGCACTTCGAGAGATCTTTTTTTTTTTGTAAGGAAAAACAAATTGATGTACTCTACTCTTATACGTTTTTTGTGTTGAAAATCACCTTCTTGTTAGATGAATAGCATCATCCAGATACTGCAAATTGTAGAGGACTCTAGCCAAATTGAGTAAAACTTCAGCATTCGTCGGTGACATTGATAGGGCACGTCGAAAACATTCTATTGATTGGCGCGCATCACCTCGAATTCGCCAATAATTGCCGATTTGATTGTACAGATGCACTGAGCGTGGTTTATCTCTTCGAGCACGTTTCAAACGTTTCTCCAGCAAACTTATATCGAAGCTTTTGAGGGATTTTTCATCCTTATTCTTAAGGAACAAGTAAGCGACCTGGAAGCGAAAATAAATAATTAGTGGAATACAAAAGAAAAGGAAAAAATGGCAACATCACGGCTGAAATACAACAAAGCCGCTGGAGCAGATGGTCTAGCTGCCGAGCTGTTCAAAACAGCAGGCGACGAGCTAGATAGGAGCATGCACCAAATCATCTGTAAGAATGCCCGATTTTGAAAGAGGGCGATCCTATAAACTGCGCCAACTACAGAGGAATCAGTCTACTTAATTGGCGATGTTAAGTAGACTGATTCCTCTGTAGTTGGCGCAAGATCCTCTCTGCCGTAATATGTGAACATCTGAAGCCTTTCGTCAAGAATCTGATTGGTCCTTATCAATGTAGCTTCAGGCCAGGAAAGTCAACCATCGACCAAATTTTCACGTTACGGTAGATCCTTTTCATCGATTTTAAGGCCGCGTTTGACAGCATCTACAGAGACGAACTGTATAAAGCTATGTTTAGTTTTGGCATCCCTGCCAAGCTCGTTCGCTTCTGCCAAATGACGATGGAGAGCTCACGCTGCTCCATCAAGGTCGGCAACGAGCTTACGGAATCTTTCGACGTCAAAAAAAGGATTCAGACAAGGCGATGCACTGTCATGCGATTTCTTTAACATCGTTCTTGAGAAGATAGTGTAGAACTCCAACGGCAACACCAGAGGCACTTTCTTCCAAAAATCTGTTCAACTTCTCGCGTACGCCGATGACATTGATATAATGGGAAGAACACAGCGTGATATCAATGGCGCCTTTGTTAGAATTGAGACAGAAGCGGCAAAAATGGGTTTAGCGGTAAATGAGGGAAAAACGAAGTATATGCTGTCTTCGAGCAAGGACACCCAACACCGACGGCCCGGGCAGAACGTCACAATAGACGCATACAACTTCGAGGTAGTAGAGGAGTTTGTCTACCTAGGCTCCGCTATAAACACGGGCAATAACACCAGCGCCGAGATCAGACGAAGAATAACTCTGTTCCTTTGGGCTAAGAAAGCAATTCAGTGGAAAAGCCCTCTCTCGAGCAACTAAGGTATAATTGTACGAAACCCTCATCATCCCAGTGCTGCTGTATGGTGGAGAAGCGTGGACCTCGACAAAATCGGATGAAAGTGCCTTAGGCTGTTTCGAGAGGAAATTTCTTCGGGTCATCTTTGGCCCCGTGTGTATTAAAGAGGAATGGTGAAGAAGAAATAACAGCGAACTTTACGGGTTGTACAACCACATGGACCTAGCCAGAAGCGTCAAGGTCCAGAGACTCAGATTGCTGGGTCATTTAGAGCGAATGGACACCAATGCTCCGGCCCGGAAAGCCTTCGACACTATTCCCGAGGGACGTAGGAAAAGAGGAAGACCGCACTCAAGTGGAAGAGGACCTCAATCAACTTGGAGTGCAAAACTGGAGACAGCTTGCTGGGGACCGAGCTGCCTGGCGGAGACTGTTGAGGCCCAATTCCACAACGGACTGTAGCTCCACCTTCAGTAAGTAAGAGCAACTTAAAAGTCAATATGGAGACATAGACGTTGTTTAAAGCTTGTGAGAACAGTCTAGGGTACTTCGAGTAAAAATACTTTACGTTGTTTTCGGTCCCGACTGCACTAGTCGAGAACGGAGTTAAGAATTTACTAACAAATTAACGCGACACCAATTGAGTTGAGTTAACGACTAGATGTTTTCACGAAGAGCAAATGGACAATTATTTTCCGCCACAGTCTTTGGTTTCAAAATAGATCAAACAAACTGATGTGCGAAACTAGAGTACACTGGCTAGCCTCAACAAACCAATTTAATGATAGACAAACAGAAATTATGTCAAAACCCAAAACCTCATTCTTCAGGTTAGTTATTCACTTAATTAATGCCTGACACGCTAATACAGAACGCTTTTACCGCATTATGGAAAGTAAACAACATTTAAAACTTGTATTACACTCACATCAGGTTCGGGTATCAAAGGATGATTAAATCTCTGCGCGACTCCAATCAAGTAATCGTAGTATGTAAAATTAACGGGCTTGCCACAATCTAGCACTTCGTCCAGTTCACTGTTAGTCTTTTTTAATGCCGTCTTTGAGTTGATGGCTGTCGCCATAGACGCGCTGGGGGGTATTCCTTTTAAATTCACCCCATTATCACTATCGCTCCTGAAAGAGTCAAGCGGAGTTTGTTTATATTCAATTCTTCGTGGAAAAAATAATTTCTTACCCATCGCAGGGAATGTCACACGACCGTTCGACAGATTGCTTACTCCAAGTGGAACCGTACGCAATAGTTGAGGTGATGATGTTGAATACATCATCGTTCTTGTACTTGTCATTAACAGCCGAACTGAGAAGGGCCGCATCCTGGTGAAAATGAAGCATTACTCAATCGTTTCAATACAAAAAAAAAAAACTTGACGGACTCACCTTATCTTCTTCAAGGCGCCCCGTGATCTTCCTATCGTCAGTATTTAATTTCCAAAGAGTGGAAGTTTTTGAATTGGTTATGGGTATTTGAAGGCAAAGTGCGCAAAAGGCCAGATAGGCCATGAAAACATTTAGATTCATGATTGTTCGTGTTCGTCGTCCAGTGTCCTTTTGTCTCCTGCCGCGGTAGCCGCTGATTCTATTCTATTGCTATATTTTTTTTTCCTTTTTGAGCGATTGATTTTAGTCACAGTCAGAAACAAGGCCTGCGCTTGTCGCGAACATTGCTCCAAAGTTATCAAATGATTCTTTCAGATTGAAGAATTGGTTGGGTGTTTTTTTGATTCTTTCAATTCTGATTTAAATTGTTTTAATTTCACACAAAATTTGTATTTTTTCTGCGACTATTTTACTGCATTTAGATTTTTATTTTTATAGCTTTTTGTCAGATTTATGAAAAGTTTTCTGGCATACACAAATATTTTGACAGGAAAAGTGCAGAGAGAAAACTGTTCGAAATTTGAGGATTTATGTTATATTTAATCTGTGCGTCGGCTTAACTCACAATGGCAGTTTTTATAAGTTCACAATAGTTATGTTTGAAAAGAAAAATAGAAAATGTAATTATTGGCTCGTACTTATTTTTTAGATTTTTTTAACAAGTAACAAGTCAATCAAAAGCAACTATTGGCTCTATTGGTATTTTGCAGCCTACTGTTTTTCTTGAATAAATACAGCCGTGAATCGAATACAAGCGACATCTAGGTTAGGTTAGGTTAGGTAATCAGGGGCGTGAAATTGTTGCATACACGGGGGCCTTCTGCTACTAGTCCTTTGCGATCCCCTATAAAAATAAAAGATAGCATCGATGCTCCTCAAAGTTACCGATTAACGTAGACTGGCTCGTTAACGAACCAGCCTGTGTTACCTATAAAATTCTTCTTGTTTGCCATTGAGACCTGTGCTAGATCATCCAGTTCCCCAACAAACTTGTTCCCGAAATGACGGAGTCAGTTTGGAGGTGCGGACAATCACAGAGCAGGTTTTTAATGGTGTCTATTTCCTCCTCATCCTGACAGCTCCTACAGAAATCGGGTTGGCCATTGTGCCAATGGCGCAATGACCCATTAGTACACCTAACAGGATTTTAATGTTCCTTTTACTCAGCGAAAGAATATACCGAGTTTCCTTTTCATTAGTGTTAGGCCACAAACTTCTAGAAATTATTGATTGATGATTTTCTCTTATGATTTAAGGTCTATCTTCCTCTTGAGTACCCCAATCGGGGCGAGTGGTCCCCTATCTGAATGGTCGCTACTACTTGTATCTGCTTCTGACCTTTTCCTGGCTAGTTCATCTACCGTTTTCCACCATTCAATAGAGCCATAGGTAAGAATGGGTCTGACAATCGCTATGAACATCCATTGGATGACTTGCGGTTGCATACCCCAACGTACACCGAAGGTCCTTTTGCATGTGTAGAATGCACATAGTGCTTTTTTCATTATTTCCTCAGTATAATGCTTCCATGTAAGCTTGGAGTCACGGATTACTCCTAGAAATCTTAAGAGGAATACCATTTACTTTAGGAGGGTTGAAAACCTCCAGTTTTCGTTTTTTCGTGAACAAAACTAGCTCTGTCTTGGTGGGGTTGACCCCGAGAACGCTCTTAGTTGCCAAAAGATAAATCCTTTAATGCGTTTTCCATAATGTTTCTGATGATGGTAAGGAACTTGCCTGATACCAAAACCACTATGTCATCTGCATATGCTACAATTTTTATGCCCTGATCTTTAAACATTGTAAGAATTTTGTTGACTACGAGGATCCAGAGCAGGGGTGAGATGATCCCTCCCTGTGGTGTGCCTCTAGTAACTAAAATAATAAATAGAATGGCGCGACAGCTCTTGAAGAGCCAAGGTCTAAGTGGCTTACTCTCATCAACCATTCTCTGGGTGCGTGTGAAGAATTGAGGGGACCAACAATTCAAAGCCGATTCCGAACGGCAAAGTTGAGAAGCACTTTTTCATGACAGATGATACTCTTGGAAGTTTTGTCAGATCTTCGCAAGAGGCAGTGCCAGTGAAAGATGAAAAAAAAACTGTGGGCACGAGTAGGACTCGAACCTACAACGTTCTGCTTAGCAGCCAACGCACCTAACCACTAAGCTACGACTACTGTGTCCTGTAAACTGTAACTGTTTTCTCAATATTCTCTCTAGTGTCTTAAGGAGATTCGGAAGAGAGTCTATAATCCTGAGCGGTCGAGTGAGTCGGTTTCCCGGCTTTTGGGATAGATACAACTTATGAAGATTACCCTAAGCCAGCGACATCTACATTATGAGGTCTAATAAAAATAACATTGTAAATTGTAGTCCAGTGCATTTAGGCTTTGATATGAAAAAAGATGGACAAACTGAGACAATCATAGAGAATCGATAAAATTTTATTTTATTTATCAACAATTTTATCATATGTGTATGTGTTGAGAAATATAAAAGATTTCTTTAATATTTAAGGATTACTTTTATTGGACTTCTTATCTCTCGGAACCAAGTATATAAAAAGGGATGAGAAATAGTTTTGACGATTATAGTTTGACACTTTTAGAATTATGAAGTTGACAGTTCTTAGTAAAGGTTAAAACAGATTTGAATTATAAATATCAACAGTATGCATGCATGTTAGACTGTTTTATGCTGCTCGTTGTTCACTCAAAGTTTCCACAAGCTGCTGAATTTTTGTTCGAATATTTTTCCCGGAAACAGTTTTTGGCAATGCATCTAAGAAATGAACTCCTCCGCGCAAATGATTGAAATGGGCCATTTTCCCGGCCACATATTTGGCAATGTGCTCTTCAGTGAGGTTGCTTCCCGGGACCTTAACAACAGCGGCACTTGGCAGAAAACTAGAAATAATATCAGGAATTCCACAAACACACACCTCCATTACATCAGGCATTTCCATGATTACTTCTTCTATTTCACTAGGAAAGAAGTGGAAATTATTATATTTCAAAATGTCCTTCTTCCGATCAACAATAAACAATGATCCGCCTTCATCGAAATAACCAATATCGCCCGAGTGAATGTATCCCTCCTGATCATAGATTTGATTTGTGGCTTCTGCATTCTTGAAGTATCCAGCCCAAGAAAAGGGCGTTTTTATGCAAATTTCACCTCGTTCACCACATCCAAGCTTTTTACCACCGTCATCAATAATTTTGACAGTTATATTGGACATTAACTTTCCGATTTCTCCAGGCTTTGTTGGTACTCCAATACAACAACCACCCGCAAGCTCACTCATGCCATATCCAGTAATCAATTGACATCCTTTGACATGTTGAGCAAATTCTTGAACAACCGAAAATTGAAGAGCACTTCCACTACACAGGTAAGTTTCGACAGAGTTTAAATTTCTCTTTCTAAAGTCTGAACATTGAATTGCTAAGGCCATTTGTGAGGGTGGAGTTAGTAGAACGTTGATTTTGTACTCTTCTATCATCCTCAAAAACAGTTCAGGGGAGTACTTCTCGTCTGTAATTATCCTTGTGCAACCAGTTATAGTTCCATGAAGAAGTGTTTTGATTCCGGAAACCCAATAAATCGAACTGAAACACAGTAGCTTATCTTCCGGGGATAATCTACCCAAAACAAAAATTAACATTTAACAAAAATTTAATGTTTGCTTATGTGTCACATTTGTCCTTACAAGAAAACTGGATTCAACAAACTTTCATGGGACATGCAAACTCCTTTAGGAAGCCCGGTTGTTCCCGAGGAACATAAGATAGCAGCAGTTTGACTGCTACCACGTTTCAAAGGTTTCAAATTGAAAGTGGTCTCTTTTCCTGTTGGCGGAATTAACTCTTCAATGCTTCTCACTCCACCCAAATGATCTTTCATTGTGAAAATCAAAATCGAAAGATCAATCTCAGCAAAAGTTTCCTTAACAATTTTATAAATTCCGCCATCGCAGAACATTATCTTCGGCCTCGTGATATTGAAGATATGTCGAACGCCATCTGTTGATAAAACAAACTTTCAATTTAAACCAAATTGAAATTAACTGTCTAACCTTTATCGAAGGAGGGATCTAGAGTACTTAAAACAGCCCCACAGAAAAGTGCTCCAAATACCAGTGGAGCTAGATAGTCTGTATTTGAAGCGCAAATACCAACAACATCTTCTTGGTGGACTCCAATTTCTTCAAGGCTTTGAGCTATTCGAACGCTCATGGTCAGAACTTGTTCGTTGGTGTAGCGTTTGCCACTGCTGTCACATATCTTTGGAAAGTGGAATAATTGTACAATAAAATAGCAAATTCTTGAAATAACCACTTCACCTGGGATATGTGGTCCGGTTGATTTAATAGAGCGTCTTTAATTGATCGACCCAATGAAACATTCGAACCAATTTGTAACTCCTTTTTTGGTCCTTTCCATAGCTTTGATTCACAATCATAAAAGGTTTCCGAATGGATTAAGTGTTTAAACATTTTTATTTGTAAAATCTGATTGAATTATGTTGAGTTAAAGAGCTCTTGGATACTAATGGCTTGAAGAAACGTGTGTCCAGGATACTTATCTAACGATTACGTCAATGTTCGCCCTTTATGTCTAGTGTTATTGGTGTTTTTGATAATATGACGTTTCAGTTACTGAAGCTGAATCAAAACTAAAAACAAAAATCTAGTAAAAAAAACATAACTACTCATGCATGATGAATTGATGAAAGTCACCATTTGCATAGCTCTTATCTATTTTATCTCACATCACGCGTAGGTATAACAATACATATAATGCAGGGCCGCACACTGGGAGAATTAGTATGGGAGTGCGGAAATAGCTATAAAAACTGAACCACAAGATGGATTTGGATGAAATTTTCAGGAATGATATGATATGAATAATTACCGCTACCGCTCACTACCACGCCCCTTAAAATTAGAAAATTAATATCATATTTTATCATATATTTTACCTTAGAATGCCTTGTTGTGGCCAAGGTATGAATGCGGATATCCTGATCAAGGCCAACACACGAAAATGCTAGGAGGAAATTCGAAGTCAAACGGCTACAATCGCAAGAGAAATAGATCCTCTTCCGATCGTGTCTACGAAAATTTCCTCAGAAGTCCTTTGCTGCCAGCACAAAATATAGAGAACCAGTGGCAATACTGCCAAGCTGCCATCAGAGATACCGCCTCTCAAGTGCTAGGGTATACACGGCCACCACAACGAAACCCCTGGTTTGACGATGAATGCCGGCGAGCACATTCGGCTAAACAAGAGGCATACAAAGCGGCGCTGCAAAGAAGGACACGAGCAGCTCGTGAGCTCTGCGAGCAGAAAAGGAGAGAGGAGCATAAACTTCTCTGAAAGAAAGGGAAGCATGAGAAGCGCGCAATCAAGGAAATAGAGATAGAGATAGAGATAGAGGGATATAGAAATTGCAACAAGAACAAGAATCGAAAGCTTACAAAAATATGAAACAAACCTCCAGGGCTTCTACACCTCGAACTGAAGCCTGTAGAGACCAGCATGGGAGCATCGTAGTGGAACCGCAGTCAATGCTGAGGATATGGAAAGACCAATTTTTCAAACTATATACTGGCGATGAAGAGTAAAATTCCGTCAGCAATACAGAACCATTCCATTTGGGTGCGATATCTAAATTTATGCCGAACAAAGCCGTCATACTGTACAAAGCAGCTGGAGATGATTTGATTAGGAGCATGCACCAGCACATCTGGTCGGAGGAAATCATGCCCAATGAATGGAACCTCAGCATTGTCCGTGTAGTGGACATCGGTGCGCAACAACAACGTTCCTTAAAGGCGACCGATCCACAAGAACCATTTTGTAGTCGACATCGACGAAGAACCACAAGAATCAAACAAAACTTTTATATTATTTGAATAATTTGTTTTCTATAATTTCCCACTATCCGTAATAAAAAAAATTATATTAATCCGGAATACTGTTTTTTTTTGTTATTGTATACTGCTCGACTACGGCACAGGAAATGATTAGCGACTTAAGAGTGTCCCTGCAATAAAAGAAAATGAATGATATGAATCGTCAAAATAAGATTTTGGGTACCTTTATTTCCTATTTTCGCCATCGGACGGAATAGTGGCCAGGGAGGACTTACGCATGGACATTTTCCATACGGAAAATGATGGAAGTTCCCCGGCGATCAACTTAAGACTTCGGACAAATGAAGTAAGGCCACAGTGTTTAGCTTTTTGGTAACTTGTAGCACGAGAGCCAATGGCAAACACTTTTTTGGTCCTCACCCGAGTGTTCGCTTATGGGATTTGTGGATTTTGGTTTCCCTATAATTTGCGCGAGTAGCTCCAATTAATTTCAAAGCTTGCAATTGCTTCTGAAGGACTGGTTTCTTTTTCTTTTTCTCCAGTGAGCCTCAGTCAAACGCTGAAATAAACAAATTTAAAGTTATTTCGAATATTGTGGGGCATAAAATACTCTCAGAGAATTTTTCTTCCAGCGATGCACGAAAACGAAACGAAACCAAGCCAAATCTTTCTGCATTTGCAGGAATCCATTTTCAATTTGGCTTTAGCCTTTTTTTTTGTGTTGGCTTAAGTTGTCACCTTGGCGCTGTACTAATCTACTACATTTTACATTTTTATTCGTGAATTGAGTTTAAGTGGATGTATTCAGCCAAATCTATATTATTATTATGTTTTTATGTCTTTTTGTGGTGGTTGTTATTTTTTTTGGGTAAACAAGTTTTTAAACACTTTTTTGAAACCAAATTCGATATTTGTTTTCGAAGGGGGTTTTGACTTTGGGTCATTAATTTCTCAAAAGTGTCCTATCAAAAGT
>CAKKXW010000001.1:5320486-5370151 GCA_920937365.1 Sphaerophoria rueppellii
CATAAATCTCCAATTTTGCATCCATCCAAAGGTTAGAACAATATTGACTAGTTACTATAATCGCTGAAACTCTTTTAGCATATGTAATCCAGGCAAGGAAATGAAAAAGTTCATTGAAGTTCGACGGCTTTCAATGATTTTTGACGATTTAGGACAAGGAATTGTGTGTTTAAAGCATTTTTTCTCACAAATGAGACTGTCAAAGTTTACAACGTATTCTATGGGACGGTTCCATCCGGCAAATACGTTGGCAGCAACGCACGCATTGACGCTGACGGATTGACGGATTCTATGGGTCGGCCCCTTTAAGCAGATTTTAGCAACTCTCTCATTGGAGGGGAAATGTCTTACTCTCTCATCGTCTCTCTTTTTTACGAAATTTGTGTGTTAAGGAACAGGATTTAGCAGTTTTTAGTAACTTTCGGCAGCTTGAAGTTACTTGAAAAAGTAAAGGAACGGACCTAATGTATACGATTTTCTCAAAGTCGCTAATATCATTGATCAGTTATAACAAGATTGGAAACCTACCTACGTTTTAACCTCTAAATACCTCAAAACTAATTTTTTTCATACGGACATATTCTTGCAGCAAGCTTGCTTTTCATTATGTAGACAATTGTATCATTATTATTAAGCACTATTCACATGAGCACGACCAACGAACGACGAATGAATGAAGATAAGTGATTTTAGATACGTTTGGAGTCGTATTTCTTTACAAATTGTCAACAAAACGATAAAAGTGAAGTTAATGTATAATGTTAATGCATAAATTAAATTTTTAATATCAAATATTAATAAATTTGAGAAAACAAATTTATTCGTCGCGAAAAGAATTGTAGTCGATACGAACTGCCAAACTCTATTCGCGTTCCACATCATCCACACTCCCAACGAACAAAATTTTCGCGCGCGTCTAACCTCTTGCCTTGTGTTTTGGTTGTTCATTCGCGACGAATTAAAACCTCTCATGTGAAAGAAATGTCAAAACGACGAATTTTCGTTCATTCGTGCTCATGTGAATAGTGCTTTACAATAAAACGCATACTCTTGCAGGTAACCTGCTTTTTTGAGTTTGTATTACACGCATACTCTTGCCTGCTTTTTAGTTCGTAGGCAAATGTCATTTTGACAGCAAGCTTTCCCATTTTGTTATAACTGATCAGTGGCTAATATTGTTCTCTATCTCCTTTTCACTTGATTTTTCGTTTGATCTTACATTTGTTCATGACAGAAAAAACGTTGCAGACCCAAAATTAACGGTAATCCATCATCGAATTCTACTTCTACGTGTTTTTTGTGGAGAGTAGAGTGATTTGATGTGAGGGCAGAAATACTCTCTAGCGTTGATAACATCCGTCTGTACATAAAGTCTGCTCATCAGTGTCACAAAGCAAAATGCATTTTTTTATTACAATATAGGTAGTTTTTTTTTTATTATTAAATTCATATTAAACAAAACAGCAACCAAAACATAATTCTTTAATCCAAGCTCACAGCCCGAACTCCCCGCACATTTTTATCAGCCTTCTTTAAATTCACCAAATTATCAATCTGCTTTGCCCTCAATTTCCCCCAAATAATATAATTGCTTAGTCCCAAAATTTGAGCCGCATTCAATGCAGCTGCTTCAGGATACAAAACTGTAGCACATCCCAAACCAGAAGGAACATTCAAACTAGACCATACATCTGTTTGAACATTTTCCGGCTTCAAAGGTGGACAATTAATAACCGGATATGTTGTGCTTCCTGACAACACAGGCCCCAATCCATTTGACCGTCCAGCAACAGTTATGAATACAAGTTTACTAATCACACTCTCATATTCACGCATTATTTTCAATGAATCTTCTGGTCCCTTGTGTGCAGAGGTAACTCTCAGCTCTGTGTTGAGGCCCAGATTTTGACAAACTTTGGCAATTTTTTCACAATGAACTGTGTCGGATGCGCTACCCATAAGTATTACCACCAGATGATCGTTTTTAGGAATGATACCTTCAAGTTGTTCAGATGCCCATGCGAAATTTTTTTTAATTGTGTTCAAGTCCGAATCTGAGACAGATGTTAGTTGGCGATAGACGTCCTTGTCAACTCGAAGTCTCTTATCTCCAGCTGGCCATAAACGCCACGAGTCAGAA
The DNA here is from genome assembly GCA_920937365.1 of Sphaerophoria rueppellii. Classification (NCBI taxonomy): domain Eukaryota; kingdom Metazoa; phylum Arthropoda; class Insecta; order Diptera; family Syrphidae; genus Sphaerophoria; species Sphaerophoria rueppellii. Next base: position 5,322,627 of record CAKKXW010000001.1, read on the forward strand.
TCAATGATGTCAGCAAGTAAAATGTTGCCTTGAATGAAATAATCATTCAGAATTTTAAGTTCCAAGTAAAAGGAAAAAAAAATTACCTTCTTCGTCGACCCCAAATTCGACCTTCATATCGATGAATGCACAATTCCTCGTTGCCCATGCCTTTTCCAAGACCTCAAACACCATAATGCTCATTTTACGCATGATGTCAATTTCATCTTGACCTGTAAATTGTCAAAAATATTGTCTTTTTTACAAAACTGATAAACAGTTGCCACACCTATTTTGGTAAACAAAGCAAACAGTTATTATCTATAGAAAACAAGCTCATCGCAAACTCTAGGCTGTGATTTGTGACGTTCAGAAAGATCAAAAAGTCATCAACTCAATTCGGTTATCATTTTTATTGATGTCAGACCCCAGCAGAGTTGCTAAAAAATAATAAACAATTCTGATTCAATTTTAAAATTTGTTGTTACCAATGAGAAGTCCGTTGAATGTTAATTTTGCTGATATTATCTGTTCGTCAGACCATTGGGGATCATGATTTGCGTCATCCTTGAAGAAGGTTTCCTGTTTTGGTGGAGCAAATCTGAAAGTGCAAATATTGTAAAATGTGTTATTTGTTTATTTGTGATGACTTTGTAGTTCGAAATTCAAAACAAAAATATGTATTGTTGTTTTCGTAAAAAAAACTTATGAGCGAAACATGCGATTTTCTTATCAATTAAGTTGACGACAGTTTTGTATGTGTTTTCATTATATGTGGTTCAATGCATTGTGCCCTTTCTGAAGCAAGGAATAACACATTCTCCCAAAGCATAAAAATTCTCACACAAAAAATAAGAACAAACTTGGCCAAACAAACTGGCTATACACTTCGGTTATCAGACCGATACTCATTTATGGAGTTATGGTGTACCGCACTGGACAAGATGGTTCATCTAAATAAACTTATCACAGTCCAGCGGTCAGCAGGTATGTGCATCACAGGAGCACTTCGCTCAACACCAACAGCAGCCTTGGAAGTGCTTTTTAACCTAACATCTCTTGACATCTTCTCCAAAATGTTGGCAGCTAACTTATGCGTAAGGCTAAGAGCCACCTCTCAATGGATTAGTAACAACACTGGACATACTACTATCTTAGACAACTTCAGAGCTATCCCAAATCGCTTAGACTATACGACCCAAAAATGGTATTCGATAATAGCTTCTAAGTTTCAATCCCTTCAATCCCAAGTCTTCCAAGGAAGAAGAAAGTCCTTTGGAAGACAATAGAAAAAAAAAAACAAATATAGAGTGTCGCGATAGCTCTTGAAGAGCCAAGGCCTAAGTGGCCTACTCTCATCAACAATTCTCTTGGTGGGTGTGAAGAATTGAGGGGACCTACAGTTTAACGCCGATTCCGAACGGCAAAGTTGAGAAGCACTTTTTCATGACAGATGACACTCTTGGAAGTTTTGTCAGTTCTTCGCAAGAGGCAGTGTCCGTGAAAGATGAAATAAAAACCTTGAGCACGAGTAGGACTCGAACCCACGACGTTCTGCTTAGCAGCCAACGCAACTAACCACTATGCTACGGAAACTACTGGAAGACAATACGGTACACTTTCATACAGACGGTTCAAAGGCCGATTACGTCGTTAGAAGTGGTATCTATTCGAAACAACTGAATCTCAGTCTATCACATAGACTTCCCAATCAATGTAGTGTGTTCCAGGCAGAAGTAATGGCTATTAAAGAGGCACTATCTGGCCAGGATGCCAAGCCGCTCTCAAATCTCTTGCGTCTGTCTCCACAAACTCTCAAATAGTCCATGACTGTCGATCATCTCTAAATGAGATAACGGAAGAGACATCCCGGGAAATCGCAAAGCCGATGAGCTCGCCAAACACGGAAGACTTCTGCCTGCCGTTAGACAAATACTTAACATAGGAACACCACTTGCTACATGCAAATATCTTGTCAAACAATATGCTCTAAAATCAACACATGCAAGTAGTCACAGGGTACCACTTCCCTAGCAACTAAACAAATATGGCCAAGCATAGACCTGAAACGGTCAAAAGGCTTGATTTTCCTGAGTAGACAAAATAAAAGCTCTACAATTGGACTCATTACAGGACATGCTTTGAGGTTAGGGGTCTACGCAAACGAATTCTTTTCTTTATTTGAAAACATGGCGGCAAGAACGTATTTGCAAAGCTGTGCATGTATGCGTGATTCTGTTCTTGATTCCGACTTCAAATTCGGAATCATTTTCTGTTCTTTTCAGAACAAGAACTGTCATCTTCTACCAAGTGAACGAATTCAGAATCGTTTGGAACTGTTCGGAAAAAAACGCTATAACTTAGCATTTCTCATCGCTTTCGGCCTCTCCGACAAAAAAATCATAAAAGCCAGCTTCTTTTTTTTCAACATTTCATAAAATTATTTCAAATAGAAATTCAGGATAGCCCTTTTCCTTATAGAAATATTGTAATTTTATGGTAACTAATATTTTCAATTCTTTTCAATTCAATTCAATTTATTTGTTAGTTGTAAGTTGAAATTGATACCAAAAAGTTGACATGTCTGATGAACATGTGTGTCTCTTTTAATCTTCTTATTTTTAAATGTAAATAAATGGGAGTAAAATGAAAGTTTAACGAACCTGTAACCTTCTGGTACACCGGGATTTCTCTTCAAAAACGAACCAGTAGCCAGACGTCTGGTAACCCACTCAATTGGTATCATGGCACATTTTTTTGCAATAAATGAAGTGGGCGAGCTTTGCTTCACATATGCAGTGTTAAGACCTTAATTTAATACAAAATTCATGATTTAACCACTCACTAATGGTATAAACAAAATTACAAAAAAATCTTTGCAGCTATCAACTTAAGCCCACTATGAAACTTACCACACAAATTCAATATCTGGAAAACCTGTCCATTGGTTTTATTCGATATCTCAGCTTTGCCAGCAAGCTCATGAGCCCTCAAACCATCCTGAGCAGTAATGCGGTCTTTGCTCAAAAGCAAACACAAACCAGGGTGTTCGGGCAAATCGTAAACTTGCTTCGTTTTACCTTCTATGATCACTTTGCCCAATGTGTAACCTTCAACTATATTGAGTTTGAGAGTTTACAGAATTAAAAAAAAAACGAACTTCATGAGTTCAGGTTATAAACCTACTTTTGGTAGCCATATTTTTAGTATCTTCTTTTATGACTTATAAAAAACAAGAATAATATTTGTCTGCTTAAAGCAACTTAACAACTTACAATCGATCACTACAAAAATTTAAAATGAACTAAACTCAAGTCGAACATCTCTGATCAACGTTTGTTCCCTTTGGAATCGAAAAATAGAACACATACTATCAGACAACCGGCTCCACTACATTAACAATTGGATTGAGTGGTTATCTAGAGGTCTTCCCATCTATTTATTTGTGCCTTCCTCGAGAATTCTTTTTAATGTGGATCTTGTTTGTGTAATTTTAGCTCGAGGTTCTCACAACAAAACGGTTACAAAGATTGTGTCATTTTGTTTAATAATTTTGCTTTCTACAAACAATACTGTTTTAAAAGATACCAAAACCTTTCTTCTGTTGTTAACATTTCTGGTGTGCGGTATCTTACATTTAAAATAACGGTAGCTCTAGCCACCGCATGACAAAAACTTATTAATTAGGTATGGTTAAAAATAAAATATGCTATTTGACGTGTCCGATTTAAAAGTAAAGGCTTGTTTTATACAGAACGGATTCTTTAACCGGAAACCGAATTAACATTCTGGAAACACTTCAACTTACTTACTTACTTATGGTGGCGCTACAGTCCAGGTCGGACCAGGGCCTCACCCAACAAACTTCTCCAGCCAGCTCGGTCCCTAGCTAGCTGTCTCCGGTTTCGCACGCCAAGTTGGTTCAGGGTCTCTACGAAGACCCTACGAGCTGGAGCATTATCTTCAATTCGCTCAACATGACCCAACCATCTTAGTCGTTGGACATTAACTTTTCTGGCTAGGTCAATGTCTCTGTACTGCTCGTACAGTTCTTGGTTGAATCTTCATCTCCGTTCTCAATTTATGCAGATAGGACCAAAAATCACTCGGCAGAATTTTTTTCTCAAAGCAGCCCAAAGCGTTTTCATCAGATGTTGTCATAGTCCATATTTCTGCACCATATATGAGGAACGGGATGATGAGGGTTTTGTAGAGTGTCACTCGGGAGAGGACTTCACTACTCAATTGCCTTCTATGTCCAAGGAAGCAGCGATTGGCAAGAGTGATTCTTCGTATGATTTCAGCGGTGGTGTTGTTGTCTGAGTTGATAGCGGATCCCAGGTAGACAAAGTTCTTAACTACCTCGAAGTTAAATCTGTCTATGTTGACGTTTGCTCCAAGAAGTCGATGTTGGTTGTCCTTTCTTGTCGACAGCATTAACTTGGTCTTGCCCTCGTTATTCGCTAGACCCATCTTCCTGGCCTCCGTCTCGAGACTCACAAACGCTCCACTGACATCACGCTGTGTTCTTCCAATTATGTCAGTTTCGTCTGCGTAACCTAGTAGCTGGACGGACTTTTGAAAGATTGTGCCTCTGGTGTTGACGTTGGAGCTTTGCACAATCTTTGCAAGAATGATGTTGAAGAAATCGCATGACAACACATCGCCTTGTCTAAAACCTTTTATGACATCAAAAGCGTCCGTTAGGTTTTTTCCGACCATGATGGAACAGCGTGAATTTTCCATTGTCATCTTACACAGACGGATGGGATTTTCTGGGATACTAAAACTAGGCATTGCTCTATATAATTGGTCTCTATAGAAGCCTTCGTCATACGCGGCCTTGAAATCGATGAAAAGGTGGTAGGTATCGATTTGAAGTTCCTGGGTCTTCTCCAAGATCTGCCGTTGGGTGAATATTTGAGCGATGGTGGACTTTCCGGGTCTAAGGCCACACTGATAAGGACCTATCATTTTGTTGACAAAGGGTTTCAAACGTTCACACAGCACGGCAGACAAAAACAAATCGTTTAAATCGGCGAGTCCCGTTAGGGCACAAAGATTTGTATTCGAGTTCAAGATTTGTAGGTGCATGGTGGATCGGATCAGATTTTGTCAAGTCAAGATACCCTTGAAATTTGTTATTTAATATCTGAGCGTTTCCTTTTTTGATTTTTTGATTCATACAACAAATAATGAATCTTGCAGCTTTTCTACTTTTCAATAGGGTAAACCCAATCAACCAACTCAGAGTGTATGCAAGGTCAATTATGCCTCTCTTTCTTAATGTTGGCGGGGGAGACACCGTGTCACTCAAAACACTTTGCTGTACAGGCTGTTATTAAGGCAATCAACTGCACCGCCTGTTGCTCTAATCAGAATGGAAATTTATTGGAAAAACAAGCCAAAAATATTTGAATCCGATCTTTAACTCGATCGACCATGGAAAAATACAACACAAACACTGTCTTGTTGGAAAATTTATAATAAGTTGTGGTATGGCATTGGCACACATTAAACAGAATACGTAGGTACTTTGCCAACATATGTTTCAAAAATTCAAGAGAATTTTTGCCTAATATCATAAACGAAACAACATTAACCACCGTCACTATCAATGGACAAATATATGTTCTGTCTTGGTCGTTTACTCGGTATAATATAGCTAAGAGCATAGACTTCTGTTTCGGTTGTTCTCATTGGAAAAAAACACGTGTTTGTTGGGGTTTTCTTTCAAACTATGTACACACATATATGACATTGGGTGGATGGAGAGTAATCATGTGAAGAAATTTGTTCACTTCTCAGTTTTTGTGTAAAAAGAAAGCGATGATTTGTTTGTTGTTGATTAACAGAACGCGCAAATATTCATCAAAATCGGATCAATCGAAATGAAGTAAAAACAAAATGAAATCAATAACGGTTTGTCACAATAATGACCAGAAACAAAATTAGATCGGAAACTGACTTACGTTTACCCTCCGGGTAATAAAAATGCTGGTGTGCCCCAGGGCTCCGTTTTGTCTCCGACCCTCTTTATCATTTTTATTAATGATCTCCTGTCTGTTACTTCTAAACCGATAAATTGTTTCGCTGACGATAGTGCCCTTTGCTTCTCATATTCGTTTCCAGATTCACATCCCTCCTCTTCGGATGTAGAACTGCAACGGCAAAATATGATAAGCTAATTAAACTCTGACTTAAACAGCATTATCCATTGGATATCCAATGTCCAATGGGGAATTAAAAACCGTGTAGAATTTAATGCTTCGAAAACCCAATGCTGTCTGGTATCGTTGAAGCGAGATATAGGTACCCCCAATGCCACTGTCCATGTGTGGCACTTGCATCAATGAGACCGAACATCTCGAGATCCTCGGTATGTGCATCACTGACTACTTTTTGTGGACCGAACACATACGCGATGTCACCAAAAATGCGGCAAGATGTTTGGGTTTCTTAAGACGGTGCAAGAAATTTGTCTCCCCGTCTGATCTGATCTGATCTATAAAACCTATATCCGCCCAAAGCTTGAGTACAATTCTCATCTTTGGGCTCCAGCTACATACTTAAGCCTCTCGGGTAGTATACAAAAAAGAGCTGTAAGAATGATTGGTGACAGAGACATCACTAACTCACTCACCTCATTGGAACACCGTCGCAACGTTTCGTGTCTCTCTTTGTTTTCCGTTACTTCTACAGTAATTGCTCTAGTGAAATAGCCAGTTGCATTCCACCCCTTAAACAATTCAACCGTAATACCCGCGCTTCCAGGAATGCCTATCATTTTACCCTCGAGCCCAACTTCGGTCGCACGCTCAAGTATAGAGAATCGTTCTTTAGCCGTACTACGCGAATGTGGAACTCTCTTCCACACTCTGTCTTTCCTGATCATTGCAGTGTTCAGGAATTTAAGACCAATGTACACCGGCACCTCCTCTCCAAACCCTTCCCTCTTCTCTTAGCACTCACTGTGTCTTTGGTATAATAAGGCTATAAAGAAACCCCTTGAGTGTGTGTTTATTATAAAAAAAAAACTCAAGAATCACATTAAAAAATTGAGTCTATTCTCAATTCAAATAAAGCTGAGCCACGACATTAAGACATCATGAGACATGGCATTGGTTCTTGTTCGCTTGGAATCAGACCGGATATACCGTAAATGTGTGATTAATTCCACCTTAACTGAATTACTTGTCCCAAACAACAAAATAACGAGTTATTTTCTGTTTCGTTTAGTTAACTTCGGAGGGCACGGCAGCTAAAATTGACTCGAGTAAGTTTCGTTGCGTCGTAAAGTCTCTCAAACTTTTAGTTAATATTGCTCCTATTGCATCAGTCTATTTAGTTCTTGCTAACGAAGACTCTTCCTCAGCTCTTAACAGCAGGAGTTGTTTTCTGTTTTTATTTTTGATAACAAGTGAATCTGCAAGAGGATTCTGGTGTTTCATATCACAACTGATTAAATCATGTTATATCGATCGATCATTTTGGCGGGCCAATTAAGCGCAAATAGTTAATTAAAGTTACAGGCATAATATTTTGCTTTTGGAAAGTTCTCCATTGTTGACTGGAACTTGTTTTTCGGTAAAAAAAATTCTGTGAGTGAATATTAGTAAGTTTTTTTGTTTTTTAATCCCGATTCTAACAAACATTTGGCTTCTGCATTGGACATTTTCATTCATAAGATATATGGACACCCAAAATCTGTATAAAAGTTTACATAAGCCACAAATTCGCACGTGGTTATACAAAAATTGTCAATGAGATGTTCTGAGTAATTTAAAATTCTGAGCTTGTACGAGGTTTTTTTTCGGTCTATTTTGAGAAAATTGAGTTCAATATTAATATTTATTTGGTGCTGTGTTAATGGTGTAAATCATAGTTGCTGACTTTTCTTTATTCTTGTGATTTACAAAAATGTTGGCATTAACATAATTTATTGGTCGAAGTTAAAGGTACCTTAACACTGTACTGTGAGTATGACGAGGTGTGCTAATTCGATTTTCGAAACCAGTTTTGCTCATATTGGAGGTTTTGTTTGTGCCGGGTCGGGTATTTCAAGTTTTTGCAAAATGACAAAAATTTGGTTGAGCATTTATGAGGATTTCTTCTGAAAAACAATTTTAAAAAAAATTATTTTAAATAATAACTAATAGGGGAAGTTCGGGTAAAGGATCTATCAGGTTGTTGACAAAGGTCTTCACACGTTCACACAGCACGGCAGACAAGATCTTGTAGGCGATATGTAAAGAAGACCTATACCTCTGTAATTGGTGCAGTTCAGGGGATCTAATTTCTTGAGGATAGGGCATACGTAATTGGTGCAGTTCAGGGGATCTAATTTCTTGAGGATCGGGCATACGATGGTGCATGCTCCTAACCAAATCATCTGCAGCTGCTTTATACAGCTAGCTCGTCTGCTCCAGCGGTTTTGTTCAACTTAAAATTAGATATCGCTATCTTCACTTCATCAATGTCGGGTGGATGGAATTGTTGGACTTCTGCAGCCAAATTGAATGGTTCTGTATTGCTGGCGGAGTTTTGCTCGTCATCGCCATTATACAGCTTGGAAAAGTGGTCTTTCCATATCCTCAGCAATGACTACGGTTCCACTACGATGTTCCCATGATGGTCTCTACAGGCTCCAGTTCGGGGTGTATAGGCCCTGGAGGTTTGTTACGCCTTTTTGTGGAACTTTCGAACCTCGTTCCTGTTGTGGCATACTTCTATCTCCTCGCTCACGCTCTTCTCATGTTCCCTTTTTTCTTTCTGAGAAGTTTATGGTTCTCTCTCCTTTTCTGCTCGTAGAGCTCACGAGCTGCTCGTGTCCTTCTTTGCAGCGCCGCTTTGTATGCCTCTTGATAAGCTGCATGTGCTCGCCGGCACTCACCGTCAAACCAGGGGTTTCGTTGTGGTGGCCGTGTACACCCTAGCACTTCAGAGGCGGCATCTCTGATGGCTGCTTGGCAGTGTTGCTACTGGTTCTCTATATTTGTACCTTGGCTACAACAAGGTAGTGGTCCGAGTCGATGTTGGCACCTCGAAATGTGCGGACATCTTGCATGCTAGAGAAGGGTCGTGCATCGATCGCAATGTGATCAATCTGGTTGACGGTTGATTGGTTAGGAGATTTCCATGTCCCCTTGTGGATATCGAGAGGTGGGAATCGCGTCCTTGCTACCATTATGTCTCGCCCCGCAGCGAAGTCAATTAGCCTAAATGTGTTATCGGAGGTGGTGTAGGATATGTCGTCCGATTATTCCACCAAGGATTACTTCTCTACCCAGCTTAGCATTAAATGTCATAGCTAGGACATTGCTCATAGGTCTTGTCGAGAGGAGCTCGTAGAACCTGTCATTGGTGTCTTCATCCTTTTTCTCAGTGGGGGTGTGATCGCAGATGGGGCTGATGTTGGTGAATTAAGCCTTGATACGGATTGTCGTGATGCGCTCATTCACTGAGTTCAAACTCAAACCATCTTCCTGAGTCGAGTCCCAACTACAAATCCACATCCAAACAGACGCTGATTTTGTTCCCGGTAGCAGTCGTCGTAGTAAATATCGCAGTTTTTCATTTTACGTAGGCCCGGACCATCCCATCGCATTTCTTGGATGGCAGTTATATCTGCTTTATAGCAGTGAAGGGCATCCGCTAATTTTTCTGCTGCACGTGGCCTGTTAAGGGACCTAACATTCCACGTGCAAAACCGAAATTCGTTGTCCTTAAATCGTTTGCGTGGGTCGTCATCATTAATTCCGTCCATATCCGTGGCTTGTTGGTGGTTCAGAACTATAGTTTCTTTATGTGGCCGGGCAGTCACCCCGACGCACTACCCCCAACCTGAAGGGTCAGGTCTTTAGTTTAACTCTAAGACGAAGAGCCGACCAAACCGCTCCTTATAGGCAAGTCTTAGTGGGCGCATACCTCCTCCCCCTCTCCCTCTTTCCTGCCACCAACAACTTCCCACTGGGGTTGGAACCCAATCTTCGGTTGAAGGAACTGTACACTCGATGTGAACGGGGAGTGGAGAGTAGAAGTTGATGGACAGAGGTTTCTTTGGACGTTTGTGTTCTCTTGAATGCACGTGTCTACCCTTCGAACATCAACATGGAATGTAAACTGTTCACTACTTATAAGAAAACAAAATCTAGATTGCGCAGACGCCTTGGATCTCGATCATTCCGAGAGTCATTACAAGATTTCTTAATACATTTGCAATATCCAAAGAGCGAAAAACATTGACTTAATTCGTCGAATAATTGTCTACAATACTAAGATACAATCCGTAGCTTAGTGGTTAGGTGCGCTGGCTGCTAAGCTCGTCGTGGTCGTGGGCTCGAGTCCTACTCGTGCCCATAGTTTTTATTTCATCTTTCACGGGCACTATGCCTCTTGCGAAGAACTGACAAAACTTCCAAGAGTGTCATCTGTGATGAAAAAGTGCTTCTCAACTTTGCCGTTCGGAATTGGCGTTAAATTGTAGGTCCCCTCAATTTTTCACACGCACCCAGAGAATTGTTGATGAGAGTAAGCCACTTAAGCCTTGGCGCTTAAAGAGCTGTCGCGCCACTCTATTTTTTATTAAGATACAGATATGGAACGGTTGAATCATTCCGATCTTACTGAAACCATTCATTTTAAATCTTACAGAATCGAAGCTAAAACGTCTGTTGTTTCTTTTTTCAATTTTTATATTTCTGGCATAAGAAGGGCAGAACTGAAGACTGCTAAGGATGATGCAAGAGTGTCCTTAAAACATTCACTTATTTTCGCTATCAAATATTTTCTCTGAAAGAAAGCAGGTTTTTCTACCATTTCTAGACTAAAATAAAAGAAACTACGAGGCAATATAATGTATCACTTCACTGACTTCTCCTCACTTTATCCTTGAACATCTTTTATCGTGGAAAATTTTTTAATGACACCATTTCCGAGAAATATTTCTTTTTTTACCTGAAGCCATATACAAAAATACTTCTTCTCGACTAGGAACTATCAAACAATCACTTTCTCGTTTGTGTAACCAATCGAACTATCAATTGAACCTTTCAAATCAGTTGACCCGTAACGGTTGTTTGATAACAACACACCTTTCGAGTAAAAATAATAATTAAGAAGAGTTGTTTTACGTAAAAGATTTTTTTCTTTTCCTAAGGATTTCTCAATCTGAGAATATCTTGAAGTATTATCGTCTACTGACAAAACATTCTCGAAAATTGCATCATGTTTTGAACGAAACTATAGAAAACTTTGTTTGAATGTCGCTTTGTTGTTGACCTATCACACTGAATACTTGTTATGTGGGTATTTGTTAATTTCCACGATCAACATAATGTTGTGTTTATTTGTAAAAAGTGTAATTTTGTTATTTCAACAAAATAAACGATAAGAAATTGAGTACGAAAGTGTTCGGTCGTCATCGGCTTTTGTTCCAGAAAAACAAACAAATATCAAAATAACAACAAAATAAACCTTAAAATGCTGACGTAAATTCATCTTCATCTTATAAATCGTGGTCAGTGCCAAAGCATGTCGATCATCTCATTTCTCATTCGTCTTTAAAAGTGATAAGATTCTTTTTTTTTTTCAAACATTTATTTTTTTCCATTGAACTCACTCATTAAGTGGAGATTCCAGAAGAAGAATTTGACTTTCAAAAACTCCCGTTTTCAAGTTTTCGAAAATGCTTTAAACACACATTTTTGGCAAAATAAAAACCGCAAAACTATAATTTAAAACCTTTTAAATAGAAAAAAATCAATTTTCTTCAATCCATAACTTCTCCTTATCAGTTGAAGCAATAAAAACAACAAAAGGTACCCCCTGTGATGGTTTTATTCCTCTCTTGTCAGGGCTGTCGTCTCAAATATTCACAGAGGAGTAAACTCAAGTTCTAGAGGGGAGTATATTGAACACAAATTTGTTTACTTTTTAATTACTTACTTACTTACGGTGGCCTTACTTACGGTGGCGCTAGATTCCGTTGTGGACTTGGGCCTCAATCAACAGTCTCCACCAGTTAGCTCGGTCCTTAGCTAGTCGTCTCCAATTTTGTACTCCAAGTTGATTGAGGTCCTCTTCCACTTGAGTGCGCCACCTGAGTCGCGGTCTTCCTCTCTTCCTACGTCCCTCGGGAATAGTGTCGAAGGCTTTCCGGGCCGGAGCATTGGTGTCCATCCGCTCTAAATAACCGAGCCATCTGAGTCTCTGGACCTTGACCCTTCTGGCTAGGTCCAATAAGTCGTTGTACAACCCGTAAAGTTCGCTGTTATATCTTCTTCGCCATTCCCCTTCAATGCACACGGGGCCAAAGATGACCCGAAGAACTTTTGTCTCGAAACAACCTAAGGCACATCCATCCGATTTTGTCAAGGCCCATGTTTCTGCACCATACAGCAACACTGGGATGATGAGGGCGTTGTACAATTTTAACTTAGTTGCTCGAGAGAGGGTTTTTCCACTCAATTGGTTTCTTAGCCCAATGAAACAGCGATTAGCAAGAGTTATTCTTCGTCTAATCTTGGCGCTGGTCTTATTGCCCGTGTTTATAGCGGAGCCTAGGTAGACAAACTCCTCTACTACCTCGAAATTATATGCGTCTATTATGACGTTCTGCATGAGCTGTGCGTCGGTGTTGGGTGTCCTTCCTCGAAAACAGCATATACTTCGTTTTTCCCTCATTTACCGCTAAACCCATTTTTGCCGCTTCTCACTCAATTCTCACAAAAGCGCCATTGACATCACACTGTGTTCTTCCCACTATATCAATATCATCGGCGTACGCGAGAAGTTGAACAGATTTTTGGAAGATAGTGCCTCTGGTGTTGACGGTGGAGTTCTGCACTATCTTCTCAAGAACGATGTTAAAGAAATCGCATGACAGTGCATCGCCTTGTCTGAATCCTTTTTTGATGTTGAAAGATTCCGTAAGCTCGTTGCCAACCACTGTACTGTGCGTATCATTTAAAAGTTTCTTCTTTTTGGGTAGCTTCGTGTTTATGGTATCTAAACGGCGCAATTGAAACGCTAATCGTGTTCCTGGGCAGAGGCTACCATTCTTACCTACCTAGCCTTTCACTAATGAATCACTAAAAATCTCTATTCTATTATGGTAAAGTTCACAAACGAACAAAGTCTCTTTTCTGCCGAAATTCGGAGTCGACCGGGGGAGGAATCATGTAAGCTGATTTTTCATAGTTGACAGTCAAATTCAGGAAAAAAGAAAAGAAAATTGAGTGTCAACTATCAACTATCATCTATCAGCTAATACGATTCCACCCTGGCAATAACAAGTGTGATGTTATGATGGTTAGGTCAAAGTGTCCAAAAAATTGCTGCCGTTCAGGCGTTATTGCAAATGATTCAAATCAGTCAATTTCAATACCATGGCGTTCTGAATGGCCAGCGTTATTGTACAATGATTTCCGATTAGGATGTTGATACAAGCCACATAGCACAATCACTTTATTGAATGGCAGGTTTGATGAACGAGTTACCTCAAAAAATGGGCGATTCAACACCACTTGATTAATTGCATTCTCTCAAATAATGATAACAATAAATATTTAGGCCCAGTAGTTATTTTATAATGTTTATAATGTTCGTTTAGTAGTATTTTCGGAGTACGTGAGTACACTGAACGCAAAGAGAGTACAAATACTCCTTTGGTAGTAATTTCGGCAGCACTGTCTCTTGTTTATTCCTTCTATTAACTACTTATGATAGAGCAAGATAGAAATTTTCTTAAACAAATTTATTATCCCTCCCAATATACAGAATCCAACAACAAGAATCACAACGAACGACGACGACACACAACCTATAAACAAGATTAGAGGTCTTACATTTTCTTCGTTCGGCGGAACTTAAAATCGATTTCAATTTGAATTCTCAGATCAATCAAATCAGTTGAGTTTGGTTAAACGACAAATACACAACAAGTTTAAAATATTTTCCAATCCACACCAGTAACTGACAAATAAATTATGGACAACACATCCGACAGTTTTTCGAGATGTGTAGATTGTGGTTCGTCGGGAGAAAACCGCAGTAGTAATTGCCTTGGCAGGGGTATGTTCAAGCTTTGGAATTATTGTTTTTCAAAAACCTAATTGATATTAATTTAATTTTTTTTTTTTTTAGTTTCTGAAGAACCACAACAGCCAACAAGCCTTAGAGTATTAAGAAAAAACAAACCACCTGGTCACCCTAAAGATGTAACAGGCCTAACACACGAATGCGGAGTGTTTGGAGCGATAGCCTGTGGAGACTGGCCTACACAAGTAAGTTTGTTTTTTTCATTTTTATGTTATTTGCAAATATTTTCGTGAGCAGAAACTAGATCATAATTTTTATCAGTTGCGCTTGATTGATTTGGCCATGGTATGGCGTTTCAAATACCTACGTTGTTAAATTTGAGCCTTGCTCAAGGGCCTTTGCAAACAAGTCTTCTGTCTTGCAACTTGATCTTATCATGTGCAACCATCTAGAGGCAGTAACTGGTCTGGTGGTTGGCCCCCATAGTCAGTGAATACAAAATACTGTAGGTGATACCCACCGAAGTTGTTGGCCTCTGCTAGATAATTGCATCCATTTAAAAAGATTGCGAAAATTACTAATTTATTTCACTTACGAAGTTTTAATCAAAGCTTTTGTGCACATGGGGTTGTTAAAAGTAATACACAATGCTGCTCTTAATTTTCCTTATCAATTTATTTTCTGACGCAATTTTGAAGAAGATTTTTGCATTGCATTTATTTAATTAAAAAAAAACACACACAGATAACTGATTATAGAAATATTGCGCCTGGGAGGTTGTTTTCTTTATAAATAGATTTCCTTATATTAAACAACACAGATTGTCCTTTTATAAGAAATTATAAGCTTCCCAAAAACAAACAGTTAGAATTCTTAGCTTTCCTTATCAGCGTTAAACGTAACTAAGCCGCCCTTGAACTTGCTACTGCTCCAAATATAATATTAATATGCCTAGAAACATGAAACCTCACCCGGAAACTATGAATTTCGAGCTTGGAAGTTTGACAAACCATTGTCATTATTTTGAGAATAATTCCTTATCTTTTTATGTTGCTTTAAAGAGATAGGTTTTTCGGGGTTTCATACTTTACCCATTATCTTATCAATCTTCTGACGAAATCATTTAACACTTCGTTTTTGGAGTGCATGATCTTGAAAATATGCCTTTATAAATTATGCGAGCTGACTACTTATGGTATTAATTTGCAAAGTTTTGCCATGATTTTTTCTCGAAAACCACTCCAACGATCTTGGTGAACAAACTTATAAATTAAAGATGGCGCTACAGTCTATGTCAGTCTGATTACAAACATCTTAAGTAGCTCGGAGTTGGATTTCAAGAAAACGTAGCTAGGCACATTAATCAGTCGTAAAACCCGTTGCACCTTGAAATAAATGGACGAATTTCCTTCTTGAAAGATCTTAAAGCCTTTTAATCCGCTTTTGACAAGCTCTCTGCACAGAAACTTCCAAAAAGGATCATTCATTTGATTCCAAGTTTGAGTTCTGACTTTATCATTTGAATATTCTGTACGTTACTTTCACTTTTTTTTACACTGTCCATTCCACCTTACAGCCAATCAGCGAGAAGCACAGAGAGAGAGAGAGAGAAAGGGAGTCATTTCCGATATTCTTTCTCAAAATTTGATGTAACACGTTTTAAGCTAGCTTCCGTGCTATCCCTATGGGTTCGTTTGCCCAGAGATGTGATTCAGAATCAACCCAAAACATAAAGGCGGATTCACAGTTCATATTACGCAAATCCACCAACACGGCAGAAAAGTTGATAGACATGTTGTTGAATGTGAACCCACAAATGAAGAATCAATGCACTCTCATTGCGAGTTGTTGTTGTTGAGTTAAGGTGGCGCTTCAGTCCGTTGTGGACTTGAGCCTCAATCAACAGTCTCCGCAAGCCAGCTCGATCCCTAGCTAGCTGTTTTGCAATCCAAGATGATTGAGGCCCTCTTCCACCTAAGTGAACCACCTGAGTCGCGGTCTTCCACTCCTCCTACGTCTGGACCTTGACTCTTCTGGCTAGGTCCATGTCGTTGTACAACCATTAAAGTTCGCTGTAATATCTTCTTCGCTATTCCCCTTCAATGCACACGGGGCCAAAGATTACCCCAAGAACTTTCCTCTCGAAACAGCCTAAGGCACATGCATCCGATTTTGTCAAGGTCCATGTTTCTGCACCATACAGCAGGACTGATATGATGATTGTGTTTTACAGTTTTACCTTAGTTGCTCGAGAGAGGGCTTTGCCACTCAATTGCTAGGTTTATTGCCCCTGTTTATAGTGGAGCCTAGGTAGACAATCTCCTCTGCTACCTCGAAGTTTAATGCGTCTATTGTGACGTTCTGTCCGAGCCGACACGGTGTTCGGTGTCCTTCATCGAAGACAGCAGTATACTTCGTTTCTCCCTCATTTACCGCTAAACCCATTTTTGCCGCTTCTGTCTCAATTCTCACAAAAGCGCCATTGAGATCACGCTGTGTTCTTCCCATTATATCAATATCATCGGCGTACGCGAGAAGCTGAACAGATTTTTGGAAGAAAGTGCCTCTGGTGTTGCCGTTGGAGTTCTACACTATCTTCTCAAAAACGATGTTAAAGAAATCCCACGACAGTGCATCGCCTTGTCTGAATCCTTTCTTGACAACGAAAAATTCCGTAAGCTCGTTGCCAACCTCGATGGAGCAGCGTGAGTTCTCCATTGTCATTTTACACAGGCGAACGAGCTTGGCAGGGATGCAAAAACTAGACATAGCTTTATACAGTTCGTCTCTGTAGATGCTGTCGCACGCGGCTTTAAAATCGATGAAAAAAAGGCGGTGGTATCGATTTGGAGTTCATAGGTCTTTTCCAGGATCTGCCGCAATATGAAAATTTGGTCGACGGTTGACTTTCCTGGCCCGAAGCCACATTGATAAGGACCAATCAGATTGTTGACGAAAGGCTTCAGACAGCATATTAGAGGCGGCACCTTTAACTGCTTTCTGGCAATGTTGACACTGGTCTTCGATACTTGATGTTGGCGGCATAGGACTCCTTAAGAGGTTACTTATGTCACTCGATCAGAAAAGGATCTGGCGATCTCTTGCGATTGTAGCCTTCCGACGTCGAATTTTCTTGCAGCATTTCCTTGTTTTGGACGTTGTCAGGATATTCGTAGCACTACCTTGGCTACGACGAGGTAGTGGTCCGAAACGATGTTAGCTCCTCGAAAGGTTCGAAGATCTAATATGCTGGACAAATGCCTTCCGTCGATCGCAATGTGATCAATTTGGTTGACGGTTGATTGATCAGGAGATCTCCATGTACCTTTATGGATGTTGAGATGAGTGAACCAGGTCCTTGCTACCACAACATTTCGCCCCGCAGCAAAGTCGATCATCCTGAATCCGTTGTCGGAAGTGGTGTCGTGCAGACTGTGCTTTCCGACTGTTCCACCAAAGATGTCCTCCTTTCCCAGCTTTGCGTTAAAATCGCCGAGGACAATTTTAATGTCATAGCTAGGTCATTGCTCATACGTTTTTTAAGGAACTCGTTGACCTCTCTCTTTGGTGTCGTAATTTTTCTCTTCTGTGGGGGCATGCGCGCATATTAGACTAATTGCCGAATTTAGCCTTGATTCGGATTGTCGTGATGCGTTCGCTTGCACATTTGAAGCTCAAGACTTTTTGTCTGAGTCTGCTTTCCACGACGAATCCGCATCCAAAGAGCCGATGTTGTTGTTCTCGGTAACAATCACCATACTGAATGTCGCAGTTTCTCATCCTCCTTTTGCCCGGTCCATTCCATCGCATTTCCTGGATAATAGTAATGTCTGATTTGTAGCAGTTGAGGGTCTCCGCTAATTGTTCGGTCGCACAGGCCACGTGCATATCCGAAATTCGTTGTCCTTTATACATTTGCCTGGGTCGTCATCAGTCTATCCGTCCATTTCCGAGGCCTGTTGTTGCTTCGCAACTAAATTATTTTCTATACGTAGTCGGGAAGTCACCCCGACGTACAACCCCCAATCTGGAGTACCAGACACTTGATGTGACTCCAAGTGCAAGAGCCGGAAAAACCGCTCCTTTTACGGCCTGGGCTTCAAATAAGTCGAAGAAGCGCGTAAAGGACCAAGTAGTTCGGCCTAACTTGAACTGCAGACGCCACCGCTTATTCGAATTTCAAGTAACAGCTTAAAATTTAAATGTTTAAAAGTTTTATTTTATTTTTTGATTTTCTGATAACATTCCATTAAAATCTTTCAGATCGATATTGCCCAACTCATTTGCCTTGGGTTAGTAGCCCTCCAACATCGTGGTCAAGAATCAGCCGGAATTGTCACAAGCATGGGCAAATGTTCGAAAAATTTCAACGTTCACAAAGGCATGGGCATGATCAATAACCTCTTCAACGATGACAACATAAAAAAGCTCAAGGGTAACCTTGGTATTGGACATACAAGATATTCCACAGCGGCCGCTTCAGAAGTGGTCAATTGTCAACCGTTTGTCGTGCACACAGCACACGGTGCACTTGCAATTGCTCACAATGGAGAATTGGTCAACTGTGAACAGTTGAGGCGTGAAGTAAGTAACCAAAGATAATGTTTCAATCTACATTGTTATCATGAAACCTGCGTTTGCTTACGTTTAGGTTCTTGGACGGGGTGTGGGATTGTCAACTCATAGTGACAGTGAATTGATTGCACAGTCCTTATGCTGTAGTCCTGATGTTTCGGAGGTAAGTTCAAGTTTTTTTTTATGGATTTGTTTTAATATATTGACCTTGTTTTTTTTTCAAAAATGATTTTCCATAGAGAGATGGTCCTGATTGGCCAGCACGCATCCGTCATTTTATGACACTCGCTCCGCTCTCGTATTCATTGGTTGTTATGCTTAAGGACAAAATCTATGCTGTTCGTGACTCTTTTGGAAATCGTCCATTGTGCTTGGGAAAAATTGTTCCAATCAATATTGGAGCAGGTAGGTTGTTGTAGCCATTTGAAAAAAAGCAACAGATGTGACGTAACCACGTGGTACTTGTCAAATTTGCTTTTATGGAAACCCCTTTTTTCTTTTAATTGTTCGTTCTTAATTAATTGATGTGGAAAAGGACAAAAAACTAATAGATTTGTTCGATGTGCGCTCTGGGTCGCTCTGATTTTGCACTGAGCTGTTCGATGTCGCTCTTCTTTCGCCCCGATGCATATCCACCATGTTCGATGTGTATTCAGTGCTCGCACCGGGTGCGCTCTGAATAGCCCAAAGTTTTTTCCGGGGCGAAAACTTCGGAGCTGTTCAAATCAGCTGTTGCTATACAACAAAGAGAAAAGAAACAGAGCACTACAAACGCGTTCGATGTGAAACAAAACCCAGAGAAATTGTTCAGTTTTTTTGACAGCTCCGTTCACAGTATGACAAGCACCGGAGCCACCCGGGGCTGGTTACATCGAACAAGCCTAATAAAACCGATTTTTTCTTCCAAAACAATCTGACAAGTACTACATTGTGACGTCACACGGGAAATACTTATGTCGTTTTCCATTGGTCTGTTTTTGACGTTTCTTCTTCTACCTCCAATGGAACGGTTTATGATGAAAGTGTCATTCTTCGGACGCTTCTGTTTTCAAAAGGGAACAGTTCTTCTCTTCTCAGTAGCATTCCGTCGGTCAAAATCAACAACATTTTCTTCTCTACAAAAATGAATTCAAATAGTGAACTTCTTTTCTTCATTTTTCATTTTTACAGGTAAAATCCAAGATGCCCCTGCTGAGGGCTGGGTTGTCTCAAGTGAGAGTTGCGGTTTCCTTTCAATCGGAGCCCGATACGTTCGAGAAGTTGAAGCTGGAGAAATTGTTGAAATGACAAGAAATGGTATCCGTACCATTGATATTGTTGGCCGTCCCGATTCCCAAATAAACGCCTTCTGTATCTTTGAATACGTTTACTTTGCCCGAAGTGATTCTATTTTCGAAGGCCAGATGGTATATTCAGTGCGACTGCAGTGCGGTCGTCAATTAGCCAGAGAAGCTCCAATCAAAGCAGACATTGTTAGTTCTGTACCGGAATCTGGAACTGCAGCAGCTCACGGTTATGCCAGAGAGTCTGGACTGCATTTCGCTGAAGTTTTATGCAAAAACAGGTACGTTGGCAGGACATTCATTCAACCCTCGACACGACTCCGTCAATTGGGTGTTGCAAAGAAGTTCGGAGCTTTGTCGGAAAATGTTGAGGGCAAGCGTTTAGTACTTATTGATGATTCCATTGTCCGTGGAAACACAATCGGACCAATTATTAAACTTCTACGAGACGCTGGAGCTGCAGAGGTTCACATTAGAATTGCAAGTCCACCGCTACAATACCCTTGTTACATGGGAATCAATATTCCCACACGCGAGGAGCTCATTGCAAATAAGCTCGATGCAGAGCAGTTAGCTAGACATGTTGGTAAGTTGAAAGGAGCCTTTTTGTATTCGATTAAGCTTCAAAAGTAATGTGTATTCTCTGTTACAGGTGCCGATAGTTTGGCATATTTAAGTGTGGAAGGTTTGAAGAAGGCCGTTCAAATGAATAAAACGAGCTCGAATATTAAAAAAGATGGCTATTGTACTGCTTGTCTGACAGGAGAATATCCTGGAGGAATTCCAGAGGAACTTAGCTGGTAGTAATGTCATTTGCTTGCAGCTTGAAATCTCTTCTATAAATATTATTTAGTATTTATAATCTATTAACAATTATGTAGTAATGAATATAAGCAACATTTATTTAAAAAGAAAAACTAAATCAAAACAAGACAGTACGACCGGATCTTGCATTCAAAATAGAAATGTTCATGTTTTCTGGACGCTACTGTAGTAACATTCACTTTTTCTAAAAATTAAAATAAATAAATATAAGTTTTAAAATTAAAATAACATGTTTTTGTTTCTATTCAAATTTTGTTTACGTATAATAGACCGATAACGGGGACTGGGCTTGTAAGGTTTTGGACAAAACTTAGGATTGGGGTTGGAGTGTTTTTGTTTTTGATAAAAATGGCTTTTATAAGCCAGTTGCCACCACCAGTCGCAGTGCAAATCGAATGTAAAACTAACTAACTTACTTAAGGTGGTGCTATAGTCCGTTGTGAACTTGGGCCTCAATCAACAGTCTCCGCCAGCTAGCTCGGTCCTTAGCTAGTCGTCTCCAGTTTTGCACTCCAAGTTGATTGCGGTCCTCTTCCACTTGAGTGCGCCACCTGATTCGCGGTCTTCCTCTCCTCCTACGGCCATCGGCTCTAAGTGATCGAGCCATCCAAGTCTCCGGACCTTGACCCTTTTGGCTAGGTCCATGTCGTTGTATAACCCGTAAAGTTCGCTGTTATATCTTCTTCGCCATTCCCCTTCAATGCACACGGGGCCAAAGATGACCCGAAGAACTTTCCTCTCGAAACAGCCTAAGGCACTTTCATCCGATTTTGTCAAGGTCCATGCTTCCGCACCATACAGCAGGACTGAGATGATGAGTGTGTTGTACAGTTTTACCTTAGTTGCTCGAGAGAGGGCTTTTCCACTCAATGGATTTCTTAGCCCAAAGAAACAGCGATTAGCAAGAGTTATTTTTCGTCTGATCTCGGCGCTGGTGTCATTGCCAGTGTTTACAGCGGAGCCTAGGTAGACAAACTCCTCTACTACCTCGGAGTTGTATGCGTCAAGTGTGACGTTCTGTCCGAACCGTCGGTGTTGGGTGTCCTTCCTCGAAGACAGCATATACTTCGTTTTTCCCTCATTTACCGCGAAACCCATTTTTGCCGCTTCTGTCTCAATTCTCACAAAGGCGCCATTGACATCACGCTGTGTTCTTCCCATTATATCAATATCATCGGCGTAAGCGAGAAGTTGAACAGATTTTTGGGAGATAGTGCCTCTGGTGTTGACGATGGAGTTCTGCACTATCTTCTTAGGAACGATGTTAAAGAAATCGCACGACAGTGCATCGCCTTGTCTGAATCCTTTTTGACGTCGAAAGATTCCGTAAGCTCGTTGCCAACCTTGATGGAGCAGCGCGAGTTCTCCATCGTCCTTTATTCAATTCGTCGCTGTAGATGCTGTCATACGCGGCCTTTAAATCGATGAAAAGGTGGTGGGTATCGATTTGGAGTCTATTCCAGGATCTGCCGCAACGTGAAAATTTTGTCGATGGTTGACTTTCCACACTGATAAGGACCAATCAGATTGTTGACGAAAGGCTTCAGACGTTCACATATTACGGAAGAGAGGCGATGTAGGCGATGTAGGCGATGTTAAGTAGACTGATTCCTCTGTAGTTGGCATAGAGGATCCATCTTTTTCAGGATCGGGCAAACAATGCTGAGGTTCCATTCATCGGGCATGCATTCTTCTGACCATATCTTATAGATGATTTGATTCATGCTCCTATCTAGCTAGTCGCCTGCTGTTTTGAACAGCTCGGCAGCTAGACCATCTGCTCCAGCGGCTTTGTTGGATTTCAGCCGTGATA
Organism: Sphaerophoria rueppellii; assembly: GCA_920937365.1. Classification (NCBI taxonomy): domain Eukaryota; kingdom Metazoa; phylum Arthropoda; class Insecta; order Diptera; family Syrphidae; genus Sphaerophoria; species Sphaerophoria rueppellii. Next base: position 5,345,142 of record CAKKXW010000001.1, read on the forward strand.
TTGCGGTTTTCACTTCTTGTAGGTCGGGTTGACGGAATTGAACCGATGAATGAATGAATTGTCCGATGAATGTAACACCCTTTGATAAATAGTGGCAATAAACATAAATAGGTAGGAATAGTTGCTTTGCAAATCATTGAAATGGAATGGCATTTCCCATTGATAACTTCGTTGCCAACGCTCTCACGAACAAGTCAAAGTATATTAAGGCAATTAAACGATCTCCCGCTTATTGGAAATGAGTTCCTCTACATGTTTTTTCTGGGTCTACTTTTTTCTAGTTCTTTTATTGCATTAAAAAAAATGTTGCGCATACGCCACAGTATCCTTGTTATGTGTTAAGTGCAGGATAACTTTTGATGAGTGAAAATGAATGCATGCATCTTGATTATAATGAAAATGATTGGAAAATGTCCCTGGAACTGATACAACCTCATATTTGGAACCAGTTTACTTATGTACTCCAATTGATGAAAACGTTGAAGAGAATTGAATTGGAAAAAAAATGGTTCCTTCTATTGAATGCTTTATCTAAGATGTTTTGCAATTTGGACAGTTGTTTTTTCTTATTTTTATTTCATCACAAGCAAAAATAGCACATTTACGGCAGATAAAAGTAAATCAGCAGAGCATTCACTTTTATTAAAAAAAAGGCGATAATTTGATGTCAATGCCATTGCGGACTCTCATCTTTGAATTTAAATAATTCAACTGAAATAAATCCATCAAATCATTCAGTTCAAAAGCAGCACACTGTTCACTTTATTCTTCTTTTTTGTTTAAAATTACAAAACCAGCTCAAGAAATATGCTTAAGAAATTGCAAAATACGAAAACATATTACGATTGCACTGAAAAACTTTGGAAGGGACAAGCAACAAAATTGAGAGTGGGATCAGATGTTTCTTTGGGCAATTGGATAAGAAACGGTTTACTTCATCAACCGGAGCATATATCACAGGTGATATTTTGAGCTTGTTAATAATTTTATTTTGAACTCAAACGTGTAACTTAATAAATTAACAAATTGTTAACAAAGCTAGTGCTGAGAAAAGTGAGCCAAAAAACCTATAGTCAAAAATAACACAATCGTTCTAGTCATTAAAGAAAACACGTCAAAAATAACAGAATCGTTCTAGTCATTAAAGAAAACACGCTTCAAACATTTGACAGTTTATAAGATTTTTTCATAAATCCCGATTCATTTCAAATTTCCGCTTCTTACCTTCCGTTTTCGGATTTATAGTTTCCTGTTCAAACTTCCGTTGTTCAATTTACAAACTGTAGTTTCAAATTTCCTATTTTCTCAATTCAAATACACTGGCACACTGTACGCGGCCTACAAAAACCGAATGGACATAAATTAAATATCAAACGAAAGCATTTCGTGTGTAGATGTGCAGTGACTGTACATTCATCGTCAAACCAGGGGTTTCGTTGTGGTGGCCGTGTAAACTCTAGCACTTCAGAGGCGGCATCTCTGATGGCTGCTTGGCAGTGCTGCCATTGGTTCTCTATATTTGGTGCTAGCACAATCGGAAAAGGATCTAGCAATCTCTTGCGATTATAGCCGTTTGACGTCGAATTTCCTCCTAGCATTTTCGCATGTTGGCCTTGATCGGGATATCCGCATACGTTACTTGGCTACAACAAGGTTGTGGTCCGAGTCGATGTTAGCACCTCGGAATGTGCGGACATCTTGCATGCTAGAGTAGTCCGTTATCGGAGGTGGTGTCGTGCAGGCTATGTCGTCCGATTATTCCACCAAAGATTTCTTCTCTACCAAGGCTTAGCATTAAAATCTCCAAGGACGATTTTAATGTCATAGCTAGGGCATTGCTCATAGGTCTTGTCGAAGAGCTCGTAGAACCTGTCTTTGGTGTCTTCATCCTTTTCCTCAGTGGGGGCGTGAGCGCAGATAAGGCTGTTACTGGTGAATTTACCCCTGATACGGATTATAGTGATGCGCTCATTCACTGAGTTGAAACTGAAGACCTTCCTCCTGAATCGAGTCCCAACTACAAATCCACATCCAAATAGACGCTGATCGCCGTAGTAAATATCACAGTTGTTCATTTTACGTAGGCCCGGACCATCCCATCGCATTTCTTGGATGGCAGTTATATCTGCTTTATAGCAGTCAAGGACTTCCGCTAGTTGTTCGGCTGCACTTGGTCTGTTAAGGGACCTAACATTCCAAGTGCAAAACCGAAATTCGTTGTCCTTAAATCGTTTGCGTGGGTCGTCATTATTTATTCCGTCCGTATCCGAGGCTTGTTGGTGGTTCGGAACCATGTCTTCTTTATGTGGCCGAGCAGTCACCCGATGCACGAACCCCAACCTGGAGGGCCAGGTCTTTAGTTTAACTCTAAGACGAAGAGCCGGCCAAACCACTCCTTATAGGCCTGGGCTGCGAATATGTCGTAGTAGCCCTATAAGGTGTTCACTAAGTAGTTCATCCTGACTGGAACTTTAGACGCCACCGTTGATTCCATCTTGGGAGTTCTTCTGCTGCCGCCTGTTGAAGAGGAGGCATGCCTTAGTGGACGCATACCTCCTCCCCCTCTCTCTCTTTGCTGCCGCCAACAACTTCCCACTGGGGTTGGAACCCAATCATCGGTTGAAAGTACTGGGCACCCGATGTTCACCACGGGGAGGTGGAGAGTAGGAGTTGATAGACAGAGGTTTTAGTGGACGCTTGTGTCCACTTGAATGCACGTGTCTACCCTTCGAACATCAATATCAAACATTTCAGTTAAATGAGCATCGTTATAAAACCCATTTACCTATCAGAATTTTCTGTTTGGATGCATGCACAGTTTAAAACTGTCATTTCATAATTTAAAATACACACATGTTATATAAAACAATCGTAACTGTTGAGTCTCTAAACGTTATGTGTATTCCAGAAGCTTTTGACAAAGTATACTTTGCTCAAAAACTTTGAAGAACGAAAGTTAAAAGAAATCACTATTTGCACTTATTGTTACGAATGATTATGCATTTTTCATCTTGCAATCAAAATCTACTTCACATTGTAAAGATAACAAAAGCTATTATTTGAACGTTCTAATATGAAAAATAGAATTCAACTGATAGCTAGTTATGTGCATAATGATAAAAATGATGAGCTATCATCAATAACAATAATTTATATTAGCGTGTGCTCAAAATGTACGTACGAACGAGCAAAGTAGAATACAATTCGAATGCAATCGAACTTGCCACAAGAGTCGCAGACGCTGGCGAAAACGGTCTTGATACTACATTTAAACTTTTAATAAGTGTATTGTGATTCCAGTTGATATTTTGCATTTGGTTCGGGGAAAATGTACAAGAAAATTATCGAAACACGTACAGACTTTGATTCAGAAGCAAGGATATGGAACGGTCCCAAGATAAAGAAACAAGTTGGTCCTGATGTTTCTATAGGCCGTTGTGTAGTTGAAAGTTTATTACATTCACCTGGTCAAATAGCACAGGTAGGAATATTTGAGTTGATCATATTAAAACATCGTCAGTGAAAGAGGGTGTCGTGTATCTATCACACGACACCCTCTTTCACAACACACATAAAAAGTAATAAGAGTTTATTTATTTTTTTTTATTTCATTTAGCTATAATTGAGACAAACTTTACCAATTATGAAGAGAAATTCCAAGACTTTGATCTAAAAATTGTCCCCGACATAAGATGTCATACTAGAGAGTAGCCAGTGGAGAGGTTGCATATTCGGATTTAGAAATTTTTAGTGTTATACCCTGCATTATCAACTGCAACGATTGGGACTCAGATTTCGGACAAGATGGAAGAATTCCTTGTGTGGAACAAGCTCAAATTTGCTGATAGTAGGAAATCTGAATGGACGAGTGGGTACAATAGAAGGGGATGAAAACGAAAGAAGAGATATAGTGAGACAATCCAAGGGCAAGACAAAAAATAATAATGAAAATCAAATACTTGATCCTTGCAACTCCTTTGGATTTCGAATTCTCAATGGAACTAGTGATGGAGATCCACTTGGTGAACATACTCACTTACTTACTTAAGGTGGCGCTACAGTCCGTTGTGGACTTGGGCCTCGATCAACAGTCTCCGCCAGGTAGCTCGGTCCTCTCTCGAGCAGCTAAGGTCAAACTGTACAACACACTTATCATCCCAGTCCTGCTGTATGGTGCGGAAGCATGGACCTTGACAAAATCGCCTTAGGCTGTTCCGAGAGGAAAGTTCTTCGGGTCATCTTTGGCCCCGTGTGCATTGAAGGGGAATGGCGAAGAAGATACAACAGCGAACTTAACGGGTTGTACAACGACATGGACCTAGCCAGAAGGGTCAAGGTCCAGAGATTGGTGGTCGGTCATTTAGAGCGAATGGACACCAATGCTCCGGCCCGGAAAACCTTCGACACTATTTCCGAGGGACGAAGGAGGAGAGGAAGACCGCGAATCAGGTGGCGCACTCAAGTGGAAGAGGACCGCAATCAACTTGGAGTGCAAAACTGGAGACGACTAGCTAAGGACCGAGCTAGCTGGCGGAGACTGTTGATTGAGGCCCAAGTCCACAACGGACTGTAGCGCTACCTTAAGTAAGTAAGTAAGGTTGACTTTCCAGGCCTGAAGCCACTTTGATAAGGACCAATCAGATTGCTGACGAAAGACGTTCACATATTACGGCAGAGAGGATCGTGTAGGCGATGTTTAGTAGACTGATTCCTCTATAGTGGGGCAGTTTAGAAGATCTCCATTTTTCAGGATCGGGCAAACAATGCTGAGGTTCCATTCATCGGGCATGCATTCCTCTGACCATATCTTACAGATGATTTGGTGCATGCTCCTATCTCGCTCGTCGCCTGCTGCTTTGAACAACTCAGCAGCTAGTCCATCTGCTCCAGCGGCTTTGTTGGATTTCAGCCGTGATATTACCGTTTTTACTTCTTCTAGGTAGGGTTCGTCGTCGCCGTTATACAATCTACAGAAGTGGTCTTTCCAAATACCCAGCATTGACTGCGATTCTACTATGATGTTCCCTTGTTTATCTTTGCAGGCATCGGTTCTTGCTCGATGACCTTGAGCCAGCTGTTTAACCTTTCGGAAAAATCTCCGAACTTCATTCCTGCTGTTGGCTCCCTCAACATCCTCGACCTGACGATTCTCATGCTCGTTCTTTTTTCTCCTGAGAAGCCAGTTCCTTTCTCCTCTTTCACTCGTAGAGCTCTCGAACAGCTCTTGTCCTTCTATGCAGCGCCGCTTTGTATGCCTCCTGCTTGACTGCATGGGCCTGCCTGCATTTTTCGTCAAACCAGGGGTGGCTGTGTTAAACCCAGCACATTAGAGGCGGCTTCTTTTCTGTTTTCTGGCAATGTTGCCACTGGTCTTCGATACTTGATGTTGGCGGAAAAATAGAGGTTACTTGACACTCGATCAGAGAAAATTCTGGCGATCTCTTGCGATTGTAGCCGTCCGATCCGACGTCGAACTTTCTTTCAGCATTTCCGTTGGCCGTTTTCGGGATATTCGTAGCACTACCTTGGCTACGACAAGGTTCGAACATCTAAAATGCTGGACAAGTGCCTTCCGTCGATCGCAATGTGATCAATCTGGTTGACGGTTGATTGATCAGGAGATCCCCATGTAACTGCTACCACTACATTTCGCCCCGCAGCAAAATCGATCATCCTGAATCCGTTATCGGAAGTGGTCTCGTGCAGGCTGTGCTTTCCGACTGTTCCACCAAAGATGTCCTCTTTTCCCAGCTTTGCGTTAAAATCGCCGAGGACAATTTTAATGTCATTACTAGGACATTGCTCGTATGTTTCGTCAAGGAGCTCGTAGAACTCGTCTTTGGTGTCGTCCTTTTTCTCTTCTGTGGGGGCATGCGCACATATTAGGCTGATGTTGCCGAATTTAGCCTTGATTCGGATTGTCGGGATGCGTTCGCTTACACATTTGAAGCTCAAGACTTTTTGTCTGAGTCTACTTCCCACTACGAATTCGCATCGAAAGAGTCTCTGTTGTTGCTCTTGGTAACAATCACCATAGTAGATGTCGCAGTTTCTCTTCCTCCTTTTACCTGGTCCATCCCATCGCATTTCCTGGATAGCGGTAATATCTGCTTTGTAGCATTTGAGGGTCTCCGCTAACTGTTCGGCAGCACGCGATCTATTAAGGGACCTAACATTCCACGTGCATATCCGAAATTCGTTGTCCTTTATACAACCCCCAACCTGGAGTACCAGGTTAACTTAATATACAAATATTGTAAAATAGCATTAAAATATAGGAATAGGATTATAAATGGAAATTTTTAATTAATAAATAATCAAACAAATTTGTCAATCGGGCAGACGGCGAATAGCCATGCATTATTGTTCTAAAATTATATATTTTATATGTATTAATTAATTATCTCTATATATATAGAAATTAATGTGTGTTTGTTTGTATGTCTCTTATAGACTACGAAATGGCCCAACAGATATTTGTGAAATGTTCATGGTTGGTATTGTTGTATTCAGTGATGATTTCTGTGAAAAAAAAAATTGGAAAAACCTCATGGAAGAGTGAGAAAACTGGAAAAACCAAACAAAGGTCGGAAATTAGATTTTTTTTGCTTGGAATTTTTTGGTTCAAAATGGGTTTTAAAATGGAAAAATAGAAAGTTCTTGAAGAAAATCTTGGAAAACTCATTGGTTTTCAAATGGAAAATTGCATGAAATTGTGGATGCATTGGTTTTCAAGGGGAAAACTGGAAAATTCCAAAATGGGTGCTCGAATGGAACTCAGATCATTCGTTTTCAAAGGGAAACTGGAAAATTTATGAGATGGGGAACTGGTAAGCAAGAAAAAAAAAAATTATAAAAGTGGAAAATTTGAAATGCAAAAAATTGGTTGCGGGTTACGGGTAATAAGTAGTGGGTTTCTGGCTAATGGTGTAGTAAGCGTGTAGAAATTACTAGTAGCGGGTAACAGAGTAGTGTCGTAACGGGGTAGCGGATATGGGTAGACGTACTAGGTAGCACAAGGAGTAACGTTTAAAGGGCAGTGGGTAGTTTGGTAGAGGGTTATCAATTATCGATTAAAGCAGTACGGAGTCTGCAGGGTCAGCTAGTTTGTAAATAAAATTACTTACTTACTTACTTACACAGACAAGAATTAAATTTATTGATTTTGTTTGCAGATTTGTGACAATAATGGAAAACAATACACCAATGAAGAAATTCTTACTATGAGCATTCGGATAGCCCAACACCTTGAAGACCTTGGCATTCAGCAAGAAGACATTGTTGGCATTTGCGCTTCAAATACGGACTTTTTGGCTCCATTAGTTTTTGGAACCCTATTGTGTGGGGCCATTTTAAGTACTTTGGATACTTCTTTTGACAAAGGTTTGAAAATAAGTGATCCAATTTGTTTGAATTCTATAATTCAACTTTTTTTTGCCAATAGATGGCGTTCGACATATCTTCAATATCACGAGACCGAAAATAATGTTCTGCGATGGCGGAATATATCAAATTGTTAAGGAATCGTTTGCAGAGATTGATCCTTCTATTATGATTTTTACCATGAAGGACCATTTAGAAGGAGTGAGAAGAATCGAAGAATTGCTTCAACCTACAGAAAAAGAAGCAATGTTCGTTGTGAAACCACTGAAACGGGGAAGTAGTCAAACAACGGCTATTTTATGTTCTTCGGGAACAACTGGACTTCCCAAAGGAGTATGCATGTCCCATGAAAGCTTGATTAATGCACTTATTTTGTAAGAAATACGTTTACTAAATCGATATAATCTTCATAGCCAAATATTCTTTTTTAGTAAATTATCTCCAGATGACAAACTTCTGTGCTTTAGCTCAATTTACTGGGTTTCCGGAATCATATGTCTTCTTCATGGAACCATGACTGGTTGCACAAGAATTATTACAGACCAGAAGTTTTCTCCTGAATTGTTTTTAAAAATGATAGAACAATACAAAATTAATGTTCTATTTACACCACCATCACAAATGGCAATGACAATCCAGTGCCCAGATTTTACGACGAGAAATCTCAGTTCTGTGGAAACGTATCTTTGTGGTGGAAGTGCTGTTCCGTTTGCGGTTGTTCAAGAATTTGCTAAACATGTCAAAGGATGTCAAATGATTACTGGATATGGCATGAGTGAGCTTGCGGGTGGTTGTTGTTTTGGAGTTCCCACAAAGCCTGGAGAAAACGGAAAACTAATGCCCAATATGACTGTGAAAATTATTGACGACAATGGTAAGAAGCTTGGAATTGGGGAACGAGGGGAAGTTTGCATTAAAGCACCATTTCCTTGGGCTGGATACTTTAAGAATACAGAAGCCACAAATCAAATTTATGATAAGGATGGATACATTCATTCGGGCGATATTGGTTATTTCGATGAAAGCGGTTCACTGTTTATTGTCGATCGAAAGAAGGACATTTTGAAATATAATAATTTCCACTTCTTTCCTAGTGAAATAGAAGAAGTTATCATGGAAATGCCTGATGTGGTGGAGGTGTGTGTTTGTGGAATTCCCGATATTATTTCTAGTTTTCTGCCAAGTGCTGCCGTAGTCAAGGTTCCAGGAAGCAGTCTTACTGAAGATGACATTATTAAATACGTAGCTGGAAGGATGGCGCACTTTAAACATTTGCACGGTGGAGTGTATTTTATGGATTCTCTGCCAAAAACAGCTTCGGGAAAGAATATTCGTGCAAAGGTTACAATAGTTGTAGAGTCCTTGTATAACCAGCGTAAGGGATAAACATTTCAATAAACAAAAAGCTTGAAACAACAGTTTTATTTAAACAAAATGTGTAAGGCAAAAAATGTTGTCCATGATTGAAACAGTGTGTCTTTCAGATGTTGCTTAGTTCTCAAAAAATGGAAGCAGAAGAATTATGTCTACATATTAACTATCTTTGTTACAAGCTTCTGGACTATAAATTAAGCTATCATGATTTTTAAGTAGGCAAATAGTTTCAATTAAGCACTTTACTCTCCTGAAAATTGACACTGAACCTGGGGCCTCATTATGGGATTCGCGGCGAATAGTTTTGCTAGCGGCCACTGATCAGTTATAACAAGATGGGAAAGCTTGCTGTCAAAATGATATTTGCCTGCAAGCTAAGGAGCAGGTTAGCTGTAAGATTGTGCGTTTTATTGTTGATACAATTGCCTACATAATAAAAAGCAAGTTTGCTGCAAGAGTATGTGTGTATGAAAAAAATAAGTTTTGGGGTATTTGGAGGGTAAAACGTAAGTAGGTTTCCAATCTTGTTATTACTGATCAGTGCTAGCGGCTTTGACATTATTTTAATTATTGCTTTTGCTTTCGCCTTCATCATTTTGAATTCGACAAATTAACGAATTTGAAAGCGAATTTGCTAGCGAGTTGAAATCCGACAGCGGACTCACAGGCGAAAGAGTGTTTATTACAGTGCTACCAGTACCACATGGACTCTACAGTCGAAATGGACTCGTTTCTGCCTTGACTCCGGAATTCATTTTTATCACGTTTGACTGGTTTTTTTTTGCAGATACAAATAGGTACAATTACTAAGAATTTTATAGTTTGGAAGAAAAGATATTCACATGCTTAAATCATTATTTCTTGTCCTAAACGCTTGTATTTCGAATATTCAAAGTCAAACCATACAATTAATTTCTTGTATGTTAAAAATTAAAAAAAGGATATGATTTCTGCAAGAGTTTATTTATTGACTCGTTGACTCGTTTTTCAAGTTTCTGGGACTCGAAAACATTTTTCCCTGTGGCAACACTGTTTATTATAATTTGTGTTTGTGTTATGTAACACTGCAGTTAGGCTGCGTCCAGAGACAAAAGGAGATCGGAAACTGACTTACGATTCAGTCCCTAGATCCCGCAATTTTCCTATTTCTTTTTCTTTTCGTCTACATGACTGCATGTGGATGTGAGTTACAAAAACAAAGAGATGAGGTGATATTTTTCTATTTTTACATTTTCTCTTTTGTTTGTTTTCGCATTTTCAAATTTAACGTGAATTGCTCATTAAATAAGAAGTACAGGAAGGGGTCTTATGAAAAAGAATTGAAGCATTTTTCTAACTAGTATGAGTTTCACAAACACAAAGGCATTACAACAGGGCTGGTCTGCAGTTGAATGGTTTATCTCAGGGGCGCCAAGCGAAAATTGATTGAATCTAGATTTCATCGACTATGCTTCAACTTTTTTTCAATCTCACTTCTGTTTTTAGAATGCATGGTGTTTTCATAAATTTTAGCTTGGAAGAAACTGTCAATTTGACAGCCTTGTTTCCAATTTGGTGTTTCGATTTATTTTTCTTCCAACACATCAGATATACATACATATTTCTGATGACAAAAAAAATGTGTTATTTTTCCACTATTCCAATATTTAATGATAAGAAAGCAATTGAGTGGAAAAGCCCTTTCTCGAGCAACTAAGGTAAAACTGTACAACACACTCATCATCCCAGTCCTGCTGTATGGTGCAGTAGCGTGGACCCTGACAAAATCGGATGAAAGTGCCTTAGGCTGTTTCGAGAGGAAAGTTCTTCGGGTCATCTTTGGCCCCGTGTGCATTGAAGGGGAATGGTGAAGAAGATACTACAGCGAACTTTACGGGTTGTACAACGACATGGACCTAGCCAGAAGGGTCAAGGGCCAGAGACTCAGATGGCTCGGTCATTTAGAGCGAATGGACACCAATGCTCCGGCCCGGAAAGCTTCGACACTATTCCCGAGGGACGTAGAAGGAGAGGAAGACACTCAGGTGGCGCACTCAAGTGGAAGAGGACCTCAATCAACTTGGAGTGCAAAACTGGAGACGACTAGCTAAGGATCGAGCTAGCTGGCGGAGCCTGTTGATTGAGGCCCAAGTCCACAACGGACTGTAGGTTATTTATTGGACTGAAGCCACTGATCACTTAAACCAAGATTGGAAACCTTGCTGTCAAAATGACATTTGCCTACAAGCTAGGGGAGTAGGTTAGCTGTAAGAGTATGCGTGTGATACAAACTTAAAGACACAGGTTAGCTGTAAGAGTATGCGTTTTATTGTAATAATGATACAATTACCTACATAATAGCTGCGTTTTTTTAACACAATGATCCAGATCAGATCATTGATTTATATGTGTAACAACAACAAAATGAAATTCTGCTTTTCACTTGGATAAATTTTTGTGAACCAAAAATTAGTTCTTCTTCCGCACACAAGTTGAAACGTTGGCGTATATTTTTAATGAAAACCGTGCTGCCACTTTCACACATTCATCTATCCGGTAATGAAATATTGTTCAATTACACAGCAAAAACTTTTCCCCTAAAAAAACAACATAATAATCGTTGAAAAAAAATGTCGTAGGGCAACTTCGATCGGAATGAAAACAAAAAAATAATACAAACATCTGCCAAACTCGAAGTAAAAGAGAAATTGATGATAGAAGCTGTTTTATTTTCATGATCTGATCCGGATCAGATCATCGTGATAATAAAACGCAGCTAATAAAGCAAGTTTGCTGCAAGAGTATGTGTGTATGAAAAAAAATAACTTTTGCGGTATTTGGAGGGTAAAACGTAGGTATGTTTCCAATCTTGTTATAAAGTGATCACTGACTGAAGCTTTTTCTTTAGTTTCATTTATGTTCAATTTTGATGTCGGAAATTCGACTGCTTGATACATTTGCTGCCTTTACGCAATTTTACTTTTTTGCTATCTTTCTGAACATATCCCTCTTTTGCTCATTTTTACTCACCTTTCGTACGTAAAAACTACAAATTATCAAATTTACCGGTTAATTTTTTCCCCGGATGGGGTGCCTTATGTCGTTTTCCATTGGTCGTCTAGAAGCATGTTTTTGTAAACCATAGTAAAAAATAGCAAATACATGAACCGCTAACTGTCAAAAAAAAAAAAAAATCCAGAGGTATCTGAAAATTTTTGGTATACCTAGGGTATCCGAGTGTTCAGCTGATCAACATATGATTTTTTTGCCTTGACTTGTCTGGCGCGCAATTTCATCAGCTTCCAAATTAAAAGAAAATTGAAAGAAATATAAGCAGATGACTATCGATCTGATTTTAAACAATACTTGCTATAATTTAGATGACTCGGAAGAAGTTTGCCAACGGATTCACGGCCATAAACAATTTTTTGTTCTCAAGCGTGTGATTTGTTGTTTTTTTTTCATAGACGTTTTGACAGCAATCTGGATACAGGTATCTGTCTCGTCCAAAAAGATATCCCAGATACGGGTATCCCAGATAGCCTATCCGATATATGATTGAACGTAGCCAATGTGAACATCGTCAATAGCTTTGTTCAGCGAGAAAAAAAGACTGCACAGTACAGCACTGCTTCATGAGAAATGTCAGAACAGTTTGGAACATTTTAGAACACAAAATGTGTTCTACCTAAAAAGATGGAACAGAAAATCCTGTCCAAAACTGTTCTAGACAGACTCAATGAACACCAAATCAGAACAGTTTGGAACAGCCAATGTGTCAATGAACACCAAAAAGCTGTACTTTTCTGTTCCAAAGTGTGCAGAACAGTGTCGCTGAACATACCTAATAAGTACAGGAAGCGGTGTTAGCTACATGTCCAGTGTACGTGAGTGAAGCAACAGAAATGGCTGATGATGTCCATTTTTTGGGTTTGAGCTGTCAATTTTTAGGGTATGTGCTGTCAAACTTTGACTGTGTTGTCAGTCGAGTTCAGGGGTGTATTATTTTTGTTCGCGATGGTAAGGCGCTGCAATTCGTTGAGTTTCCGTAGTGTGCACGGTTGTTTTGAATAGTTCTTCCATCGTGTTTTGTTTCGAAACGTTTTTATTTGTCGGTTGTATTACAATAGGCGTAATAAACGTGATGAATTATGGATGAAAAATCTAGAAAATGTACTGGAAAATAAAAAAATGAATCACTAAAAACCGTGCAGTGCACCTTTAGTGTTAAAACACCATGCTTCCTAAAAAAGAATTGAGATTGAAACAAAAAGTTGAAGCAAAATCGATGAAATCTTGATTTAATCAAATTACTAGTTACTAGTTTTATTTTCTTGTTCACTGAACGCGTCAAACAAATCGGCTACTAAATTCGGAAAATGCTTTCTCATATTTACCCAACCGGCTGTAGCTTTAATTTGCTTGGCATTAAGCATTATAAAATCGATGGTTTTCATTTTCAATTTCTCGGCATTATAGCGATCAGCAATGATGAATGTTTCACAGGCGTTTTCATTGGTCAGTCCCAGATGTAATGTCTTCTCACAAATTAATTTCAATTCATTCAAAAGATACTTATCAGCAGCAAATATGAGGCGGTCGGCCATTCCTTGAACATTCGGTGCCTTTCCTGTATAAATGAAGTGAAGCATCTCCTTAACAACATCTGCATCAATATCGGTTATAGGTACTTGATTTGATTTTTGTTCCTCGAATTCGTGCTCGAACATTGCAGCGAAAACAACACTCCGAGCAGTTAAGATGATTTTGTGAACTGGGAATTCCTGACTTCCTACTACTAGTGTAGCGTCACTGAACTTTGTTGAGTCGAAGAAATTACTTAAATTATCAAAACGCATTGATCTGGGTATTTTAATCTGTTCATTGAAAGGACTTGAATTTGTTTGAAGATTTGATAGAATTTCAAGTCCACATAATATTGTTAGTGTGCCATTGGGTACATAATATTGCTCATTACGTTGAATACAACTTCGTTCTAATTTACCACTGCACTCTCCATTCACATAAAAACTGCGAAACGATCTTTCAGTGTTGTGAAGCCTAACCTGCCTACCTTTGGAGTTCAATAAAAAAAGTGAACAAATAGCATCCACTTTCGATTGATTTGAACTTGAAGGCAGTGATTTCAGCTTGATAACTAGCTCTATATATTCTTCGTATTCCGCCGATCTTCCACGTGGGTAAACAGTTATCATCCATTCTGATTCGTGTTTTGGTACAAGTGAAAATACAACAGATTGCAAGCTTTGATTTTGTTTGCAAGGTAGCTGTAAAAAGTTGTCTATAGACCACTTAAAATTAAATTTGATAACACTTGATTGTGTGCGGGAACTTTTATCAGCAAACAATGGGGATGAGCAGTTTTGCTTGGATTGCAATTCTAATTCATCTTTATTGTCCATTATTGTTGATATTTTCTATTTCCTTGGTCTGCTTTAAGCTCTTGGTTCTCAGGATTCGTTAATGACTGAATGCAAATAAAAATAATAATAATCAAATCAAAATTTATAAAGGAGCGAACTTACATTTACCAGAGAATGCGGAATGCGTCGGATATTTGTTTGAAATAGATTGGAGAAAGGGAAAGCCGAAACAGACATGGGAAAGCCCCTTATAGGCGTTTTTCTTTTTATATCTGAACAGGAATTGAACTGCCAAACTCAGTGATCACTTTATAACAAGATTGGAAACCTACCTACGTTTTACCCTCCAAATACCGCAAAAGTTATTTTTTTTTATACACACATACTCTTGCAGCAAACTTGCTTTATTATGTAGGCAATTGTATCATTATTACAATAAAACGCATACTCTTACAGCTAACCTGTGTCCTTAAGTTTGTATTACACGCATACTGTTACAGCTAACCTGCTCCCCTAGCTTGTAGGCAAATGTCATTTTGACAGCAAGGTTTCCAATCTTGGTATAAGTGATCAGTGGCCAAACTCATGTGGCTTTTCTTACAACCAAGAAGAATTGCTAGTAAAATTTAATTTTTTTTTTGCGTGTAAGAAATGTGCGAAAATGAATCAATCCCTTTTTTGAATGTCTATGGTATTGGTCAGCTGTAAAATCGTTTTGTCCATGATAATTACAACAATAGAAAACTCAAAAATGTCAAACTCGTAATATAAATATGTGTAAAATCCGTGTACAAATATGTGTAAATCCGTCTCCAAAAAGAGATTCATGTTAAAATTATTCCTTCGAGAAGTAAATTCAATTTCATTATAAAAGAAAAGGAAAAAAAATGCCAATTTTACATCACGGATCAATTCTTGGGTTGTAAGAAATGTCACATCAAAACTGTGTATCATTTTTATGGGATTTTACATTCAACCACCACGAATCGCTACTAAAATTCAATGTTTTTTGGGTTCAATGTAATTTGTTAAGCCAAAAGTAGCAATCTCTTTTTTGAATGTGTGGGTGAAAGGTATCAAAACAGATTTATGATTGAATATTCTTCAATTTAAAATGTTTAATAAATTGAATTTAAACACAATTCGTAAATTTATATTCGGCAAAATAATTTTTTATGCAAATCTTGCAACAAACTCCATTCGTTTTGAATATTAAAAAATATCTCGTTGTATGTGTTAAAATACGTGTGAGAATATGTGTAAATCTGTCTCCAAAAAGAGATTTTAGAGAAATCAATTCTTCAAGTAAAAAATTCAATACTTTTTCCAATGTAATTCATTTAAGGGGAAAAAATTGCCACAGATCCGTGAAGAATCAATTTCTTGGCCCAATGTAAAATCCCATTAGTTTAGTGTGTTCATCAAAGTTATGTTACTTTTTTCGTTCAGAGCACTAATTCTGAGTGTTCAGAGCACTGATCAGTTATAACAAGATTGGAAACCTACCTACGTTTTACCCTCCAAATACCTCAAAACTTGTTTTTTTTTTTTTTCATTCACACATACTCTTGCAGCAAACTTGCTTTTTATATTATGTAGGCAATTGTATCATTATATTACAATAAAACGCATACTCTTACAGCTAACCTGCGCCTCTTAGTTTGTCATTTTGACAGCAAGCTTTCCCATCTTGTTATAACTGTTCAGTGGTTCAGAGTTCAACCGACGCGCTCGGAAAATAGACACAGAGCATTATGTATATGAATGAATAAAATGTATGCTTGATTTAGTTTTGCCTGCATATGTGATTTTTAAGGCGAGCGTGAATTATATGAATTCGAAATGCAAAATTGATCATCTATTTTAGTTCTTGTCGGAAAAATCGAATTGCTGTATAAGAGCATGTAACGCTTCGTTACACTATGTTCAGAAAGTTCTGAATACTCAGAGCAGAGCTCTGACCCATAAAAGAAAAACGCCTGAAGAAATCCGAATAAAAGACATTAGTTTGAGAAGCTATGGGTGCTTCCTTTCTTGTCATCTGTCACTTTGACAAAAAAAAAAAAAAACTGAAGGCAGATAAGAAAAACCTTTCAAATCTACTTAAAATAATCAAATTCATTTCATTTTTAACATAATTAATTCCCACTTAGCTAATTATTGCGTAAAAAGTAAAATGTCAATCTACCAAGACTTGCCCGATGTAAGTTGATTCATTATTTTCTTGTACTGTACCTACAAATCGAGAAATGTCTTCCAAAAGGAACACCCACGAAAGCTAATCCCACAACTATGTCGACAATTCTACCATTTGGGTTGGGTAACTGGCACTGGTGGTGGCATCACTATGAAACTAAAGTAAGTAATCATTCGTTGCATCTGTTCACTATTAAATGTTCATTTTTCGAAAGCAATGAAATCTACATTGCACCTTCTGGTGTCCAGAAAGAAAGAATTCAACCTGAGGACCTCTTTGTTCAAGACATCGACGGCAAGGACATTCAACTGCCCCCGGAGTACAAACAGTAAGTAACAAAGAAAAGTACCACTTTTGGAATTAAATAAGTAATTATGAACTAGATTGACCAAGAGCCAGTGCACTCCATTGTTCATGTTGTCCTACCGGCATCGTGGAGCACAAGCTGTTATACACACCCATTCTCAACATGCCGTTATGGCCACTCTCCTATGGCCAGGCGATGAATTTCGTTGCACCCATTTGGAAATGATTAAAGTAAATCATGTAATTGTTATGTTATTAAATTTTTTTTGAAATTTTGAATTCTAGGGAATCTATGATGACGAGAGGAAGTGCCATTTACGTTACGATGAACAACTAGTCGTCCCAATCATCGATAACACACCCCATGAAAAGGATCTCGCCGAATCGATGTACGCGGCAATGATGAAGTATCCCGCCTGCAGTGCCATCTTGGTACGACGTCATGGCGTCTACGTGTGGGGCAACAGTTGGCAAAAAGCCAAAACTATGTATGTCTCATTCGTTTAAAAATTTATGTGTGTTTTGTTTTTGAATTGAAATTAAATTTCATTTTATCTTCTTACATCTCCTCAGGGCCGAATGCTATGATTATTTGTTTTCAGTTGCTGTCGAGATGAGGAAGTGTGGTCTTGATCCTGAAAAAATTAACTTGTAAACGTGCCGGCGGCGTTGAGTGGCTGTGATTTTTCGCATTCTTCTTTAAATGTTTAATATTTTTCTTGAGAGTTTTTTATTGTATAAACTTGATGCATTTATGTTCGATAAAGTGACTTCGTTATCTAGATTTTTACTTTGATATTTTTTTGGTAAGAGTTACACAACGTGGTAATGTCGTCTGTTGATGCATAAAAAATAAAATAAATGCTTGTTCCGTGATGTGTGTATTTTTGTTTTGAAACCGATTTCATATTAACAAAGTTTGTTTGTTTACTTTTTTGTGAGTGAAACAGAACTGTTTACAAAGTTTATTTCAATATTCCAATTCTAAAATAAAATACTTACTTGGTAGTTGTTGATTGAGTTTGGAAGTCGACATAACTCGATCTAGAGAATATGATGAGAATATTCTTACGGAAAATACTTTGCAGCGTTTGTGAGGAAGGATTTTGGAAGCCTTGCGGTGTGAAATTGGATGCACTATCCCACCTGTGGTGGTTAGGTTGGAGTGGCTGTCTAGATTTTATTAGGTTTGTTCGATGTAACCAGCCCCGGGGCGCTCCGGTACTTATCGTGCTAGGTATGTTCAGCGACACTGTTCTGCACACTTGTTTGGAACAGAAAAGTACAGCTTTTTGGTGTTCATTGACACATTGGCTGTTCCAAACTGTTCTCATTTGGTGTTCATTGAGTCTGTCTAGAACAGTTTGGAATAGTTTTGGACAGGATTTTCTGTTCCATCTTTTTATGTAGAACACATTTTGTTTTCTAAACTGTTCCGAACTGTTTTGACATTTCTCATGGAGCTGTGCTGTACTGTGCTGTCTTTTTTCTCGCTGAACAAAGCTATACTGTGAATGGAGCTGTGAAAAAAACTGAAAGATTTATCTAGGTTTGGTTTCACATCGACCGCGTTAGTACTCTTTTTTTTTCTCTTTGTTGTATAGGAACAGCTCCGAAATTCTCGCCCGAAAAAAACTTGTGGCGATTCAGAGCCCTCCCGGTGCAAGCACTGAATACACATCGAACACGGTGGAAATGCACCGGGGCGAAATCAGAATAGAACGACCCAGAGCGCACATCGAACAAACCTACTAACTCACTTAGACCCAGAGTATATCTAATAATGAGTAGGGATTATTAGATATACTCTGCTTAGACCTCATGGGTCCATTGTGATACCACTAAGGAAGTAACTCATAGGAGAGTAATAAACTTATACAGATCATTTTGTACTTTTAATGAAGTTAGAGAGATATTTTGTGTTGCGTTGCCAGTTGACTGGTATTATCGAAGAAGGGATTACCGAGATAGTTATTCTTTGTATTGGAGAGCGCCGGACATGTATACAGAAGGTGTTGGACTGTTTGCTCTTCCTCCTCGCCCATGCAGGTTTAACAGAAGTCGTTTGCGTAGACCCCTAGCCTTTGAAATGGAATCTTCTTCCCCTAAACATTTTATAGCTTGAAGGGGTCCTCGATAAATGGACTATCCAACACAAAAAGAATTTTACAACTCGAACCAGTAGTTTTTGAGATTAGCGCGTTCAAACAAACAAACTCTTAAGCCTTATAATATTAGTAAAGATTAAGTTGCGTATTTATTTGGTATTCTCTTAACTAGAAACATCTTTAATACTTAGATACTTTACTTACTAATCAAACTCACAATCCATGAAGGATCTCAGCCTGAGATATTGCAGCCTTCCATCGTCAACGTTCCCTCGCATGCACTCTTCATTCACCGAAACTAAGCGCTCTGGCATACACAGTCACTTGGACCTTGTACCGTAGATTCGGTCTCCCTTGTCATCTCGAACCTGGGGGCTGCGATGAGAAGAATTTCTTGGCAAGAGCGTTGTCGTCCATTCGCTCGATGTGGCCGAGCAAATGTAGTCGTCTTTCCTTGGCCTTCTGGATTACATTCACATATCGGTATAGCTCGTACAGTTCTCGGTTGAACCTTCTTCTCCATTCGCCATCGTCGCATACGGGCCCGAAAATCCGTCGAAGAATTTTTCTTTCGAAAGTACCCAGTATCAATTTAACTTATCGTACAGCACTTGGCGCCATAGAGTAGGACTGGTTAAATCAAAGTTTTGTATAGCAGACACTTTGTCTTTCGAGTGAGGAGTTTTGAACCCAGTTGTTTTGCCAAACCGAAGCAACAGCGGTTCACTTGGGTAATTTTTCTTCGGATCTCGATTATGGTGTCGTTTGTGGGATTGATTTTTGTTCCAAGGTAGGTGAACTACTTAACTCCCTCGAAATCGCTGCTACCAACAGTGACGTTTTGTCCTAGGCTGCTGCGGTTTGTCTCAGAGTGGTATTCTTAGAGCTCACTTGGCATGCTTGCATGTGCACAGTTAGGTGAAGTCGGATTAGGGCGGTAGTTCTTGCTCATCGAAAACCAAACGTATCAAAAGAAAAATCTACATCATGCCAAGATTTGGATTTGTTCAGAAACTGCGGACGGACATCTTTTCTAGCTTTACCAGCTTTCAAGGACGATGGATGTTGTGATCGCCTGAGGTACCTATTACTCCTTTCGCGAACTCCTTGACAGATCGCGTACATCTTGTAATTATGGGCGATTTGTCCCAGATGTGACTTACGTTTCTTGGTTACACAAAACTTTTTAAGTTGGCACTATAATCTTCCCCACTCGCCGCCATGGTCTTTCAAATTCAAAACATTACTTAGACTTTTTGCATGTTTATTCAATTGGTAAATACCGTAGGTTTAAGTAACATCTGTAATTATTTAAATTCGTGGTGCATGTAACTTAGCGTTTATGTATATTCTTATCCCTATATTTTTATATTAAAACTGTGTTCAAGCTTTGATATCTTTATGTTCGAATTTTAGTTTTAATTATATTATCTAAATTTCATAATCTTAAGTGTAGTATTAAGTTCTGATTTTTAAATTTATGCAAGTAATTTAGTTAATTCAAAGTATCAATCAAAACAATTAGATATATAATACAATAAAAATGTAATAATGGTTTGGCTTGCTACGGAGAATGTAAATAAAATTACTTTTTGGAAACTTACCGCTTACGGGGATTTCGTGCACAATTTCCACAGGGTTCCAATTGAGTAAAATCTTGAGTGAAAGCTTAGGTGATAATACTGCTCAAATTTAAAGATAATTATAAATGTATATGTACACATCCAAGTTGGTATTTTAAACAAAGCTTTTTTTTTGTTTTTACTAAATTTAATATGTACTAAAATTACCATGCACGCACTTGTGACATTAATCACGATTTCGATGATCAAAAATGATTTTTCTTTGTTTCTTTTTTTTCTGTTACGATAAATCTTTTTTTTTTTTTTTTTTTGATAAGTTCGGTGAAATGTGATTTTCTGGATAGATTCCGACTCCTTAATTGCTTTCTCCCACGAACCGAAATGTGCGCAACACAGACACTAACCTTTCACTGCCTATACCGCACATCACCGATCTAAAGCCGTAGCTTGAGACAATGGCGTCGCTCACTGTCCTTCGCTGTACTGAATTTGACTTGAGTTTAGATTTTGAAGAAGCTCGCCCAGTACTTGTTTCGGTTTTTTACCACTGGAAAGGAGCCGTTACTGAGAGATGTAGTTGCTTGAGTTCTAGTTCACGAGATCCAAATCAGATCCCTTGGCCTTGAACTTGAACTTGGATTCAATTCTTCTATACCTTATATTTTGCTGTACAAGTTTAATAATTGCGGAATTAACAGACACCGCAGAGCACGTGGTGAGTGTAAATGTCAAAAGCTCTGACCAAGAGCGCCTAGATGGAAATCGACACAATATTTTAGTTTCACCAAAACTCTTTACTATTCTTTTTTGCATAAGCTAATATAGGTGTGTTCCTACAAAAAAAAAAATCTAAGATTACCTGGTGAGATGCGTATGGTGCAGCCTTATTATTTTGATTTCTTTACGTAATTTCCCTCGCACTTTGGTTTGTGGAGCTCGGTTTCTTCATGCGACCAATGTTTTTAATCTTACTATTTCTTTAATTTTCTTTTCTTTTTGGATTGGAAAAACTATAAGAAAGTTGAATTCTATTGAATGAAATATCTAACCGAGGGCTTTTACTAAATTGCTTTTAATATATTTTATTATATTTGATATGAGAACGTACCTTTCAGGAGCAGTTCTCTGCTTGGTGGTCACTACGAAAAAGAACTGTACTTAGAATTTTGACGGCAAGCTACCGCCTTCAATAAAGTTGGCATTCACTGTTTCCTGAATGGATTCAGTGAAAAAAATAAGAGTTTTCGAATTTCGAATTCCCCACGCAAACGCAGAGTGCATTCAACGAACCGATCATATTATTAAGATCAGTCAAAAAGAAATTGATTTTGTCTATTTCGAGTTTTGAGCAATACTTGCATATACATTGTCTAGAAAATTCGACATCTTAAAATTTTCTAAAGAAATAAAAGTAAGTATACGACACAGCGATCTTCTGCTTTTAATCTTCGGCGTGTTCTGGCTTGGCTAGATGGACTTCTTTTCAAATTGTTTGTTGATAGCATCGCGTTTGTTTTATCCTCATTCACTTCAAGACCAAAGAGTTTCGCCTGTTCTTCAATCGCTGTGAAGGTCTCAAGCACAGCTCTCTTGGATTGACCGATGATGTCAATGTCGTCCGCATTGCCTAGGAGGTGGGTGGATTTGTTGAAGATAGTATTTTCCCTGCTCACATCTGCTTTGCGCACTATCTGCTCCAGGACTATGCTGAAGAAGTCACATGACAACGCATCTCCTTGCCGATTATTGTGTTGTAGAACGGTTTAAAACGCTCACACAGTACAGTACGGATAGGATTTTGTATGCAACTAAACTGCGTTTAGTAAATATTTTTGCTTCTTCATAAAAATATTGAAATGTGAATATTTAGATAAATGTAAATAAGTAGTATGAATTGTACGAAATATTGAAAACATGTACTTGTGTACATTCTAAAATGCAATTGTAAATCCTTTCGTACAATAGTAAGCTATTTTTCATCTCTGATCTAATTCAAACATTTGGCACCATCGCAATACTCATTCATATATTTTCTAGCAGACAAATTGGGTTCAAAATTTCTAAATCAAACTTAATCTTTGTTGGTCAACCCTCTTAGTCTCCCCACCCAGTTCTCATCACCGAATGATATGGCGTAAGCTTGATTCTTCCTAATTTTATTTTGAAGATTCATAACATTTCACACGTCTCAAACATCTTAACAAACTTTATAAACAAAAATTATTCACGCATATTTAATTTATTTATTTTTATGTCAATCTGATTCACGTTTATTAAAAAAAGAATAAAAAAAACCTTACATGGAGCTGAAGCCCATGCCCTCAAACACAAACAGTCTATACTAAACCACCAAAGTCGAACGTTTGTGTACTCCCTCATCCCTCTCGATCGGTGCAGTAACCGATAAAAATTCAACTCATATTCTAAAATTCGAACAAATATAACACCTTTATAAAATTAGCTCTTTAGCATGAAGAGGGTGGTATCTAATTAAAAAAAGAATTCGAACTCGAAGTGGAAACTATTAACATGAACAAAATTTAATTTCAAGTGATTTAGAAATTTATCTTTTTATTTTGTTAATATAAAAATTTATGACATAAACCGGGAGAAGCAGTTAGAATCAAAACGCACTGTTTTGAAACGATAAAACCGTATAAATAAATTTTACTGTCGGTGTTCGATCTGATGTACTGAGTAAGTATTAGAAACCAATGCTGTTTTTTATTGACTATGATATAACTTATTAATTACTTACTTACTTAAGGTGGCGCTACAGTCCGTTGTGGACTTGGGCCCTCAATCAACAGTCTCCGCCAGCTAGCTCGGTCCTTAGCTAGTCGTCTCCAGTTTTGCACTCCAAGTTGATTGAGGTCCTCCTTCACTTGAGTGCGCCACTTGAGTCGCGTTCTTCCCCTTCTCCTACGTCCATCGGGAATAAAGTCGAAGTCTTTCCGGGCCGAAGCATGGGTGTCCATTCGCTCTAAATGACCAATCTGAGTCTCTGGACCTTGACCCTTTCTTGCTAGGTCCATGTCGTTGTACAACCCATAAAGTTCGCTGTTCTATCTTCTTCGCCATTCCCCTTCAATGCACACGGTGCCAAGGACGACCCGAAGAACTTTCCTCTAGAAGCAGCCTAAGGCACTTTCATCCGGTTTTGTCAAGGTCCATGCTTCCGCACCATACAGCAGGACTGGGATGATGAGTGTGTTGTACAGTTTTACCTTAGTTGCTCGAGAGAAGGCTTTTCCAATCAATTGCTTTCTTAGCCCAAAGAAACAGCGTTTAGTCAGAGTTATTCTTCGTCTGATCTCAGCGCTGGTGTTATTGCCCGTGTTTATAGCGGAGCCTGGGTAGACAAACTCCTCTACTACCTCGAAGTTATATGAGTCTATTGTGAAAATTTGGTCGATGGTTGACTTTCCTGGCCTGAAGCCACATTGATAAGGACCAATCTGATTGTTGACGATAGCTTCAGACATTCACATATTACGGCAGAGAGAATCTTGTAGGCGATGTTTAGTAGAGTTATTCCTCTATAGTTGGCGCAGTTTAGAGGATCTCCCTTTTTCAGGATCGGGCAAACAATGCTGAGGTTCCATTCATCGGGCATGCATTCCTCTGACCATGTCTCACAGATGATTTGGTGCATGCTCCTATCCAGCTCGTCGCCTGCTGCTTTAACCAACTCAGCAGCTAGTCCATCTGCTCCAGTGGCTTTGTTGGATTTCAGCCGTGATATTGCGGTTTTCACTTCTTCTAGTTCGAGTCGGGTCTGACGTTCTCATGCTCTCTCTTTTTTCTACTGAGAAGCCGGCGTACCTCACTCCTCTTTCGCTCGTAGAGCTCGTGAGCAGCTCTTGTCCTTCTATGCACATCAACGACTTTTGAATGCTATCATATGAAAATAAGTTTCCTAGTTGGTATTTTGTCAATAGAAAACATTGAGCGCTTCCAAATTTATTTCCATGTTCCAATAAATTCTAAATAAAACACTCAGACGTCTGACTCGCATGACCAGTCAATCATTTTTACTTGCGACATATAGAATATATGGCAAGTATTGAATTCGTAAAAAAAAAAATTTGAGATGAGGATGAGATATGATATTACGATGATAGAGAAGTCGAAAAAAGTGGGTCCGGCGATTCCGTCTGTCTGTCTGTCGGAAAGTTTACAGGCATCTACAGGCTTAACTACTGGTCCGATTGACTTCAAATTTGAAAATTAGAGGTTTGAGCAAAAAGTCATATCCCAATTTTTTTATTTTTGTTTTAAGATCAAAATTTAGGGTAGCCACCATACGATTTTTTTGGCCAAAAACCAAAACTTTTTTTTTCACAAAAACGGGACGATAGATTTTTTTTAAACTTCCTCGAGTTTAATTTTTTTAAACATTCATGTGTTTTATGTAAAACAAAAATTTTTGTATTGCTCCAAAACGGTACCTCCCATAGAACCGGTTTTTTGTTATTAGATTTTCTCGAAAACTGAAAGTTCGATCAGCGTAAGTTTTTTTCGAAAGTACGTATATATTGTTCAAATAATACATTGTTTTCAAAAAAATTTTAAATTTTTTTTTGGATTTTTAAAAAATATTTTTAACTTTTTTTTTCAAAATTCTGTATCTCAAAAACGGATCAATTTTAAAAATCCAAATTGGAGTATAATATGTATATTTACATGGTCTTAA
>CAKKXW010000001.1:5370651-5416900 GCA_920937365.1 Sphaerophoria rueppellii
AAAAAAAAATTCAATAAATCAAGAATAAGGTTTGAATTTGTTCGGCATTTAAATTTTTGGAATGAAATGTATATACGAGGTACATTTCCAAATTTTAATTTTTTTAATAAATTCTAATTTATTTTTATATATATATATATATTTTTTTTTTGACTTAAGTATAACCTGTAAGTAAGAGTGTAATCAGAAGTGCTTAAAGCATATCTCTTATTTTAACACTACCTTTTGCAATTTAAGTAATCATAAATATTAAGTTTTAGCATGCAGGAGCAAGTTCGTACGACCCAGTCGTGCACATTTTTTCTTTTTCATAAAGAAGCCATCTGTATTTATTTATTGGAATCTTCCCTATTTTTTGTGATGATGTCAACCTCACTTCAATTTTGCCAAATGCTGATTGTGCCGCCGACCATACAATACTTTATTTCAAGTTCAAGTTTATTGGCACCAATTTCTATAATTTTGTTGTCTTTTTTATCCCTCTTATAGTCCTGTTCATAACCAATAAAACTTCTGCTATCCGCCGATATAAGCCATATAACGGTTATAAACATGAACAGACAAAGAATAAAAAAAACATGCCTGATAATGCAATGACCGACCATGAAAAGTGTTTCTGAAAAAAAAGCGAACAATTTATCGACAAAAGTAATTTCATGAAGGCATGGATTGGAAGGTAAGAAGCATACTTTTTGCAGGATACCATTTTTATGAGTCTATGTTAAGGTTATCATCTCGCAATGAAACAGTTAGAAGTCCTCAAATAAAGTAGCGAACAAATTTGGTTGAGGGGATTATTTCAATCAATTCAATAATTTGTATTTTTCATTCAAATGACGGTATACAGACTATACTTGTGATATTCATATTGCTCTGCTTACTTACCCAGTTCACAATCCATTAAGGATCTCAGCCTGAGATATTGCAGCCTTCCAGCGTAATCGGTACCTTGTTGCATGCACTCTCCGGTCGCCGAAACGAAGGGCTCTGGCATCCGCAGTCACTTGGTCCCGTAGGTTCGGTCTTCCTTGCCGTCTCGAACCTAGGGGCTTGGATTAGAAGACTTTCTTGGCTGGAGCGTTGTCGTCCGTTCGCCTAGTGCGCAGTGCTCAGTATCAATTCCCCTTTTTTACTTATTGTCCAGCACTCGGCGCCGTAGAGTAGGAGTAGTAAAATCAAAGTTTTGTATAGCAAACACTTTGTCTATCGAGTGAGGAGTTTTGAACTCAGTTGTTTTGCCAAACCGAAGCAGCAGCGGTTCGCTAGGGTAATTCTTCTTCGGATCTCCGTTAAGGTGTCGTTTGTGGGATCCAAGGTAGATGAACTCCTTAACTACATCGAAATTGCTGAAAGCGATGGACAGTTGTTGCTTTGTTTGTTGATAGCATGTACTTTGTTTTGTTCTCATTCACTTCAAGACCAACGAGTTTTGCCTGCTCTTCAATCGTTGTGAAGGCCTCAAGCACAGCTCTTTTGAATCGACCGATGATGTTTATATCGTTCGCATAGCCTAGGAGCTGGGTGGACTTGTTGAAGATTGTGTTTTCCGTGCTCACACCTGCCTTAAATATCTGCAGGTGTTGAAGAAGTCACATGACAGCGCATCTTCTTGTCTAAAGCCTCTGCATGTTTGAAACAACTCGGATGAGCAAACTTTGTTGATGACCTGGTGCAAGCGGTTCATCAAAACACCTCCTTCATATTTAAAGAGTTCCGCAGGCATGCCATCCGGTCCTTGTCGGACTTGTCATTTTTAGTTTTTAGATGGCTCTTTTTATCTCTTCTGCCCTGGGGCATGGGACTGGGTCTTCATTGACTGGTCTTGCTTCTCTGTCATTAGCTCACTCGACATTTTGCGCATTCAGCAGCTGTTGGAAGTTATGCTTAAAACATCTACAAATCCCTGTGCTTCGGTGACTAGGTTTCCTTCACTGTTTTGAAGAGCCTGTGTCCCGATTCTGAAACCAGAAGCTAATTGCTTCGACCTTTTAAAGAAACGCCGGGTGTTGTTCATGGCCCAAGACTCTTCAAGATCTTTGAGCTGGAAAACTGCTCCTTTGCAAGGTCTTTATCTCGTTTGTCTTTTTGTTCGGTACTATTCTCTTGCTGGCTTGCTGCTCTTGTTTTCCGTTGCAGCATCTGCAAACGTGCATTTTCCGTCTCTCTTTTCAATAATTCGCACTCATCATCATACCACGGGTTCTTTTTAGGGTGTGGCTGCTAGCCTATGGTGGTCTCGGCTACATTTTTTTTTATTATTTCGCGATATTGGTTCCACAAGGTGTTGAAATCTGTGGTGTTTGGGAGGGCGGCGAAGAGTCGCTCACTCAGGCGCTCACTGTAGTCTCTGACATTATCCGGAGTGCCAAGGCAACCGATGTTGAATTGCTTTCTTGGGGCCCCATACGGGTTTTATTTGTCGTTTGATAGTCGAGGTCTAAATTAAGCCACTGCCAGAAAGTGGTCAGAGTCAACATTTGCTCCTCGGAAAGTGCGCACGTTCAACCATCCGGAGATCGGCAAGTTGCTGTGTAGATCTTACGTCTTGGAAACCTAGTGCTACTTATCACCGTATTACGAGCTGCATCAAAATCGATTATAGTAGTTATCTGTTGTAACTCCGTGGAAGCTATGTTTTCCAACTAATCCGCCAAAGATGTCTTCCTTCCCGATTTTTGCATTGAAATCTCCGAGTACGATTTTGATGTCGTACTCTGGACAGGCTCCGTAGGCTCTATCCAGGAGGTAGTAAAAATCCTCCTTGCTTGACTCCACGGCATCATCGGTAGGAGCGGGTGCACATATTATACTGATGTTTTGCAGTGTGGCCTTCATGCGGATTACAGCCAGGCGATCACTAACTGGCTTGAAATCCATGACTTTCGATCTAAGCCGATTTCCCACGACGAACCGCATCCAAATATGTGCATTCTTCGATGACAGCTATAATAAATGCGGCAATTTTTTCTTTTCATTGTCCCTGATCCTATCTATCGTATTTCCTGGATCGCAGTAATGTCTGCCTTATACTGCGTAGGACAGATTAAAGTTTTTGAGTTGCACCTGGAGTGTAGAGTGTTCTTGCATTCCAGGTACAAACTATCAGTGCATAGTCCGTTGTCGTTCCGGGTATTGTTACCATATGAAGGGGGTCATTATCCGAGGCTATTATCTTTCTCATAACTTCTTAGTTTTTTTACTGTGGAGGGGTTGTTATCTAGAGTACCCGGTGGTTACCACTTGGAGGTAAAGTAAGCACTTGGTGTGTAGGAAAAGATACAGCCTACGTCCCCAGATCCTACAACACCACCGTTCATACTGGTATAATTTCTTAAAAATTGCGGTCCAGTTTGACGTATTATGACAGTCATGTGATAAATAAAATTAGTCACACTCTTGTCTAGTTTCGAAAGCCCTACAGATGCGACAATTAACTACCGAAAATCATAAAATTTGTGACGTAGTTTGGCAACGAATTGCGACTTTCGCAAACTATGTAATGAGCTCCGAAACAAACTAAAAAAAATTATACCACATCGTACCAAACACAAAATAAAGCCTTACAAATTACAAACCAAAAGAGCAAAAGCCCATACTTTACTGGTTATAATCTATACAGGCATTGTAATGGACCTTCTAATTTCATGCTTGGTTGCATATTGCGAAGGACAAAAAATTTGACCCAAATTCATATGTACGAAAACCATTGGAGTTATAAATTGTTTATTGAACTTTTTTTTTGAGAAACGATAAATACATCATTCTGTCTGGCACTGGATTGTGTTGTCCACTTGTTTTCTTTTCATTAGGCTTACTTGGTAGGGTGTTGATTTTGTTTTTTTTTCGTTTATGGGATTTTTCGATTTAAAAGGATTGATTGATGATTCTATTAGATCAAAGGGCTCCTGTGCTTTGTATAAAAAGGGACAGCAAGCTTAAGCATCTCAATATGGATTTTATTCTTTTTTTCTTATAAATGCCGTGTCGGCTTTGTAGCAGTGAAGGCTTCCTGCTTCTTGCTCAGCTACTCTGCATGCTTTCAACAAGAAGTATTGTTAAGTATTTTTACCTTTTCAACGATCAATTTTTATCCTTGGAACTGAAAATTGTAACCCACTAGAAGCATAAGCCTTTTAAATAAGTGTGTTGACTTCTTTATATGTAGATACTCGACCAGCTATGTTGATAAGAATTTTTTGTGTGTATTCAAACATTTTCCTTCATAGCCACAAGAGATAAAAAAAAAACACCCGACAACACAACCAAAAATACCTCAAATTGTATTTTTTTTTTTTAATGCAATTTGGACAAGATTTGCCATATTTTCCGATCCAACCCTAAACATAATTCCCTTCTGGTTTGTACAAAAACAACTCCATGGGTTATCGAAAATTAAGAAGAAGGAATATTACTCATACGCCCCAGGGTACCGAATGTTCCAATACAAAACAATACACTGCCAACAACCATTTGAAATGAAATTCGTTTCAGCATTTCACAACGACTTTGATGAACCACTGAACAGCAACAAGAGTCAAGGAGTGCCCCTTGTTTGCCTCCCCACAATTAGAGCATAATAATAATTCACCCGTTTTGACCACTTCGGTCACAATTTAAAACCCGCTCATCCGATTCCGATCTGCCAGACCACCATCGCACCGTTACAATTTTCTGTAATTAATTGCCAATACAACCCTTAAAAAAATTATCGAGGCTGACCACACATTTGTGGCGGTGGCGGCAATTCGCTTCAGAAGCGGCAAGTATGCTTATCTACTCTCATGCTCTCTTCAAATAAGCGCGCAATAATAATGATGAATGAATTTCAACGAAATGTTTGTTGCGTTGAGTTCTGCGCATGTTTCAACCCACCAATCTAACTCTAAATCTAAACTTGGGGACACCCTGTTGGAAACAAAAATACTCTTCGAGGTTAGGGATATGAAAATATGTCAGATACAGCGCTTGAGGACTCAACATCAAAGTTCAGAAGTGGGATGACTATGACAACAACCAGGACTCCGACAAGCATTATGACGAAAAGAGGGTCCTGCGAAAGCGAAAACTAAACTGTAAACAAGGAACGATTCAACAGGTTCTATTCAGTCGTTGTCGTGCTTTCTTACCGAGCGGTAGTTGGTCCAACTGCTAGCTTAGATAAGATTAAAAAAACCTAGTCTCGTTATCGTTGATTTTCTTTGTGGTGTTTGTGATATTTTTTTTTTTTTATTTTCAAAAAAGCCCTCTTGCTAAGGAGGGCAAATTCATTGAGGTTTTTGTTTTGTATTTCGGGTTGTTGGCATTAGTTTTGCGTGAGTGTATGTAATTGCATTTTAATGCAGATGTGGTTTGACTTATTGAATGCATTCGGAAAAAATATATTCGATTTTTAAATATTGCGGTAAATGGAATTAATTTGAATTGAACTTTTCTGTCCTTAGCTTTTTGAATGTGGGTGTGTGTGTGTTTTTTTTTTTTTTAATCAAACGGGTTTATTCGGTTTAATTTATTCCTCATTGCCATTTTTTGGATTATGGAGGATTAAAAAAACATACAAATAAAACCTAGAAAACTGTGCAGAAAATACAAAATCTCTTGTCTCTTGCCGGTTAAATTTTGTGATTTTGAAGTTTCAAATTTGTGTTGGATTAGCTTTAGATGAATTCCACTGGATATTTGTAGCGGAATACTTGAGTAAGCATTAAGCACAATGTAAAGTAATTAATTTTAATTTTAGATTTTTAGATTTTCAATACGCAAAAATGTTTTTTAAATTTTAAACAAATATTTACGTTTATAGCATACGTGAAATGTTTCATAAAGCTGACTTTTATTTCTTAATTTGGGTTTGTTACTTAAGAAAACAATTTTCAAGGACCATTTAATCTAAATGCTGTGACCAAGGCCTTTACTTCTCAATTCATGTTTAGTTTATTTTTGTTTTCTGATAAAAAAAAAAAAACAATTTTTCTGTCCTGGAATTTCCGCCCTTCAATTTTCTTTGGTTATTCGGTGCCGTGGCAGTATCCGTAGCTTAGTAGTTAGGTGTTTTGGCTGCTAAGCAGAACGTCGGTGGTTTGAGTCCTACTCGTGCCCATAGTTTTTATTTCATCTTTCACGGGCACTGCCTCTTGCTAAGAACTGACAAAACTTCCAACAGTGCTTCTCAATTTTGCCGTTCGGAATCGTTGTTAAATTGTAGTTCCTCTCACGTTCTTCACACGCACCTAGAGATTCCTTGATGAGAGTAAGCCACTTAGGACTTGGCTCTTCAAGAGCTATCGCACCACTCTGTTTATTTTTTACAATAAGAAATTAACAGCGCCAACTAGTGAGAAGATCCAGCCCTACCTCAAAAAAACTATAATATAATAATACAATTACTATAGCGATTAAAAATCCCAAACCCTAACTTTATTCTCTCTTGTGTTTTCTAAGTATAGGGTATGGTGAAAATAAAAATAAAAGAACATTTGGAAACAGAGAAGAGAATAGTCGGCTATAAGAACACAAGACGAAACTCATGAAACTTTTCGAGTTTCCTATGAATTTTTTGATTAAGAGCTTGACAACCTCACAATTTGTTGATTGTTTGTTGCCTATGTTTGTTGCCATACCCGGCACTGGATGTAAGATTTATTTTATTTTTCGCAGAAAGATAGTGGAAAGTTAAATATTTCGCGCGAAAAAAAGTTTGAAGTAAGAATATTAATATAAGATTTTACTTTTCAGCTAAAATAACATTTATTGAAGAATTTGATCAAATAAAAATGATAAAGGATTTGGATCTTGAAACAAAAAATATATAAGGTACAATTGCAAGCGAGCGAAGCTAGTCAAAAGAATTTTGCCCAAAAGAGAATCCATTTGGGGTCACGCCCCAAATTGATTCTCTTTGTTGATTTACTCAGGAAGTAATTTTGGATGACTAAAAATTGTTGGTGACGTGAAATAATGACAAACGAAATAACGACAAATTTCAAATTTGGCTTTAAAAAGAAATAAAGCCAAAAACATAATGGCAGTAACCGCGAGTATTTTAATGTTCAAAATCTTTGCAGGGAAATAACTTCACGGGAATCTGCTCCACATGGGAATTTGCTCCACTTTTTAAAGTGCAATAAATTCCCACTGTAATAATTATTAGCACAAGCCTTGACGTGGCGGAGCGGCTAACGGTAACTACTACTATGAAGCTTAGAGCTATGCGATCGCGAAACTTGTTTTCGCAGAAGGGCCTCCCATGGTCAACAGGTCGAAGCGGAGTAGGCTGTTACTACTAATTACCACACAACAAAGGTGTGTTCCCACCAAGGCACTACCACCGAAGGCAGCGAATGAATTTCTTCTTTGGAATCATCTATCGGTGGCGTCTCCAGTTCCAGTTAGGCCGAACTACTTGGTGAACACCTTTACGGGCTATTCCGACTTATTTGAAGCCCAGGCCGTAAGAGGAGCGGTTTTTCCGGCTCTTGCACTTGTTGACTCATCAAGTGCTTGGTACTCCAGGTTGGGGGTTGTGCGTCGGGGTGACTTCCCGATCACGTAGAAAATTACTTTGTTGCGAAGCAACAACAGGCCTCGGAAACGGACGGATACGCTGTTGACGGTCCAAGCAAATGTGCAAAGGAAGTTCGGAGGTTTTACCAAAAATTTAAACAGCTGGCTCAAGGTCATCAAGTAAGAACCGATGCCTGCAGAGATAAGGATGGGAACATCATAGTAGAATCGAGTCAATGCTGGAAAGACCACTTCTGTAGATTGTATAACGGCGACGACGAACAAAACTCCGCCATCAGACAGGAGCCTTTCATCGGACACGATGATAGCCAACAATTCCGTGAACCCGACCTAGAAGAAGTGAAAACCGCAATATCACGGCTGAAATCCAACAAATCCGCTGGAGCAGATGGACTAGCTGCTGAGTTGGTCAAAGCAGAAGGCGATGAGCTAGATAGGAGCATGCATGGAACCTCAGCATTGCTTTCCCGATCCTGAAAAAGGGAGATCCTCTAAACTGCGCCAACTACAGAGAAATCAGTTTCCGATTGAAATCTGATTGGTCCTTATCAATGTGGCTTCAGGCCGGGAAAGTCAACCATCGACCAAATTTTCACGTTGCGGCAGATCCTGGAAACAACGTTTGAACTCCAAATCGATATGAAAAGGTTTCGTCGATTTTAAGGCTGTAAAAAGCTATGTCTAGTTTTGACATCCCTGCCAAGCGCGTTCGCTTGTGCAAAATGACGATGGAGAACTCACGCTGCTCCATCAAGGTTGGCAATGAGCTTACGGAATCTTTCAACATCAAAAAAGGATTCAGACAAGGTGAGACTCAGTTGGCTTGGTCATTTAGAGCGGATAGACACCAATGCTCCGGCCCAGAAAGCCGGACACTATTCCCGATGGATGTAGGAGGAGAGGAAGACCGTGACTCAGGTGGCGCACTCAAGTGGAAGAGGACCTCAATCAACTTGGAGTGCAAAACTAGAGACTCCTAGCTAAGGAACTGTTGATTGAGGCCCAAGTCCACAACGGACTGTAGCGCCACCTTAAATAAGTAAGTAACCTACCTTTAGCAATTGAATTTTACAAGGAATAAAATAGCTATTTATATTATAAAGAACCGCGAGCACTTAAAGAAAAAGAGGTACAGACAATTCAACAAATTTCAAATACATCTTCTTCTGAATACTTAAAAATGTTGAAATATTTCAACAAAATGAGACGTGAAGGAAGTTTTTGTAATGAATTGATAAGACCTTCAATCCTTCATCCTTTCTTCTACTTCAAATGATTTATACAATGTCGATTAATCATTTCGAGTTTTGTTATCGTTTAACACTGATTGCACGTAAACCACGATAAAGAAAACGATTTTAACCCTAGCGATACAATACCTTTAAATATCCTGATGACAAAAACATCCTTTCCAGCAAGATAATCGACAAGACAATTTTCTTATTTTTCACATGTAACATCGATCTATCAAAGATTTCCTCCTTATTTATATAAACATACATAGATTATGAGGTAAAGCTAAATTGTTACTAGCTCCCAGAATCCAAACTTCCTTTCATCTATTTAAGATAAGGATAGATGATGAAAGAATTCAATAAAAAGTGGTATGGTACATTTTGGATTATAAATTTTCTATAGCTAGGCACAACCAACACTTATAAGTTTTATCGATGAGGCAAGAACATTCTGAATGAGTTCGAGAGCAGGTTTAACGGTTTGTTTGTATCATTGACAAATATTTGCTTTTTTTTAAAAAGTAATTTTGTATAGTTCAAGGACGTTTATTGGAGACTTTATTGAATTTTGTTGCGAATATAAACTTCTATTGAATCATATAAAATTTACATGATTATGACATAAGGAGTTCTAGAGTTATCGTTCTGTTGGATTTATGGAGTCTATGTTGAAAAAAGGTTTAGTTTCATTTAGTTTCCAGTTTTAGGAAGAAGTGGCATTACGGGAAAGAACAGCATTCTTGGATTCGAAGACTCTACGAGCCGGAGCATTATTTTCCATTCGCTCAACATGACCCAACCATCTAAGTCGTTGGACCTTAACTTTTCTGGCTAGGTCAGTGTCGCTGTACAGTTCGTTCAGTTCTTTGTTGAATCTTCGTCTCCATTCTCCATTAATGCAGACAGAACCAAAAATCACTCGAAGAATTTTTTCTCCTCAAAGCAGCCTAAAGCGTTTTCATCAGATGTTGTCATGGTCTTTGTCTCTGCACAATACACCGGATGATGAGGGTTTTGTAGAGTGTCACTTAAATTGCTCGTGAGAGGACTTTACTACTCAATTGCCTTCTAAGTCTTAAGAAGGAGCGATTGGCAAGAGTTATTCTTCGTCTGATCTCGGCGCTGGTGTTATTGCTCGTGTTTATAGCGGAGCCTAGGTAGACAAACTCCTCTACTACCTCGAAGTTGTATGCGTCTATTTTGACGTTCTGTCCGAGCCGTCGATGTTGGGTGTCCTTCCTCAAAGACAGCATATACTTCGTTTTTCCCTGAACAGATTTTTAGAAGATAGTGCCTCTGGTATTGACGGTGGAGGTCTGCACTATCTTCTCAAGAACGATGTTAAGGAAATCGCACGACAGTGCATCGCCTTGTCTGAAGCTCGTTGCCAACACTGCTCCATGTGTGAGTTCTCCATTGTCATTTTGCACAAGCGAACAAATTGGCAGGGATGTCAAAACTAGACATAGCTTTTTACAGTTCGTCTCTGTAGATGCTGTCATACGCGGCCTTAAAATCGACGAAACCTTTTCATATCGATTTGGAGTTCAAACGTTGTTTCCAGGATCTGCCGCAACGTGAAAATTTGGTCGATGGTTGACTTTCTTGGCCTGAAGCCACATTGATAAGGACCAATCAGATTTCAATCAGAAACTGATTTCTCTGTGGTTGGCGCAGTTTACAGGATCTCCCTTTTTCAGGATCAGTCAAACAATGCTGAGGTTCCATTCATCACACATGCATTCCTCTGACCATATCTTACAGATGATTTGGTGCATGCTCTTATCTAGCTCGTTACCTGCTGTTTTGAACAGCTCGGCAGCTATACCAAATGCTCCAGCGACTTTGTTGGATTTCAGCCGTTATATGGCCGTTCTTACTTCTTCTAGGTCGGGTTCACGGAATTGTTGACTATTATCGTGCCCGATGAAAGGCTCCTGTCTGACGGCGGTGTTTTGTTCGTCGTCGCTGTTTTACAGTTTACAGAAGTGGTTTTCCAAATCCCAAGCATTGACTGCAATTCTACTATGATGTTCCCTTGTTTATCTCTGCAGGCATCGGTTCTTGCTCGATGACTTTGAGCCAGCTGTTTAACCTTTCGATAAAACCTCCGAACTTCATTGCTGCTGTTGGCTCTCTCAACATCCTCGATCTGAAGCTTCTCATGCTCTCTCTTTCCTCTGCCTGCTCGGCGTTCCTCTCTCCTCCTTCGCTCGTAGAGCTTACGAGCAGCTCCTGTCCTTCTATGCAGCACCACTTTGTTTGCCTCCTGTTTGGCTGCGTGGGCCTAACTGCATTCTTTGTCAAATCAGGGGTTTCGTTTTGGTGGCTGTTAGAGGCGGCATCTCTAACTGCTTTCTGGCAATGTTGCCACTGGTCTTCGATACTTGATGTGGGCGGTATGGGACTCCTTAAGACACTCGATCAAAGAAGGGTCTGGCGATCTCTTGCGATTGTAGCCGTTCGACGTCGAATTTTCTTCCAGCATTTCCTTGTTTTGGCCGTTGTGTGGATATTCGTAGCGCTACCTTGGCTACTACAGGGTAGTGGTCCGAGTCGGTGCTAGCTCCTAGGAAAGTTCGAACATCTTAAATGCTGGACAAGTGCCTTCCATCGATCGCAATGTGATCAATCTGGTTGACGGTTGTTTGATCAGGAGATCTCCATGTATGTACCTTTATGGATGTTGAGATACGGAAAAGAGGTGCTTAATACCACAACATTTCGCCCCGCAGCATAATCGATCAGCCTGAATCCGTTATCGAATGTGGTGTCGTACAGGCTGTGCTTTCCGACTGTTCCAACTACTAGGCCAACTATTTTGAGTTTGGGTCGTATAAGTTAAGATGGTTCAAATATTGATTCTGTAACACCCACCTTTGAAGAAATGAGCTAATCTACAGTAGAGTATACTCTTGAAGAACATTTTCTGTAAAGGGAGATTGAATGTTTCGAAATTAATGCAAGTTGTGCAAGGCGGTAGTTCAAAATATGTGTTTTAAGAAAATCAACAAATCATCTGTCTGTCTGCCTGTTTCCGTTGACACTTAAAAATCTATCATAACCAACTTTTAACCCAGAGTGTTTTTGCTTTGCCCACACAGACTATTCAAAGGATATTCCCATCATTCATCATTTTACACAAAAAATAAACATTTAAGACTTCATTAATCAAAAAAAGTATGTCATTTAAAACTTTGTAAATGACCTTCATTCGGAATTCGGCTTCCAGAGACAGAATTGTTTTATAAAGGGGATTATTTTTTTTCTCAGTTTATTTTCTATTTTTTGGTGTATTCAAAATCAATAATATTTGGGTGTTGATTTTGTTTATTTCTTTTTTAAAAAATTCGAGGAATACTGCTCATTTTTGTAGTCAATAAGGGACAAAAAAAAATTTAAAGGACATGGACTCTTAACTATACGCTTTTAAATAATGTCCTTCACTCGTTAAACAAATAATTGAATTCAACGGAAGATAAATAATAACGACGTTATTTCTAGTCATTTATGTTTACCATTTTTCCTTAATAAAAGAATATTCACGATACGCTTTTTGATTGTATAGACTCAAGTTCCCTTCGGTGGTATTTGTTTAGGGGAGAAAAATCACTGTTCTCTCCCTTCACTGATTTTATTACACGGATCTATAAGAGGTATCGATATTTTGTTTTTGGAAACCTATTTAACAAGTCGTTTGCTATTGGTCCTTTATCAAAGTAAGTGACGTTTAGAAGAAAAACCATGTTAAGGGTTTTTCTTTTTTTGCTATGGTAATTGGATGCTGCTTACCTATTCTCTTCTTCAATGAAAACAGAGGGATGATTGCTTCTGCTGACGACCGACGCGACGGTGCAATATCTGTATTTGGGAAACATCTTCAAGTTCTCTTTGAACTCCTACAAAATGCCTTAAACAGGCTGTCCAATTGGGCTAAACAGTACGGCTTGGACGTCAATCCACATAAAACAGAACAAGTACTCTTTACGAGAAGGTACAAAATTCCTCAGATTAACCCACCCACGATTAGAGGATAACCTTAGACTTTTCCGACCAAGCCACATATTTGGGCTTCATTTTAGACAAAAAACTAAATTGGAAGCAAATATTGATGAAAGAGTGAAAGAAGCTACTGTAGCGCTTTTTACTTGTAAAAACGTCATCGGCTCAAAATGGGGCTTCTCCCCAAGAATAAGCCACTGGCTTTACACTTCGGTTATCAGACCGATACTCATTCATGGAGTTGTCGTATGGTGGACCGCACTGGACAAGATGATTAATCTAAATAAACTTATCAAAGTCCAGCGGTCAGCAGGTATGTGCATCACAGGAGCACTTTGGTTAACACCAACAGCAGCATTGGAAGTGCTTTTAAACCTAACACCTCTTGACATCTTCTCCAAAATGGTGGCACCTAACTCATGCGTAAGGCTAAGAGCCACCTCTCAATGGATCTGTAACAAGACTGGTCATACTATTATCTTAGATCTATCCCAGATCGCTTAGACTATACCACCTCCAGGTTTCAATCCCTTCAAGGTCTTCTTGGGAAGAAGAGAGGCCCCTAGAAGACAATACGGTACACTTCTGTACAGATGGTTCAAAGACCGATTACGACGTTGGAAGTGGTATCTATTCGAAACAACTGAATCTCATTCCATCATATAGGCGATTAAAGAGCACTATCCTGGCTCAAAGAAAACGTTATATCTTCCAAGGATATACGTATCTTCTCGGACACCCAAGCCGCTCTCAAATCTCTCGCGTCTGTCTCCACAAACTCTCAAATAGTCTACGACTGTCGATCATTTCTGAATGAGAAAAGTTTAACATTCACCCCATTTGGGTGCCGGGCCACAGAGACATCCCGGGAAATTGCAAAGCCGATTTCCACCTGCCTAGCAACCAAACAAGTATGGCCAGGCATAGACCTGAAGAGGTCAAAAGGATTGATTTGCCTTCCCTGAGGAGACAAAATATAAGGTCTACAATTGGAGTCATAACAGGACTAGCCTTATAGGCTAGGGATCTACGCAAACGACTTCTGTAGAAGCTGCTTGGACGAGGAGGAAGAGGAAACAGTCCAACACCTTCAGTGTACATGTACCGGCACTCTCCAATAGAAGGAATAACTATCTCGGTAATCCCTTCTACGATGATACCAGTGAACTGGCAACGATCGACACAAAATGTCTCTCTAACTTCATTAAAAGTACAAAATGGTTTGTTTAAGTTCATTACTCTCCCATGAGTAACTTCTTAAGTGGTATCACAATGGACCCTTGAGGTCTAAGTGAGTCAGTTACATTTAGACAGCCACTATAACCCATAATCATATCTGGGCAGTTGTGTAGAGCCGGGACCATTATACGTGCTCTCGGTCGGCAAGGAATATTCTCCCTTGTAACAACCTCGAGCTTGGCACCCGGCCAGACTTCTGGCAAGCCATTGACAGCAGCCCTGTACAGATTGAAAGATCTCCGATCACCACAGGCGATGAGTTTGATACGATTTTGGTACCATCCTGCATCAGCTGTGTCTGGGAGAGGTCCCGGATTCTCCTCGATGACAGATAGAAATCTGAAAACCAAGATTAGCCTTGACGTCTGCCCATTGATCAATCAATCAATGACTTCGGCTATGTCTTGCCTTTGAGAGCGTCGCTAAAAGAAAGATCTTTATTGAAGGCTGTTGTGCTGCTGGAATGCACTTTCTGCCTTTTCCCATCAGGCTTGTCGTCCTCAAGAGACCTATTGCGCTTTGACGTTCAGTCGCTGCAGGCCGGTTTGTTAATTCTGCTAAGGAAGCCACTAGCCCACTCGCGTTTGCTATGGGGTTCTTTCTGCCGCCGGTATGACACCGACAGCGGCTAGAATCCGAGTAGCATTGCGCTGATCTCGATTGGCCTGTGACTTCTTGGACCTCTTTTTGGTCGACCCAGAGCTGTGTCCATGTGACACAGCTGTGGATCCACCTCCAGATCTAATCGCTACCGATACCAATCGGGGTACGCCCTAACCCTTCGAGTCATTTCCACATGTTGTAGATTTTGCCTCTCCGGATCATGGCCGGATTTAGGGGCGGGCAAACGGGGCTACTGCCCGGGGCCTCCACAAAAGAGGGGCCCCCACAATGAGACTACTACAAACAAATATAGCTTTTGCTCAATAATTGTATGCACATTGCAATATTTGCATAGCAATAACCCATTTATCTTACTTTTACTACCTTTCAATTTTTCACTTGTTCATACATCACTTTTTTAAATCTAGTGTAGTGACCTAGTTTTTATTCTTCTCTATCTCTATATTCTTAATATCATAAATTATAATTTGTCATTCTGTAATAATCGCCTGAAACATTCACTAGCATAAAGGCAAATTGCAATTAGGTATTTTGGAAAACCAGGGGCCGAATTACAGCATCCCTCATCGAATAATAAGTTGCTGAATTGTGTGTGTTTGGCATTAGCTCTCACGAGATATCGAGCTTCTACTTCTAGTACAATAATTTTAAATTCTCTGCTCAGCTATCGAGTTTAATTTCATTTGACACACAAACAGCTCACTGATGGAGCAACTTGCTAAGAAAAAACTAAATTTTTTTCTTTGAGTTATTTTATGATGAAATTGTAAGCCAATAATTTAATAAGGTCAAGATTTTACCTCTCCAAAGCTCCACCAATCTCGTCTTTTCATAACAGTCAAACTGTGTTTTTTCATAAAAAAAAAAAAAATAATATTTCTGCCTTCACTATTCCCCTCAAGTTTTATTTATTTATTTATCAAACCTCTCAAAATTCCTTTAAAATAATCGAGACTCGATAAAAACTACTACAGTTTTGAATTCTCGAACGATACGTGACCTAACGAATGTCATCATCAAAAAATATTTACTCGTTCGTTCGATCACTGATGAGACTCACTCACTCGATAACGGATGTCGTAATTCGCCCCAGATTTTTCTGAAACAACAAATAAGTATGTACATTCTACGGATTTAAGCTGCCAATTCCCGTGTACATACGACGGTAACAGTTTTCGCCGTGTTTTTTGTCGGGCTGAAGCTATGAAAGCCATAGTCGACGGCTATTCGGAAATCGTTGAAGCTCTAACCAGCATATCTTCTGATAAAGAGCAAAAGACATCACGAGGAATGAAGCAGTGCACCTTCTACACAAGATGAGTGGTCTCGAAACCGCTTTATTGGCAGTCTTTTGGAACGATATCTTGGAGCGATTCAACGCTACAAACAAAGATGTTGCAAGATCTGAAAATGGTTCTTGAATCGGCTATCGGCAATGCGTGCACTTG
Organism: Sphaerophoria rueppellii; assembly: GCA_920937365.1. Taxonomy (NCBI): domain Eukaryota; kingdom Metazoa; phylum Arthropoda; class Insecta; order Diptera; family Syrphidae; genus Sphaerophoria; species Sphaerophoria rueppellii. The sequence continues at coordinate 5,386,721 of CAKKXW010000001.1, forward strand.
AGTCATTGAAATCATTCGTGGAAGCTAAAAGATATGATTTCTTTAAATACGAGGATGCTGCCAAGAAAATACGCCCAGTCACTTGACAGGACCAAATGGGGAAACATGAGGTTGAATCCGCTTGATTACGAGAAATAAAAGGTATCTTACAGAAAGATTGCAGGGTTATGAAGCTGTAGGTTCGAGATTTGGATTACTTAATCAAATTGAGAAGATGCGAGCTGCAGCAAAGCGTTTGTTGAAAGTTTACGAATGAATTAGTTCAATTCGTTTCTATGATCGATTTATACAAGAAAGATTATGCGAAAAAACAATCTCCGGAACTTTTTTATTACCAAATCTTTGAAGACCAAAATATCAGAGCTACATTCCCAAATCTTGAAATTACATTGAGAATGTATTTGGTTCTGATGGTATCGAATTGCACTGGAGAGCGATCATTTTCAAAAATGAAAATTATAAAAAAAAGGCTTAGAACGACGATGGAACAAAACCGTCTATCCAATCTTTTTCTAGTGATTGTAGAAAGTAATTTACTTCGAGAACTGGATTTCAGCGAAATAATCAACGATTTCTGGACGAAAAGGCTCGGAAGGTTCCGCTCGGTAGTACTAAAGTTTAATATATCTTGTATTCCAATTATATTCATAATATGCTTCTTAAATAATGAAGTAATAATATATTCTTGGTTTCAAAATAAATTAATATTTATTAAAAAAACTCGACTGTAAGAAACTGTCCATTTCAAATATTTTTGAAATAAGTTGGGGCCTCCACTCCTTTGCTGCCCGGGGCCTCCACATCTCTTAATCCGGCCCTGCTCCGGATGGGGTGTCCCTTCTTGGGGTCGCTTGCGACGTTCTAGCAGGAGCGGGATGGGGTAGAGTGTGGAGTTACCGCCCTTCACAGCTGTTCTACTAACAGGTAATTCTTTCATGTAGAGGTTGCGGCTAGTAGAGGGAGAAAGACTCCGGCCACTAGTCGAAACCACAGGATTGACAACCCGTTCACACCCCTGAGTAGACTCGACAGCCTTTACAGGAGATGTGACCGCATTGTCAGCCCTGGCTCGATTTATTTTTCTTATAATTTTCCGGTTTGATTTCATTTTTGTTCCCACGAGTGAGGCGGAAAGACGGTCAGCCCCGGCAGATCCGCTTACCGGGGCAAGGCGAAAAATATGACGGACCTAGCCACAGCATCCGAAAGAGCTCGTTAATGGCTGGTTTATCCCCCGCAGCCTTTCATTCTTCGGCACGGTTTTCGTACAAAGTACGCTCACACCACCACTGAAATTAGGAACCTCTAAACAATGATTGAATTAGGTTTCCGAACATTGCACTATTGAGGAGTTACAACAATTCAGCGACCCAACTTAACCTTAGCTAATCACTATTTTGCCAAATCCTTGTAGGAGGAAGTATGCAAATATGACTAGAGACATAACAATCTTAGCGTTTGCTGGACTGTACGAATACATTCCGTTATTCTTAAGAATATATCTCTTATGTACCTATAAAAACAGTGGCTCATTGTTTGATCGAGCAGCTCATAGAGTTTCTCAAGAACATTCAACTATTTATTATCTTCTTATAACATTTTGTTCAAATAAATGAAACAGGTAATCATTTGGCCATAATCAAAACCAAAGCAGCCATTATGTCCTCTAAGTAAAAAGCCATTAACAATCATTTCCGAACACTTAGGTGGCACCATTTATACGTTAATCAATCATCATCCAGTTACTCCAAGCAACAAAACAAACATAGCATCTACTTTCCTCTTCTCGTAATACAAGAAAACACTTCCCAAGTATATTTCCAAGTATATTTCGTTTCCAACCCCAATTTCAGTAATTATACTTATGATTCCTTGTAACCTGCACGGTAAGGTATTGACGGTACCCTTCAGCTTAAATAATTACAGTTTTGTTCAAAACATCATGAAAGGCCTTAAGAACCAACCTGACATGGTGTAGCGTATCGGAGGGTCCGGTCGTCCGTTCTTAAATCTCAAACACGCATGACAACCGCTGATGACCAGAGCAACACAATCGCTTATTCTTACTCACAATTCTCTATGCGTTATAATTTGATTAAATCAATTAGACATTCACAAACACGCTTTTGATAAAGTCTCGTGTGATTTATGAAGTTGAATTTAGTTTCCAAACAAATATATAAGCACATCATCGCGCATTGCGTCGAAAATTGAAAGTGAGCTCTACTTTTCCGATCTTTCTTTTGTTATTTCACTTTGGACCCGTGTCAAGAAAAGCATTGAAGTAGTCTCAAAATTATTTTCATACAAAAAAAAACGAATTGAATTGGTGAATAAGTGAATCGAAAAAGATGTAAATTATTGTTGTTTTGCACCGAAAGACACCGGCTTCATAAAATACCTTTTTTTTGTTCATTAATCACTTTCGATAACATTTTTTTTTTTTAGTGCAAACAAAAAGATTCTCTGTTTTATCGAGAACAAAATATATACGTGAGAGTAAATGGACTTTGATTAACGAAAAGATTCAGCAAATATTTACAAACGCAAGACGAGATGTGATCAATCAAATTGTTTAACTTGGGCCTAAAGGTGTTTGTTCTTATGATTTTATCGCGTGTTGGAAACATTCAATTTTTAAGCTCCAAAGAAAGGTGAGGGATTTTAATAAGTAAAGTTGTATGTATTAATGTTAAATCGAGAAGTTGCAGAAACATCTTATGGAGAGTTAACGGAAATGTGTTTATCTTGAAGGAATATGAATCCTTAAATTAGAACCTAAATAACTAGCCAAACAAATTGAGAATGGTTTTGTGACTTCTGTGTTGCGAATTTGGTGTGTTGCACACTTGGATTAAGATAGAGAAAAAAAAATGCTTTTTACCTTCTGATTTAATCCTTATTTGACGCTATGTCTGACTACATTCAAAGAATTGTATCCTGGTATCCTCGCAGAGAAATCGTTATTGCGGGCGATTTCAATGTACACAATTCTTCGTGGCTTCTACATTCAGGCCAAACAACACCCGAAGGAATGTGTGCTGAGATCTTTGCTGAGTTTAACCACCTAACTCAGCTTGTCACCGAGCCCACTCGAATATCGGACATTAATGGCTAAGCGGAAAATACTCTTGACTTGTTTCTTACGTCTGACCCTGATAAATGCACTCTCAGTGTATTAACGCCTCTAGGCAGATCAGACCATAGTATTATATCTGCAAATTTCTCGTGTCAAACTAATCCGGTTAGAGAAAGAGCTCCGAAGAGAACCGTGTGGCAATACGAGAAAGCCAACTGGGACGATCTCAATAACTTCTTCCGGATCTTTAACTGGTCACTATGCTTCCTCGATAGTGACGTAGACTCCAGCGTAGATATGATTATTCTGGGAATGAAAACTTTTATCCCGAACAGGGTTAAAAGCATCAAACCCAAGGAAAAGTCATGGTTGGATTTAAGCTGTAAGGAGGTTATCAAGGAAAAAGACATAAAGTTCCGGTGTTTTAGAGCCATTCCAACCGAGGAAAACCGGAACAAGTTTAATCAAGCCATATTCGTCGGACCAAATTTTAACATGGCCAAAAATTAAGGCAAACATTATTTTTTTAAATATAAAAAATTGTTCTTCTTCCTCGGTCCCAACGCTCGTTGACACTCCAGTTGTTAGCTCTCTCGCAAAAGCTAACCTTTTTTCTAGGCATTAATCCGCTGGTCCGGATGATATCTATTCTATTATTCTGAAGAGGTGTTCTTCCACGCTGGCAAAACCCTTGCGTAATATAAGCTCTTCCATCTATCCTATCCTTCTGGGGGAGGTAAAATCATGGAGCTAGACATTTAGAAAGGAAACATGTTTCCGAGTACATATTCCCCATTAAGTGAACGTGCTGACCTACACCTTCTTGTGGTGCCTCTGAGAGGTCTTGTCAATTTATTGGCATGAACCTGCGGACGTAGGCAGCTTCAGCTAGGTCTAATGGAATTAACGGATAGAAGCAGGACGTATGATGAAGATTAATGCGATCCTTAAAAGATAATATCTAAGGATATATTAAATGAGGACATACGATCAACGAGTACCGATTGTGGATAAACGTTAATGAAATTAGACGCCCTGTTGGGTGTGTCCCTTGATTGGCTGGTTCATCCCCTCGATCAATGTGGATATACTTGACAGAGGGTGAGCGGTGTCCCTCATCCGCCAGTTGGATAAAAGCTGCAAAACAACAAAAGATCACAAAATGAACAATGATGTATAACGAATGGTTATGCAAAACTAGAATGTGACACCAACCCCTCACCGCGGGTAGTGAGGATTTGCCAACTCACTAGTGGGATGGACATTCGCAGGGGTTGTGGTTGTCTGAGTTTGGCCTCAGCTGCTATTCGCAAATCACGGTTACGGCTCTTCTTTCGGTAACTGAAAGTTGAGTGCAGTTTCCGCGAGTGGACAACGGCTCTTCTTTCGGTGACTGAAGGATGAGTGCAGTTCCGTGTGTTGCATGAATAGTAGTCTAGAATCAAACCAAGATGAATAAGGGCTGGCACTAATTCAATTGGTACTGGTGTGAATCCAGATGCAGGGTACCCGCTTCTTTCTTTAGAAAGTTGAGGTGTGCTTTTGGGTGAATATCAACACTTTTAAATAGATACCAGTGTGAATGGTCACACGTCGGATAAGGCTTAATTGCTAGGTGCCGACGTAAGACTTTTTCATGCTTCTATCCTTCTAGGCTCGTTCCAGTTGAAAAACAGCATTTGTCCAGCCAATCCCAAAAAAGGCGAATCCTCTTCACCCTCCAATTATCGTCTGATTACACTTACGTCCTTTATTTCTTAGGTCATGGAAACGCTGATAAACTATCAGCTCAAGAAATATCTCGAAGACCAAAGGCTTCTTAATGACCGGCGGTACGGCTTTTGCAGCAACAGGTCCACTGGTGATCTTGGGCCTCAATCAAAGGTCTCCGCCAGCCAGCTCGGTTCCTAGCTAGTTGTCTCCAGTTTTGTACTCCAAGTTGATTGAGGTCTTATTCCACTTGAGTGCGCCACCTGAGTCGCGGTTTTCCTCTCCTCCTACGTCCCTTGGGAATAGTGTCCGGGCCGGAGCATTGATGTCCATCTGCTCTAAATGTCCGACCAATCTGAGTCTCTGGACCTTGAACCTTCTAGCTAGGTCTATATATCATTGTACAACCTGTAAAGTTCGCTGTTATATCTTCTTCGCCATTTCCCTTCAATGCACAAGGGGCCAAAGATGACCCGAAGAACTTTCCTCTCGAAACAGCTTAAGGCAGTTTCATCCGGTTTTGTGAAGGTCCATGCTTCTGCACCACACAACAGGACTGGGATGATGAAGGTGTTGTACAATTTTACCTTAGTTTCTTTTCAATTGCTTTCGTTGCCCAAAGAAACAGCGATTAGCAAGGGTGAGTCAATTACGGTTTTTTGAAATGTTTACTGTGTAATATCTCAGGAAGCAGTGGTTCTTCAAAATTATATTTCTTACAGGGTCTTTGCCTCCATGAAGTTAATACGTAATTCATTTGAAGCTTCTAACTCTATGTTTTCAAAAGTTATGGGGGGTTAAAAGTGTGCTTGAGTTCGATCCTGTAAAAAGGGAGTAGTGCTAGAAATTGGCTGGGCACATGCCTAGCCCTTTGATCTCTAATCAAAATAGTTATTTTGTATACCGACTAGGTCCGCAGTCACAGTGACACGTCCTTAGTGCATTTTATATGAATCATTACCCTAATAGCAACAAAAAAAAAACAGTAAAATAAATGTTGCACGTAGATTTATGTGCAAGCTAAGAAAGGACGATGGGTTTAAAGCTCTCTCATTCAAACCCCCCAACGAGCCAGCTGAATAAAATTCTCCTCTATCCTTGTCAGTAGGGTTGTCAAATAAAAATAAATTAGGAAATATTTCCGGAGAGTTTCATCCAAAGGACATCGACGACCACAAGCCAGATGGTGGTCAAAAGTGGTTGGCTACTCAAGTTGACTCGTCGTTTTCTGCGTCATTCATACCTTTTTCTCCTGTTTAAACACCTACATGCCATTCAAACGTTTACACTTATCCCTGCTCAACACCTGCCATCACATCTACTAATTATTTTATATTGTAAATTTTTAGTGTTTTTTTTCGTTTTTTTTTCTTTTTTGTCGTCATTCGTGTTCACGATAGAACCGGAGAGGTCATGCACACGCGATGCATGTTCTTATATGTCCTTCATTCAGCAACACGACTTCACAGCTTGTCCTGTTTGGTTTTTTTTTTTTTCTGTCGGTGTCATATTGGCGACATGGAATCTTGCAGCAGCCCTCTGCAGTACGTATGATGTTGTGTATGTGGCGTCAACACGATACGTTGAGGTTATATTGTATCCGGCAATCTGCACGAATGAAAGGACCTCTAGCGGGGAGCCAACCCGCGAGTTCATACGACATTCAAATTAGGTTTTCCTTTGCAAGAATTCAGACAAAAGAAAAATAAAAGAAAAAACGTTTATGTAAAATGCATCAAGAACATTTTTCTCCGAACAAACGGAAAAATTTATATGCGAACGATTAGCGTCTCCAAGGACTCTTTTTGCAGTTTTGTTGTTTTTGTTTTGGCCTGTCATTGTCTTCGTTCTTGTCTTTATTCTTTCGTGTCGTGTCGTTGCTTTTGTCGCCATACTGACGATGTTTGTTTACAATTTTATCGAAACGGATTTTTATTGATTCCTTTTGCTTTTGATGAAAACAGCAGAGCATCATCTATGTATTTGCAAATTGCATTCGAAAATGGCGCCTAACGTTTTTGTTTAAATAAAGGTTGATGTGGGTATAATTTCAAAGTTTTTTTTTGTCCTTTGAGCATGTCGAAAAGGTTTGCTACAGGGGTGAGTCAAAAATCGTGGGAAAATGAAAAAGAGACGTCAGCTGTTTGCAAAAATCACCAGAGTGTGTGAAATTCATATTCTGTAACAACAATCCTATAGAAAACATTTCACCTGAGAAACTGCTTTTTCCATGATCACATTTTTGTTTCATTAACCGTCTACGTACGTCAAGTAAGATGACTTAGACTGTTCGTGCTTTCACATAGAAGGAACGGCTTTTAATGCTATTGTCAATTTATTATTTGCACATACACGCTTAGTCAATATGAAGCGCCCTCTACCCTCTCGAAATTCATATTCTTAGCAAATGATGTCAATACATTATTTGCAGGATATTAATTGGATTTTTAATAGAAAAAGCTGCTGACACATTTCACCTCCAAGGTACACCTTATTCACATGCTTGAACTTATTTGCCCCTTAATAAATAAATACATCACCAATTTATTTAATTGCATCGGATTGAATGACAATATATTTATTGTGTGCGATGTATCATCACTTCTTGATATTTGATGAGATGGTAGACACGATTATTTTTATCACCTATGGTTAGGCCTCGTGAGGAACGAAAAAAATTGCCAGATAACCTCAGAACTCAAGTCGACATTATTGAGTTAGTAATAAGGTTCTTGATAGAGAGTAAAGGAAACGAGAAAGTTGATTTAACGAATTAAATGAGATTAACTACTTACTTGATTAACAAACTCCGACACATGGTGAGTGTCTAACTGGATTAGACACAGTGGCGGTAGCAATCTTTTGTTCATCTTCAATCCGGATGAGTGTTTGAGAGTTAAATTTATAGGAAAAAGTGTTTGCGATATTCATTCAACCATCAGCCTTAAACATAATTTGGTAAAGTTTTTCCTGTTGAAACATTGGTCTTAAATACCTGAAGACTGCAGTGATCGGGAAAGACAGAGTGTGGAAGAGAGTTTCACATTCGCGTAGTACGGCTAAAGAACGATTCTCTATACATGAGCGTACGACCGAAGTTGGGCTCGAGGGTAAACTGATGGGCATTCCTGGAAGCGCGAGTATTACGGTCGAATTGTTTAAGGGGAGGAATGCAACTGGCTATTTCACTAGAGCAATTACCGTAGAAGTAACGATAAAACAAGAAGAGACACGAAACTTTACGACGGTGTTCCAATGAAGTGAATGAGTTAGTGATCTCTCTATCACCAACCATTCTTACAGCTCTTTTTTTGTATTCCATCCAAGAGGCTTAAGTATAAGTAGCCCAGAGATGTGCTTTGGACGGATAGAGGTTTTGTAGATGATAGCCAGATCAGACGGGGAGAAAAATTTCTTGCACCGTCTTAAGAAACCCAAACATCTTACAGTATTTTTGGCGACATCGCGTATATGCTCGGTCCACAAGAGGTGGTCAGTGATGCACATACCGAGAATCTCGAGATATTCGGTCTCGTTGATGCAAGTGCCACTCATGGACAGCAGCAAGGGGGGTACCTATATTTCGCTTCAACGATACAAGACAGCATTGAGTTTTCGAAGCATTAAACTATACAGGAATTTTAATTCCCCATTGTACAATGCTGTTTAAGTCAGAGTTTAATGAGCTTATCATATTTCGCTGTTCCAGTTCCACATCCGAAGTGGAGGGATGTGAATCTGGGAACGAATATGAAAAGCTAAGGGTACTATCGTCAGCGAAACAATGAATTGGATTAGAAGTTACAGACAAGATATCATTTATGAAAATGAGAAAGAGGGTCGGAGTACAACTTGTATTGAACGGTTCGAAAGAAAGTTTCTAATCCAACGAAGAAGGGATTCATCGATGCCGAAGGCACGCATTTTCGATAAAAGACCAAGATGCCAGACTTTATCAAATGTCTTTGAAATATCAAGTGCAACAATCTTACTTTCTCCAAAATGATGTAAGGATTTGTTACAGTGTTCAGTGAGATAAACCATCTGATCACCAGTGGACCTGTTGCTGCGAAAGCCGTAGTGCCGGTCATTAAGAAGCTTTCGGTCTTCGAGATATTTTTTGAGCTGATAGTTTATCAGCGTTTCCATGACCTTAGAAAGAAGGGACGTAAGTGCAATCGGGCGATAATTGGAGGGAGAAGACGATTCGCCTTTTTTTGGGATTGGCTTTACAAATGCTGCTTTCCAACTGTTTGGAACGAGCCCGCAAGAATAGGATAGATGGAAAAGCTAACGCATAGGTTTTGTCAACGTGGAAGAACACCTCTTCAGAATAATAGCGGGGATACCATCCGTTGATGTTGAAATCCTTAACGTAGGGACCGAGGAAGAAGAAGAATTCTTCATGATTATTACAAATGACCAAAAACATTAATATTTATAAATTTATAAGGATCCTTTATTAAAGAAAACAGCGTCTTCTATGTAACGAAATTTTATTCACACAGAAAAACAAAGAAGAAAATTGTCTTGTGTCAAAACTGTCAACTGTATTTAATTAAAACAAAAGAAACCAATATTTTCAAAGTGAAAATGAAAGACAATAACCTCAATTGCAGACGACCATCTTAAACCAACGTGTGTACCAAACGATTCATGTGGGGGCTTATATTTGACTTCGATATCGATTCAAATGCCTTTATGTTTGTCTTTGTTGCTTTCAAACTGAGTATGTATAGGAATGTCATGCTTTAACCTTACTACTTACTTTTATTTGTCAGCTATCAAAAAGTTTGGTGCTATTGATTTGAAGGCTTAGTTGACGTTCATATTCATTTCAAGATTCTTGGACGGATATGAACTTAGGTTGGTTGAGCATAAAGTTTATTTTGAAGAACATTTAACTCATAGTTGCTCAGGAGAGAAGAAGTTGTCCTACTGATGACTTCAAAGATGTTCTAAGAAATCATTGGTAAGTAATGCTTTCGGCTTTCCTACGTTAATGATTTATAAATAAAGTTGGCTTTAAGATTTTGTTTTACTTTTGATTGCCTCCATGGCATTACGATATCATTAAAAAACACTGTTGTTGTCGAGTGACATAACACAAATCATCGATATCTGATTTAATGTAGGTACAGGAATAATTAAGCAAACGAATGAAACAAAAATCAATATTTCCAAGAACACATAATCGCATCCTACACAATGGTACGGATCACACTCCATTTGATACATCTGTTTGTCATATGAATTTTTGTAATAAAAAATATAAAAAAGGAACGTCGATTGTTTTTCAATAATAACGTTTTTTGTTTGCAGACGATTACCAGAAGTGACAGCTTGAGTATACAGATTTTCTGCTTCTATGACTCAAGGCAACAAATTTTTGTGTTTGACTTTTATGCTGACCGACTAACTTGCGCTCAAACACAATAACAATTACCAGAGACCATTGAAAAATTACTTAATCGAGACGTTGGCATCATGCTTAATGGAAAATGTGGCCTAAAGCAAAAATCTGCGTCGGTCACAGATATGACCGTAAACAACTGTCACATTGCAATTGCAGCACAAAATCACAATCACAGTCAGCATCAGCAGCATCATCATGAAGATAAAATCTCAATACGGTCGATTAGTTCGGACGATGTGTCGGGAGCATTGGGCGGACGGTGTTGTAGTGCAGCAGCCAGAAATCCAGCGATAAAAACTGGACGACGGATACAACTATTTCAGGTATCTAAACATTTGTTTTTTGTAAGCATTGTAACCTATTAATAGTATAATAGTAATAGTTACATATACGCGAAAAATATTAATTTTATTTAATTAGAGCAGCGGCCGAACTTTTTCGTGGCTAGAAGTAGACAGACTCACCACCCTTCCCCTTCCAACCACTCCATCGCTGGCCATTGTTTCGCCCACTGGGCTTTGTATGTAAACCCTAGTAGTATACAGAAAAAGAGGGAAATTGTATCGAAATACTTACTTACTTATGAGTCGCGGTCTTCCTCTTCTGTGACGTCCTTCCGGATTGGATTCGAAGACTCTACGAGCCGGAGCTTTATTTTAAATTCGCTCAACATGACCCAACTATCTAAGTCTGACCTTAACTTTTCTGGTTAGGTCAGTGTCGCTGTACAGCTCGTACAGTTCTTGGTTGAATCTTCGTCTCCAATCTCCATTAATGCAGACAGGACCAAAAATCACTCGAAGAATTATTCTCTCAAAGCAGCCCAAAACGTTTTCATCAGATGTTGTCATGGTCCATGTCTCTGCACCATACATGAGGACCAGGATGATGAGGATTTTGTAGAGTGTCACTTTATTTGCACGGCAGAGGCCTTTACTACTCAATTGCCTTCTAAATGTAAAGAAGCAGCGATTGGTAAAAGTGATTCTTCGTTTGATTTCAGCGCTGGTGTTGTTGTCTGAGTTGATAGCGGATCCCAGGTAGACAAAGTCCTAAACTATCTCGAAGTTAAATCTGTCTGTCTTGGCGTTTGCTATAAGACGTCGATATTGGTAGTCCTTTCTTGTCGACAGCATTAACTTTGTCTTGCCCTCGTTAACCGCTAGACCCATCTTCCAGGCCTCCATCCCAAGACTCACAAACGCTCCACTGACATCACGCTGTGTTCTTCCAATTATGTCATTGTTGTCTGCGTATCCTAGTAGCTGGACGGACTTTTGAAAGATTGTCCTCTGGTGTTGACATTGGATCTTTGCACAATCTTTTCAAAAATGATGTTGAAGAAATCGCATGACAACGCTTCGCCTTGTCTAAAACCTTTTTTGACATCAAAAGCGTCCTTTAGGTTTTTTCCGACCATGATGGAACAGCGTGAATTTTCCATTGTTATCTTACATAGACGGATGAGTTTTTCTGGGATGTCAAAACAAGACATTGCTCTATATAGTTGGTCTCTATAGACGCTGTCATACGCGGCCTTGAAATCGCTGAAAAGATGGTATAGGTATCGATTTGAAGTTCCTGGGTCTTCTCCAAGATCTGCTGTAGGGTGAATATTTGATCAATGGTGGACTTTCCGGCTCTGAAGCCACTCTGATAAGGACCTACCACGTTGTTGACGAAGGGCTTCAAACTTTCACACAACACGGCAGACAAGATCTTATAGGCGATGTTATAAGACTTATACCTCTGTAGTTGGTGCAGTTCAGGGGATCTCCTTTTTGAGGATCGGGCATACGATGCTGAGGTTCCATTCATCGGGCATGCTTTCCTCCGACCAAATTTTGCAGATGAGCTGATGCGTGCTCCTAACCAAATCATCTCCGGCTGCTTTGTACAGTTCGGCGGCTAGCACGTCTGCTCCAGCGGATTTGTTCGACTTTAGTTTAGATATCGCTATCTTCACTTCGTCCTGTATTGCTGACGGAGTTTTGGTCGTCATCGCCATTATACAGCTTGGAAAAGTGGTCTTTCCATATCCTCAGCACTGACTGCTGTTCCACTACGATGTTCCCATGATGGTGTCTACAGGCTTCAGTTCGGGGTGTGTAAGACCTGGAGGTTTGTTTCACCTTTTTTGTAGAACTTTCGAACCTCGTTCCTGTTGTCACATCCCTCTCGATCGCACGCTTCTCATGCTCCCTTTTTTTCTTTCTGAGAAGCTTATGCTCCTCTCTTCTTTTCTGCTCGTAGAGCTCACGAGCTGCTCGTGTCCTTCTTTGCAGCGCCGCGTTGTATGCCACTTGTTTAGTTGCATGTGCTCGACGGCACTCATTGTCAAACCAGGAGTTTCGTTGTTATGGCCGTGTAAACCTTAGCACTTCAGAGGCGGCATCTCTGATGGCTGCTTGGCAGTGTTGCCACTGGTTCTCTATATTTTGTGCTGGCAGCAAAGGACTTCTGAGGAGATTTTCGGAGACACGATCGGAAAAGGATCTAGCAATCTCTTGCGATTGTAGCCGGTTGACGTCGAATTTCCTCCTAGCATTTTCGCGTGTTGGCCTTGATCGGGATATCCGCATTCGTACCTTGGCTACAACAAGGTAGTGGTCTGAGTCGATGTTTGTACCTTTGAATGTGCGGACATCTTGCATGCTAGAGAAGTGTCGTGCGTCGATCGCAATGTGATCAATCTGGTTGACGGTTGATTGGTCAGGATATTTCCATGTTCCCTTGTAGATATCGAGATGAGGGAATCGCGTACTTGCTACCATTACGTCCCGTCCCGCAGCGAAGCCGATTAGCCTAAATCCGTTATCGGAGGTGGTGTCGTGTAGGCTATGTCGTCCGATTATTCCACCAAAGATTTCTTCTCTACCCAGCTTAGCATTAAAATCTCCAAGAACGATTTTAATGTCATAGCTAGGGCATTGCTCATTGGTCTTGTCGAGGAGCTCGTAGAACCTGTCTTTGGTGTCTTCATCCTTTTCCTCTGTGGGAGCGTGAGCGGAGATGAGGCTGATGTTGGTGAATTTAGCCTTGATACGGATAGTAGTGATGCGCTCATTCACTGAGTTGAAACTCAAGACCTTCCTCCTGAGTCGAGTCCCAACTACAAATCCACATCCAAATAGACGCTGATTTTGTTCCCGATAGCCGTCGCCGTAGTAAATATCGTAGTTTTTCATTTTACGTAGGCCCGGGCCATCCCATCGCATTTCTTGGATGGCAGTTATATCTGCTTTATAGCAGTCAAGGGCTTCCGCTAGTTGTTCGGCTACACGTGGCCTGTTAAGGGACCTAACATTCCACGCGCAAAACCGAAATTCGTTGTCCTTAAATCGTTTGCGTGGTTCGTCATCATTAATTCCGTCCGTATCCGAGGCTTGTTGGTGGTTCGGAACTATAGTTTCTTTATGTGGCCGCACAGTCACCCCGACGCACGACCCCCAACCTGGAGGGCCAGGTCTTTAGTTTAACTCTAAGAGGAAGAGCCGGCCAAACCGCTCCTTATAGGCCTGGGCTGCGAATATGTCGAAGTAGCCCTATAAGGTGTTCACTAAGTAGTTCATCCTGACTGGAGCTGTAGACGCCACCGTTGATTCCATCTTGGGAGTTCTTTCGCTGCAGCCTGTTGAAAAGGAGGCATGCCTTAGTGGACGCATACCTCCTCCCCCTCTCTCTCTTTGCTGCCGGCAACAACTTCCTACTGCGGTCTAAACCCAATCTTCGGTTGACGGTACTGGGCACCCGATGTTCACCACGGGGAGGTGGAGTGTAGGAGTTGTTAGACAGAGGTTTCAGTGGACGCTTGTGTCCACTTGAATGCACATGTCTACCCTTCGAACATCATAGAAATACTATGATTCTTTTTAAATTATTGACGAGCTCAAAACAATTTCCCAAGACTGTCAAAAAATGAATTACCTCTTTTTCTTAAAACCTTCACTAATCTTAAGAACAAATTTAAAGAAAACAAAATCCTTGACGACGCACGCCCTCACGTACCTTGCACTTTATTTAATTAGACAAATATTGTGTTTGTAAAAGGAAAATTTCCACTTCAACAGCAATTACCTATAATTACTTTTCTTTAAAAAATTCTTCACCAATAGAAAATAACACACTCGCCTTTATTAACACACATCCATCTCTATTTCCAGATGATAGTCCTGCCATTCATTCCAATTTTGGCATTGATTGTTCAAACATCGCTTATCCTGCAGGACATTATAACTAATCGCAGCGAAGTATCCGATATTGAGACACAGGTAAGTATCAAAAGAGGAATAAGCAAACACAACACCCATACATGTAGCACCACAGAAACAGATATGGATGGCACAATATTTTTCTTCAAGTCCTGAAAATTCTCGCCGCCACTTCAAAGTAATTAAAATTTATCGTTGCACTTTGATCAACGTTCAACAACCATGACGATAAGAACGGTATCGACGGCGACGTCGGCAGAGAAGAAGACACACAACATCAAACGTGACTGCTCGATGTGATGTGTTGTCGATAGATTAGCTTTTGTGTATCCTTTTTTTGTCCAATCGAAATGGAGAAAGTTACCACAGCCTTGTAGGAGATATAGGTTATTCCTATCCATGGAATGAAAACGAATATTGAAGTGACTGTAAAATATTGAACAAACCTCCGTCTCACTCTGAACCGAACCTTCCTCGTCCTTGAAGGTAAACTTGATACTTGAGGTTAGGAATTAAAAGTGTAACCATGAACGTCGTAATGTTCACAATGAAATCTGTCTTCACAAAGATTTTGTTTTGCGAATCTTTCGAGTTGGTAGATGATGGATTCTCAAATTGGAAACTAAAAATTAGGTCAATGTAATTCATAGAAAAATGCAACGATGCTTGTTGAAATCTGCACACAAGATTCTAACCACTCCTCATCTTTGTGAGTGTATCCTCAGCACAAAATTCCAAAATGATACGTATACAGACATTAAGTTCAGCTTTTATGCTCTTGAACGAAAAATGCAAAATGGTTTTTGTCTTGCAAGAGAAACTCTCTTGCTATGAGCCCCGATGGAAAACCTACCCGAAGGCGCTTACTTTGTTTGTCATGCCAACCATTCGGATCAATGAATGACGGAAAGAAAATGAAGACAAATGGTACAGGATCATTGACATTTGATGAATCAATGTAAACACAAAGTAGTACAGAGTACACATCTCCAAGAATTTCTGGACTTGTGGAGTTTATGTACATAATGTTGCGTATACGCCACAGTCAACGTTTGTTTATTTATGCTTACGACTTTAAAATTAGAAACGTGTCTTGTTTTTTTTCCCCCTAAGAAAATCAAAACAAACTTCGTAATGCTGCGAATAATGCAAATGTGTATTCCTTCGCTACACTTTCTCTTACAACATGTGGGTTTTGTGAAGTTTCCAGTTATTTAAATTCCTTCTTTGAATTTTGAACAAGTTCTTTTTCTTTCCAACTTCTATTTTTTACTTTTAAGGTTACCATTGCAACAGATTTAGGAAAAGTTGTAACCCGATTGCAATTGGAACGTTCGGAAGTGGCGTTCTTTATATTCACCAATGGCAGCACACTCAGGTAATTCAAAACAGTATGTGTTAGAACTGCAACATAAATTCATTAGAAATATTCGAAATTCAGATCGAATTTAACTCAACGATTCGCTGTCACCGACCAAGCATTAAATAACATGAGCACATGGAGTGAGGTGAGTGTTCCAACGTCACCCGACGACGAGGATTACGGGGTTATGCTGAATCGCAGTGAATTCCAAAATAGGCTCAATGATTTTCGGTATGTATGCATGTCGTCGCTGTTTTTTACTTCAGGAGTACAGAAAAAAAAAATCATGAAGTATTCTGCTTTGCGTTTTATTGTTTTTGTTCAGATCGGTCCTTGTTTTGTTGTTGAAGACAAATTACTATGAGAATGGATGAACTATTTCATGTCACTCTCATTAGCATGCAAATTGAAAGGAGAGGTTTCATAGAACACTGATTATATTATCAGAGAATTTTGAAATGGAAAACATTTTAGCTTTAGCGTAGGAAGAATATTCAACATTGTGCCATTTGTTTCAAACGAATCGAGTTTGGATACTTGTCTCAAATGTTTGTTAGGATAAATTGTTAAAACGCATGCACTTACTTACTTGCTTAAGGTGGCGCTACCAGTCCGTTGTGAACTTGGGCCTCAATCAACAGTTCCGCCAGCTAGTCGTCTCCAGTTTTGCAATCCAAGTTGATTGAGGTCCTCTTCCACTTGAGTGCGCCACCTGAGTCGCGGTCTTCCTCTCCTCCTACGTCCCTCGGGAATAGTGTCGAAGGCCTTCCGGGCCGGAGCATTGATGTCCATCCGCTCTAAATGACCGACCAATCTGAGTCTCTGGACCTTCACCCTTCTAGTAAGGTCTATATGTGGTTGCTTAACTTGTCAAGTTCGCTGTTATATCTTCTTCGCTTTTTCCCTTCAATGCACACGGGGCCAAACATGACCCGAAGAACTTTCGTCTCGAAACAGCCTAAGGCACTTTCATCCGATTTTGTCAAGGTCCATGCTTCTGCACCATACAACAGGACTGGGATGATAAGTGTGTTGTACAATTTTACCTTAGTTGCTCGAGAGAGGGCTTTTCCACTCAATTGCTTTCTTAGCCCAAGGAAACAGTGATTAGCAAAAGTGAGTCAATTACGGTTTTTTGAAATGTTTACTGTTGAATATCTCAGGAAGCAGTGGTTCTTCAAAATTTTCAAAATCAAAATTATTCTTCGTCTGATCTCGGCGCTGGTGTTATTGCCGGTGTTTATAGCGGAGTCTAGGTAGACAAACTCCTCTACTACCTCGAAGTTGTATGCGTCTACCGTGATGTTTTGCCCGAGCCGTCGTCGGTTTCGTTTTACTTCGTTTTCCCTCATTTATACCACTAAACAAATTTTTGCCGCTTCTGTCTCAATTCTCACAAAGGCGCCATTGACATCACACTGTGTTTTTCCCATTATATCAATATAATCGGCGTACGCGAGAAGTTGAACAGATTTTTGGAAGATAGTGCCTCTGGTGTTGTTAAAGAACTCGCCTTGTCTGAATCTTTTTTTGACGTCGAAAGATGCCGTAAGCTCGTTGCAACCTTGATGGAGCAGCGTGAGTTCTCCATCGTCATTTTGCAGAAGAAAGCGACCTTGGCAGGACGCCAAAATTAGACATAGCTTGTACAGTTCGTCTCTGTAGATGCTGTCATACGCCGCCTTAGTGGGTATCGATTTCTAGTTCCTAGGTCTTTTCCAGAATCTGGTCGGTGGTTGACTTTCCTGGCCTGAAGCCACATTGATAAGGACCAATCAGATTGTTGACCAAAGGTTTCAGACGTTCACATATAACGGCAGAGAGGATCTTGTAGGCGATATTTAGTAGACTGATTCCTCTGTAGTTGGCGCAGTTTAGAGGATCTCCCTTTTTCAGGATCAGGCAAACAATGCTGAGGTTCCATTCATCGGGCCTGCATTCCTCTGACCATATCTTACAGATGATTTGGTGCATGCTCCTATCTACCTCGTCGCCTGCTGATTTGAACAACTCAGCACCTAGTAGAGTGATAACGATGTAGCGGGTAACGGAATAGCTGGTACAAAATCGACAAAGCTGTTCATGAAATAGGGCCAGGGTATCGGGTAGTGGTCTAGCAGGTAGCTTGGTAGCACAGAAACAGTATAGCAGGAGCAGTGTAGCCTGTAGCGGGTATTGGATTGCGGGTAGTGGATAGAGTGATAACGATTTAGCGGGTAACGGAATAGCTGGTACAAAATTGACGAAGCTGTTCATAAAATAGGGCCAGGGAAGCTGGTTTAGCAGGTAGATTGGTAGCAAAGACAGTATAGAGGGAGCAGTGTAGCCTGTAGCGGGTATTGGATTGCAATTAGCGGGTAGAGTAGTAACGGTATAGCGGGTAACGGAATAGCTGGCAATGGGGAGGCGGGTAGAAATCGTAGAAATCGTGGGTAGAGAGGTAGGAGATAGTAGGATAATGGGGTAGCGGGTAGTGATTGATTAGCGGGGTACAAAAGTCTAGGTCTTTTATTTGAGGCAGTACGAAGTCTGCTGGGTCAGCTAGTTTATTTGAAAAAGAATGAAACCAAAAATAGATTAATTTTGTAACTTTTTTCAGATTTAAAACACATTTTCAGCTACAGCCAGTGGTACCTGAAGGGAACTTATCTTTATCCACAATTTTTGATTTCGTACCTTTTTCTTAAGCGAATTTGTTAAAACACACTAAATGTTTCTTTGTTTGTTAATTGAATCCGATGGAAACAAATTCTTCAGTAAACGGTTAACAGGTTAAACTCATAACTCTCCATTACTTAGTGTGCTTCATAAATTTGCTGTTCATTTCTTTATGGGTTTTCAAGTTGGTAATAATGTTCATGTTTATGTCCTTAAAGTCATGTTAAGTGCCAAGTTAACATTACAAAAGTGACAACTAGACTCTTGACAATAATATTCCATCATTTCATTGCTTTAAACGAGGATAACCTTTATATTTATGCGTCTCCACGGCCATGGTGATTGATGGCTGTGACACGAGTTTTTTTCAACCAGAAATATTTCCTTCACTCCGAGAAACCTTAGAGTATTGAAAAATATTACAAAAAGAGAAACGGATAGCTTTTTCACTGACGTTTTTTTGATGGAGTTCTCATTCACTCCAAAACCCAATCAAAATTTAATTAAATTTCGCGAATTACGTAATTAAACAAATCAATTTTATTTTTCTGTTACCAATAATTGTTATTGCCCTGCTGGTGTTTGTGTTTGTTTAATTTAATTTTTTTGTTTTGTCAATTTCAGTCGTAAAATAAGCTCCGAAGAGAGTTCCATATCGGAGGTGATGAATTGGTATGCAGCCATCAACAAGGGGATGCTTCATCATTTATCTGAACAAATCAAGGAAACGGACAACAGTGGAGTCTGGAGGTGGGGAATAGAAATAAAATGCATTGTCCTTGTATTAATTTTCATTTTTCTCTCAATTGAAAGATATCTTGTGGGCTTTAAGAACCTCCTCAAGAGCATTGAATGCCAGGGAATAGCATCGTCCTTCGGCATCAAGTACTTTGGACGTGGAGTCCTTGGCACCGATGCGTACGTGTCATACATCCGCTATGATTTCCTTGGCAAGGAACTTATCAACTCGACCATAAATTATGTTCCCTCACTGAGGCCGATGTACACTAATCTCTCGAAGAATATGGGCGACTTCCAGCAATTGAAGAATTGGTTAGTCAACAAATCGTCGTGTTTGTTTGTGATTTTATTTGCCGTTTCCTTTCAAGGAGTTCAATAATTTTGAAAAATAAAAAAATCGAGCCGAGGGTTGATGATGCCATTGATTATTATGATTTGATGTTGACTTACACCGAAGAGCTGCGAGTCCTTCAAAAGGAACTGAGAAAGAACATCAAGTAATTTTTTTATTTGTATATTTCTGTTGGTCAAAAGGACTCTCTAATTTCGCTGTGGTATTAATTTGCAGGGACTATGTAGAGAATACTCTGATTGAGGCGAGTAATAAGGAGGCGGTCGGGATCGCCATTCTAGTTGTTGTCCTTTTGGTGTCGCCAATAATCATCATACTTGTACGAAATGCTGCCGCGACTATTCAAGTACATATACAATCATTTGCTTTTCAATCTTATTAATTTGCCTGTTTGTGTTTATTTATCGTCCTTGCAGATGTATGCCATTCATTTAGCACAAAAGGCCAAAGAACTGAAACGCGAGAAACGCAAAAGTGACACCCTGTTGTTTCAAATGTTGCCACCGAGCGTTGCCATGCAGTTGAGGCAGACTAGGCAGGTTTGCAAATTAAATGGAACATTTTCCAGAATTGGTTATTGGATGTTTTCTTTTTTTAAAGAGAAATTCAATTTTTGCAGGTCCCAGCTGAGTCCTACGAAGCGGCAACAATTTATTTCAGTGATATTGTGGGCTTTACAGAAATTGCCGCTGAATGCACGCCTCTTGAGGTTTGTGTGTTGTTCATGGAGTTGAAAAAGGACCTTTAAATTGAGGTATACTTTTTTTGCAGGTTGTGACGTTTTTAAATTCAATTTATAAGGTTTTCGATGAGAGAATTGAGTGCTATGATGTATACAAAGTGGAAACGATTGGAGACTCCTACATGGTTGCTTCGGGGTTGCCGGTTAAAAATGGTAATTCCTGTTTTTATTTCCAGATGAAGGCGTTGCAAGGTGTATTTCCGCTTGTTTTACTTTGTCTTAGTTGAAATTGTTGTTTGGTGGATGCTTATACTTATTTACTTAAGGCGGCCCTTAACCCTTTTTTGCCGCTTCTGTCTCAATTCTCACAAAGCCGGCAATGAAATTATACGTTGTGTTTTTCCCATTATATCAATATCATCGGCATACGCGAGAAGTTGAACAGATTTTTGGAAGAAAGTGCCTCTGGTGTTGACTGTGGAGTTCTGCACTATGTTAAAAAAAATCGCACAACAATGCATCGCCTTGTCTGAATCCTTTTTTGAAGTCGAAAAATTCCGTAAGATCGTTGCCAACCTTGATGGAGCAGCGTAAGCTCTCGTCACTTTGCAAAAGCGAACAAGCTTGCAGGGATGCCACAATTAGACATAGCTTTGTACGGTTCGTCTCTGTAGATGCTGTCATACGCGGCCTTAAAATCGATGAAAAAGTGGTAGGTATGGATTGGGAGTTCATAGGTCTTCCAGGACCTGCCGCAACGTGAATATTTGGTCGATGGTTGACTTTCCTGGCCTGAAGCCACATTGATAAGGACCAATCTGATTGTTGACGATAGCTTCAGACATTCACATATTACGGCAGAGAGGATCTTGTAGGCGATGTTAAGTAGACTGATTCCTTTGTAGATGGCGCAGTCATCCCTTTTTCAGGATCGGGCGAACAATGCTGAGGTTCAATTCATCGGGCCTGTATTCCTCTTACAGATGATTTGGTGCATGCTCCCATCCAGCTCGTCGCCTGCTGTTTTGACCAGCTCGGCAGCTAGACCATCTGCTCCAGTGGTTTTGTTGGGTCTCAGCCGTGATATAACCGTTTTTACTTCTTCTAGGTCGGGTTCACGGAATTGTTGACTATCATCGTACCCGATGAAAAGCTCTTGTCTGACGGCGGTGTTATGTTCGTCGTCGCCGTTATACAGTTTACAGAAGTGGTTTTCCAAATGCCCAGCATTGACTTCGATTCTACTATGATGCGCCCTTGCTTATCTCTGCAGGCATCGGTTCTTGCTCGATGACCTTAAGCCAGCTGTTTAACCTTTCGGTAAAATATCCGAGCTTCATTCCTGCTGTTCGCTCTCTGAACATCCTCAATCTGACGCTTCTCATGCTCTCTCTTTTCTCTCCTGAGAAGCCGGAGTTCCCCTCTCCTCTTTCAATCGTAGAGCTCACGTCCTTTTATACAACGCCGCTTTGTATGCCTCCTGCTTGGCTGCATGGGCTTGCCTGCATTCTTCCTCAAACCAGAGGTTTCGTTTTGGTGGCTTTGTGGAACCCAGCACATTAGAGGCGGCATATCTAACTGCTTTCTGGCAATGTTGCCCCTGGTCTTCGATACTTGATGTTGGCAGCATAGGATTCCGTAAGTTAAGAGGTTACTTGACACTCGATCAGATAAGGATTTGGCGATCTCTTGCGATTGTAGCTATCCGACGTCGAATTTTCTTGCAGCACTACCTTGGCTACGACGAGTAGTGGTCCGATTCGATGTTGGCTCCTCGAAAAGTTCGAACATCTAATATGCTTGTCAAATGCCTTCCGTCCATCGCAATGTGATCAATCTGGTTGACAGTTGATTGATCAATTGATGTTGAGATGTGGAAATCAGGTGCTTGCTACCACAACATTTTGCCACGGAGCAAAATCGATCATCCTGAATCCGTTATCGGAAGTGATGTCGTGCAGGCTGTGCTGGATGTGGTGGATGCTTATAAGGAACAAACAATTGGGACAAAGGGTCTCAGATATATCACAGGTGGACGATAATCAACAAAAGTGTATATACAAAGATTTATAAGTTTAAAGCCTACAAAATGATTTAAGATTTATTAATGAAGCTCTGTTATAGCTTGCCTTTTGACCTTACACTTGAATTAAATTTTCAATAAAGGTTGAAGGATCCTAAACTCACCGAAAAAAGGTTCTTACACACCCCTTACCCTAAGAAGTGTATATCGTTTTGGTTTTTCATTTTTGTGTTGGCTAAAACCAAATCTTAGCTTTCCTCCTCTCCCCCAAATAATTAAGTTATTCGCAGTTTTTTTCTCTGTGTC
Source organism: Sphaerophoria rueppellii (assembly GCA_920937365.1). Classification (NCBI taxonomy): domain Eukaryota; kingdom Metazoa; phylum Arthropoda; class Insecta; order Diptera; family Syrphidae; genus Sphaerophoria; species Sphaerophoria rueppellii. The sequence goes on from CAKKXW010000001.1 coordinate 5,409,262, forward strand.
TTCCAGGCATCCAATTAAAACAGTATTTATCAACCGAAAAAGAAAATTCCATTTTAGGTAACAAACACATAACCGAAATATCAACCATGGCCTTGGATTTGTTGGATGCCTCAAGCTTTTTCAAAATCCCACGCAGAAGTTCGGAAACCTTACAAATCCGTTGTGGAGTTCATACCGGACCAGTGGTAGCCGGGATTGTGGGCACTAAAATGCCTCGTTATTGTTTATTTGGCGATACTGTGAACACAGCATCTCGCATGGAATCAACAGGCGAGGCACATAAAATCCACATAACCGAAGAGATGAACGATGCTTTGGTTAAATGCGGTGGATTTAAGACCGAACATCGAGGCTTGATAGATGTTAAGGTAAGTCGGAGGATTTTATTCGTGGCAACAGAAAATCAAGTTAAATCAACATCGTGATGCTTTTGTGGTTACAGGGTAAAGGACTTATGAGCACTTATTGGCTAACGTGTAAGGACGGGCCGGTTGTGCAACGTGAGGAGATCTCCTGGTATGCCGACATGCAGCCGGTGTTCCTGCAAAACCTTAAATATGACGGCTACATGAAGAAGATGTGATTCCTTCCATTTCCATCATTGCCAGCGTCTCGTAATAATCGTCGAAATCGTTGTCGTCACAAAAAGTCAATCTATTACAAACTGTTTGTGAATTTGTTGTTTAATTCGAAACTGCGCCTAGTGCCGTGATGGCCATCTAAATAGAGGCAGAAAACCAACACACACACACACCACTAATTATTTATTAACGTAATTGTAATAATTTAGAAGTAAATGTTTTAATAAATGTACAAGAATAGTTGTAAAGAGCGTTCTTTTGTGAGTATTGATGGTCCACGGACTTAATTTTCTGCATGACAACATTGTCCTCGGTAATTTACATGTCAATCTGATGGGAAATTGGACAGTGCTCAAAGTAAGTAAATTTGTTCAAATCCTTATTCGCCTCTATTTTCCATTGTCTGTTTTTTTCTTTTCTTTCAAACATACATCGTGTAGTTTGTGATCCTTTGGAGGAGCTAGAACGTAGAAGGATTGAGATAGCTACGGTCTGGGTCATGGTCTCTCGGTTTCCTGTTGGAAACTAAATGTCGGTCATGTCGTTTTATTGGATGAATGTTATTTCCTTCTTTGTGCTTTTGAGTCGTGCTTCTGTAGAAAGGATATTTGTATCCTTTTTGACTAACAAAACTTATCCAATTGGTTTATAGGGGTATAGGAAATTTAATATTAGAAAAGGAACAAAAGAGAATGAACCACATTAGGCAGTTTAACTGATTGAGTCTTTTGTTTGGTTTTGGTTGTAAGTTCTTTTCAAGCAAGTCAAGCGGAAATGGAAAAAAAAGAAGAGTTTTTAAATTTCTAGTTGATTGAATTGAAGGTTAAACATTTGTTTTTGGATTGGTTTGGCGGAACAAATTTTGTTTTGTTCTTTAATATTGTACTCGTGTCTGTTTAAAAGACTTATCATCTTTTGTTTGCTGGTTATCTGAAATTCTTCCATATTTTGTGGAATTTTATATCGAACCATTACTGTTAATACTTACTTACTTATCCGGCTCACAATCTATGACGAATCTCAGCCTGAGATACTGCGTCCTTCCATCGTGAACGGTCCCTTGCATGCACTCTCCAGTCGCCGAAACCAAGTGCTCTGGCATCCGCAGTCACTTGGTCTTTGTACCGTGGGTTCGGTCTTCCTTGCCGTCTCAAACCTGGAGGCTGTGATGAGAAGACTTTCTTGGTTGGAGCATTGTCGTCCATTCGCTCGATGTGGCCGAGCCAATGTAGTCGTCATTTTTTGGCCTTCTAGACTACATCCACATCTTGGTACAGCTCGTATACAGTTCTCGGTTGAACCTTCCTCTCTATTCGCCATCGTCGCATAGGGGACCGAAAATCCGTCGAAGAATTTTTCTTTCGAAAGTGCCCAGCATCAATTCCACTTTTTTACTTATCGTCCAGTACTCGCCGGAGTTGAGTAGGACTGGTAAAATCAAAGTTTTGTATAGCAGACACTTTGTCTTTCGAGTGAGGGGTTTCGAACACAGTTGTTTTGCCAAACCGAAGCAGCAGCGGTTCGCAAGGGTAATTCTTCTTCGGATTTCCACTAAGGTGTCGTTTGTGGGATTGATGTTTGTTCCAAGGTAGGTGAACTCCTTAACTACCTCGAAAATGCTGCTACCAACAGTGACGTTTTGTCCTAGACGGTGGACAGATGTTGCTTTATTTGTTGTTAGCATGTACTTTGTTTTGTCCTCATTCACTTCAACACCAACAAGTTTCGCCTGTTCTTCAATCGCTGTGAACGCCTCAAGTCTAGCTCTCTTGGATCGACCGATGATGTCAATGTTGTCCGCATAGCCTAGGAGCTGTGTGGACTTGTTGAAACAGTGTTTTCCGTGCTCGCACCTGCCTTGAGCACTATATCTGCTGCAGGACTATGTTGAAGAAGTCACATGACAGCGCATCTCCTTGCCTAAAACCTGCGCATGTTTGAAACAACTCGGATGAGCTGTTACCCATTTGCACACTACACTGCGTATTGTTAAGCGTCATGCGGCACAGCTGGATCAGTTTGTTCGGGATCCAGAATTCAGACATCGCCATCGTAAACTCTTGGCGGTGGATGGTATCACAAGCAGCTTTGAAGTCGATGAAAAGATGGTTGGTTTCGACTTGAAATTCGTTGGTCTTTTCTAGGATCTGCCTAAGTGTGAATATTTGGACTATCGTTGTTCTGCCCGGCCTCAAGCCACAATGGTACGTGCCGATTATTATGTGCTGTAGAAAGGTTTAAGATGCTCACACAGTACGTTGGATAGGATTTTGTATGCAACGTGGCAGGGATATGCCGCGGTTGTTTTTGCATGACATAGGATCACCATTTTGTAGATGGGGCATATAGAGCTTATCGACTAGTCAGTCTGCATGCATTCTTCCTCCCACACTTTGGACCTGGTGCATGAAGTTTACCAAAACACCTGCTCCATATTTAAAGAGTTCCGCAGGTATACCTCCGACTCGGTGGACTTGATATTTTAAAGCTTTTGGATGGATCTTTCTACCTTTTCTGCGCTGGAGGCTGGGACTGGGTCTTCATTGACTGGTCTTGCTTCTCTTTCGTCATTAGCTCGCTCGACATTTTGCGCACTCAGCAGCAGTTGGAGGTGATGCTTCTACATCTACAATTCGATGTGCTTCGATGACTGGGTTCCTTCACTGTTTCAAAGAGCCTGTGTCCCGGTCCTGAAACCAGAAACTAATTGCTTCGACCTTTTGAAGAAACGCCGGGTGTTCTTGGCCCGAGATTCTTCTAGATCTTTGAGCTGAGAAACTGCGGATGCTCTTTTCTTCCTTCGCAGGGTCTTTTTCTCATTTCTCCTTTTTGTTCGGTACTCTTCTCTTGTTGCTCTTGTTTTCCGTTGCAGCATCTGCAAACGTGCATTTTCCATCTCTCTTTTCAATAACGCGCACTCATCATCATACCACGGGTTCTTTTTCGAGGGTGGGTGGTAACCTATGGTGGTCTCGGCTACAATTTTTAACTTCATAATAAACCATCTTTAAGTTTTCAAAAAAAAATATGCAAGAGATCACAAGAACGTTTTCATCGATGAACAAGCACGTGCACTCCGACAGTCAATCGTGTGTGCTCAAGTCCTCCCACAAAATGCATGCAAGCTGCTAGCAACGCAAACAGATTTCAGTTTTATTTCCTTTATTAGAAAAGTTAATTCAAAAAGCCGGATGCTCTGAAGAACTCTTGTGTGCATTTTCTCCCATCAAGACTATTATGTTCATCCTTTCCACCGACTGTGTGTGGCATAGCTTTTCATGCATGTCAATTGTTGTCAGTGTTATTAAAGGCTCATTGCAAATTGTGTGACACATTTTTAATGCTATAGCCGACAAAATCTTTAGCTCAAACCAAATGCGCCAATGCAGTTTGAGAATTGATGACCATTCGAACGGACATTCTATCAGATTTGGTTCAAAATGAATGAAATATCTTAATAAGTTTTTCAAAATTGCAACAACAAATCAGAAGGGATTACTCTTGTGGCTCTTATATCATCCTTATACGGATCAAGAGAGGTTGGGTTGGCTAATCGAAGTAAGAAAACAAAATTTATCAAACATTTATAAGCATTCAAAGATATGTCTCAATTTCTCGAAGAACTTCAACCACAAAAAGTTAAGGATTATTTCATGTTCACATGCGATTCCTAGGAGAAAACAAAAAATCATTTTCTTCCGCCATTGCCATGATTTCTCACATCAGCTTCCTCGGAACAACCTATGGAACTGTTTGCTACGGTCTTTAAGTTTTCAACCACAATTTTGCGGTGTAAACTTTAAATTGGATTCTCCCAAGTATTTGCTCTGATGTCTCTGACTTCACAGAATTTAAAGACAATAAAGTCTGTCTGCGGTGTTGTGCAAAAGTTCATAACAACTTCCGAACCGAATTCACTGAAAATATTTTTGACAAAGAGAGCTTTGAATTGAGTTAATAAGAGAATGTGTGAAAACTTTGACTAAAAGGAATAAAAGAAGGCCGTTTCAATGTCCTTTTAAAGCCTTGCAATCGATGCAGTATGCAAATGCAAAAAAAATAAAGTAAAATAAAATAAAACGTTTAGCGGACTATCAATCCAATCATTTGGTTTTTCTGAAGAAGTGTTTTTATAAATTCCATGACAGAAATAGAACTAGGTCAAAGTTGCATTCGGTTTTCAATTCCTTATTTTATGAGAATTCTCATTGATTGTTTTTCCTTTTTTTTTGCTTCACAGCGTCTATTTCGAAGTGAACGCTGTTTACCAGTATAACTTCGATTTTATGGAGGCACCAAGCTTGAGTGCAACCGTGCATCTTTGAGTAAATGTATTTGACAACACTTTTATCATCATTCTGGTGCGTCAAGTGGTAGATACTAGTGCACTCATGAGGGCACAAGAGTCCTCAACAACCTCTGGCTGCCAAGTCCTTCTCTCACCTCCACAATGGTGACTCAGTAAACACCTTATACGGGCTTCTTGGACATATTTGGAGCTCAGGCCGATAACTAGCAGTTTATCTGGCTCTTTGCCTTTAGAGGTAAAATAAGGACCTGGCTCTCCAGGTTGAGGGTTGTGCTTCGGGGTGGCTTTCCAATCACATAAAGAAAAATTATTTGCGAAGCAACAACAAGCCTCGGATACGGACGGATTTACTGACGACGAACCGCATAAACAGATTCGGATCTGTACGTGGAATGTTAGGTCCCTTAACAGACCACGTTAGCCGAACAGATAGCGGAGGCCCTAGACAGTTATGCCCCCAAAGAAGCGAAAGATGACGACACCAAAGACAAGTTCTACGAGCTCCTCGATAATATCGTCTTAGGAGATTTTAATGCCAAACTAGGAAGAGATGACATCTTTGGTTGAACAGTCGGAAAACAGAGCTCCGACTTTGCAGCGGGGCGAAACATAGTAGCAAGTACGCGTTTCCCACATCTCAACATCCACAACAGGACCTAGAGGTCTCCAGATCAATCAACTGTCAACCAGATTGATCATATTGCGATCAACGCAAGACACTCTTCAAGCATTACTGATGTCCGAACCTTTTGAGGGGCGAACATCGACTCGGACCACTACCTCGTTGTAGCCAAGGTAGTGCAGCGGATATCTCGACCAAAGCAGGAAGTGCTAGAAGAAAGTTTGACGTCGGACGGGTACAATCGCAAGAGATCGTCAGATCCTTTTCCGATCAAGTAACGTCATGAGAAGTCCGCTATAGCCACCATCGAGCATTGAGGAGCATTGGCAGAATTGCCAGGAAGCCATTAGGGATGCTGCTTATGATGTGCTGGGTTTCACGCGGCCACCAAAACGAAACTCCTGGTCTGATGATGAATGCAGGCAGGTACATGAAGCCAAGCAAGAAACATATAGAGCAACGCTGCACAGGAGGACGAGATCAGCTCGGGAGCTCTAGGAGCAGAAGAGAAGAGAAGAACACAAGCTTTTCAGAAAGAAAAAGAGAGAGCATGAAAAGCAATCGGTCGAGGATGTTGGGGGACTAAAAAACAGGAATGAGGTTCGGAAGTTATACCAAGAGATGAAACGAATGTCTCAAGGTTACTGAGCACGAACTGAAGCTTGTAAATACCAACAAGGAAATATCGTAGTAGAGTCACAGTCAATGCTGGGGATGTGGAAGGACCATTTCTGTATAGACTGTACAACGGCGATGACGAATCGAATTCCGCTGTCAGGCAGAACGAACCATTCAATGAAGACGAAGCAAGCTAAGATTTCCATCTACCTGACCTTGAAGAAGTGAAGATAGCAATATCTTAGCCTTAAAACAATAAAGCCGCAGGAGCTGATGGCATCACTGCCGAACTCTTCAAACCAGCCGGTGATGACTTGGTAGGGAGCATGCGCGATGAATGGAACCTAAGAATTGTTTGCCTGATCCTGAAGAAAGGAGACCCTCTAAACTGCACCAACTACAGAGGCATCAGCATCCAAAACATCGCCTATAAGATCTTTTCTGCAGTGCTATGTAAACGCCTGAAGCCATTTGTCAATAAAATGATAGATCCATATAAGTGTGGCTTTAGATCAGGAAAGTACACCATCGATGACCGTATGACAGCATCTATAGAGAAGAACTGTATGAAGCCATGTCTAGTTTTGGTATCCCTACAAAACTCATTCGTCTGAGCAGGATGACAATGGAGAACTCGCGCTGCACCATTAAAGTCAGTAACGACCTCACCGACGCCTTCGATGTAAAAAAAGCTCTAGACAAGATGCACTGTCATGCGACTTCTTTAACATAATATTGGAACGAATAGTGCAGAACTCCTACGTCAAGACTAGAGGCACTATCTTCCAGAAGTCTGTGCAACTACTCGCGTAAGCTGATTACATTAGATCATCGGGAGAACGTAGCGTGATTTCAACGGTGTTTTTGCGAGTATACAGACAGAGGCTGAAAAAATGGGTTTAGCGGTCAATGAGGGCAAAACAATTTTCATGCTGTCATCGAGAAAGGACACCCAACATCGAAGTCTTGGACAAAACGTCACGATAGGTGCATATAATTTCGAGGTAGTATGGGAGTTCGTATACCTTGGCTTTGCTTTAAACACGGACACGAGATCAGACGAAGAATAAGGCTGAGTTCGTAAATGTAAAACTTCCGCAATACTGCCAAAATTGTGTTCGTAAATGTAATCAAACAGCAATATTTCTGCATGAGCATGGCAACATTTGTGTTCATAAAAGTATTACAACTGTCATATTGCGGTCAAGTCGGCATTTATTTTTATTTTGTTGCTGAATTTGCAGGAAAATGGCAGGGAGCAAATGTGATGTTTGTTGGTCAATAACTCCAGAAGTACTAAACGGATCTGGATGAAATTTAGCACACAGACAGATTATAGTCTAGAATATCACATAGGTTACTTATATAAAGTAAAAATCTATAGTGGGTGTGGGAAAAATTTGCTTTAAGTTTACAAAGGGCATATATGTGATTGACATGATTTTCTGCATAGGTAGTGGTGGTTAAGGGGTCAGAAAATGACAAAGGCTACTTTTTAACCCGTTTTTC
>CAKKXW010000001.1:5420214-5439518 GCA_920937365.1 Sphaerophoria rueppellii
AATATAATATTTTTTTCGTTTATTTTGTGAACCAAAGCAGTTTTCCACTAGGTATACAATAATTTTGAGAAAAATATAGAATACATTCCGGATAAGAACTTATGCCAACACAACAAACCCGTGGAATGGTGAGGTATGTATACTTGTCTTAACTTTCATAAGTCGCAGCAATTTGGAGACAAAATAGATCCATTCATGAGCCCATTAATGAAACAAAATTTCAAATAGTCTCTGTGACCAGAAAGAGTAGGAAGGTTTATTAATTTAAGTCTGTCAGTATATGGAGGTAAAGAAGCATTTTCTGTCCATGGGAATAAGAATCGGAGAGAAAATCTTAAAAATCGACGCTGAATACTTTCAATTCTGTTCATATGTATGGAGTGGTAAGGTGCCCAAACAACACAACCGTATTCAAGAATAGGCCTTACATAAGATATAAAAAGAGTTTTAATAACATATGGATCACCTTTTGACGAAACCAAGTGTTTTATTTGCTTTTTTTATAATATAATTATAATGGTCTGTAAATGTTAGTTTTGGATCTAACATTATTCCAAGGTCAGAAAAACTAGATATCCTACACAAAAGTGACGAATTCAACGCGTAGTCAAAAATAAATAAGTTCCGTTTGCGTGTAAAACTCATTGTCTTACACTTGTCTATATTTAAAGTCAAATGATTATTGTTGCACCATCCCCAAAATCTCTGTAGATCGTCTTGAAGAAGTTCACAATCAGTGATACTATTAATTGATCGAAAAATTTTGACGTCGTCAGCGTAGATTAATGTCATTGAGTTTTGAAATATAGAAGGAAGGTCATTAATGAATAATATAAAAAGCAGGGGGCCGAGATGACTCCCTTGTGGTACTCCAGAATTGATAATAAATTGATGAGAACATTTATTTTTAAACAATACACTATAGACTCTATTTCTAAGATATGACGATAACCACAGTACAAAACGATTGCTGAGTCCTAATTTATTAAGTTTTATTAAAAGAATTTCGTGATTAAGCTTATCAAACGCTTTGCTGAAGTCGGTGAACACACAGTCAACTTGCGATCGCTTTTCGAATACATCTAAACAATAAGTAGAAAAGTTCAATAGATTAGTGATTGTAGACTTCTTTTTAACAAAACCATGTTGATTGTCACATATAACAGAAGAACAGTTAAAAGACAGGATATCGCAAACAATTGACTCAAACAATTTAGGAATAGTGGAAAGCTTGGCAATAGGACGATAATTTGTTATTAAGTCCCTAGGACCCTTTTTATAAATTGCAGTAAGATGAGAATATTTCCAAAGATCTGGAAATGTACAACACTTTAATGACTCATTGAAAAGAAGAAATAACAGGTAGGATAAGTAGGACACACATTTTTTCAACATGAAGGATGGTATACCATCCGGACCAGAATTAAAGCAGTCGTCAAGTTTCAAGATGTTGGTTTTAATAGACTCTTCAGAAATTGCGAAGTTAATTGAATTCAGATGAGAATATTCGTTAATAGGAGGAGAAGACAAAGAAGAAGTGTCTGTTGGAAGAAAGTTTTCAAAGGCACTTTTAAAATAAGCAGCAAACATATTCGAAATAGTCTCTGGAGAGTGACTGGATGAGTTTTCAAACTTCAATGACGCAGGGTAACCGTCGAATTTTCTCTTCTTTTTCACATAATTCCAGAAAAAATTGGGGTTCGATTTGATTTCAGATTCTGTTTTAGAAATAAATTCACAGTAAAGATAGTTTGAACAGGTCACTGGTTAAGTAATAAATCAAATAGATGTGTGAAATTACATTTTTTTAAATCAAATTTAAGATGATTGTTACTAGTATTTAGTACATTATACATGCATAAATTCAAAGAAATGGTGATAGCCGGGTGGTGACGATCTTCATAAACAAGTTTCGAGTCACTTGGAATGACAACTGCATCCGAATTCAGCATGTCTGAGAAAAAGACCAAGAGAGCGAATCAAGGTTGCAATAAACTACCTCGGAGTAGTTTATTATAGGCATTATGAGTGTAAGCACTAGTCTTTGTCTTGTCTTAAGTGGTGTGAAACTAGCTGATAACCATAATCTACGCAAACAGCCATAAATTTTCCCTACGGTCACATTGATATGATTATAGCATGAAAGGTTTCGATTTATTACGTAACCAAGACTAGTAACTGTATCCACCAACTTCATTTTCAATCCCATAAGCTTTATATCTGGAATGACCGAGAGATCAAAAGTCCTACTGGAGATAGGGATTACTTGACATTTTGAGAGATTCAAAGCTAACCCATTGAATGAAGCCCAGTGAGCAATAGAAGATAAATCGTCATTAAAGTTTGAGATAAGTTCATTTACGTTGTCAAAGGGTTTCGAGTAAAACAACTGGACATCATCGGCATATAAATGTATTGACGAATGTTTACAAGCCAAGGGTAGATCGTTTATGTATAGGCAGAAAAGAATGGGACCCAAAATCGAGCCCTGTGGAACACCTTGAACAAGAGGCAGTAATTCAGATAAGTTATTACGAACAAGATGGCTTGGTCACGTGGAGAGGTCCATCCTCTCCGGCCAGTAAAGTCTTCGAATCCACCCCAGAGGGAAGGCGCAGTAGAGGAAGACCAATTCTCAGGTGGTGCGCGCAAGTTGAAGACGACCTCAACCAACTTGGTGTGCAAAACTCTAGACAGCTGGCTGGAAAGGTTTGTTGGTTGAGGCCCAAGTCCACCCTGGACTGTAGTGCAACCTTAAGTAAGTAAGTAAGTTAATCATCAGTCTTAATGAAAAAAATCATTAATTTGATTTGGATTTTTATGAACATTCAATTCGTTGTCTTCCCTTATAAACAGTGAACTTGTCATTTCCATTTTTTTCTTATTTGAAGCCAAACGCTCGACTGATTTAATAATATTAAAATTGACTTTCGCGGTTCTTAAGTTATTCATCTTCTTCGGAAACGCCACAAAAGAAAAAAGTTACCCCAAATACACAATTTTACCATAGGTTCGAGATAACCAGGATGCCGTAGCACTGAAAGACTTCAGTGTCTCAGGGCTCAGAGAGAGAGAGAGAGAGAGAGAGAGAGAGAGAGAGAGAGAGAGAGAGAGAGAGAGAGAGAGAGAGAGAGAGAGAGAGTGAGAGAAGGATAAAGAAAGGATATAATTAATATTGAAAAGGGTCTGTTTTACATTTTTCATATTTTACCTTTACGAGGAAAGAGGTACCCTCGTTTTAAGAAGAGAACCCGTCAGGTTCATACTGTTTCTCTCTTTCATCCTATCGTTGAGTGACTGTGTTTGTGTATCTTTAGTTCAATTTTTCGCATTTTCAAAAAGAATTATTGTCTTCAATCACAAATAAAACCAATGATGTCGTCATCTTGTCACTTTCACATGGATGGCGTCGACGTTATTTCATCGAATGAAAAGCACCCCCACACTGAGACAAACAATCGTGCATTAAACCACTGGGAGGCTCGCAAGTACGAAATAAAAATATTTATGCTATGACAAAATTAAATGTGTTTTGAGGCCGGATGTTATACTATCATCTTGAAAGCTCAGACAGTTTTCTTTCCTTGTGAATGGTCAAGCCACATCAACAATATCCTTCACCAAAAGCCGAAAAACATTCATAAACATAATAAAATTGCAGTTTCGCAAGAGCAATGCAAACAAAAGCCTTTCTCCTTTTTCTGACGGCCTTTGTTTGATTTTTCCTTTGTTTATTTTTTGTATCACAATACAAATGGAACTTTGTTTTAATGTTAAGTGTACGATATTGTGAAACAGAATCGCTATTGATGTATTAGTTTCCCCACATGAACATAAAAATGTCCTGCTTATGAATATAATGTCTAAGGAACGATTTAGCCCATTCAGATAAAAACTGATGTTATGTAATATTTACAATAGTGTAAGGTTTGTAGTCCTTGTTTTACGGGAATAACATTTACACTTTGGTTTCATGAGTTTTTTTACCACCATATGAACAGTCAGACAGTCAACAAAAAATTATCCCTTGCAATTCTATTACACCCAATGACAAGCTTAAAACTGTTTTGATGTTCATAAGTTATTCCCAATCGAAATGTATTCCAATTTAAGAAATCTTTTGCCTGTTTCATTTCTATCAGATGTCTGAATAGTGAATTTATGGATGTTTTGGGTACCTGTATGGAGTTGGACTTTCCAAACAACTTTTGACCTCATTTTGAGAATTTTTGACTTCATTGTTCCGACTGGAAATGAAATTTGAAAGTTTAAATTAGTATTCCAGGCGGGATGGCAGTTGACCTTTAGTCTACAAATGAGAAGATTGGACGTGGTCAACAATGGTTATAAGGTAGACGTACAGAGTCGGTCTTGAGGTCAGTTTTGAACGATGTATAAATGGGTTGATTGTTCTAATTGTTTTGGGTTCGTTGAGGTCGTTAAATAAATGTGCAGTTAAGAAGGTTGCTTTGACATTGACTAAGCGATATATACATCTGGAATATCTTTATTTGATAATTTTCTACCACATTATCACGTATTCTTGATGTTACTTGCTGTAGTTGGCTGTTTATCTGTTCCAACCTCTTATTGAGTATCTCCTCATTGTGCTTTACTATACATTGATTGTAGAGTCTAAAAGTGAAGTAATAAATGAAACAACTGGGTTCTCATTGTTTCTTAATTCATCTATAGTTTTCGTTATTTGGGTAACATATTCGGAGTCAAGTACACCAAAGAGGGAGTTTGCTATGTTTCCTATAATGTTGACTGCTCCTCTTTTGGTTCTCTTAGCAGTGAAAATGGTGCTGTCAGTTTTTATTTCTTCTTCGATGTATTGGAATTGTTTTAGCGTCTGTGTGCAAATGCTGCGCTGTTGCATTTGTTGGCACAAATGGGCAAGAGCTAATGTCATATTCGAAAATGCTTCGTATTCTCTTAGTAAAGGCTTCAGATTGTAATGAACGATAAAGTTCCATTCCTTCGAAATGAATTCCAAGATTAGATTTGAACTTGGAAATTTGGATTTCAGCTGTGATTTTGTCTTTTATTGGCCAAAACTGTTGTCCTAAAATGGACAGCAATTTTTTTTTTTATAATATGCACACACTCAAGGGGTTTTTATACCCTTATTATGCCATAGACTCAGTAAGTGCTTTCGGAAAGAGGGTAGGGGTTGGAGAGGAGGTGCCGGTGTACATTGGTCTTAAATTCCTGAACACTGCAATGATCGGGAAAGACAAAGTGTGGAAGAGAGTTCCACATTCGCGTAGTACGGCTAAAGTACGATTCTCTATACTTGAGCGTACGACCGAAGTTGGGCTCGAAGGTAAACTGATGGGCATTCATGGAAGCGCGGGTATTACGGTTGAATTGTTTAAGGCGAGGCTATTTCACTAGAGCAATAACCGTAGAAGTAACGATAAAACAAGGAGAGACACGAAACGTTACGACGGCGTTCCAATGAAGTGAATGAGTTAATGATCTCTCTATCATCAACCATTCTTACAGCTCTTCTTGGATTCCATCAAAGAGGCTTAAGTAAGTAGCTGGAGCACCAGCCCAGAGATGTGAATTGTACTCAAGCTTTGGATGGATATTAGTTTTATAGATAATCAGATCAGACGGGGAGAAAAATTTCTTGCACCGTCTTAAGAAACCCAAACATCTTACGGCATTTTTGGCGACAGCGCGTATGTGTTCGGTCCACAAGAGGTGGTCAGTGATGCACATACCGAGAATCTCGAAATGTTCGGTCTCATTGATGCAAGTGCCACTCATGGAAAGTGGCAAGGGGTATATCTCGGTTTAACGATACAAGACAGCATTGAGTTTTCAAGCATTAAACTCTACACGGTATTTAATTCCGCATTGGACAATGCTGTTTGGGTCAGAGTTTAATGAGCTTATCATATTTTCCAGTTGCAGTTCCACATCCGAAGAGGAGGGATGTGAATCTGGAAACGAATATGAAAAGCTAAAGGTACTATCGTCAGCGAAACAATGAATTGGATTAGAAGTTACAGACAAGAGATCATTAATGAAAATGAGGAAGAAGGTCGGAGACAAAACGGAGCCCTGGGGCACACCAGTATTTATATTGTGGGTTTCAGACTTGAATCTATCCAATACAACTTGTATTGAACGGTTCGAAAGAAAGTTTATGATCCAAAGAAGAAGGGATTCATCGATACCGAAGGCACGCATTTTCGATAAAAGAGCAAGATGCCAGACTTTATCAAATGCCTTTGAAATATCAAGTGCAACAATGTTACTTTCTACATGTTGAGATCCTTTAGGACTCTTGACACAGCACGAATGCGGAAGAAGATTTGTCCCATGGAATCATTGGCGCGCTCAAGAACAGGTGGAGTCATGTCACTCTCTGTAAGTGAAGAGTTGGCGTCGAACAGCATAGCGAAAAGGTTAGCTTTCGCGAGAGAGCTAACAACTGGACTGTCATTGTCAACGAGCATAGGGACCGAGGAAGAAGAAGAATTATTCATGTTTTTTACAAATGTTTAGCAATGTTCACGGTCCACAGTGATTGTGTTCTTCGTGTTTATATTTGAATAACAATTTCGAAATTGCTTCGTTGTATGGAAGTCATATTGGATGCTTAGCATCAAATGATAACGTTGCAGCCTCTAGTCGTCCTCCTACGCGAAGAACATGGTTGTCGTCTAGAAATGGTGCCAAATTTATAAGTGCACTAGAATTGCAAAGGCCCTTTATTTAAGATCTTGGATTTCGTTCTTGAAATCGGAAGATTGTATCTGCTTCATGATAGCAACGAGAGATTCGTTGAATTCCTTGGGTGTCCCTCTGATTAACCTTGATCTTCTTGGTTCAATTGTCAGATTGTTGTTCTCTATAGGTGCTGTCATACGCGGTCTTGAAATCGATTAAAAGGCGGTAGGTATTGATTTGAAGTTCCTGGATCTTCTCCAAGATCTGCCGTTGAGTGAATATTTGAGGATCAGCAGGTATATTTAAGTGAAACATGGCACTCAGCACAGCAGTAAATAGCTTTGGTCGATCAGCAGATTTATTATAGATCCTTGGTGGAAAATTTTCTTCAATATTAAATAATGAAATGGAATCTGCTGCACGTTCGTCCGTGGAAACGACAAAAAAATCACCACAAGTATTAGAGAACGGTAGTGGTATTGGCGCTTTTAGTACAAAGGTACTGACCCTCATATGAATTTTTCTGCATCATTGAGTGTGAATTTTGTTCGTGTACTGACTGGAATAGACTGAGGTTATATGCAAAAAACTAATTTATTCATTTTTCGTTCAATAGAAATTCGGTATTTGGTATATGAAAGCATGGAACACTTCGTTAGAGATTAAAACCAAACAGCATGAAGACAAAAGACAAGAAACACCCAAAAGTAAGTCATCGATCTGCTTAAATGTAAACGGTTTCGCCCTTGCCTCGAAATTCTCTTTATTTGAAAGAACTTACTTCGAACTGTATTAGAAAATAGCGACTCCTAGGAAAATAGGATATTAAATGAACCATAACATAAAATTTGTAAAAAGGAAATGAAGTACATAATGCTAATGAACGAAATTGCGGTATTTCAAAGCACCGAACTCTATAAAAAAAGCCACCCTGAAATATTTCCCACCGATGATATCACGAATTTTCATTTTTTCCTTCTTTTCTGTTATAACGCTACCGAATTGAATAGCTCTTACTCAAAGCACGTCTTTCGGGAGCAGAATAATAATAAACATAAATCACACTTACGGACAAGTAGTGTTCCACAGAAGTCTTCCACAGAAGACATTTTGCCATTAGTGCATCCCTGTAGTTTTCTCTTCATCACCAAATTGAAATATTGTTATTTATGTATTCCGCAATATTTTCAACATCTTCTGTTAAATATAAATCCAATAGGTCATGAAATTCAACAGGAGACCTTAACGGAAAAGTCTGTTCTCACCAAACGGTCTGGAGCACTGAGCTTTTATCGACACAACATACTAAAGGTTCGTGTATTGGATATTTCCTTCAAACAAAAAAGCACTCAAAACAACTGATAAGAAAAACAATTTCCTAGACTCATGCGCCTGGCCAACTCCAATGCACTTCCCTTGATTTACAAAATTAGATGTTTTTCTGCTATCTACTGCGGCCCAGCCTCAGTTCAATTTAAGAATTTGGTCGGCAGGCAATCCTTGCCGAGGAGCTTCTCGTACACTATATCCCACCGCTACTGCTACCGCTTCAAAGTGAAATTTTTACAATGATTATTGTTTTCGAATGTCCACTCAAAGGATAACTAGAGAATATCTATATTTTGCTTTAAATTAGTGTTTGTTCTTTGAGACCAGTGACTGTGATATGAGTTCTTTTCCTACTCGTTAAGAAGATGCTTTAAATAGTGTATGTGGGTCATTTGATAAATACAGTCAGATTGCTCCACTAAATCACGTCTATTATTATGAGTGTGAAACAGTTAAGAGTGGATTTAGTTTACAGGATGTTTGGAGCGTGTCAAGTCTAAGGATTAACAAGCATTCTCGTAGATTAGGAGTGCAAACAAAAATTTCCTCTTTTATAAAACTTGCAAAAAAGGATACAAACCAAGTTGGATTACAGAGTTATTTCCGCGTAGTCAAAGAGGACACATCATATCCTTATCAGACGATATAGTTGTAAGTATAAAGCACTTTTTTCTCACGTAGTTTTGTTTTGTTTGAAAGGGATATAAATATTTATGATGATAAGTTGACAATTTGGCCTTTTCTGGGCGGGTGTGTTTCATAAAATGTCACTATATGTATAGATACGTTTTCGGCTTCAAAAAATCATCCATACCAAAGTACGTGCTAAAAATATTCTATTTGGCGCTAAGGACGATCCGGGAGACATCAAGGATCAAGTCGGGCCATGTAGAAGTCAAGGCCATGTCAATGTGCATGAAAATATGATAAAAATAGAAAAAAAAATATGGAATTGAATAACGAGAGGTGTTTTTTTTACCTTAAGAAAGCGGGAAGTTAATATAGAACATCCACGAAATTATGAACCTAACGAAGGTCTGGAGAAGATTTCAATTTATTTTCAAAAAAAATGCACATCAGTCCGGCTTCATGTGATTATAATACTTCGTGACTTTGTCGAGGCAGAGAGTCACAAGAGCTAGCATAACGAACATTAAATTGATGTTGGCTATTTATTTTGGTTCTTGCGGGTGAGGTTTTGAGAAGATTCTTACATTTGTGGTTCGGAATTTGTTAGAGACAAACTGGCTTATGTTCGCATGAGGTTATTTTTGTTTTTGCAAATGCCACAATTTAGTTGGAAGACATTTTACGTGTGTTGTTTAACAGAAATCAAGAATTTGTTTTCGTTTTATATGTAGTTACATTTGAGAATGAATTTTCTATGATCACAATGGCATTCAATTCACGAGGAATTTTAGAATAAGAAATATAATATTTGAGGTCCATTAGAAATTGTATTATGCATAAATCGTCCTGTCAAAGGCAAGCATACACGTCATACGACTACAAGCAAGCTTTTACCAAAATCAAGGACATTATCCTCTGCGCAATTAAGTCTTTGGAAAACGCAGTTAAATTTAATTTCTCCAATGCTGGACCCTGAACAATAAAACAGCAAAACAGTTTTACTACTTACTTACTTATCCAGCTCATAATCCATTTTTATAGTCAGTTGTATTTCAATATATAATTATTTATTTCAATAAATTCACAACAGAAAAATAATGTTATTAAAACGAAGTTCTGATTCTGAATGAGAAAATTTTAGACAGAAAATTTGCTCATATAAAAATAATAAAAACAAAAACAAAAACGATTGCTATACTTATACAAAGTATTTAAATATCCATGAAGGATCTCATCCTGAGATATTGCAGCATTCCATCGTGATCGGTCCTTCGCATGCACTCTCCAGTCGCCGAAACCAAGCGCTCTGGCAACCGCAGTCACTTAGCCCTTGTATCGTAGGTTCGGTCTTCCTTGCCGTCTCAAACATGGAGACTGTGATGAGAAGACTTTCTTGGCTGGATCTTGTCGTCCATTTGCTCGATGTGGTCTTTTCTTGGCCCTCTGCTCTGGACTACTGTTGCAAACCTCTTAACTACCACGAAATTGCTGCTACCAACAGTCACGTTTTGTCCTAGGCGGTAAACATATGTTGCTTTGTTTGTTGATAGCATATCCTTTGTTTTGTCCTCATTCACTGCAAGACCAACGAGTTTCGCCTGTTTTTCAATCGCTGTGAAGGCCTCAAGTACAGCTCTCTTGGATCGACCGATGATGCCAATGTCGTCCGCATAACCTAGGAGCTGGGTGGATTTGTTGAAGGTAGTGATTTCTGTGCACACACCAGCCTTGCGCAATATCTGCTCCACGACTATGTTGAAGAAGTCACATGACAGCGCATCTCTTTGTCTAAACCCTGCGCATGTTTGAATCAACTCGGATGAGCTGTTACCTCTTTGCACACTGCACTGCGTATTGTTAAGCGTCATGTGGCACAGCTGGATCAGTTTGTTCGGGATCCAGAATTCAGACATTGCCATCATAAGCTCTTGGCGGTGGATGCTATCATAAGCAGCTTTGAAGTCGATGAAGAGATGGTTGGTTTCGACATGAAATTCGTTGGTCTTTTCCAGGATCTGCCTCAGTGTGAATATTTGGTCTATCGTTGTTCTGCCCGGCGTAAAGCCACACTGGTACGTGTAGATTATTGTGTTGCAGAAAGGATTAAGACACTCACACAGTACGTCGAATAGGATTTTGTATGCAACATTAAGTGGGGATATGCTTTGCTTAGCTTTTTAATGGCTCTTTCTACATCTTCTGCGCTGGGGGCTGGGACTGGGTATTCATTGACTGGTCTTGCTTCTCTTTGGTCATTAGCTCGCTCGACATTTTGCGCACTCAGCAGCAGTTGGAGGTGATGCTTCTACATCTACAATTCGATGTGCTTCGATGACTGGGTTCCTTCACTGTTTCGAAGAGCCTGTGTCCCGGTCCTGAAACCAGAAACTAATTGCTTCGACCTTTTGAAGAAACGCCGGGTGTTCTTGGCCCGAGATTCTTCTAGATCTTTGAGCTAAGAAACTACGGATGCACTTTTCTTCATTCGCAGGGTCTTTTTCTCAATTCTTCTTGGTGTTCGGTACTCTTCTCTTGTTGCTCTTGTTTTCCGCTGCAGCATCTGCAAACGTACATTTTCCGTCTCTCTTTTCAATAACGAGCAATCATCATCATACAACGGGTTCTTTTTCGGGGTGGCTGGTAGGTTATGGTGGTCTCGGCTACATTTTTAATTATTTCGCGATATTGGTTCCACAAGTAGTGTCCGTAGCTTAGTTGTTAGGTGCGTTGGCTGCTAAGCAGAACGTCGTGGGTTCGAATCCTACTAGGGCCCAATGTTTTTATTTCATCTTTCACGGACACTGCCTCTTACGAAGAACTGACAAAACTTCCAAGAGTATCATCTGTCATGAAAAAGTGCATATCAACTTTGCCGTTCGGAATCGGCGTTAAATTGTAGGTCCCCTCAATTCTTCACACGCACCTAGAGAAGTGTTGATGAGAGTAAGCCACGTAGGCCTTGGCTCTTAAAGAGCTGTTGCGCCACTCTATTTATTTTTTTATTGGTTCCACAAGGTGTTGACATCTGTGGTATTTGGGAGGATGGCGGAGAGTCGCTCACTCTGGCGCTCACTGTAGTCTTGTCATTATCCGATGTTGAACTTCTGTCTTGAGGCCGCGCGTGTTCTTTTGTCATTTGATAGTCGAGCTCTAAACTTAGCCACTGCCAGAAAGTGGTCAGAGTCGACATAATCTCCTCGGAAAGTACGCACGTTTAATATGTTGGATGCGTGCCTTGTGCCGATTAGCGCATGGTACCAAAATGAAAATTATTTTTTGTTAGATTTCAATAAAGATAAGGATTTCACAACTTTATTAACAAAAACATTTGTAGCCTATAAAAATAAAAGTGGTCTCAAATGGCTTTCCTGTGTAACACCTTATTACGGCAACGAAAGGTCTCTTCTTAACGTAATTTGGAGAACAAACACAAATTAAAGATAAATAGGTCAGAAATTCAAACTCAAAATCTAACAAAACCAAAAGAGAAAAACATTCAATCATTCATTTCTGTTCTGTTGAGGTACATTACTCTTCAACTCTTTTTTTATTTGTAAATGTGTATTATCAAACAATGTCATATCTCATTGATGTTGTGAGAACTTTGTGTTCCAAAGCAGCTGCGAGCCTTATTGAGAAATTTCACATTAAATTAATGACAATGAAATTCAAAGAATAAAGAAAAAATTCCAAGAACAACAACTCGGGGCGCTGCATTTGCAATGGAAGAGATTTATTTAATTTATTTTTTGAAAACAAAATTTGTGAGAATTAAAAAAATATGTACATATTTGCTTAACCATTCTCCTCTTCCTTATTTTTCTGTCGGCTGTCAATTTTATTATTATTTTTAATTAAACCGAAATGATGGATGTTTTTTCTGGTATTGATCAATTTTTTTTCGTTTTTTTCCAAGAAATAAAAATTAAATTTGTTTGTTATGAAAAGCAAACATTTTCTTAATTCCTTTATGTCAGCGTAAATTAACGAAATTTAATTAAATTTTCCTTTTTCAATTAAACGACAAAAAAATGAGAAATGAAAAAAAAAAACGATTGTAACCCATTTTAATTGCCATAAATTTATACTATGAATTTAGGGTGTTGACGGACATGACGCTAATGCTTTTTTACTTGCGACATATAGAATATATGGCAAGTATTTAATTCGTAAAAAAGTTGAGATTTTGATGAGATATGACATTGCGATGATAGAGAAGTCGAAAAAAGTGGGTCCGGCGATTCCGTCCGTCTGTCTGTCTGTAAACGCACCTACAACCTGAACCACTAGTCCAATTGACTTTGAGCGAAATCGCTTGAGTAGTTTCTTGAATTTTATTTTAGAACAAAATTTAGGGAAGCCATCATACAATTTTTTTGGCCAAAAGCCAAACGTTTCAAATTTCTCAAAACCGGCTCCCACGATTTTTCTTAAATTCCACGAACATTTTTTTTTAAACACTGATGTTTTTTAAGTAAAGAATATATTTTTGTATTGCTACAAAACGGCCCATAGAACCGTTTTATTTTTTTGTTATCAGATTTTCTCGAAAAATAAAAGTCCGATCAGCGTAATTTTTTTAAAAGTATTTAAGGTGTTATACTGCCGAATTAATATTCTTTAACTTCTTTTTCAAAATTCTGTATCTCGAAACGGATCGATATGTAAAATCAGAATTGAAATATTAATGTATACACCGGCAATCACTAGGAAGAGGCCACATAGTAACAGTTTTTTCTTTGAGTATATCACAGCACTAGAATTATCTACAACTATACAACATCTTAAAAACTCCAATAGCAGTGGAAATGATGATATTTCTAACCTTCTTTTAAAAACATCAAATGGTCTGTTTGCGACATCTTAGCACACTTATTCACAAAAAGTGCAATATCCGGTATTTTTCCTGATGCGATGAAAAATGCTGACAGCTGACGTCGTTCCACTTTATAAGAAATGTGCAAGGAATATTTTAAATATGTAAGGTTTTCAAAAAACTGATTAAGACAAGGGCTGTGAAATTCCTCAATCAAACTAATTTCTTTGCTTCTTCTCAGTTTGGTTTTCGGGAAAGCAAATCAACGGAAGATGCATTATTAGATTTTTGTTCAAAAATTTTCAAAAACCTAGACGAGTGAAAATACACTGGAGGTTTATTTGTTGATATAACAAAGGCATTCGATATGGTTAACCATCAAATTTTAATTCGAAAGCTAGAGTGTGCAGGTTTTAGGGGTTCTATTTACTCTTGGTTTAAGTCGTATCTGGAGAATCGATCTCAAGTGGTGAAAATTGATATGATTAGAAGCAGTAAGGAATAAACTCATATGGGTGTGTCCCAGGGGTCTGTTATTGGACCTTTACTTTTTCTAATCTAAATTAATTCACTATCTGAGTTGCCTTTCAAAGGTGTATTCACCACGTTTGCTGATGACATAGGATTCGCCAATGGGACAAAAAGCCTCTTAGACTTAACAGCTGATATAAATTGGGATCTAAGTATTCTCAGAATCTGGTTTGCAAGGTACAATTTAGTTATTAGCCCAAAAATGAAACTTATGCTGTTTAGTCTGTCCAATGTGCATAACCTTAGCACGGATGTTTTTAACCACTCTCCAGATTGTCAACGTTTCAAATTATGCTATTACGAATCTGAATTAAAATCAGCAGAAAATACTTTTGATAACAGTTCAGCGTGTAGTAAGTATTGTTTTCAAATTGAAAATGTACATAACTTTAACTATACTTTCGTTCAATTCTTAGGCACTTCTTTTATTTGCGTTGTGTTTGTAGGGATGAAATTTTAAAACGATATATATATATATATATATATATATATGCAATATGGCATAATCTGCTGGGGAGGAGCTACCTTTAACAAAATCCAACCAATTCTAATATTACAGAAACTCATGATAAAGAAAATATTAAGAAAGTCACGTTGTGATCACAGTTTTCCATTATTTCTTACTTTGGGAATCCTTCCTTTACACCACCTGTACTGTTATAAGGTATTAAAAACATTTTTCATGAGGTCTGGTAATCGTAACCTAAGAGTTCTTGAGAATTACAATATTCGTGGAAACAACTCCTTTTTGGTTAACATTCCTTACTCACGCACCACTACATATCGTACTTTTTTTATAGTGTCTCGTCTTGCAGACCTTACAATAAATTACCACTATGCCTCAGGTCAGTAATATCACCATCTAAATTTTTGACAGGTTTGAAACTATGGTTGCTCAGTTTTGATCATGCATGCATTGAATCACTGTGTAATGCTTAAATACTTATGTAAATCTATGCTTTAATAATTGTATTCTTTTATTTTTCAATGATTAAATATTTGATTGTTGTTAATTAATTTTGTCCATTCATATGTTCTATCTTTTTTTTTGCCTTAAGAGATTTTTGAAGCCAATTTTATAATAATAATTATTTACCGCATGAATGTAAAATGACATTTAAAACAATTTTTATTAATTCTTAATGCTTCTTATTTATTTTCCTTTTATATTCAAATAATCTGAAATGAACTGAAATGTTATTTTAAATGTTATTGAAATGAAAATAAAGAACTGACTAACCAAAAAAAAACGTATGTTTCAACCGATTTTCGCTCTGTATACCTGTTGGAATTTGTTTAGCCCGGAAAAATTTAACTACATGAGAGTAGGTACATACATATTTTCTTAAAATAAAGAGATAAAATTAAAGAGTTAATTAGAAAATACGGTTGGAATTTCCCTACATTAATGAATGAGCTACTTGAAAAGGATATAAAAAGTGCGTCACTAGGATGAGGCCATTGCGTTGTAGGAGTTCACATCAGCGATTTTTTTCAAAATTTTGGTTGCAATATTTAAGAACGTTTTATAAACAACTCCTTTTATTTAATTTGAATTACAAATGGGTTCCGGAAAGACGTTGACAGTGGCAGAAAGAGGACAAACCGATATTTTCAAGGAAATGGGACTCTCAAGCAGGCTGAGAAATAGCAAGCAAGCTGAACAGAAGTAAGACGGTTGTAAACATGTATCTTGCTGATCATCAAAACTATGGAAAAAAACAAAAAGGACGCACAGCCCAAGCAACAACATCACGAGACAAGCTGTTAATCCTATGAAGCAATCTTCAAATTCCACTCAACCAGCTACTAAGATAAGCTCCAAAAGTGGAATATCAGCCAGTATTACGACAGTCCGAAAGATAACAAAAAAGATGGTACTATCCAGTGAAGAAAACTAAAAAAAAAACCTGTTCTAAAGCAAGTACACAAGGAGATGCGAATGAACTTTGCAACAGAATATGTCGCCTGGAGCAGTCAATGGAAACGCGTTGTCTTTTCGGAAGAAAAAAAGTTTAACCTTGACGGCCCCGATGGTTACAAATTTTATTTCCATAATTTAAGAAAAGAGGAACTAATTTTGAGAAGACATCACAGCCGTACATCAGGTGTCATATGGTGTGGGAAGCTATCACCTACTATGGCAAAATCGAGTTGGAGTTTCTTTCTACGAGAATGAACGGAAACAGCTACAAATCATTTCCAAAGATGAAAAATATTTTTGGACCTCTGCCTGAGTTCAGTTTTGGAATACAGGACCCAGTTGTGCACATTTTTTAAAATTATTATTGTATACTTTATTTTATCAAGGATTTCGTTCTATTGTGAAATTAGGGAAACAATGTTTTTTTTTTTTAATTAAGTTCTTCTTAATTTGGACATTGAAAGCTTCAGTAATGTATTTTTACAATGTAACTTGTAACAATCTACCTACATCGTATGTAACATTTTAATTTTCTTGACGAACCTATATGTACTAGGTATAGGTTTTGCACTTTTTTAACGATTTTCGTAGAACAAAGAAACATAAGACTAGACAAGATAAACATAAACAAATTTTATGAGACTTTAATTTGCAGAGTTCTGAAATTGAAACCATGTTACAACTTACAACCAACGATTCACTCAATTCCAATGGTCTTAATTTTAAGCTATGCAGCTTAAAATGTGCCTTCTACTACTCCATTACCGTTTTAGTTTTTCTAAGGAACACGAATAACTGAAGAACAAACTGAAATTACCTCCCAGCATTCCGAACGAGTGATTCTACATCAGTTGCAGTTTATTTTTCAAAATAAAAGAAAAGATACTTACACAGAATTCTTAGACTCCAAAGAAAATCGCTTCAAGGGCAAAAATATTTTCATTTCTTATTATTTTCTTCTGAAGTATTTCTTCCAAATCGTTTGCCCTCTAACGAAAGTGATTTTTGTCGTGTTTACTTTCGAATGGCATCCATTTGACGCACAAAAAGGAAACGTTTGCTTCGAAATAAGAAATAAGGACCCAAAATGCACAAAATGCATGAACTTTAAAAAGAAAGCACAACTTAGGAACATGCCAGTGAGTTATATCAAAAGGTGTGAATTCCTTGCATTTTTTAACATTCAAATGGTTGAGTGACACATTCCAACTAAAGTCTTATTTTGAAAATGGCGATTTTTGTTTCTTTTATTGACAGTAAGCCTGACTTAAATACATTTGTCGGATTTAGAAATAAGATTTTTATCTACTGCCATGTGTGTTCAGAAAATCTAAATGATGAGGAGGTCTTTTAAGATATTATATACCTCAACAGCATTAAGGAGCTAAGAATTGCTGTTGTGTTCAAAATCTATATATATAAAAGAACAGCCTAATTTTTGTGTTCGTTCGCTAACCGGGCACACTGATTGACCGATTTTCCTAATTTTTTCTCTAAATGCAAGAGGTTTTAGGGTAGAAGGTTTAGCAACAATAAAATGTATACTTTTCAAATCACAAATGGTTCAAATGTTTAAAATGTTAAAAAATTTTATATTTCGCACTCCAGAAAAAAAAAAATCAATATACGAATACTCAATTTCGTCTGAGAATTGTGACAAATATTTTTATTCGATCGAAAAAAAAATGTCAGTGAAGATATGAAATTATATTTGAACTAGCTGACCCGGCAAACGTTGTTTTGATGTATGAAATTTCTAGAGTATGAAAATACATATGTGTATCCTATTGTTTTTAATGAGTGCGTTTCTGGTATATGAGTATGTGAGAGGTAGAGGCTTATTTATAATGTTGTGAACGTTGATGGCATATGTCATTAATATAGTTTGATAATGCTCAATTCTAATCCACAAACAGACCTTTTTTGACCTTGAGTCAATAGTTATTGTCATTGCAAGTGCCAATCTGCTAGAGATCTGAATGCTTCCCAATGCAACTGGCACATCTGTGTACAGAAACTTTTTGCGAATAAAGCATTGCCACAATTGAATTGGTTGCGCGAAGTTGTGCAGCGTAACATGTTCTTGATCAAGCACTACTTCGTTAAAGACACTAAGACACTGCAGCATTGGATTGCGAATATTTGCGCAAACTATTGAGATGAAGTAACATGATCAACAAAAGTATATATGTGTATTACACCATTATGCAAGATGTGGTCAATCAAAGTATTGGTTAATATTTTTGATATGAACCCGTACCTTACGTTAAGCCTTTAATCCCACAACTTAAAAAATTTAGAGCCCTATATCTTGTGGCTGCTGAGGAAAAACTTTGCCGATTATATTCCACGGTCAACTGCTGCAGACGAATTGAGTTGTTTAAAACCATCTATTTTATGGAGGTATTTCAGGAAACTTACATTTGCCAAAAATGTTCGTGTGCAGTTACTGAACGATGTATCTGCAGCAGAATTTCCTAAGCAATTATTGGACATTGGAAGTGGAATAATTTCACTTGATTCTAATGGCCGAATTTCACTTCCAAACAATTTTTATTGTAATGCAAGTCCAAAGCAACAGTTGATTCAAGATGTCTTTCCAAGTGTAAAGAAAATTAAAAAATCACGTTTAGTTGAGTTGAAGTGCAATATTAGCTGGTGCAGATAAAAGTCTTTCTAAAATTATTTTGAACGAGATAAATTAATGGACAATTTTTTGGTCACAAATAGTTTGACAGAATTACAAAAATGAAAACGATGTAGAAATTTTTACGACGAGAAGGAGTTTTTGAATTTTGTTGATTCATATTCAGGACTGCCACCACATTTTTTAACTCTGAAAGTATGAGCGTCAATTTCTATGTTTTGGAACATCAATCAACTTAAACGTTGCAGTAGTACAAGACAAGTCGTAAAAATGGCAAATGGGCTACCAGATATGTCATTTGATTCTAAACGTCGTCAGTTTCCTGTTCGACTTGCATTCCCTGTCAAAAATAAATAAGACGCAAGGTCAATTGTTAAAAATATGTGATGTTGATTTAGAAATACCAGTTTTTTTCATGGTCAACTATACAGGGTATCCTGTAATTTGTCTGCCATCCTTTGGAATGTGATTCTTGGTCATATTCTGTAATTATCGTTTTTAAATAAAGTCTGATTTCTTACTTTTTGACGAATTAAAATGAGGCTAACTTTGGTGTACCCTTCCCTGACTCATGTTAAGGTCAATTTTTAAATGGTATTCAATTTTTTCTTGCCCGAACAAAATTTTGACTTTAATTCATTTTTTTTCAAATAATGTGCAAGGAACACAAAATTTTCTTATTTTCACCTAATGAACAAAAAAATTATTAAATAAAATCTCATTGATAAGCGTATTTA
>CAKKXW010000001.1:5440018-5766887 GCA_920937365.1 Sphaerophoria rueppellii
GTAATATATGTCCTCTTTGGTTGCAACTCTGAAATTTGACAGCTGTCACCTCTATTTATTCCGATTATTAAAAATGGGACGCTTTTTTAAAGAACAGCGCGTTATGATTGTGAAAACTCGTTACACAACAAAATCGACTGTGAAACGCATTCGTTACAGGAATATGATAACGGACTTCTTGTGGCCTCATTGGACGGCATGAACCTGGACAACATGTTTTTTTTTTCAGCAGGACGGCGAAACCTGCCACACCGTGCATGAAACAATGGACTTATTGCAGCAACAATTTTCAGAACACATTATCTCACTAAATTCTTGTGTCTACTGACCACCAAGATAGTGCGGTTTAACGCCGTGCGTTTATTTTCTTTGGGGTTTTGTGAAATATCGGGCTTATGCAAATATACCAGAAACAATACCTGACCTTAAATAGGAAATCCAACGTGTCATCGGTGAGATACAGCCACAAAGTGCAAAAATGCATGGAAAATTTAATGAAAAGAGTAATGGCCTGTCATCGGAGCCGGGGTCATTTGCCGGATTTTTCATTCCATACTTAATCGGAACATTTCTTCTTTACAAGACTATAACAAAAATCACAACTCTATCATAAAATACTTGTTTTTATTTTAAAATGAAAAATTGCACTCTTACTGAGACACCATATAAATGCAAATTTTACCTGTCAGAGACTCGATGTAGTAGAATAATGACTACTACAATTTTTAATTCCCAAACGATACGTGACCAATCGAATGCCATCATCCCAAAGTGGTTACTCGTCCGTTCGATCACTGATAAGACTCACTCACTCTTTCACTGAAGCGGTGATTCGGCCCCAGTTCGTTTTCTTTTCATTCGTCTTTCAAAAGCGACTTCTTAGAATCTGCTAAGCTGATTGCAATAAAATTTGGTACACATTTTCTGGAGTACAAGTGATGCGAAAATGTTGCGTCCATATTTTTAAGATAATCAGTTTGTGTGATTTTTTATTTTTATTGTTGGTTTTGAGTTTACTTATTTTTGTTACTGTTTGAAACCGGGTATATATTGTACATATATACGTATAAGTATATAACCACATGCACATGCAAAAAGTATTTTGATTATTTATAATATATTTATAAAGTTAAATTAAACAAACTACTTAACAAAGCATCTACTCATTTTACGAAACATCTACTCATTTAATTGGAGACTGTTTTTTACTTGCGACTTAAAGAATATATGGCAAGTATTGAATTCGTAAAAAAAAAAATTTGAGATGAGGATGAGATATGATATTACGATGATAGAGAAGTCGAAAAAAGTGGGTCCGGCGATTCCGTCTGTCTGTCTGTCGGAAAGCTTACAGGCATCTACAGGCTTAACTACTGGTCCGATTGACTTCAAATTTGAAAATTAGAGGTTTGAGCAAAAAGTCATATCCCAATTTTTTTTATTTTTGTTTTAAGCCTAGTATACAGTTCGTCAAAAAAAAAACTAATGTATTTCTTATGGGAGAGATTTTTGCCAAAAAAAATATTTTTTTCATTTCACCACTGTGATCCGAGTTGTAAACCAAAATCGAAGAAAAAAATTATACTCACCTCAATTTTTTTTCACACAAAACAATGTGATTCTCATTGTTTTGGCAGAAAAAAATTAAAATATTCGGCAGTGACAGCTAATTCATTTCTCAGAAATTTTTTCATGAAAAAAAATGTTTGTTTCACCACATATTTTTTTTTTGTCACAAAGAACTGTATACTAGGCTTAAAGATCAAAATTTAGGCTAGCCACCATACGATTTTTTTGGCCAAAAACCAAAACTTTTTTTTTCACAAAACGGCCCGAACGATTTTTTTTAAACTTCCTCGAATTTAATTTTTTTAAACATTCATGTGTTTTATGTAAAAAAATGTTTGTATTGCTCCAAAACGGTACCTCCCATAGAACCGTTTTTTGTTATTAGATTTTCTCGAAAACTGAAAGTCCGATCAGCGTAAGTTTTTTTTCGAAAGTACGTATATATTGTTCAAATATTATTTTGTTTTCAAAAAAATTTCAAATTTTTTTAGGATTTATAAAAAATATTTTTTACTTTTTTCTTCAAAATTCTGTATCTCAAAAACGGATCAATTTTAAAAATCCAAATTGGAGTATAATATGTATATTTACATGGCCTTGAAAACTGTATACCCAAATTAATTTTAAGATATTTTTGAAAATTTTTTTATATATAAAAAATTAGTTTAAAAAAAAAGACTCCGACGATTTTCAAAAAAAAAAAATTCAATAAATCAAGAATAAGGTTTGAATTTGTTCGGCATTTAAATTTTTGGAATGAAATGTATATACGAGGTACATTTCCAAATTTTAATTTTTTTAATAAATTCTAATTATTTGTATATATGTACTTTCTTTTTTTTTTGAGTTAAGTGTAAGCTGTAAGTAAGAGTGTAATCAGAATTGCTTAAAGTATATCTCTTATTTTAACACTACCTTTTGCAATTTAAGTAATCATAAATATTTAGTTTTAGCGTGCAGGAGCAAGTTCGTACGACCCAGTCGTGCACATTTTGTTTATATATATAAGCAAACTGTCTCAACAATTCAACGTATTGATCGAACGCGCACTGATCATTTTAATTATACGGCACCGATGGACCAATGTTTTATATGACGTCGATTATTTGTCGACTGTATGGTTGTGTGTGTTTTTAATGAAAAATGCGAATGAAAAAATTGTGTGTTTGTGAATTTGTGTTTTATAATTGAATTGTATGAAAATAGGTTTAAATGTTAATCGTGTATAATGATTGTGTATAAATGTTAATTGTGTAAAGTATATATATGTGATATTTATTCTCGAGTTCTCGATTCTGCTGTTGCTTGCTGATGCAACTGCCTTTGCTGGTGGTTCTCGGTAATGTGAAGTGACCGAGAAATATAATGAATTCTTTGACAGCAAGCAACAACAGAATACACCTTGCAACAAATAATGGTATTTTATGTATATAATAAAAGAGAGCAATGAGCGAGAAGCAAACAAAAGATTACAGTTTTACAAATTCAAATGAAATTAGATAGGGTATATTACTAATTGTTTGGCAGATTTATGATATTAAAATAAACTGTTATACAATTATTTAAACTTTGAATTAAAAAAAAAAAAACTGATGTTGTTTCTTTTTTTAGCAAGTTCAGAACAACACCTATAGACACAACATCTTAACTGAATTCTTTTAGTAAAAACAAAAATTTATTTTATTCTATTTTCTTTTTTTTAGTGAAAAATGTTATCACTTTCAAGTTAAGATGTTTGCAATTAAATTATTATTTAATTTAATTTATTGTATATACAGCAACGTTACTTAAAGTAACTTTTAGTTAAATAAAAGATTTTTGTTTTATTTTAATTTTAATAATGAAAAGTTTATTATTAACCCAAAATTACATAAATTTTAACAAGTAGGAATTTATAAGTGCTTAGCTTGATACCAGAACAGCGACTGACGACAGTAAAAAAGGAAATAATAAATAATAATTAAGCGCCGCTTAGTTGCTAGGCAATTATATGTTAAAGTGAGCTTTCTCTGAAGCATTTTCTTCAAGAGATAATGCTTGAGAAAAAGAACTCTTACATTTCTTTAAACAATCCACGCTTGATCTTTGCATTGGCAAAGAGTAAGCGTGATAAGCTTACATAAACAGGTTAGGGTGTTCCGAAACTTACATAACAATATACCCTAAACAAATATTTTATCGCGTCAATCAGGCAGACGGAAACGCCATTGCCAACTTAAATTATTATTTTTTTGTCATTACATATTACATATATAGAATTCCAAAATATTAAGAATTACTATTATGTAATACTGAGGATAAATAACAAAGATTAAACATGTAACAAGATGGGGAACTGACTTAAGTTTCACTCCCTTGAAACCGCAATTCTCATATGTCTTCATTTCCTTTTTCTTTTCGTCTAGATGAATACATGTGACTTACAAAAACAATGAGATGAGGTGAAATTTTTCTCTTTTTAGCAGTTCTCTTTTGCTTGTTTTCGCATTTTCAACAGTTTTCTTTTGTTTGTTTTCGCATCTTCAAATTTAACGTGGATTGCTAGATTGAATTTTGAAACTGTAAAACACGTTTTTCTTAATCTCACCACGAAGAGAATTGAATTATGATTTTGCATCTGTTCCGAAACTTTAGACCGAATATATATTTTTTTGTGCCTTATATACAGAAACGCATTAAAATGCTTAAAAATATTGGATCAAAATCATAGTACCATACTGAACAATGTTAAGAGTATTAAATGAATGTTATAATATATGCTGATTCCACTGACGCTTATCACGAGAATTAGCGAAGTAGAATAATAACAAATCACGACCTTTCTGAAAATAAGGATAGAAAAAAGTAGTATTATACTACACGTTCTATAATTCTTAGTTTTGACCTACAAATATAGAACCTAAATCCTATAAAAGATCTATTCTCAATCTACTTCGCTAAATATTGTGATAAGCGTAAGTGGAATCAGCATATGAAATAACGTTTGAATCATATTTGAAACGTCATTTTAAGCTAATATTACACTTATCTTGTTCATTAGCAGATTATAATTTTTCGCTATTGAATTGAGGAAACATTAAGTAAGTTTTATTATCAATGTGATCATTGTTCATTATCATTAGATTTTATTTTTTTTTATTTACAGTTAAAACTTACAAAATGAGCCGAAAAAATTGTCGGTATTTTCATATAACTACATAATTTGGAACGTGTCATAAGTGCCCGTTAGATCGTTACCAAAAACAAGTAGAACAAAATTAAAAATGTGCACGACTGGGTCGTACGAACTTGCTCCTGCATGCTAAAACTAAGTATAATGATTACTTAAATTGCAAAAAGTAGTGTTAAAATAACAGATATACTTTAAGCAATTCTGATTACACTCTTACTAACAACTTAACTCACAAAAAAAAAAACTCAATATATAAAAATAATTAGAATTCATTAAGAAAATTAAAATTTGAAAATGTTGAAAATGTACCTCGTAAAATTATTTCATTCCAAAAATTTGAATGCCAAACAAATTCAAACCTTATTCTTGATTTATTGAATTTTTTTTTTTGAAAATCGTCGGAGCCGTTTTTTTTTTAAATTAATTTTTTATATATAAAATTTTTCAAATATGTCTTAAAATTAATTTGGGTATGCAGTTTTCAAGACCATATAAATATACATATTATACTCCAATTTGGATTTTTAAAATTGATCCGTTTTTGATATACAGAATTTTTTAAAAAAAAGTTAAAAATATTTCTTAAAAATCCAAAAAAAATTTTTTGGAAAACAAAATATTATTTGAACAATATATACGTACTTTCGAAAAAAAACTTACTCTGATCGGACTTTCAGTTTTCGAGAAAATTTAATAACAAAACAACGGTTCTATGGGAGGTACCGTTTTGGAGCAATACAAATTTTTTTTTTTACATAAAACACATGAATGTTTAAGAAAATTAAACTCGAGGAAGTTTAAAAAAATCGTTCGGGCCGTTTTTGTGAAAAAAAAAGTTTTGGTTTTTGGCCAGAAGAATCGTATGGTGGCTACCCTAAATTTTGATCTTAAAACAAAAATAAAAAAATTGGGATATGACTTTTTGCTCAAACCTCTAATTTTCAAATTTGAAGTCAATCGGACCAGTAGTTAAGCCTGTAGATGCCTGTAAACTTTCCGACAGACAGACAGACGGAATCGCCGGACCCACTTTTTTCAACTTCTCTATCATCGTTATGTCATATCTCATCCTCATCTCAAATTTTTTTTTTACGAATTCAATACTTGCCATATATTCTATATGTCGCAAGTAAAAATCCGTCATCTTCATGTCTCATTGTTGAAAAATTAAAATTTGAATTTCTTTATATTTCAAGAAAATATAGATATGTATTGATCTGATTTAACGTGTTTTCTTACTATAATTAAATTTCTATTTATTTTAAATTGATAAGGATGTACACAATTTCCATCACCGTCAAAATTTGAAAGAACCTAATAATGAAGTTTCATGAACAATTTCTACGCCATTTTATTTCGTTGATATTTGCTTACCAAATGTTACACTGTTTGTGAACATATCCATTAACTCACCTTTTTTTCAAATTTAACTGCCAAAATTATTCCCCTTTGGTGAATAGACGGATTAAAAGAATGTATTTATGAAAACACGCACACATCTTTGCAATCCGTAAATTTTAGCTTGTAGGCAACTGTCACTTTGACAGCCTTGTTTCCCATCTTGTTTCCCATCTTGTTACATATTTGATCTTTGATAAATAAGCTCAATTCCGAATATTAATATCAGTGTTCCGAACACAGCGTGTAAACGAAGCCCTTATAACATCACTTCATTTTATGTTCATTCTTCTTTCATAACCGATTTCTTCGAATTTGCTAGTCCGATTGCAAAGAAAATGTACCAAGAGTGCACATACATAATTTTAGAATACAATAATTACAATAGTAATTTAAAAATTAAAGAAAGTTATTAAGGAAAGAGGAAAACAACACGAACAAATTTGCCCACCCAAATAATATGTATTTGTATTATAATGAGACCTAATTTTTATTAAAAGTTGAAATCTTGTTTGGTGTATCAGAAGAGCCAATGAATTTGATTTATCATCAGTTTATTTTTTCAAACATTCATTTCATAAGAATATTGCAATAAAATCAATATTTATGTATATACTTGCTGAAGAAAAAATAAAGGCGCTTATTCCTTTCTTACCGTGGTTTCGTTTTTTTGCCGATGGCCAACTTTTTTCTTTCTTTTTAGGGTTCTTGTTCAGGTGAAAACGAAACCCTCATAAAATCAGTTCGTTTTCTTTTCACTCGTCTTTCACAAGCGACTTCTTAGAATCTGCGAAGCTGATTGCAATAATATTTGGTACACATTTTCTGGAGTACAAGTGAATCGAAAATGTTGCTTCCATATTTTTAAGATAATCAGTTTGTGTGATTTTTTATTTTTATTGTTGGTTTTGAGTTTACTTATTTTTGTTACTGCTATTAGCTATTGAGTTAATTTCAATGTTTCTTGTTGCTAATTTTTCTTTTTTTTTTGGGTGGACAGACAACCGCGCCACGAAACTATAACAAAGATGCGACGGGGCGGAAAACGATGACGGAGATGGATGACACACAGTACAGGAGGACTTTCCCCAACAATCAGCAATATGTATTAGCATTGGATGTCAGTGTTAAATATTTGTATATGTTTCGAGATTTGAGCAGCCCAAATAACCTAACCTTACCTTAACTTACGTAAACTAAGTCCTGTTTTTTTTAAAGCAAGTCACATCTAACGACCACTAGTCCTTAACCCAGAAAACTGTGTTAACAGACCGGCTCATCACTTAGTGCAGTGTTAGTTGTTAGTAGGCAATCTAAAACAAACGAACACTTACACAAGAAATGACAAAATTAAACAAAAACAAACAAATAAAAAACAATACATGAATAGGCAACAATTAAAACAATTAGGAGCGTGCCACACGGGTTTTTAGCATAGACTTTAATTTATTCTTATTAATATGAAAGTCAATAAGATCCGTATTATGATTCAAAAGCCTACTCAGTACTCATCCTTGTCAAGGGCCAGCGCTGCCGGAACTACTACCATGGGAGTATTTGTACTCCCTTTGCGTTCAGTGTACTCCCATACTCCGCTATACTCGAAAATACTCCCCTTAGCGCCTGTTTCACAATATACAAGTAAAGTTCCAGCTAAGCTACTTGAAAGCTAAAGCTAACTAGCAGTTAAAATTCAAAATAGCGTTTCACAATAACTGAGTAGAGCTAACTAGTAGTTAAAGTGTCAAGTACTTTATAGGGAGGATGAAGTGCCCTATAAAGTAGTTAACTGGCAGTTAACAGAATTAAAAGTCTAAAAAAAAAAACAAGATTTATCTTTTTTTCAATTATAGAATTAAATTTCTCAAAAGCATGGATTCGTAAATAATTTTATTCAATAAAATAATTTTTTTTTCCAATAAAATGGATATTCTTCTCGACACGATGAGTTTTATGAGTTTTTTTTTCGCGTTGTGGAGTTACCACGAAACCGCGTTTTCCGAGTAAGAACGCTTATCATGGAATCCTTGGACAACATAGAATTCCCAAATTAGAAATATTCGCAATATTTTCGGGTTTATTCAAAATAGTGCATGGTTCGATCGATTACATTCCGCAATACGAAATATGATTCGATTGATAATCATCCAGTGTATTGATTGATTAAAGATATGGCCAACAATCACAAGTCAAACAAAGAATTATAACTTTCAAAGGCTGGTATTTATTCATTGAACGCTATTAGGTCATTTCCAAGCGCCCTCAAAAGTTAATAGTTCTGTTCTGACCTCTATTAAGTTGAGAGCAAAATCTTCAGGGAATTATCCGAAGTAATTTCCGAAACAACAAGAAATATCCTTTTGATTATTGTTTATTTTTTTTCTGGTTTTGCCGTTGTCGTTGTTGGAATAACTGGCAATTAGTTACCCAAAACACAAATTTATTAGAAGGATGAATGTGAAACGTAAAACTCATTGACAGGAGGATTTAACTGGCAGCTAATTTAAGTGCTGGTTAACTAATCAGAACTTTACTTTTACATTGTGATACAGACGCTTTGAAACTTAAAGGAACATTATATTATATTAATTACCACAACTAGTCTAGCGGTGTTAAATCACACGAACAAGGCGGGCAATAGACTCCCATTTCTTGAGATAACTTGTCC
Organism: Sphaerophoria rueppellii; assembly: GCA_920937365.1. Lineage (NCBI taxonomy): Eukaryota > Metazoa > Arthropoda > Insecta > Diptera > Syrphidae > Sphaerophoria > Sphaerophoria rueppellii. The sequence continues at coordinate 5,448,826 of CAKKXW010000001.1, forward strand.
ATCAAACCTACGCTTCAATAATGGGATTGTGAGGCGTGCTTTGTGGCTTGTTGAAACTACTTGTGGCCAAAATCCATATAAATTCAAATGCGAGCCAAAAATAATCGGTAATAATGCGATAACGCTGGCCATTCAGAACGCCATGGAATTGACTGATTTCGATCATTTGCTACGGACGCCTGAACGGCAGCAATATTTTCGGCACTTCGAAAGGCAACATTACAGAACGAATATACTGGCAACTATTAAAAATCAGCTTACACGATTCTACCCCCGGTCTACTAGGGTGAGAAATACGAATGAATTTGTGGTCATCGACATCGATTGTGATTCATTAGTGAAAATGTGCATTCACGAGGTAAATTCAAAGCTGTCAAAACTCGATTTTGTTTTCTTCTACCTAATCAAAAAGTGTCCCTGTTAAAAAATGTTTGTTTGTGTACTCCCTTCAATAGCAAAATACTCCCCTCTAGAACTTGAAAATACTCCTCTGTGAAAATTTGAAACGGCAGCCCTGTCAAGGGCTCATGCATTCCGTAATTGGTCCTATGTCTTGGGACTTTAATTAGATCGATGCTGCGAAGGTGATAACCTCCTACCCGATAATAAAAAAGTTGTTGCGTTATGAATTCACGCAAAAAGTTTTTTTTCACTTTAATTTAAATTTTGTTGAAAAGTTGATGCATTTTGCATCCACCATTTCTACTTTTGTTTTGGTTTAATAATTTTGATTTGACAAATGTCACGTCTTTGAACACGACAATGAGAGAGAGCGGGACGGCCATTGCCCTTCTGACAATGGTTCTCTCTGTCATTGTCGTGAAGAAAAGTTTCCTTGACAGGTACCGACGATTGTGAACCAAACTACTTAAACTCAATGGGATTGAGTGATGCCAAATCAGACGGACGGTCTGAAAAACCAAAACTGCATCTAGACGGGACTACACGTCGTTCATCTTTAAAGAACATTTTGTTTTTTTTTTTGAATATGTTGTAATGTTTGCAAAATTAATTGAAACTTTGTATGAATGTAACGTAAAATTTGATTGAGTATATATAAATTTACTAGCAAAATCCCTGCCCGCTTCGCAGGGCTTCGGCAAACAACGGTCGTGAAATTAGGGACTGGCTGGATGAGGAATACGGTATTCGATTGATTTGCAGAAATGGAACATTATTTCTATACAAATATCGTGTCTGTACTTGCTAATCTGATGAATAATCTATTGGTTTTTCAATTCTTTTGTATCAATTTTTTAGTTCATGTACTCATTATAAATAACCTAAACTTAACTATCTGAGCAGAGTTTAGGTAGTTAGGGTTTTGACAGCAAGCCAGGTAGGCATGAGTATACTTTTAACCCTCTTCGGATTGCACAGTGTTATACATTTTCTTAAAACTATCAATTCTTGGGAGATTATGAAGTGCTGCAATAAAAATATAAATTCTATTTTCTTATAGATTTTCTCAAGTATCATAAAATGAATGGGTTTTTGGTCATAAGGTAAAAATGTTTTTTAAGTTTGTTTTGACCTTAAAGTCAAAGTTTTGTTCGAGCAAGAAAAATTGAATATCATTTTCAAATTGACCTTAACATGAGTCAGGGAAGGGTACACCAAAGTTAGCCTCTTTTGATTCGTCAAAAAGTGATGAAAAGGTAAGAAATCAGAATTTATTTTACAACGATTATTATAAAATATGACCAAGTATTACATCCCAAAGGATGGCAGACAAATTACAGGGTACCCTGTATAGTTGAGCATTTCTAAATCAATACCACATATTTTTAACAATTGACCTTGCGACTTATTTATTTTTACATGGAATGCAAGTCGAACAGGAAACTGACGACGTTAAGAATCAAATGACATGTCTGGTAGCCCATTTGCCATTGACCTCTTTACGGCTAGTTTTGTACTACTGCAAAGTTTAAGTTGATTGATGTTCCGAAACATAGAAATTGACGCTCATACTTTCAGAGTTAAAAAATGTGGTGGCAGTCCTAGAATATGAATCCAAAAAATTAAAAAACTCCGTCTCGTCGTAAAATTTTCTACATCGTTTTCATTTTTGTAATTCCGTTAAACTATTTGTGGCCAAAAAATTGTGCCTTTATTTATCTCGTTCAAAATAAATTGTTGCATCAATTTTATAAAAACTTTTATCTGCACCATCTAATATTGCACTTCAACTCAACTAAACGTGATTTTTGTAATTTTGTTTACACTTGGAAAGACATCTTGAATCTACTCGTTCTTTGGATTTGCGTTACAATAAAAATTGTTTGGAAGCGAAATTCGGCCTTTAGAATCAAGTGAAATTATTCCATTTCCAATGTCCAGTATTTGCTTAGGAAATTCTGCTGCAGATACATCGTTAAGTAACTGCACACGAATAGTTGTGGCCAATGTAAGTTTCTTGAAATACCGCCGTAAAATAGAAGATTTTAAATAACTTAATTCGCCTGCAGCAGTTGACTAGCCAAGTGTGTCCTCAGCAGCCAAAAGATATAGGGCTCCAAATTCTTCAAGTTATGGGATTAAAGGCTTAAAGTACATTTTTGTGCGCCATTGTGCACTCATTCAACACAACAATTCGGCCATTGCCGACTTTTTTTTAAATATTGTCATGTCGATTTAAGATTAATAACGGGCTCGCAATTCCAGAAAAAGCAGGAGCCAATGCTTTTTTTTTTAGTTTCAGATCGTTTTGATGCTAAAACTAATGATAGCGAAAATGATTTCCCCATTCCACCGGGTTCATATCAAAAATATATACCAACACTTTGATTGATTACACCTTGCATAATGGTGTAATACACATATGTACTTTTGTTGATCATGTAACTTTGTCTCAATAATTTGCACAAATATTCTTAATCCAATGCAATTTGAATAGTGTCTTTAACGAAGTATTGCTTGATCAAGAACATCTTACGCTGCACGACTTCGAGCAACCAATTCAATTGTGGCAATGCTTTATTCGCAAAACGTTTGTGTACAGTACACAGATGTGCCAGTTAAATTTGAAAGCATTCAGTTCTCCATCAGATTGGCATTTGCAATTACAATGACTATTGACTAAAGGCCAAAAAATGTCTGTTTGTGGGTTAGATTTGAGCACACCATATTTTTCACACGGACAATAATTATACGTGGAAAACCTCTAGTTTGCTTGTGTTGTCAAACTATGTTGAAGACATATTCCATCAACGTTCACAATATTATAAATAGGCCTCTATCTCTCACATACTCATGTACCAGATACGCACTTACTTAAGACAATAAGATATACATATGCATTTTAATAGTCTAGATATTTCATACATCAAAACAACGTTTGCCGGGTCAGCTAGTTCAAATATAATTGACATTTTATTTTCGATCGAATAAAAATATTTGTCATAATTCTCAGACGAAATTGAGTGTTCGTATATTGATCAGTTTTTTTTGTAGTGCGAAATACAAAATTTTTAACATTTTTTAACAATTGAACCATTTGTGATTTGAATAGTATACATTTTATTTTTGCTAAACCTCCTACCCTAAAACCTCTTGCATTTAGAGAAAAAATTAGGAAAATCGGTCAACCAGTGTGCCCGGTTAGCGAACGAACACAAAAATTAGGCTGTTCTTTTATATATATAGATTTATATACAGTGCCTTGCATAAGTATAACCGCACCCGAAAAAATGCATTTAAAAGAAAACCTACAATAGGAGTGACTCCATACAATTTTTTTATTGAGTTACATCACTGATGAAGCAAATTGAGAAGAATATAAAGTACCGTTATTTCCTCTCCTATTGTTTAAAAATTAAAAACAGATTTTGATGTATTGCAAAAATATAACTGCATAATGCAAATCTCTTTGAAGCTGCATTCAGTCAAGTTCTTTCAAATAAAAAACAACAATGCCACGCGGTACGCATTAAAGCGAAATTGGAAAAGGCAAAATCTTGGCATTTCGGTCAAGCGGCCTAAGTCTTAGGGCTATTGGAAGACGAATTTCACGATCGGATCGTGTCGTTCGATTTTTTTTTTTTTAATCTAGAATCTTATGGAACAAAAATAAGACCCGGGCGTCCGCAGAAGCTGACACGTCGAGACAAGAGGCGTTTAAACAATACTGCATCCAATTCGGAGCATTCTTTGTAGGAATTTCGTAACGAATTGGGTTTAGGAGTTTCGGTTTCAACCGTTTCTCGTGGTTTAAAAAGCAGTGGAGTGATTGTTCGGGGCAGAATGGTGCCGGCTCCAAATTTAATAGCAGCCCAAAAAAGATTGGAATTTGCCCGGAAAAACATAAATCGGGATTGGAAAACCGTAAGTGACTTTCTATCAATCTAAACTAAAATCTCGTAATTCCAAATGGCATACTGGAATGAATGTTTTTTATTAGGTTAGTTTTAGTGATGAAAAAAAGTTTAATCTCAATAGACCAGTTGGTTTTAGCGGATATTGGCTCGATTTGAGGAAAGAGAAAAAGTTTTTTTCCAAGAGGAACTTTGGCTGTATGGTTTGGGGGGCCTTCTGAGAGCGTGCTAAGGTTGCACTTGCCTTCACCTCTACCAGAATTAACAGTTCTGACTACACTTCGGTCCTTGAGGAGAATTTGGTACCTTATTTAAGACGATGTCGCCGAGTTGAGCATGTCTTCCAGCAAGATAATGCCCATATTCATGTAAGTCGTCATAGTTTGGATTGCTTCGAATCGAATAACATTAATTTGATTGAGTGGCCGTCACATTCTCCAGATTGCAACCCCATCGACAATCTTTGGGGAATTTTAACTCGCAAAATGTATGCCCATAATATGCAATTTTTTAGTGTTGTTGAGCTGCGAGAGGCAGTTGTGACAGAAGAACGCTTTAGATGACTCAATATTGAAAAATCTAGATAATAGTATGCCAAAAAGAATTCTAAGATTGGTGGAAAATAGAGGCAACAAAATTGCATATTAATTTTTTGTTAAAAATGAACTTAAAACAAAGAAAAAACAAAAAACAATAAATGCGGTTATATTTTTGCAATACATTAAAATCTGTTTTTAATTTTTAAACACCAGGAGAGGAAATAACGGTACTTTATTTTCTTCTCCATTTGCTTGATCAGTGGTGCAACTCAATAAAAAAAAAATAGTAAGGAGTCACTTCTATTGTAGGTTTTCTTTTAAATGCATTTTTTCCGGGTGCGGTTATACTTATGCAAGGCACTGTATATTGTATATAGATTGAAAAAGACCAGATGGATCCTTAAGTGTTGTACTCGAAAACACTTTTTGGGACCCATTTTTCCTTAGGATGAATACGTTTGTTTTTTGTTATATTGTCAATTCTTGCCACTTCCTCGTCCGGGTTAATCGGGCTACTTTTTTTTACTATGTTTTTCGTTTTTCGAACTGCGGATAATTGAGTAATCAATTTCAATTCATTCGGTTTTGACCTTAAGTTTCGTTCAGTACCTCATTGTAGTAAATGTGAAGCATCCTAAAATTAATCGTCCAGAGTCGGCGAATTTCGGGATGACTTTCAAGAAATTGAGAGAAAAATCGGCGAGTAAGCAGGACCGCGAGAGTCTTATCACAAGTGGCTCTCAACAAGGCCAATTAGGACTGGCCGTTGATGAGGTGATTAAGATCCGCCACTCCAAAAAAGCTGAAAGCGCGGCGAATTGGAAAAAGAAGAGTAGGCGATTTAAGATATGTGGGCCTAAATGTCACTCTTGATTGAGCTTTAGAAACGAATAGCAGGTCTGAAAATCTTAAGGTGAAAATTTTAAAAGAAGTAATTTTTATATTGGTCCGCCAATTTGGAAAATAAAATTTTGGAAAACTCGAGAAGGCGAAGGAAAATTTTGAGGTTTGATATCAAAAACGAGGAGTGGTAAATATATCAAAAGGTTGTATTTGTATTTTTGTATTATTATTACAATTTTTCATTTGGTGTGGTATCGTTATAATATCGGTTTAATCTAACCTTCTTGAAATAGACCTTAACGGTCCATCCTGGTCTTACTAAATTTTTTCTTCTTAAATTGTACATTTTGTTCTAAAAGATCCGTGGTTTTTCCCCTACGTTTGAAAGGTTTCCCCGGCCTTAATAAAATTATTGATTAAAAATATCCGCCATCTTTTATTTTCAACACGCTTGGCTTATTCTTTCCTTAATTTCATCGTTGCTTCATCTATTGAAGGTTTGCAATTTCCTTTGTTCGTTTTCAGGAAAAAAATTGCTGGCGCCCTTATTAACCACATTGTGGCAACACCGGCAGAATTTAATATCAATTTGATATAAATTCAGTCAATCCTAATTAAATTTTCGATCAATCGATCCATCGATTAATCAATCATTATCGAACCCATCCCTCACTGAGCTCGTCGTGGTGGCAGCACTTTTATATGCTGTCTGTTGCGCTCTATTGTGAACGAGTCAAACATCAATCGGACCTTTGTATATAAAATCCTATAGTACCCCCACGCTGACGATTCGGTCGAGGCGACACGAGTGGCAAGTTAAAAATTAGCTCTTTTGGCTTTCATTACGTCTGCATTTGCAGACCATTTCTGTATATTTTTGAGAACATTCTCTCAGTTCTCTACACTGTCATGTCAATGTCTATTGGTGGTGGTTGCTGAAAATTGAAATAAATGGCAGGACGGTGCATTTTTTTTTTGTATGTGGGTAAGGGTTATTCGAAGAAAAGAGAACAAAAAAATACGGAATATCATTTAATGATTGCCACATTGGCAACATAATTTGAATGGTTTAATTTTTTTTGTTATTATTTTTAAGGAATGTTTAGAAGGATAGCAAATATTTTCAATGGGAATTGTTTTATTTTGGTACGTGATATTGTACTGCTTTTTTGAACAAAGAAATTATTTGAATTTATATATGTGTCTTATTCAGTTTCTTTTTCTTTTTACAAAAAAAAAAAAAAATAAACTTGATTCAGCAAGGTGGCAAGCTTGTCGTCGCGGTCGTTTTATTATGTTGTCGAAATGCTGGCTGATGTGGATGCCTAAACAAGGAAACGAATAAAAAAATCTATGTAGGTATGCGTTATTGTTATGCTTGTGTTTTCTAAATTCTAACATATTCTTAATTTATATTATCGAACTTACAATTTGTAGGGTAGTGTTTAAAAACGTTGCGATATTTCAAATTTTGAGGAGAATGTAGGACATGCATGAACTGATTTTGTTAATGTCCCAGATCAAGTTCATTCAATTTGTTTTGCAATTCTGAATCATTATGCGATCGATTTTGTTGCAAAACTTTTGTATGGTACATGATTTTTATAATAATCCCACGCCTCTTTCCCCCCCAGATACCGCGCGAGCTGGGGTCCATTTTCACCGAGTACGATTTCAGTTACGGTTGTTAATCGTATCGGCACTTAATTAGAAATTATTTGGAATAAATAAATTAAAAAAGTGATGGCCATATGAATTTAAGGAAGATAAGAGTTTGGGACTGCTTAATGCAAGCAGGTATAAATAGAAAAACAAAGTAATTTAAAGTTTTAAATTAAAATATTGCAAGAAATAAAAAAAAACAAAAATAAAAAATTTTGAAAAAAAAAAAAAATTAAAAACATGAAAAAAAACAAAGAAGAACAGTAAATACGCGTGTAGAAGACACTTGTCAAGTTAGTAAAAAATAAAAAGGTAACGTTAGGGTCAAGAAATTCCTTGGACCAACGCTTAATAAATCCTAACATTGAGTTAGCTTTGTTGACGATGTTGTTAATGTGTTCTGAAAAATTTAAATTGGATGTGAAAAGAACTCCTAAGTCCTTTACCTTAAAAACACGGGATATGATGTGTTGGGAGATAACATAATCATATGATGAAGGATTTCGCTTTTTTGAAATTGTCATTGTCTGACATTTTCCTGGATTAAGATTTAAATTATTCTTTTCACACCAGGAAAAAGAAGTAAAGTCCCGGTGTTTTAGAGCCAACCCAACTGAGGAAAACCGGAACAAGTTTAAACAAGCCAGGAAGGCCTGCAATGCCCATATTCGGCGGACCAAATTTTTACATGACCAAAAATTAAGGCAAAAAATACTGCAATGTCCCAAAGGCAGTAAGAATTTTTGGTCATTTGTAAAAAACATGAAGAATTCTTCTTCTTCCTCGGTCCCTACGCTCGTCGACAATGACACTCCAGTTGTTAGCTCGCTTGCGAAAGCTAACCTCTTTGCTAGGCAGTTCGCCGCCAACTCTTCGCTGCCAGAGAGTGTCATGACTCCTCCAGTTCTTGAGCGCGTCAATGATTCCATGGGACAAATCTTCTTCCGCACTCGTGCTGTGGCGAGAGTATTAAAGGATCTAAACATACATAAATCCGCTGGTCCGGATGGTATCCCCGCTATTATTCTGAAGAGGTGTTCTTCCACGCTGGCAAAACCCTTGCGTAAGCTTTTCCATCTATCCTATTCTTCTGGGCTCGTTCCGAGTAGTTGGAAAACAGCATTTGTCCAGCCTATTCCAAAAAAAGGCGAATCTTCTTCTCCCTCCAATTATTGTCCGATTGCACTTACGTCCCTTCTTTCTAAGGTCATGGAAACGCTGATAAACTATCAGCTTAAGAAATATCTCGAAGACCGAAAGCTTCTTAATGACCGGCAGTACGGCTTTCGCAGCAACAGGTCCACTGGTGATTTGATGGTTTATCTCACCGAACAGTGGAACAAATCTTTACATCGTTTTGGAGAAAGTAAGATTGTTGCACTTGATATTTCAAAGGCATTTGATAGAGTTTGGCACCAGGCTCTTTTATCGAAAATGCGTGCCTTCGGAATCGATGAATCCCTACTTCGTTGGATTAGAAACTTTCTTTCGAATCGTTCAATACAAGTTGTATTGGACGGATTCAAGTCTGAAACCCACAATATAAATGCTGGTGTGCCCCAGGACTCCGTTTTGTCTCCGACCCTCTTTATCATTTTTATTAATGATCTCTTGTCTGTTACTTCTAATCCAATAAATTGTTTCGCTGACGATAGTACCCTAAGCTTCTCATATTCGTTTCCAGATTCACATCCCTCCTTTTCGGATGTGGAACTGCAACGGCAAAATATGATAAGCTCATTAAACTCTGACTTAAACAGCATTGTCCAATGGGGAATTAAGAACCGTGTAGAGTTTAATGCTTCGAAAACTCAATGCTGTCTGGTATCCTTGAAGCGAGATAAACCCCCCCTTCCGCTGTCCATGAGTGGCACTTGCATCAATGAGACTGAACATCTCGAGATTCTCGGTATGTGCATCACTGACCACCTCTTGTGGTCCGAGCACATACGCGATGTCGCCAAAAATGCCGCAAGATGTTTGGGTTTCTTAAGACGGTGCAAGAAATTTTTCTCCCCGTCTGATCCGGCTATCATCTATAAAACCTATATCCGTCCAAAGCTTGAGTACAATTCACATCTCTGGGCTGGTGCTCCAGCTACTTACTTAAGCCTCTTGGATGGAATTCAAAAAAGAGCTGTAAGAATGATTGGTGATAGAGAGATCACTGTTGCATTCACCACCTTAGCCCACCGTCGTAACGTTTCGTGTCTCTCTCTGTTTTATCGTTACTTCTACGGTAAGTGCTCTAGAGAAATAGCCAGTTGCATTCCACCCCTTAAACAATTCAACCGTAATACCCGCGCTTCCAGGAATGCCCATCAGTTTACACTCGAGCCCAACTTCGGTCGTACGCTCAAGTATAGAGAATCGTTCTTTAGCCGTATTACGCGAATGTGGAACTCTCTTCCACACTCTGTTTTTCCCGATCATTGCAGTGTTCAGGAATTTAAAACCAATGTACACCGGCACCTCCTCTCTAGCCCCTTCCTTCTTTAATAAAGTACTCACTATGTCTATGGCATAAAAAGGGTATAAAAACCCCTTGAGTGGGTGCTCATTATAAAAAAAAAAAAAAAAAAAAAAAAAAGACAACAAACCTATTAATATCATCTTGCAGTTGAACGCGATCTTCATTACATGAAATATTTTTGAAGATCTTCATATCTTCAGCAAAGATAAGAATTTTACTATTTCGAACACTTAACGGAGCATCGTTAATAGCTAAAATAAATAAAAGGGGCCCTAGATGACTACCTTGTGGTACACCCGACTTGGCGATGAAAGGTTTTGAGTAAGAGTTTCTGAACTTTACTTGGTAAGATCTATTATCAATATAAGAAGAAATCTATTTGACGAATCCTGAAGGAAAGCCATATGAATTCAATTTATACTTGATAATAGTATGAGAAAGTTGATCAAACGCTTTGGAAAAATCAGTGTAAACGCAATCAACTTCCTTTCCACTTTCTACAGAATTTGAACATTTATGCAAAAATTCAAGAAGGTTTGTCACCGTTGAACGTTTCTGCATAAAGCCATGCTGTTCAAAGCATATGACATTTTTGGTGTAGAAGACTAAATTATCACAAACAACTTGCTCGAAAAGCTTTGGAATGCAAGACAGTTTAGATATAGGCCTATAATTTGTAATATCAGACTTGTCTCCTTTCTTGAAAACAGGTGTTATGTAAGCACTTTTCCACATGCTAGGGAATTTTCCTAGTTTTAATGACAATTCAAAAATATTACGTAGAGGCAAGGCCAAAACCATCCTACATTTTTTTAAAACAATGGGTGGAATACCATCCGGACCAAAAGAATAGTCTTCCTTAAGGAGGCACATACAATGAACAAGTTTTTCAAAGTCGATAAGAACATTGTTGAAAGTAACTTGGGGACAGTTTCGCAGATAATCAAAAAAATCAGTATCCACAGATATGGGAGTATCGATGAAAGACTGACTAAAATTACTTGCAAAAGCATCACAGATTTCAGAGTTACAGTTCAAAGCAATATTGTTGTATTTGAAGTTTAACGGATAAACATCACATTTCTTTTTAGAATTGACAAAATTCCAAAAACTTTTAGGGTCCTGTTGAAGTGAATTTCCCATATTTATGAGATATTCATTGTAAAGATCTAAAGAGAGTCTTTTGAACTCTTCGAAAAGGGAGATATAAACTACTTGGTTCTCCATTGTCATAGAACTGATATAATTTTTCCAAGCCTTGTTCCTTCTATTACGAAGGCTCCTCAGTTCTTTCGTATACCAAGGATGACTGAAGTTATTTGAGTTGAAACTTCTTTTTTTGGGTACTATTTCGTCTATGGATCTCATCATAACAGTGTAAAAGCTTGAGATAGTTGCGTCGATGTCATTTAAGAGCGGTATATTCTCAATACCGAAACTACTTAAACTATCCGAAAGCTGTTGAAAATTAGCTCTGCGGAAGTCATATTTATACGAACAGTCGTGAGAACTACTATTTTCTAGTAAATGACCGCTCAAGTGAAAGAAAATGTCAAGAGGTGGGTGATATTTGTCTATATTAGATATAGCAGAGGATGATTCAACAACTACTGTGCTAACAGCATTTGATGAGAATATTAAATCAAGTAACCGATTCATAGAGTTCTTTATACAGCTTACTTGTTGCAAGTCAGCTGAAGTAATATTGTCCAAAAATTGAAGTTCTTGTTGCAATGAACTTGCGGAGGCTTCAAGATAAGACTCGTCGTCAGAAGGGACCCAGTCTACGTTTGGGAGATTAAAATCCCCTAACAGGAGAATATTATTTTCAAAACCAGCAATTTCAATGACATAGTCAACTGCTGACGAGAGTTCATTAAACACTGAAACAGGACTTTTTGGTGGAATATACACATTTAAAATAAAAAAGACTATTGATTGTATGGTCACTTTGATGCATAAGAGTTCAATAGAGAGATTAAAAGGGAAGATAATTTGTGATGAGCAAAATCGGTTTCTAACAGCAATGATATACTTTTTTTGGTATAAGAAATAAAAGACTGCAAACATATTTTATTCAGTTATTTTTTCTTGTATCAAACAGACAACGTGATTCAGCAAAGTGGCAAGCTTGTCATCTTTGCAGGCTGGATCAGACTTTATCCAATAATGGGATAATAAGGACATTCTTCCACCACAAGTCCCCAGCAGCATACCGTTTCTTGATTGACTCCACTTTTAAGTTCTCTGAGCATAATTTGGCGCTCGCATTCCGAACTTCGTCTAGCAGCCGGAATGACAGAATTGATTAAGACCATGCTAAAAGTCAAAGCATTGGTTATGAGTCCCCTAGACAAAAAATGTGTGTTGCTATTTGATGAAATGGCGATCAAAAGAGAGGATCTCCAAAGCGTGCCATGCTTTCAAAAATGATAGTGTCTATAGTGCAGAGTGTCAACGATTGTTGACTTGAAATTGTTGGCACTTGCTGCGATCAAGTCCTCGTGAATGTTTGAGCATATAACTTGCTTATGGAACAATCAAAGGGACCCTAGGTAGACGTTGGAGGTCAGAAAGTATTTCTATTTTTTGACATATGTGGATATGTATGTTTAAGAGTGTTAGGAACATTCTTTTGAATAACTGGATCAAAATTCTTGACAAAGTAGTTGACTGGAAAATTCTTGAGAAAGTTTATGCGATGGACATGAAAAGTCCCTCGTTCAGCATTTTAAGTAAATCAAATAAAAGACATGTGCATCCAAATAATTTTGAAAAGCTGTCAGTGAAGCATGCAACTCAGGTACTAAACCATACCTAAGCAGCAGGAATTCATCCAGCTATTAGGTTCAACGCGTTCAAAGACTTTGAGGAAAAAAAAGACGAGGCAACTGCTTCATTCTGTAACAGAATGAACGACTTATTTGATCGCCTTAATACAGCTGAATTATTTTCTAGGAACACAATCAAGGAAGTCCGCTCTGCCTCAACGAACACCTTAAGTTTTCTCCATGATGCGAAGTTATGGATAAAAACTTGGCGTTCCAGTGGTTTCATACAAGTTCCACCTCGGTTTAATGGACTCTACCATACCATTTGGGCAATGGAGGATATGTGGGAGTACCAGAAAGGAAAAGGACAAGAATGCCTTCTTCTGTCCCGTATTAACACTGACGTTTCCGAAAATGTTTTTTCCATGCTTCGTATATGAACAGGGGTTTTTATGAAAAAATTCCGTCAGCGTGGCGGTTTATGAGAAATCTCAAAGAGATCATTTTCCACAAACTAGGCTTGGCTGTACATTCCGGTTATACTGACGCAAAAGCTGCACCTTTGTTCGATAGGGCTTATTAAAAAAAAAAAAACCAAGGACCTCGAGTGACAGGAGCTAAAAGACTTTGAGAGCGACAGTCTAGCGGCGAACATGATGGAGCATCGAATGGAATGTGCTGTCCAAGGTGCGGACAGCATTGCCTGTGAAGACGAAGAAGATAATGACGAACAGGATTTACACGAAGCCGAGGACAGAAAAGAAAGCATCATCGCAATATACTGCAAGTCACTTGTTCCACAAGAGAAGCTTCAGAGTGCGGTGGCATGGTACTATGCCGGATTTGCAGCAGCTAAACTTGTAAAAAAAACTCTATTGCCAAATATGTTCTCCATACCTTATTGAGGATAACATCAGGGAACGTCAACAAACACTTTTTGTGGAACTAAAAGCTTATAACACTGTCTCAACTACGTCCAAGTTCGGGAACTTACAATTCTTTCGGTTATTTTCAACGAAACTGTAAGGAAAGTTGAGACAATTTTCAAAGCTGACTTTTCCAAGTATCAAACAAAGCCAAAAATCATGAAAACTTGGTTGACTACTGACATTAGTCATCAAATGAGGGAATGTTTAGCATCATGCTGCTGTGAAGAGCACAAGGAGAAAATTCTGCGATTCATTTTAACTGGGCTGGTGATATTTACTCTCAATAATACAAATAAGGACTTTAGCAATAAGTCATCTAGTAAATATCTTTAAGTTAAATTATCCATATGATTTACATTTTTTATTGTTAAAATAGTGCGTAAAATGTTTTATATTATATATTATTATATTTACATAAGTTCAATAATAGTAAGTAATACAAAAATATATATTTATTTTCTGTGATTGTGTTAATTTTATAATTGTAAATTGGCATATATGTATGTACCTGAAATAAGCAATTATGTACAGGGATTATGCCTAATGGGGATACCCTTAAAAAAAACGCATTTGTTATTCTACCTCCTGGGTAATGTAGAAAAGAATACGATTTTGAATTAAAAAAATGTTTCAAACATTCTGTTAAGTTTCTTTCTTAAATTTAAAATGAGAGATCATCATAGAGCTGTTTCGAATACTGAACCTGTATAAAAAGAAAAAAATGTCAAATTCATTGAAAACTGAATAAATGTATGTACCTTTCAAAAATATAAAAATGTATTCATTTAAACCATTTTCATACTTTAGCTAAGCCAACACCTTTTTTCAGAACAGCAGGTTTTTAATGACATTAAAGGTTCAAAACAAGAAATGATCCAAATATTCAATTTGATAACAAATTTCTGCACCCTCAACCTCAATATTCTATCGAATAGCCAGGCCTTTACTTGTAGAGTTAAATACTAAAACTGTATTGGTTTTCTGGCACACATTATGAAATCCTGAAATTCAAAGAATATCAATCAGAGTATATCTAATAAGGCGTAAGGACACTCTCTACGTGGTTAATTTTTTTTTCTTACATTTTTGGTCTCACATACCTTGGAAATAGACGGTAAATCTAAAGTGTTATAGGGAGAAGGAGACCAAACATAAGGAATACAAAAAAACAAGTGGAAAGTTGAAAATTCGTCCTAAAAAAAATGCCATAAAAAACTTGTTCTTGTTCATTTCAACCCTCAATTAGTGTGACCTGGTTCAATCAAATAAAATATGCAAGAATTGATAATTGAAGTTTATATCGTAATATATTATATCTTACGAAGTTATCACTACCCACACATTAGTTAATTTATACTCTAGAGCAAAATATTTTTATTTTGTATTCATTTATATGGCTTTTTTAGCAAAAAAGAAATTACTTGAAATACAAAATAAAGTGATCTTAAAATAGATTATCTTGGTCACTCCAATCCTTTTCAGATTGTGTGGAAGAAAAACAAGAACACATGTACAGACCATCAACCAGACCAGCATTTTGGGAAATTCCGATTTTATGTATCGTACACAAGCAACGCTCGCTCTATTTGTTGTGAGCTCTTTCCTTCTTTCAAATTTTTCTAGACCGAAATTTTTTGAACTATTCTTTCCTACTAGAATTTTTTTTCTGTTTTTAGCGTTTTTTATTGTATTAGATATACTCTGATCTGATATCATTAGCCTTAAGAACTTTCTTCATAGGTATAAAATTCATAACGGCATTTAAATAACATGTGTTTGCTGCCTCTTTTGTTATTGCCTTTGCATTGCCTTCCTTTTATTCTCTGCCATCATGCGTTTTGTTTATTCTACTCTCTCATTTGCAACCAAATTACCAAACAAGAAAAGTTGCCTGTTCCCTTTATTTCCTTTGCTTAGTTCTTTCTGTAAATCTGATTCTCTGAGAGCGACTGTCGGCTGCAAAAAGAGAATGACAGCAAATTACAAGTGGCGCCACCCCTTCGATTTGACGGCAGCATAGTGCGTAAACAAAATTCAAGCGCGTGGAAGTACTATAGGATTATATATACAAGCAAAAACGGCTCGGACAGAACGTCACAATAGACGCATATATTTCCCAGGAAGAAGAGAAGACCGAGCTTGAAATAACAGATCGATGATGAAGCGGAGCTGGCTCTTCTATGCCTAGACTATTTTTATATGCCTACAGCCTACTCAAAGCTGGATGAGCTCTTCTATTGATTTTGCTTACACGGTGTCTCACACCAAAATCGGTGCATACACCAAACCTCAGACGACACACATATCGTTTCAAACTTTATTTTCTTTTTTAAGGTCAAACCGACACACCATAAAACTCAAACCCAAAAACGATGCCGCCGCATCACTACAGTTAACTAGACGTTTGCAGATCTGAAAATTGCAGTTCACACACCGCAACCCAATTGGATGAGCAATTTCCTTGTTTTTCATTTTTTCCCCTTTTTTATGCTCTCCATTTCTTTCATTTTGAAAATTAAAATAAATTCCCTTATGGTGTTTTGCACAAACCACTTTAACCACGTACAGTTAATGGCCCACATGCACATTAGTCTCCGTCTGTGTCTGGAAACTGGATGTCGACGAGCGACACTGACGACGACGAGCTTCAACCCTACTGACACAATAAACATTCACAACGACAACGATGAGACGAACATCCCTGAAATCCTAATGAGATTACCATTGAAATATAACTGCACTTCAGAGCCTCCAATTCAATCTCCCCTCAGCCATCCTTGCCTTGCCCCAACCTATATACAGTGTACAGGCTTCTTGTTAAATCTTCATGGAATTGGAATTTATGTGGTGCAGTCAGTCAGGTGTACCCGTCGTCGTTGTCCTCCTCGTCATCATCATCATGTTTCTTGTGCAAGGCTGCTTTTGTTGTACATTTTTATTTTTAAACCGGAACTGGGTCGTCGAGCGTTGTCAAAATAACGAAAAAAAAAACAGCAAAAACCCAATACTTGTTGGCCAACAATGCAAGAAGATTCAATTTTCTAAATTAGCAAAGCTAGACAGAGCTTTTGGGTTTCGGTATCGGCACACAACAGAAACCGGATATGACAAACACAAGAACATAAAAAAACGAAAGGATGAAGAAGGTGTAGGTGATCGTTTGGTGTTAGTGGCGAGAGTATCAAGTCCACCAAAACTTTAACGTTTATAGCCCAAATTGTGGCTTATGCTGGCTTGTTAATTTCGTGTTGCCAGATAGGTTGTGGGCTTAGCTTGGAATCTACTGATTAAAATGCACAAGGTTGCAATGGTAGAAAATATGCAACTTGGTAAGTACACAAGGGTGACATTATTATTAAGGTTGAATGTAATTTTATTACAGTTTATCTGGCAGTTTGGAATTTGGGGCAAACATTATTAGGGCTAATTACAGTTTGGATTTCCCGGTTGACGTTGGAATGGCATTTACACTTTTTCTTTAGTTTTGGATGAACAGGAAAAAGTAACGAGCCAACTTGTTCCGTTATTATCTTGCATATTCTTCCTAAAATTAAAAGGCTACAAAAGTCTAGTCATATGCCAACTCTGTGTCCTACGAGAGTATGGAGGGAGGGTTTAAAAGGTCATTGTCTGTTCTGCTGAGTATTTGTATGCTAATATGGTCCTTTACAGAGAGAATTTCCCTGTTTTTGTGATAGTAGACACGTTTTATCAAGGGGCACGGTAGTGCCCAGCCAAGCTCTCTAGCAACTTTAGCACTACACCCTTATTTACAGGAAACAACTCAGGACATTTTCCACACCCTTCTTACTTCTATACCAAAAAAGTCAAAAGTTTCAAATTCACTTAAGCTAGTCTAGGAGAATCACTTAAGTAAATTTCAGATATTTAGCATAAGTAGTTTCTAAGATACAATGTTCCAAAAATCACGAAACCGTAACTGACTGACTGATTCACTGATTCACTAACTCACTGACAGGTCATCAAAATTATGAAGCAAAATTATGCCCAAGAAACTTGAAATTTGGCACAGTGATAGTTCATGTGGTACATACAATGGAAAATCGAAAATTTGATATTTTTCAATCAGGGGGCGTGGTAGCCGCCTACTTTTATATTATTAGTATAAATTATATGGAGCACCTTGTGTTGGGAATCCCCTTTGTTTATTCGTTCACGATATTATTTTTATGTTACTTAATATTATTTTCAATAAAGTCAATATTGTTCATTCGACTTCGTTCATTCAAGCTAAAAAGTTGTTTTATTTCCAAACAGAAAAGCTTCATAGCAACCAAGAGTTTCTACAGGTTATGGGCCCAGGAGAAATAAAATATAAAGTTTTTTTAATTTGCGAAGACGTTTCGAGAAGAAAAGTTGTATTTTTTCCTATGGCTGACATAAGGAATTTGCTTTTATGCCAATTGGAAATTTAAGGTCGAATTACTTTTGAGAAGCAGACATTTATGGTCAAAAGTAATTGTTAAAGCTAAACCAGATCCAGAAATACAAGATCAAGAAATAAAGAAGATAATGAATTGAAGCTGGATGAAAAGAGATGAAGCTCGAAGTATTATCGTTTGTCGTGAAGATATTGCATTGATTTGGCTATTGGATGCATTAACCAACAAGGTATTTTTAATGCGACAAATTTGTTCAATAAAATTGGACGAAAACGGTTCAACAAGTTGACTGATTTGTTAACAATGTTACGTGATATCGCGGGTGACACAGAAGCATTGTCGCTTCATTCAAGCTAAAAAGTTGTTTTATTTCCAAACAGAAAAGCTTCATAGCAACCAAGAGTTTCTACACTTTGGAGTACAGTAGAATCATGAAATTTGGCATACAAGTACAACGTTCAATTTATGATTTTCAACTGAGCGGGCGTGGTACCCACCCATTTAAAAATACATTATATATAAATATATGGGGAACCTCTGATCATCGTAGAATATTATTTCGCAAACTAGAAATTCTGCCAGTCAATATAAGGAAATAAAATTAATTTTTAGATTTTTCTGCTAAGAAGGCATGGTACCCGCGGTGCCATGACATTTGGCCATGTGCCATATCGCCATATTTCAAAATATGGCCATTTGACACTTTTCGATTGTGTCACATGGCCATTTGTCGATTTGGCAATGTGTCATTTGACCATATTTTTTTGTGTCATTTAGCCAAATGGCCAAATGACGCTTTTCAAAGTGACAAATGGCCATATATTAGAATAGGTGACGTGAAATATCGCCAAACGAAATAAGGCCGAATTCGGAAAATTTGGCTTTATTTCGATTAAGAAAACGAAATAATACCAATTTGGCAGTATTTCGCTTTGAAGTAATGTAGTATTAAGTCGCGAAGTCAGAAGTCCTCTTTATGTGGGTCACTATTATAGGTCAGTAGTCCTAAATTTATTTTATTTTCTATCGGACAAAAGTCCCAAATGAAACAAAAATGCGTTTTGTGAGAATCAATTTATTTATTTGTATTCATCACTATTATATGGAAACAAACATTTTTCATCGTATAAATAAAACAAAAGGACGTGTACGGTACGGTACACATAACTAAAAAATATACATATAAAAAAACTTATAGATAAAAAGGACCATTTTTATTCATACTATTTGTCGACAAAATTGACATCAGAGCAATTAATTTTTCAAAGCTGCTACCGTTTCCTTTAATTTGGAAAAGGAAACACCACTCACCTTTGTAATGCACGCTTGAGACTGAGAAGCATGTGCTGCATTGCAATGATTCATTTTAAGCTTTCGGCTGAGGATGATGACGATCTGGAACATTTAAAATCGATTTGGTTTGACTGGGAGCGTAAAGAGCGGAAAAAATTTTGCCCAAAAAAGAATCAAATTCGAGCGAATTTTTTTATTTTCACACCCGAAATTGATTCTCTTTTGGGCAAAATTTCTTCCGCTCGCTTCGCTCGCTAGCAATAACTGTACCTGTTTTATTTTTTTTGTTCAAGCTAAAAATCCTTTATTGAAATAATATTTGAAAACATGTGAGACTGAGTTAAGGCTAAGTATTGCAAAAATAGTACTTTCGTCTGCATACACATGATGCAAGAAAACTTAACACCCAATCAAAACAAACATGTCTCTGATGGACCTGTTAATGTAAATGTAATTGAAACAGCTCAGTTATTTTAGGTGACAATAAGATGCAATAAGATGAAACTGGATTCAAGTGCAGTGTGCTTGTAGAATGTCCTACTCTCACTCTACACCAAAGTTCAGGAGAACATTTGCGCTGGGAAGAGTTTCCTTAAGGTCACATGGACTTAGAGCATGCGGTATGTAACCCTTGAAAATATGTTCAAACTGTCCACTTGTTCTATTGTTTTACAAGATTTTTAATACTAATCACGAAGGTTAGGCACCCTGAGTTTTATTTCTGGACTTGTCCCAAAATAGTTACTGTGCGAAGAAATAAATAATTATTTTGCTTGTAAAATTTTGTTCATATTAATTAACAACTGAATAAAGTTTTTGAGTTCAATTAAAAATTGCAATTTATTTTTGTTTTGAATTTTTGCACTTTAAGAACAAGTTTCAAAGTGTCATTTGGCCATGATGGTCAAATGACCCATTGAAAAAGCGACAAATGGCCATTTGGCCATGTGACACAATTGAAAAGTGTCAAATGGCCATATTTTGAAATATGGCCATATGGCACATGGCCAAATGTCATGGCACCGGTACCCGCACATATTTTATGAATTAATATAATATATCAAAAATAAAAATCTTTGCAAAAATTAATGATATCACACCAAAAACATAAATGTAAAAAAAGAACCAAGTTCTCACGTACAAAAATTCTGCCTAGCAAATCAGCCACGAAAAGTAATGAGATCTAAAAGAATGCCAAGTTCTTAGATTCAGCAAGTACTTGTTGGTGCATTGCAAATGTTTTAAGTGGACTTACATCGAATCAACTATTAGTTTTGAAAGAAACTTGTAAGCTATTGTAAATTACTTTGCAAGTTTTCCACACTATTTTAATAGTAGGTTGCCAAGAGAAAACCTGCCAAGTAAAAAAAATTAACCAATTTACATTAGTTTACAAGTTTCTTTTAAAAACTAATAGTTGATTTGATGTAAGTCAGCTTAAAACATTTGCAATGTACCTACAAGTACTTGCTGAATCTATGAACTTGGAATTCTTTTAGATCTCATTACTTTTCGTGGTTGATTTGCTAGACAGAATTTTTGTACGGGAGAACTTGGCCCTTTTCTTACACTTATGTTTTTGGTGTGATAAATCTTTCTGCAAAAACTTGTTTTTTGTCTCAAACTCGTAATCAATCCCAAGTTGTTGTTGTTTTGTGTGCAAAAAAAATTAACCCTCTAGTATTTAAGTATTTATTTTAAATTTTAACGAAAACAAAAAAATACATCGTTTAAAGTAGAGTCACTTGTTAATTCCCAGTTCAATTTAAAATTAGTAAAAGACACATAATTTTGTGTAAGCAATTAAAACTATTTCAATACGTAAATCATACAGTATGTAACATGCAAAATTCTGAAAACCTTGAGGGAAAAAAATTAACATAAATCACTGGCATTTTTATTTCGTCCTTTTAACATTATCTAAAAAAAAAAAAAAATGGAGAACTTGATACAATCCATGATAATCCAGTAAGATATGCATTTGTTCGATCTTTTGGTGAATATCTTCATTATTTTTTCTATGGTTTTTTGATAAATTTATTCCCTTCAAGACTTGAAATAACCGACAGCACAAATTTACAACAGTAATGTGAATTGCATAATTGAAACTCAACAACTTTGTCAAGATTTTTCCTTTTCATAAAAACATTCAAAACATGGTCCAATTTCCATTTGTGTATTTGCTTATGCCACACGGTAATTTGCCAACAGCAGTCATGTTCTTTGTGGCAGTAATGCGATAACTAAGAACTAAAATTTAAGTTTTGCAACGAAAATATAACAATGAGACCTTCTACATTATAAAAGTGACTGTAAGAACAAAGATTTAATGCTTTCATAAATTGTTGGCACTCATCCAGCTCAGGATTTTATGCACTTCAATTGAAGGTCTTTTCTTATAACGACGACAACTATGTCTTACAAGAAAATACGGTTCCTTCAATGAGAGGACGTCACATTAAGACAATAATACTCATAATCTGTAAGGAGAACATTTTGAAGGGATTCCTTGAAAATCATAAGAATTCAGAATAAAATCGATTTTTTTGTTTCGCATTGTTTCAAAGGAGTCCCGAAGCCGTAGATTTTCAATGTGGCTTGCATACTATTATGTAATCAATGTGGTTGATTGAGATGCGGCTGAGATTTAAATTTGTATTTCTTTCTCTGAATGATGGGGTTGGTGGAGGTGTGTACTCCGAACGACTAAAACTAAGTCTCTAATTCAGCCTTCCAAATCATTGTAGCGTATTTCAGGCAGAACTTTTGGCAATTGAGGAGGGCCTGTCCTGGCTCAGAGAAAACGTGGTATCCACATCTGATATCCGGATTTTCTCGATAGTCAGGCAGCTATAAAGTCCCTGGACTCTGTCTCTACAAACTCGATTACGGTCCAAAACTGTCGATCGTCTCTAATGGAGATGGCGCAACAGTTTAACATTCATCTTCACTGGGTGCCGGGCCATAGAGACATTCCAGGAAACTGCAAACCCGACGAACTCGCCAAACATGGTACAACATTACCCATTAAACCACAAATGGCTAATGTTGGTATACCAATCGCTACATGTAAGCTTTTGCTACAACAAGATGCTATTAAGAGAACTAACATCAGGTGGAATAACATAACCACCTGCCAGGCAACGAAAAACATCTGGCCTAATTTGGACTTAAAGAGATCTAGATGCCTGATATCTCTAAGCAGATAGCAGAGTGCATATGAGGGGTCTAATTTCAAAACTCTTCTTTTCCACATTTTTTCAAAAATGAGTTAGGTAAGTATGAGGAATTGTTCCTTAAAAGATTCCTGATCTGTGTATTTAGCTCAGGTTTATCAAAACTTATTATTTCATATACTTTTTGGCTCCTAAAAAGTTAAGTTTTTTTCAAAACTACACTATTCCACTCGGTCGTTTAATTCAAAACTCTTTTATTCCCATACAAACCGATTTCAATACCAAAACTCTTGTTTTCCTTTGCAAATCATAGTAGCCGGTTTCAAAACTCGTGTATTCCAATGACAGTAAAAAAGGCGGGAAGATTTGTTATGTTACGAGAGTAAATGACTACTTTAACGCCTTATAGCTATTTGCAATAATTCTTGTGCGGAAAGCAATATTGGTAAGTTCTCTGCTTAAATGATTTATAAATTTTATTAAATAGTTAAATAAACAATATTGCATCAATAGATTATGGAAGAATCTGAATTTGTGAAGGAAGTTGCCTTGGGCAAAGGATGAACAAAAATTCGAATAGTTTCAGCCAAAAAAGCAGAGGATAAAAACAAAAAGTAAGATTGCATGTGTTTTCCTGAAATCTGTTTTAAAACTCATAACTTTTTCTTATAGGTATTCTCCAAAAGACCTTCCACAGATTCCACAATGCAACCATAAAGGTGGAAATTTTATGTGCAATCAAATAAGGGCCCCGGACACATATAAGTTTTTCCGTATGTTTCACAATAATTGTTAATCAATACTCGTTTGTATTGATTTGAATATAATATGGTCAGGGCACATAAACCTTGACCTGTGAGAATGTAGGCTCAAGCACATAAACTTGAACTACTTGTAGAACTTTGGTTTCTTAAGACCCCTTACCTCTGGTGGGGGGAAGTCTAAGATAAATAAATGGACGAACTGCACGATCTGGTGATTAATCCAATAATAATATATACACAATTATTGCTTATGAGAGTAAATTAAATATTATTGCTTACGATAGTAAATTAAATATTACTGCTTACGAAGTAAATTAAATATTACCTTTAGTTCATTGAATTCATAAGTATCATGTTACGATTTTGCTTTATTGACAATATTTTTCTTTATTGTTGTAATTGCTTTACTAAGCAATTTTGTTATTATTCGTTTTCTGTTACCTTATGAGTTCAATGAATTATGGTTTGTTTATAAACTGAACAATAAATTTACCAAAATCGAGCAGGATAGCTTTTAAGCGGCATTCTGTAAGCCAAATTTTCCACAACGCGTTGACCGATTGAAAGGAAGGCCCAAAAAAAATATTTCAATTTCATATTACATGTGTTGCAACAAATCATCTCGCTTTATTTTAAGTATTTTTTTGAAGAGCTATAATTTTATTTTTTCTTATGTGTTTTGTTAAGTTTTTTAATATTATTAAAAATTAAAACTGAATTAAAAACAAAAATGATTAAATCTTAAAAAATACTTTTTTTTTGTTTCAAAACTCCTCTTTTCCGTAATGGGTTGAATCAAAACTCCGCTATTCCATTCGTAAGTTTCAAAACTCTTCTTTTCCAAATTTAAATGATTTTTAATTAATTTAAGGATGATCGTAGAGGTTCAAGTCCAGCGAAAATAAATAAAAATCATTCCCAATTTATTTTTAAGCCTTTAAGCCGGTCGATAACACTATTTTAGCAGTTTTAAACAGTTTTTTTCGTTTTACTCGAAATTCTCAAAAGTGGAAAAGAAGAGTTTTGAAATTAGACCCCTCATATAAGCTCCTTAATTGGTGTCATTACTGGACACTGTCTGATTGGAAGACACGCTACGCGACTGGGCTTATTTTCTAATGATATCTGCAGAAGCTGCATGGATGAGGAGGAGGAAACAGTTCTTCACCTCCTCTGTACCTGTCCTGCTCTGGCTCATAAACGTATGATTCACTTAAAAGAATACTTCTACAATGATCTAAACGATCTCGTGCACATTAATATAATTAATCTTCTACTTTTCGTAAGGAACTCTAATTGGTTTCAATGAGCTTTCGAAGAAAAGCCTTTCTAGATTCATGTGGTATCACAATGGGCCTTTGATTGGCCTAATTGTGTCTTTTAACATCCATGACAGCCACTTTAACCTAACATAAACTGAACAATGTGCTATAAATGTCCTGCTATACCCAAGTATTAATATAATTACATACATAGTGGTGAAGGCCAAGGCTTACTCTCATCAACAAGTCTCTAGATGCGTGTGAAGAATTGAGGGGACCTACACTTTAACGCCGATTCCGAACGGCAAAGTTTAGAAGCACTTTTTTTCATGACAGATGACACTCTTGGAAGTTTTGTCTGTTCTTCGCAAGAGGCAGTGTCCGTGAAAGATGCAATAAGACTTTGGACATGAGTAGGACTCGAACCCACGACGACGTTCTGCTTAGCAGCCAACGTACCTACCCACTATGTTACGGACAGTACCATTAATATAATTATTTATTAATTATCACATAAATGTAACAAATTAATCTTAAAACTAAACAGCACTAGCTGGGCCTGCAATATATAACTGGAATATGAAGTTGGACTTTTGTTCAATGTCCTTATGATTTTTACTTGCGACATATGGCTTCGATAGAGAAGTCGAAAAAAGTTGGTCCGTCGATTCTGTCCATCTGTCTGTCTGTAAACGCACTTTCAGCCTTAACCGATTGACTTCATTGAGTTTTGAGAATTTTTTTTTTAATTTTATTTTTAAGATCAAAACTAAGGGTAACCTCAACAAATTTTTGTTGTTTTTACCAAAAATTTCAATTTTCTCAAGAACGCTTACTACGATTTTTTCGAACATCTTCGGGAATTCTCCTCCGAAACACCGATGTTTTTAATGAAGGCAAATTATATTTGTATTGCTCCAAAACAGTAGGTTCCTTTCATAGAACGCTTTTTCCTTTTTTTTGTTGTAAAATATGTATTTTCAACAAATAAATTCCGATCAACCCGATTTTTTTTATTTTTGATGAGTGCATATTGCCCAATTAATTTTTCGTGTTCACAATAATTTCAAAAATTTCAAGAATTTTGAAAAAGAAGAAGAAAAAACTTTGGATTAATAACAAAATATATTAATCCATACAAAGTTTATTTTTACCCTTTTTAAAAATTCTGTGTTTGGAAAACGGATCAGTATTAGAAATCGGAAATCAAATATAATAGGGGTATTCATGCAATTACATAAATTTGTCGATTACGTATTTGCGTAAATTTACGCTATGCTTTGCATGAACGCACTTATAAAGCAAGTTGTGGAAACTACATAAATCTTGAAATGAAACTTCAAAATGTCAGTGCTTAATTAAAATTGAGTATTTTTCGATTAAAATATATATCTATAAGTTCCTACGTTTGTATTTATTATATGTACTTAATTCCATAACAAATGATTTCAAAAAAAGAAAAAACTTCTGACACAGAGTGAAATAACGTAAAATAAAATGAGAACTTGATTTCAAATTTTAATTTTGTTCTGATTTGGCAAAATAACACAAAATAAAATAACAACTAGATTTAAAATTTGAAATTTGAAATTTGTGTAAGTTTACGACCCCGTTTGCGCGACAAAATCGTCGCGCAAATTTATCAGCTTTGTGTAAACAAATTTCCATACAAATTTTGACACTTGAAATACGAGGCTGTAAACTTACGCCATATACGAAGTTTACGAGGGATATACGAAGTTGCATGAATACCCCTAATAATACTTACATAAATGTATATTTACATATTCTTGAATACTGAATACCCAGATCAATTTTAGGACGTTTTGCGTCTCTGTGTATATAATTGACATGTATAATAGACCTGGCATTCAACTCTAGCGCCACCTAGTTATAAGCGGACATAGCCATTTCTTGCATAAGTTTGTATTGAGCAAAAATTTTCGATGAAGCAGAGAAAATTGAAAACATCAATCTTGATAATACCAGTAGTAGATATGCAAGGATTCGCGTAACAAAATAATCTTCTTAAAGCTATCAGCTCGATCTTAATTTCAATAATTGAAATTTCTTTCGCCGACACAATTGTCAGTTTTTTACTGGCCTTCGAAATCGTTGTAGTGTGCCAAGGAAAATATTGCTGTGCTGGCTAATGACTAGTGCAAACCACAGCTATTTTATGATATATTTTTATCGATGATTTTTAAAATCATGTACTTAATTGACACTGTTGATAAGACATACCTACAGATATGTTTAACATTTTGTTAACATTTTTTTAATTAATTTGTAGTCATTTTATAGGCAATATAAATTTTAAATGACAAAGAAAAACAAAAACTTATCTGTATGAAAACAATCAAAAGAACAAAACTGCAATGATTTCATATTTGAAAATTAAATGTGACGCCTGCGGTCCAAACGACTATCTTCCAAGAGTAGAAAAATAAGTTAAATAAAAAACCTATATTCTCTAAAATTTGTTTCACTGATAAATACAATTCAGGATTCAGACCAGGCGATGCACTGTCGTACGATTTCTTTAACATCGTTCTTGAGAAGATAGTGCAGAACTCCACCGTCAACACCAGAGGCACTATCTTCCAAAAATCTGTTCAACTTCTCGCGTTCGCCGATGATATTGATATAATGGAAAGAACACAGCGTGATGTCAATGGCGCCTTTGTTAGAATTGAGACAGAAGCGGCAAAAATGGGTTTAGCGGTAAATGAGGGAAAAACGAAGTTTATGCTGTCTTCGAGGAAGGACACCCAATATCGACAGCTCGAACGGAACGTCACAATAGACACCTACAACTTCGAGGTAGTAGAGGAGTTTTTCTACCTAGGCTCCGCTATAAACACGGGCAATAACACCAACGCCGAGATCAGACGAAGAATAACTCTTGCTAATCGCTGTTTCTTTGGACTGTAGCGCCACCTTAAGTAAGTAAGTAAGATAAATACAATTTTTCGAAATATTGTTGGAATTTATGCTGAAATATATGATTTATAAATGATGGATACTTTCAGATCTTTTTAGCTTTTCCATTCCCATTAAAAAACCGCTAAGCCGATTTCGCAATCAAGCAATCCCTCGTCGACTGAGATCAATTTCACATGGTTCACGAGATAATCGAGCGAAAAAAGCCTAATGCACATAAGCACATACGCATATAGGAAAACTAGCAGTTTGCCCGTGACTTCGTCCGCCTCTACCTCATCCACCGGCCAGAGGTGCTTCTTCGACTTGTGCATTATGTCCGCGAAG
Organism: Sphaerophoria rueppellii; assembly: GCA_920937365.1. Lineage (NCBI taxonomy): Eukaryota > Metazoa > Arthropoda > Insecta > Diptera > Syrphidae > Sphaerophoria > Sphaerophoria rueppellii. The sequence continues at coordinate 5,476,527 of CAKKXW010000001.1, forward strand.
TTATATTAAAACTCTCTCTAAATCGAAATTGTTCCTAACTCTAAGCCCTCATATATGTTTCACTGATGCTTTGCTCTTATTATTCGTAACTTATAAGCGTAACGTTGTATAGCTTAAACTCTTCATCGATAAATGGACTATTCAATACAAAAAGAATTGTTCGATTTGATTTAGTAGTTCCTGAGATCACCACGTTCAAGCAAACAACAGAAGCCTTCAAACATTTTTTCCACAATTTTCGCTGACGACGCTTTGATCCTATTGGTCCCAGCGTAATATTATATAGCTTCAAGCCATTTATCGGACCATTCAACATTAAAATAATTGTTCTATTTGATTGACAAGTACAAACACACAAACATACATACATCACGACTTGGAACATGGCCCTCATACGGCCGATGATCGTTTATGGCTGTCCAGTGTGGTTCAAAGTTGCACCATCTCAAATGGAGAAGATTCGGGTGTTCTAGAGGCAGTGTCTTCAGCGCTGTCTCGGTTTATATCGGACATCGGAATCTTCTTATGTACATTACTATTCTAACGAGGTTCTATACAACGAGGCTCGGATCAACAGAATTGACAATTTCGTGATAAAACTTATTCGGGGTCACATTGCGAGAGCTATGACTTCGACGAATAATTTTATCTTTGGGGCGTTCTATCCGAACGACGAATATTTTGATAGTGCACGCTTGAGCGGCTTCATTCCACCAGAGGCATTCCTCTATTTTCTATTTAGATAGATGCGGTATGATACAGGACAGATTGGCGGTGCCGCTAATCTACCACGTCAGGCGAAGAACCGTCGATCAGCGGCTCCCTTACAGTCGAGACATCCTCGCACAAGACGGAGCAGAGCTCCTTCGGTTCAGTAGGGCTGTGTCCGAACGGGACCGAAACGATATAGAAACCAGTTCTGGTGGCTTCAGTCAGCACTTGATAATGAGTAGTCGGGGTGGGGTTTTGAGCCTTGGCCGGCTTACATATTTGTTTTGGTTTAAGGGTTTTGGGTTTAGGTTTAAGTTGAGTAGGCATGGTGGCACATACATTAACAAGGACAAAATACAAAAAAAAAAAACGAAAAAAAGAAAAAAAAAAAATAAATGCAAAAAAAATAAAACAAAAAAAAAATACAAAAAATATTAAATAAAAATGATAGAGATTTGCTGCTGTGGTTGATCTAGTACGTAAGTAGTTGTTAGGTAGAATAGGTAGTTTTAGTTAATTTTAAGTTTTATTTTTAAGGACCTAATTTTAAGTAGCACGTAAGAAACAAATGAAATGATAAAATGTTAGTTTTTTTTTAAATTTTTCTAACAAAAAACAAGCATTCAAAAAGGTAATAAAATAGTTTATAGGCCGAAAGGCATTATTATAAGAAAATCATGAATTACTTAGAGCGTCCCCTTGGGGCCAGTAAGTTAAATATAAGATTTTAGATAATAAGCTAGTTTGAACTCTTTGTCTAGTAATAAGTAGTTTTAAGTGATAATGAATAAAACATGAATTTTGAGAAAAAAAAACATACGTCACGACAAAAAGGATTGATTCGAATCCTAGTAACCTCGAGACATGGTGATATTATGCAAAAACTGGAGATAAATAACATATCGGTCCCATTATAATATCTTCCTTTGGGAAGTCAATATAATATATAGATTGAAGTGAGCTTTAATCGGTTTTAAAAGAAGCATTAGTGGTCATATTGAGAAAACCAACTTTTGTGAAGTTGAAAAAAAAAATCGGATTAGTATTACAGAAGAAATTTTATGAATTTTCAATTGCCACTTCGTATTTTTTATAGTAGGTCACACTATGGTAGGTACACAAAGCAGACCCGTAACCAGAGTTGAATTGGAAGTTGGACAACAATAGCTAATATGAGTAGTGATAAAATATTATTAACATTCCTTAAAATAATTACATTTTTTGATTGCTCATTTTATCAAACACTCAAACGATTTCAATGAGATCTACTGGAAGGCCAGCCATGTTTTCCTTCTATACTCTGAGGCCTGTTGGTGACAGTTAAAGAAAAAAAAACATTGATTCACATACTGCTATGCTACATCCTCAAGTTGCTACAGACATACGTTTCTTTAAACGCTTTTCACGGCCTGTAAAATTAAATTAACTTTAAACAACAAAATAACACTCCAAGTCACTCTTTTTACATTATTTACAACAACTTCTTCATTTTCTCTTATTTAAGATACAAATTTGAAGAAGCTCTCCCATAAATTGAATTACATATATCCACTTTGCGCAAAATAAAATATTCACACAATTCACACACATGTTCCCTTTTATTCGCAACTCGCACAAAAAAAAAAAAAAAAAAATACAGACGGAAGAAACAAAAACCCACCTGCGACTGCAATCAATTCTCGTTCGAGTGTAAATCCTTTTGTATTGGCACTGGCACCATCTGTAACTGATGCTGCTGAAGAGGCAAGTGATGCTGTTAGAAATTTTGCATCTGTATCTGCTGTTGATGTTGGAGCTGCTGGTACTGCTGCTGCTATGAATATCTCTGGCAATTTGCACAGAAAAATCGCAATCCACATACAATCGCGAACAGCATTAGACCACTAAAAACTTTCTCTTCTGCAGCCATTTGCAATTAAAAGGAACACAATAAAATATGAAAAACTTCAAATAATTTAAAACCATTTGTAGACTTTTTCTTTAAACCTCCAACAACTTCTGACCGAGCACACACTTTTCAAATCAGATTTCTAGGTTAATCTTCGGAATGTTCATCCCCTTTCGCACATCACATCAAAAGGATAAATCGACAAACATCCGTGAAAAAAAAAATCACAACCATCTGTAAACAGAGCACTTTCATGAATATTTTACGCCGACAAGCATCCTCGTCTTTTTAATTCAGATAAAAACCATAATAGAAAAAAGTATCTATGCCTCAGTGGGTGCGGTTTTTTTTATTAACGTTCTTTCAACTATTCAATAGCATTTTTGGCGGGAAAAGTTGACTTACTCAACAAACTTATATCGGACAAGGTTTCTTCTTTTTCCGTTGTTATCGTTGAAATTAATTGGATACGGGCTGAATGCGTTAAAAAAAAAAAAACTAGACCAAACCGTGCGAAATCTGCGGTGTATCTGATTGAACTGATAGAAACGATAGAAATGGTGCACTCTGTTTCTGTTGGATGGTCGGATAATATCCTCCCCCCAAAACCAACTCAACATAATATGTTGCTCCTACCATACCGAAAATTTGGCTTTTCATTCATAAAGTCGGGAAGATTGTGGGATTTTCATTGGCATGACTGTTTTAAGAGGGGTTGTTTGTAAATAGGGATAAAGAAAGCTCTGCAAAAGTTATTTAAATGGTATAAAAAGAGCACACGAGTTGAGGCAACTTTTAGCTGTCCAACATGATGAAGGAACATGTTGATAGAAATGAAAAGAAATACGAAAAACGATACAAAATAACGGTTAAGATTTTGAATGTTTTAGTAGGTACGTAAAAAAGTATTTATTTTAAGTAAAATTCAAATTCCTACGTTACGATTCAGCAACTGGGACTTAATTTAGAAAATAGCTTTTCGTGTTGACCTTTTCTTCGTAATTGCTCTTCGTCCTGATTTCGTAATCGTTTCTTAGTGAAAAATAAATATATTACGTCTTATCATATTTAATGTCAATTTATCTCCATGTGACCGAGCCATCTGAGTCGTTGCACCTTTACTCTAGCTAGGCAAGTGTCACTGTACAATCCGTACGGTTGTAGTTAAATCTTCTCCTTCATTCACCGTCGAGCACACAGGACCATAGATCTTCCGTAGAAATTTTCTCTTAAAACAGCCTACGGCGCGGCGCTCTCATCTGTTTTTGACAGGGTCCATGCACCGAATAGTAGAGTAGATGCATTGACATTGACATCAAGCTGGCGCTGTATTTTCTCAATAATATCAATATTCGCGCGAATTTTTTTTATTTTCACACCCCAAATTGATTCTCTCTGGAACAAGAAAAAATTTAAACTCGCGCGAATAACAATTATTTTTTTCTTCATTTGAATCTTATAACAAGTAAATAATTTAAAATCGATCATATGGAATTCAAAGGATCGATTTATTAATGCTCATTATATGAATATTTGTTTATTTGGAAAAAAAATTATTTAAAAGAATCATTAGGCCATAATGGCTATATGACATTTTAGAAAGTGTCATAAGGACTTACCTACTTACTTAAGGTGGCGCTACAGTCCGTTGTGGACTTGGGCCTCATAATGAAGAGTCTCCGACAGCCAGCTCTTTCCCTAGCCAGCTATCTACAGTTTTGCACTCCAAGTTGATTGAGGTCCTCTTCTACTTGAGTACGCTACCTGAGTCACGGTCTTCCTCTCCTCCTACGTCCCTCGGGATGTGTCGAAGGCTTTCTGGGCCGGAACATTGGTGTCCATCCACTCTAAATGACTGAGCCATCTCAGTCTCTGGACCTTGACCCTTCTGGCTAGGTTCATGTCACTGTACAATCTGTAAAGTTCGCTGTTGTATCTTCTTCTCCATTCCCCTTCAATGCACACGGGACCAAAGATGACCCAAAGATCTTTCCTCTCGAAACAGCCTAATTCATATTCATCCGATTTTTTCAAGGTCCATGCTTCTACACCATACATCAGGACTGGGATGATGAGGGTGTTATACAGTTATACCTTAGTTGTTCGAGTGGGTTTTTTCCAGTCAAATGCTTTCTGAGCCCAAAGAAACAGCGATTATAGCAAGAGTTATTCGTCTGATCTCGGCACTGGTGTTATTGTCCGTATTTATAGTGGAGCCTAGGTAGACAAACTCCTCTGCTACCTCGGAATTGTATACGTCTATTGTGACGTTCTGTCCAAGCCGTCGGTGTTGGGTGTCCTTCCTCGAAGATAGCATATTTCGTTTTTCCCTCATTTTTGACGCTTCTGTCTCAATTCTTACAAAGGCACCATTGACATCACGCTGTGTTCTTTCCATTTTATCACTATAATCGGCGTACGGGAGTTGTTAAACAGAATTTTGGAAGAAAGTGCCTCTGGTGTTGACGGTGGATTTCTGCACTATCTTCTCAAGAACGATGTTAAAGAAATCGCATGACAGTGCACAGCCTTGTATGCGTCCTTTTTTGATATCGAATGGTTCCGTAAGCTCGTTGCCAACCTGAATGGAGCAGCGTGAGTTCTTCATCGTCATTTTGCCAAAACTGCCTTAAAATCGATGAAAAAATGATGGGTATAGATTTGGAGTTCATACGTTTTTTCCAGAATCTGCCGCAAAGGGAAAATTTGGTCGATGGTTGACTTTTCTGGTCTGAAGATACATTGATAAGGATCAATCAGATTGTTGACGAAAGGCTTCAGACGTTCACATATTACGGCAGAGAGGATCGTGTAGGCTGATTTCTCTGTATCTAGTTGGCGCAGTTTAGAGTATCTCCCTTTTTCAGGATCGGACAAACAATGCTGAGGTTCCATTCATCGGGTAGAGATTCTTCCCACTATATCTTACAGATGATGTGGTGCATGCTGCTATCTAGATCGTCACCTTCTGCATTGAATAGCTCGGCAGCTCTTGAGCTTCCCCAGCATTGACTGTGAATCCACTATGATGTTCCCTCCTTTATCTCTGCAGGCATCGGTTCTTGCTCGACGACCTTGAGCCAACTGTTTTATCTTCCGATAAAACCTCCGAACTTCATTCCTGCTGTTGGCTATCTTATCATCTTCGATCTGACGCTTCTTATGTTCACTCTTTTTTCTCCTGAGAAGCTGGCGTTCCTCTCTCCTCTTTCGCTCGTAGAGCTCACGAGCAGCTCTTGTCCTTCTATCTTCTATGCATTCTTCGGCAAATCAGGCGTTTCGTTTTGGTGGCTGTGTGAAACCCAGCACTTTAGAGGCGGCATCTCTAACTGCTTTCGGGCAATGAATGTTGCCACTGGTCTTCGATGCTTGATGTTGGCGGTATAGGACTGCTTAAGAGGTTACTTGACACTCGATCAGAGAAGGATCTGCTCTCGGTAAATTGATTACCATAGTAGATGTTGCAGTTTATATCTTTCACTCACCAATAACTTTCGCAATCGCATTGCTTTAAGCTTCATATAGTAGTAGTCACCGTCACCGTAAGCCGCTCCACCAAGTCAAGGCTTACTTCATGGACTATGTGTCATAGGACCGTATTTCGAAATATAGCCAAATGAAACATAGATCATAAAGCTAATGACACATAGATCATAAAGCTAAAGGCACCATGTTTGTATGGCTTTTTTTAGTGCATTTTAACAGCAATTGGTTCAAACATTCCTGAAACTGTACCTACAGATTGTCTACGATTTTTTTTTAGCAGTTGTTAATAGTTTCGGCAGGCATTGTACGCATTAATGTAACGAAGGACACAATACCAGAATGATCGCAAATTGTAACAATTTTCCTTTGTTGTGTATACATATTTTTTTTTAAAGTGAGTGGCATCTATGCACTTTACTCACAATGATGGGATTATTGAGTTAGAGATTCAAGCATTATAAAAGCGCAATTATATCGAAGTTTTCAGTATTCATTGATATTGATATTTGAATAAATAGCTTAGTAATACAATAGAAGCGTTTGGAAGAAGAAGGGGTAAGTGACATGACCATTTTTAATTGTTTTAACTCTTCTTTCCACGTTTAACATGCAAATTCTGTGTTGCATTACCTCCTTAATACCATTTTTGTAATGGTTACTTTGTAAACAAGGGATGCCAATGACACAGATATTTAATTTTTCATTAAGCCTTTTCATTGTGGAAAAAAAAACAAAAATGTCACTTACCCCTTTCTTCTTCCAAACGCTTCAAATGTGTTATAATGCATTATCATTATTTCATTTATTTCTTTGAGTTAACAAAAAAACAATACCAACAATTAAATTCACTGAAATATTCCCGGGATCTCAAGCCATCCACACTACAAATTTGTTAAATAACTTTAATTCCAGGAATTTAAATAATTTTTATAGTTGTTAAACGGTTGGGTAAGTCGTTGCAACCTCTCATATGAAAATATGAGAACTTCAAAATTAAACGTGCGACAAAACACGAACAGTACAACGTTGCGTACCATACATAAGTTAAGCTCCCGCTTACAAATAATTCAAAATACGAGGTTAAGCTAACAGGTGGTCCTCGAACCTAGTTCACAGAAAAAGTCAAGTAGGCAGCATGATTTTCTGGTTTCCTTTCGTAAACACGAAAATAAACATGAAAGTACTCATGTCTTCTGGAACTCTAGCAGTGAATGTTTTTTTTTTTTTATCCTCATTGAAAATTCACTTGTGGTAGATAGATAAGCATTAAGCAACAACTAGGAATTTACAGCATGGAACTGAACTCTGACAGGTGACCTAGTGAACTTTCCTACCCCTGAGATTGACTTGGCAGTGATGTTTAACAGTTTGTAAATTTATACAATTCATCCCTGATTTCCCTTTCGGCTTGATGTGTTACATTTTCATTGAAGTAAGACACGAAGCAAATAATACATAATGAAAAAACACATTATAAAGTGGGTGTAACTTGAAATTTAATACTGACAGACAAGGCGTGTTTGCGTATGCCAATAAAAATGATTGGGCAAAAATGCTTGAAACAAGCTGTTGCTGAACTGTGAAACTCCAAAATCGTGTAACACAAACATTGATTGAAGTATAAGCAGACGATAGTGATGAAGATGATAGATAACAGGTTAGATTTGATACTTTAACTAGTTTTATTAATGTTGGACTTAACAATACGTAAACATAGATTTTTCAACATACACAATATCATGCACGATAATAGCTAACTAGAAAACTGGGTGCGACAATTCCATCCGTATAGTTGTATGAACGTTTTGTTTGCTCCTGTGTCCATACAATTTCTTATAGCTTGAACATTGTTTATCCGCTGTTGGCTTGATCTTTTTTGTCAAAAGTTGATAATGATAAGCATCGAAAATTTAGTAAAAATATTTTGCGGTCCAGACTTTTAAAATGCTTAGTATATGAAACGATAAAGGAATACGAGAGTAACACAAATGAAAATAAAAAAAAAGACGCGTATACGTTGCGCCGCGCCGTGTAGTACTGAATTGCTTATAAAATAATTTTGGGCTACAATTTAACAATAAACAATTTTAATGCATTTAATAACTAAAAATTTCCGGGCCGGAGCATTGGTGTCCATCCGCTTTAAATAAACCGAGCCATCTGAGTCTCTAGACCTTGACCCTTCTGGCTAGGTCCATGTCGTTATACAACCCGTAAAGTTCACTGTTATATCTTCTTCGCCATTCCCCTTCAATGCACACGGGGCCAAAGATGACCCGAAGAACTTTCCTCTCGAAACAGCCTAAGGCACTTTCATCCGATTTTGTCAGTGTCCATGCTTCTGCACCATACAGCAGGACTGGGATGATGAGGGTGTTGTACAGTTTTACCTTAGTTGCTCGAGAGAGGGCTTTTCCACTCAAATGCTTTCTTAGCCAAAGAAACAGCGATTAGCAAGAGTTATTCTTCGTCTGATCTCGGCGCTGGTGTTATTGCCCGTGTTTATAGCGGAGCCTAGGTAGACAAACTCCTCTACTACCTCGAAGTTGCATGCGTCTATTGTGACGTTCTGTCCGAGCCGTCGGTGTTGGGTGTCCTTCCTCGAAGACAGCATATACTTCGTTTTTCCCTCATTTACCACTTAACCCATTTTTGCCGCTTCTGTCTCAATTCTCACAAAGGCGCCATTGACATCACGCTGTGTTCTTCCCATTATGTCAATATCATCGGCGTACGCGAGAAGTTGAACAGATTTTTGGAAGATAGTGCCTCTGGTGTTGACGTGGAGTTCTGCACTATCTTCTCAAGAACGATGTTAAAGAAATCGCAGACAGTGCATCGCCTTGTCTGAATCCTTTTTTACGTCGAAAGATTCCGTAAGCTCGTTGCCAACCTTGATGGAGCAGCGTGAGTTCTTCATCGTCATTTTTCACATGCGAACGAGCTTGGCAGGGACGCCAAAACTAGACATAGCTTTATGCAGTTCGTAACTGTAGATGCTGTCATACACGGCCTTAAAATCGATGAAAAGGTGGTGGGTATCGATTTGGAGTTCATAGGTCTTTCCAGGATCTGCCGCAACGTGAAAATTTGGTCGATATGATTGTCTTTCCTGCCTCGAAGCCACATTGATAAGGACTAATCAGATTGTTGACGATAGGCTTCAGACGTTCACATATAACGGCAGAGAGGATCTTGTAGGCGATGTTTAAATAGACTGATTCCTCTATAGTTGGCGCAATTTAAATCATCTCCATTTTTCAGGATCGGGCAAACAATGCTGAGGTTCCATTCATCGGGCATGCATTCCTCTGACCATATCTTACAGATAATTTGGTGCATACTCCTATCCAGCTCGTCGCCTGCTGTCATGCTCGCAGCTGCATTGCTGCAGCGGTTTTGTTGATTTCAGCCGTCGTCTAACGTCCATGCACGTCAAATAAGGAAAAAAGTAATTTATGGCAAAAAGTGGTTTTGGTTTGTTTTTCTTAATATCCCGAAAACGACAAGACATTATTGCATCCGACTGTCTGGATTTGACTTGAAATTGGTAAGAGTACGGAATTTTGAAAATAAATTAGTACTCATCATATTAGATTTTGAAAAAAATAGTTTGAAATCAAAAAATAATAGTTTATCAATATTTTGAGTTTGAACATTAATTTTTCAAAACGTATCCTTAAAACATTTTATTTAAATACAGAATGAAAGAAATACATTTTGGCTTAACAAAACGATGAGTAAAATATTTTTTTAATAAGTAATTTTTAACGTCCCAGAGGAAGTTATTGTAATGGGCCGATTTTGTTTTTGTTTGCATATCTTCATGTTTCGAGGTCACTAGAATCCGAATCGAGCGTTTTTATGATGATGTCTGTGTGTGTATGTTTATTCGTATGTGCGTATGTGAGTTACGTTTTTTCAGCTCGATTATCTCGCGAACCACTCATTCATATTGTCTTGAAATTGGTCTCATTCAACGTTTTGTGTTGTTAAGAGCTGATTAGGTTTTGAGCGAAATCCGCTTTGCGGTTTTTTAGTGGCAATCAAAAATCTTAGACAATAGTGCAAAAAATTTTATAGTTAGTGTGAAAAAAAAACAATACTCAGGAGTATCATAGAATATATTTGTATACTAGCTGACCCACCAAACGCTGTTTTGCCATAAAAATGTTAATCTTCGGATATACTATTCCGATTAGAAAAATTATTCACAAATAGAAAACTACAATATTCAGAAGTAGTTTAGGCTGTGTTTCACTGTGCAAAGTAGTTGTGCATGAGTCCACGAGTTGGTACGACGAAATTTTGGCAGATGGCGCCACTATTATTCAATGTACTATGTACTTAATGAGTGTCCTAAAACCATCAGTTTTATGGAATTTGAAAACCAACGTACGTGTATATTGTCAACTATACAACAAAAACAACTAATGTCTTACTCATTTTTCTAATCTGGGAAGTTAGTCGTGTCGCCTACATGTTTCGCACTCATATTTTTTTTTTATAAAACTGCCCTTCCCGGCTTAACAGGGGGAGGGGGAGTAACGAGGTTCAACATTTGTGTTTGTATCCTTATTTAGATATTTAAAAATTTCAGATTCCCAAACAAAGAAAAAGGTACCAAACAAAGAAAAAAGAAAAACAGTAGTTTTTCCAAAAGAAATGCGTTTACCTAATCTTGACGCGTTGTCTCATTTAGCGCCTGTTTCACAATATACAAGTAAAGTTCCTGTTAAGCTACTTGGAAGCTAACTAGCAGTTAAAATTCAAAATAGTGTTTCAAAATATCTGAGTAGAGCTAACTAGTAGTTAAAGTGTCAAGTAACTTATAGGGAGGATGAAGTGCCCTATAAAGTAGTTAACTGGCAGTTAGTAGAATAAAAAGTCTGAAAAAAAACAAGACTTGTCATTTTTTCTATTAAAATAGAATTAAATTTCTGAAAAGCAAGGATTTTTAAATAATTGTCATATTTTTTCCAATAAAATAATGCATATTCTTCTTGACACGTAAGGTTTGATGAGTTTTTTTTTTCGCGTTATGGAGCCACCGCGAAACCGTGTCTTCCGAGTTAGAACGGTTTGTTTGGAATCCTTGGACGAGGTTGACTTTCGGGCGCGTTTTCGATTAAAGAAAGAAGTGGTGTGTTGTGTACTTTAATTAATAATCATGAATAGGAATGTGAAACGTAAACTCACTAACAGGAAGATGAATTTTATGAGTTTTTTTTCGCGTCGTGGAGCCATCACGAACCCGCGTATTCCGAGTTAGAACGTATTTCATGAAATCCTTTGACATCATAGAATTGACAAATTAGAAATATTTGCAATATTTTCTGGTTAATTCAAAATAGTGCATAGTTCGCTGGATTACATTCTGCAATACCAAATATGATTCGATTCATAATCACCCTTTATACTGATTGATAATAGGTATGGCCAACAATCACGACAAGTCAAACAAAGATTTATAACTTTCAAAGGCTGGTATCTATTCATTGAATGCTATTAGGTCGTATAGCTATTCATTGCCGTATATTACTACTGATTTGCGAGCGCCCACAAAAGTTAATAGTGGTTCTGACCTGTAATAAGTGGAGAGCAAAACCTATAGAAATATATCCGAAGTAATTTCCGAAACAACAACAAATATCCTTTTGATATTTGTTTATTTTTTTTCTGGCTTTGTCGTTGCCATAGCAGTTCCATACAAATTCATTTTGTTCACTAATAGTTCCCATATTCGATTTAGCAAAACCAAGAACCTACATTTTTTTCAATTTGTCAAAATCTTTCCAAGTGGAAAATTGGAATAACTGGCAATTAGTTACCCAAAACATAAATTTATCAGAAGGATGAATGTGAAACGTAAAGCTCACTAACTGGAGGATTATCTGCAGTTAATTTATCTGGCTGGTTACTAATCAGAAACTTTACTTTTTATATTGTGAACAGACGCTTAAATATTATATCACATCGTGAGAGTAATGGTTTTACACGTTAATTGCCCGCACTATACCTTGACTCCACGGATATGATATGGACCCTATTTATTTGTTTGGCGTTATTATTTTTTCAATTATTTGCAGTCTTGGAAACTGTTTTTCCGTAAGACTAAGTTCTTCAATATCATTATCAAGAAATTCACGATTGTATTTAAAGAAGTGGAGGTAAGGTCATGGACCTGGAAATTTAGAAAGGAAACATGTTTCGAGTACGTATTCTCCCAGTAAATGAACGTGCCGACCTAAACTTCTTGCGGTGCCTCTGAGAGGTTCTTGGCATTGAACCTGCGGGACGTAGCAGCTTTAGTTTAATGGAATTGACGATTGAAGCAGGGGACGTATGATGAAGATTAATGCGATCCTTAAAAGATAGTAGATCTAAGTATATTTTAAATGAGGAAATACGATCAACGAGTACCGATTGTGGATAAACGTTAATGAAATTAGACGCCCTGTTGGGTGTGTCCCTTGATTGGCTGGTTCATCCCTTCGATCAATGTGGATATACTTGACAGAGGGTGAGCGGTGTCCCTCATCCGCCAGTTGGATAAAAGCTGCAAAACAACAAAAGATCACAAAATGAACAATGATGTATAACGAATGGTTATGCAAAACTAAAATGTGACACCAACACTCACTAGTGGGATGGACCTTCGCGGGGTTGTGGTTGTCTGAGTTTGGCCTCAGCTGCTATTCGCAAATCACGGTTACGGCTCTTCTTTCGGTGACTGAAAGTTGAGTGCAGTTTCCGTGACCGGACAACGGCTCTTCTTTCGGTGACTGAAGGTTGAGTGCAGTTCCGTGTGTTGCATGAATAGTAGTCTAGAATCAAACCAAGATGAATAAGGGCTGGCACTAATTCAATTGGTACTGGTGTGAATCCAGATGCAGGGTACCCGCTTCTTTCTTTAGAAAGTTGAGGTGTGCTTTTGTGCTGGTGATCTCAGGTGAATATCAACACTTTTAAATAGATACCAGTGTGAATGGTCACACGTCGGATAAGGCTTAATTGCTAGGTGCCGACGTAAAACTTTTTCATGCTTCTATCCTTCTAGGCTCGTTCCAGTTGGAAAACAGCACCCTCCAATTATCGTCTGATTACACTTACGTCCCTTTTTTCTTAGGTCATGGAAACGCTGATAAACTATCAGCTCAAGAAATATCTCGAAGACCAAAAGCTTTTTAATGACCGGCGGTACGGCTTTTGCAGCAACAGGTCCACTGGTGATCTTGGGCCTCGATCAAAAGTCTCCGCCAGCCAGCTCGGTTCCTAGCTAGTTGTCTCCAGTTTTGCACTCCAAGTTGATTGAGGTCTTATTTCACTTGAGTGAAACAGCCTAAGGCACTTTCATCCGATTTTGTGAAGGTCCATGCTTCTGCACCACACAACAGGACTGGGATGATGAAGGTGTTGTACACTTTTACCTTAGTTTCTTTTCAATTGCTTTCGTTGCCCAAAGAAACAGCGATTAGCAAGTCCTGTGTAATATCTCAGGAAGCAGTGGTTCTTCAAAATTATATTTCTTACAGGGTCTTTGCCTCCATAAAGTTAATACGTAATTCAAATTTGAAGCTTCTAACTCTATGTTTTCAAAAGTTATGGGGGGTTAAAAGTGTGCTTGAGTTCGATCCTGTAAAAAGGGAGTGGTGCTAGAAATTGGCTGGGCACATGCGGTGCCCTTTGATCTCTAATCAAAAAAGTTATTTTGTACTCCGACTAGGTCCGCAGTCACAGTGACACGTCCTTACTGCATTTTATATGAATCATTACCCTAATAGCAAAAAAAAAAAAAAACGGTAAAATAAATGTTGCACGTATATTTATGTGCAAGCTAAGAAAGGACGATGGGTTTAAAGCTCTCTCATTCAAACCCCCCAACGAGGCAGCTGAATAAAATTCTCCTCTATCCTTGTCAGTAGGGTTGTCAAATAAAAATAAATTAGGAAATATTTCCGGAAAGTTTCATCCAAAGGACATCGACGACCACAAGCCAGATGGTGGTCAAAAGTGGTTGGCTACTCAAGTTGACTCGTCGTTTTCTGCGTCATTCATACCTTTTTCTCCTGTTTAAACACCTACATGCCATTCAAACGTTTACACTTATCCCTGCTCAACACCTGCCATCACATCTACTAATTATTTTATATTGTAAATTTTTAGTGTTTTTTTTTTGTTTTTTTTTCTTTTTTGTCGTCATTCGTGTTCACGATAGAACCGGAGAGGTCATGCACACGCGATGCATGTTCTTATATGTCCTTCATTCAGCAACACGACTTCACAGCTTGTCCTGTTTGGTTTTTTTTTCTTCTGTCGGTGTCATATTGGCGACATGGAATCTTGCAGCAGCCTTCTGCAGTACGTATGATGTTGTGTATGTGGCGTCAACACGATACGTTGAGGTTATATTGTATCCGGCAATCTGCACGAATGAAAGGACCTCTAGCGGGGAGCCAACCCGCGAGTTCATACGACATTCAAATTAGGTTTTCCTTTGCAAGAATTCAGACAAAAGAAAAATAAAAGAAAAAACGTTTATGTAAAATGCATCAAGAACATTTTTCTCCGAACAAACGGAAAAATTTATATGCGAACGATTAGCGTCTCCAAGGACTCTTTTTGCAGTTTTGTTGTTTTTGTTTTGGCCTGTCATTGTCTTCGTTCTTGTCTTTATTCTTTCGTGTCGTGTCGTTGCTTTTGTCGCCATACTGACGATGTTTGTTTACAATTTTATCGAAACGGATTTTTATTGATTCCTTTTGCTTTTGATGAAAACAGCAGAGCATCATCTATGTATTTGCAAATTGCATTCGAAAATGGCGCCTAACGTTTTTGTTTAAATAAAGGTTGATGTGAGGAACAAGGATGGGTGGGTATAATTTCAAAGTTTTTTTTTGTCCTTTGAGCATGTCGAAAAGGTTTGCTACAGTGGTGAGTCAAAAATCGTGGGAAAATGAAAAAGAGACATCAGCTGTTTGCAAAAATCACCAGAGTGTGTGAAATTCATATTCTGTAACAACAATCCTATAGAAAACATTTCACCTGAGAAGCTATTTTTTCCATGATCACATTTTTGTTTCTTTAACCGTCTACCATAAGTACGTCAAGTAAGAGGACTTAGACTGTTCGTGCTTTCACATAGAAGGAACGGCTTTTAATGCTATTGTCAATTTATTATTTGCACATACACGCTTAGTCAATATGAGGCGCCCTCTACCCTCTCGAAATTCATATTCTTAGCAAATGATGTCAATACATTATTTGCAGGATATTAATTGGATTTTTAATAGAAAAAGCTGCTGACACATTTCACCTCCAAGGTACACCTTATTCACATGCTTGAACTTATTTGCCCCTTAATAAATAAATACATCACCAATTTATTTAATTGCATCGGATTGAATGACAATATATTTATTGTGTGCGATGTATCATCACTTCTTGATATTTGATGAGATGGTAGACACGATTACTTTTATCACCTATGGTTAGGCCTCGTGAGGAACGAAAAAAATTGCCAGATAACCTCAGAACTCAAGTCGACATTATTGAGTTAGTAATAAGGTTCTTGATAGAGAGTAAAGGAAACGAGAAAGTTGATTTAACGAATTAAATGAGATTAACTACTTACTTGATTAACAAACTCCGACACATGGTGAATGTCTAACTGGATTAGACACAGTGGCGGTAGCAATCTTTTGTTCATCTTCAATCCGGATGAGTGTTTGAGAGTTAAATTTATAGGAAAAAGTGTTTGCGATATTCATTCAACCATCAGCCTTAAACATAATTTGGTAAAGTTTTTCCTGTTGAAACATTGGTCTTAAATTCCTGAACACTGCAATGATCGGAAAGACAGAGTGTGAAGAGAGTTCCACATTCGCGTAGTACGGCTAAAGAACGATTCTCTATACTTGAGCGTACGACCGAAGTTGGGCTCGAGGGTAAACTGATGGGCATTCCTGGAAGCGCGAGTATTACGGTTGAATTGTTTAAGGGGAGGAATGCAACTGGCTATTTCACTAGAGCAATTACCGTAGAAGTAACGATAAAACAAGGAGAGACACGAAACTTTACGACGGTGTTCCAATGAAGTGAATGAGTTAGTGATCTCTCTATCACCAATCATTCTTACAGCTCTTTTTTGTATTCCATCCAAGAGGCTTAAGTATAAGCTAGCCCAGAGATGAATGTTCAGCTTTGGACGGATATAGGTTTTGTAGATGATAGCCAGATCAGACGGGGAGAAAAATTTCTTGCACCGTCTTAAGAAACCCAAACATCTTGCGGCATTTTTGGCGACATCGCGTATATGCTCGGTCCACAAGAGGTGGTCAGTGATGCACATACCGAGAATCTCGAGATGTTCGGTCTCGTTGATGCAAGTGCCACTCATGGACAGTAGCAAGGGGGTATATCTCGCTTCAACGATACAAGACAGCATTGAGTTTTCGAAGCATTAAACTCTACACGGATTTTAATTCCCCATTGTACAATGCTGTTTAAGTCAGAGTTTAATGTGCTTATCATTATTTCGCTGTTCCAGTTTCCACATCCGATGTGGAAGGGATGTGAATCTATGGGAACGGAATTATGATAAAAGCTTAGGCGTACTATCGTCAGCGAAACAATAAATTGGATTAAAGGTACAGACAAGATATCATTTATGAAATGAGAAAGAGGGTCGGAGTACAACTTTTATTGATCGGTTCGAAATGTATAAGTTTTAAATCCAACAGCGAAGACAGGGGATTCATCGATGCCGACTGAGGGCACGCATTTTCGATTAAAAGACCAGATGCCTCAGACTTTATCAAGTGTCTTTTGAAATATCAGTGCAATATCTTACTTTCTCTTAAAATGATGTAAGGATTTGTTACAGTGTTCAGTGTAGAGTAACATCCTGATAACCAGTGGACCTGTTGCTGCGAAAATAAAAAAAGGACCGTTTAGTGACGGTCATCATTAAGAAGCTTTCGGTCTTCGCGATATTTTTTGTTGAGTCTGATCAGTTTATCAGCGTTTCCATGACCTTAGTAAGAAGGGACGTAAGTGCAATCGGGCGTTAATTGGAGGGGAGGAAGACGATTCGCCTTTTTTTGGGATTGGGCTTTACAAATGCTGCTTTCCAAAACTGCTTGAACGATGCGCCAAGATTAGGATAGATGGTAAGCTAACGCAATAGGTTTTGTCAACGTGGAAGAACACCTTTTTTCTTCAAATAATAGCGGGGATACCATCGTTGATGTTGAATCCTTAACGTAGGGACCGAGGAAGAAGAAGAATTCTTCATGATATTACAAATGACCAAAACATTAATATCTATAAAGTTTTAAGGATTCCCTTATTAAGAAAACTACGTCTTCTATGTAACGAAATTTTATTCACACAGAAAAACAAAGAAGAAAATTGTCTTGTGTCAAAACTGTCAACTGTATTTAATTAAAACAAAAGAAACCAATATTTTCAAAGTGAAAATGAAAGACAATAACCTCAACTGCAGACGACCATCTTAAACCAACGTGTGTACCAAACGATTCATGTGGGGCTTTTATTTGACTTCGATATCGATTCAAATGCCTTTATGTTTGTCTTTGTTGCTTTCTAACTGAGTAGGCATAGGAATGTCATGCTTTAACCCAATGTTCATAATAAGTTTACTTTTATTTGTCAGCTATCAAAAAGTTCGGTGCTATTGATTTGAAGGCTTAGTTGACGTTCATATTTATTTCAAGATTCTTGGAAGGATATGAACTTAGGTTGGTTCATAAAGTTTATTTTGAAGAACATTTAACTCATAGTTGCTCAGGAGAGAAGAAGTTGTCCTACTGATGACTTCAAAGATGTTCTAAGAAATCATTGGTAACCAATGTTTTCGGCTTTCCTACGGTAATGATTTATAAATAAAGTTGGCTTTAAGATTTTGTTTTACTTTTAATTGACTCCATCGCATTACGATATCATTAAAAAACACTGTTGCTCTAATCGAGTGACATAACACAAATCATCGATATCTCATTTAATGTAGGTACAGGAATAATTAAGCAAACGAACGAAACAAAAATCAATATTTCCAAGAACACATAATCGCATCCTACACAATGGTACGGATCACACTCCATTTGATACATCTGTTTGTCATATGAATTTTTGTAATAAAAAATATAAAAAAGGAACGTCGATTGTTTTTCAATTATAACGTTTTTTGTTTGCAGACGATTACCAGAAGTGACAGCTTGAGTATACAGATTTTCTGCTTCTATGACTCAAGGCAACAAATTTTTGTGTTTGACTTTTATGCTGACCGACTTACTTGCGCTCAAACACAATAACAATTACCAGAGACCATTGAAAAATTACTTAATCGAGACGTTGGCATCATGCTTAATGGAAAATGTGGCCTAAAGCAAAAATCTGCGTCGGTCACAGATATGACCGTAAACAACTGTCACATTGCAATTGCAGCACAAAATCACAATCACAGTCAGCATCAGCAGCATCATCATGAAGATAAAATCTCAATACGGTCGATTAGTTCGGACGATGTGTCGGGAGCATTGGGCGGACGGTGTTGTAGTGCAGCAGCCAGAAATCCAGCGATAAAAACTGGACGACGGATACAACTATTTCAGGTATCTAAACATTTGTTTTTTGTAAGCATTGTAACCTATTAATAGTATAATAGTAATAGTTACATTTACACGAACTAAATTAATTTTATTTGATTAAAGCAGCGACCGAACCTTTTCGTGGCTAGGAGTAGGCAGACTCTCCATCCTTCCCTTCCTACCACTCCATCGCTGGCCATTGTTTCACCCACTGGGCTTTGTATGTAAACCCTAGTAGTATACAGAAAAAGAGGGAAATTGTATCGAAATACTTACTTACTTATGAGTCGCGGTCTTCCTCTTCTGCGACGTCCTTCCGGATTGGATTCGAAGACTCTACGAGCCGGAGCATTATTTTCCATTCGCTCAACATGACCCAACCATCTAAGTCGTTGGACCTTAACTTTTCTGGCTAGGTCAGTGTCGCTGTACAGCTCGTACAGTTCTTGGTTGAATCTTCGCCTCCATTCTCCATTAATGCAGACAGGACCAAAAATCACTCGAAGAATTTTTCTCTCAAAGCAGCCCAAAGCGTTTTCATCAGATGTTGTCATAGTCCATGTGTCTGCACCATACATGAGGACCGGGATGATGAGGATTTTGTAGAGTGTCACTTTAGTTGCACGGCAGAGGCCTTTACTACTCAATTGCCTTCTAAGTCTAAAGAAGCAGCGATTGGCAAGAGTGATTCTTCGTTTGATTTCAGCGCTGGTGTTGTTGTCTGAGTTGATAGCGGATCCCAGGTAGACAAAGTCCTTAACTACCTCGAAGTTAAATCTGTCTATGTTGACGTTTGCTCCAAGACGTCGATGTCCTTTCTTGTCGACAGCATTAACTTTGTCTTGCCCTCGTTAACCGCTAGACCCATCTTCCTCTTCCAATTATGTCATTGTTGTCTGCGTATCCTAGTAGCTGGACGGACTTTTGAAAGATTGTGCCTCTGGTGTTGACATTGGATCTTTGCACAATCTTTTCAAGAATGATGTTGAAGAAATCG
The DNA here is from genome assembly GCA_920937365.1 of Sphaerophoria rueppellii. NCBI lineage: Eukaryota > Metazoa > Arthropoda > Insecta > Diptera > Syrphidae > Sphaerophoria > Sphaerophoria rueppellii. The sequence continues at coordinate 5,496,220 of CAKKXW010000001.1, forward strand.
CATGACAACGCATCGCCTTGTCTAAAACTTTTTTGACATCAAAAGCGTCCTTTAGGTTTTTTCCGACCATGATGGAACAGCGTGAATTTTCCATTGTTATCTTACATAGACGGATGAGTTTTTCTGGGATGTCAAAACAAGACATTGCTCTATATAGTTGGTCTCTATAGACGCTGTCATACGCGGCCTTGAAATCGCTGAAAAGATGGTAGGTATCGATTTGAAGTTCCTGGGTCTTCTCCAAGATCTGCTGTAGGGTGAATATTTGATCGATGGTGGACTTTCCGGGTCTGAAGCCACTCTGATAAGGACCTACCAGGTTGTTGACGAAGGGCTTCAAACTTTCACACAGCACGGCAGACAAGATCTTATAGGCGATGTTAAGGAGACTTATACCTCTGTAGTTGGTGCAGTTCAGGGGATCTCCTTTTTGAGGATCGGGCATACGATGCTGAGGTTCCATTCATCGGGCATGCTTTCCTCCGACCAAATTTTGCAGATGAGCTGATGCGTGCTCCTAACCAAATCATCTCCGGCTGCTTTGTACAGTTCGGCGGCTAGCCCGTCTGCTCCAGCGGCTTTGTTCGACTTTAGTTTAGATATCGCTATCTTCACTTCGTCCTGTATTGCTGACGGAGTTTTGGTCGTCATCGCCATTATACAGCTTGGAAAAGTGGTCTTTCCATATCCTCAGCACTGACTGCTGTTCCACTACGATGTTCCCATGATGGTGTCTACAGGCTTCAGTTCGGGGTGTGTAAGACCTGGAGGTTTGTTTCACCTTTTTTGTAGAACTTTCGAACCTCGTTCCTGTTGTCACATCCCCCTCGATCGCACGCTTCTCATGCTCCCTTTTTTTCTTTCTGAGAAGCTTATGCTCCTCTCTTCTTTTCTGCTCGTAGAGCTCACGAGCTGCTCGTGTCCTTCTTTGCAGCGCCGCGTTGTATGCCACTTGTTTAGTTGCATGTGCTCGCCGGCACTCATTGTCAAACCAGGAGTTTCGTTGTTTTGGCCGTGTAAACCTTAGCACTTCAGAGGCGGCATCTCTGATGGCTGCTTGGCAGTGTTGCCACTGGTTCTCTATATTTTGTGCTGGCAGCAAAGGACTTCTGAGGAGATTTTCGGAGACACGATCGGAAAAGGATCTAGCAATCTCTTGCGATTGTAGCCGCTTGACGTCGAATTTCCTCCTAGCATTTTCGCGTGTTGGCCTTGATCGGGATATCCGCATTCGTACCTTGGCTACAACAAGCTAGTGGTCCGAGTCGATATTGGCACCTCGGAATGTGCGGACATCTTGCATGCTAGAGAAGTGTCGTGCGTCGATCGCAATGTGATCAATCTGGTTGACGGTTGATTGGTCAGAAGATTTCCATGTTCCCTTGTGGATATCGAGATATGGGAATCGCGTACTTGCTACCATTACGTCCCGTCCCGCAGCGAAGTTGATTCGCCTAAATCCGTTGTCGGTGGTGGTGTCGTGTAGGCTATGTCGTCCGATTATTCCACCAAAGATTTCTTCTCTACCCAGCTTAGCATTAAAATCTCCAAGGACGATTTTAATGTCATAGCTAGGGCATTGCTCATTGGTCTTGTCGAGGAACCTGTCTTTGGTGTCTTCATCCTTTTCCTCTGTGGGGGCGTGAGCGGAGATGAGGCTGATGTTGGTGAATTAAGCCTTGATACGGATTGTATAGTGATGCGCTCATTCACTGAGTTGAAACTCAAGACCTTCCTCTTGAGTTGAGTCCCAACTACAACTACAGTCAACCCGACGCACGACCCCCAACCTGGAGGACCAGGTTTTTAGTTTAACTCTAAGACGAAGAGCCGGCCAAACCGCTCCTTATAGGCCTGGGCTGCGAATATGTCGTAGTAGCCCTATAAGGTGTTCACTAAGTAGTTCATCCTGACTGGAACTGTAGACGCCACCGTTGATTCCATCTTGGGAGTTCTTTCGCTGCCGCCTGTTGAAAAGGAGGCATTGGGCACCCGATGTTCACCACGGGGAGGTGGAGAGTAGGAGTTGATAGACAGAGGTTTCAGTGGACGCTTGTGTCCACTTGAATGCACATGTCTACCCTTCGAACATCATAAAAATACTATGATTCTTTTTAAATTATTGACGAGCTCAAAACAATTTCCCAAGACTGTCACAAAATTAATTATCTCTTTTTCTTAAAACCTTCACTAAGATTAAGAAAAAATTTAAAGAAAACAAAATTCTTGACGGCGCACGCCCTCGCGTACCTTGCACTTTATTTAATTAGACAAATATTGTGTTTGTAAAAGGAAAATTTCCACTTCAACAGCAATTACCTATAATTACTTTTCTTTAAAAAATTCTTCACCAATAGAAAATAACACACTCGCCTTTATTAACACACATCCATCTCTATTTCCAGATGATAGTCCTGCCATTCATTCCAATTTTGGCATTGATTGTTCAAACATCGCTTATCCTGCAGGACATTATAACTAATCGCAGCGAAGTATCTGATATTGAGACACAGGTAAGTATCAAAAGAGGAATAAGCAAACACAACACCCATACATGTAGCACCACAGAAACAGATATGGATGGCACAATATTTTTCTTCAAGTCCTGAAAATTCTCGCCGCCACTTCAAAGTAATTAAAATTTATCGTTGCACTTTGATCAACGTTCAACAACCATGACGATGAGAACGGTATCGACGGCGACGTCGGCAGAGAAGAAGACACACAACATCAAACGTGACTGCTCGATGTGATGTGTTGTCGATAGATTAGCTTTTATGTATCCTTTTTTTGTCCAATCGAAATGGAGAAAGTTACCACAGCCTTGTAGGAGATATAGGTTATTCCTATCCATGGAATGAAAACGAATATTGAAGTGACTGTAAAATATTGAACAAACCTCCGTCTCACTCTGAACCGAACCTTCCTCGTCCTTGAAGGTAAACTTGATACTTGAGGTTAGGAATTAAAAGTGTAACCATGAACGTCGTAATGTTCACAATGAAATCTGTCTTCACAAAGATTTTGTTTTGCGAATCTTTCGAGTTGGTAGATGATGGATTCTCAAATTGGAAACTAAAAATTAGGTCAATGTAATTCATAGAAAAATGCAACGATGCTTGTTGAAATCTGCACACAAGATTCTAACCACTCCTCATCTTTGTGAGTGTATCCTCATCACACAATTCCAAAATGATACGTATACAGACATTAAGTTCAGCTTTTATGCTCTTGAACGAAAAATGCAAAATGGTTTTTGTCTTGCAAGAGAAACTCTCTTGCTATGAGTCCCGATGGAAAACCTACCGAAGGCGCTTACTTTGTTTGTCATGCCAACCATTCGGATCAATGAATGACGGAAAGAAAATGAATACAAATGGTACAGGATCATTGACATTTGATGAATCAATGTAAACACAAAGTAGTACAGAGTACACATCTCCAAGAATTTCTGGACTTGTGGAGTTTATGTACATAATGTTGCGTATACGCCACAGTCAACGTTTGTTTATTTATGCTTACGACTTTAAAATTAGAAACGTGTCTTGTTTTTTTTTCCCCTAAGAAAATCAAAACAAACTTCGTAATGCTGCGAATAATGCAAATGTGTATTCCTTCGTTACACTTTCTTTTACAACATGTTGGTTTTGTCAATTTTCCAGTTATTTAAATTCCTTCTTTGAATTTTGAACAAGTTCTTTTTTCCAACTTCTATTTTTTACTTTTAAGGTTACCATTGCAACAGATTTAGGAAAAGTTGTAACCCGATTGCAATTGGAACGTTCGGAAGTGGCGTTCTTTATATTCACCAATGGCAGCACACTCAGGTAATTCAAAACAGTATGTGTTAGAATTGCAACATAAATTCACTAGAAATATTCGAAATTCAGATCGAATTTGACTCAACGTTTCGCTGTCACCGACCAAGCATTAAATAACATGAGCACATGGAGTGAGGTGAGTGTTCCAACGTCACCCGACGACGAGGATTACGGGGTTATGCTGAATCGCAGTGAATTCCAAAATAGGCTCAATGATTTTCGGTATGTATGCATGTCGTCGCTGTTTTTTACTTCAGGAGTACAGAAAAAAAAAACATGAAGTATTCTGCTTTGTGTTTTATTGTTTTTGTTCAGATCGGTCCTTGTTTTGACGTTGAACACAAATTACTATGAGAATGGATGAACTATTTCATGTCACTCTCATTAGCATGCAAATTGAAAGGAGAGGTTTCATAGAACACTGATTATATTATCAGAGAATTTTGAAATGGAAAACATTTTAGCTTTAGCGTAGGAAGAATATTCAACATTGTGCCATTTGTTTCGAACGAATCGAGTTTGGATACTTGCCTCAAATTTTTATTAGGATAAATTGTTAAAACGCATGCACTTACTTACTTACTTAAGGTGGCGCTACAGTCCGTTGTGGACTTGGGATTCAATCAACAGTCTCCGCCAGCTAGTCGTCTCCAGTTTTGCACTCCAAGTTGATTGAGGTCCTCTTCCACTCGAATGCGCCACCTGAGTCGCGGTCTTCCTCTCCTCCTACGTCCCTCGGGAATAGTGTCGAAGGCCTTCCGGGCCGGAGCATTGATGTCCATCCGCTCTAAATGACCGACCAATCTGAGTCTCTGGACCTTGACCCTTCTAGTTAGGTCTATATGTGGTTGCTAACTTGTCAAGTTCGCTGTTATATCTTCTTCGCTTTTTCCCTTCAATGCACACGGGGCCAAAGATGACCCGAAGAACTTTCTCTCGAAACAGCCTAAGGCACTTTCATCCGATTTTGTCAAGGTCCATGCTTCTGCACCATACAGCAGGACTGGGATGATGAGTGTGTTGTACAATTTTACCTTAGTTGCTCGAGAGAGGTCTTTTCCACTCAATTGCTTTCTTAGCCCAAGGAAACAGCGATTAGCAAGAGTTATTCTTCGTCTGATCTCGGCGCTGGTGTTATTGCCGTGTTTATAGCGGAGTCTAGGTAGACAAACTCCTCTACTACCTCGAAGTTGTATGCGTCTACCGTGATGTTTTGCCCGAGCCGTCGTCGGTTTCGTTTTACTTCGTTTTTCCCTCATTTATACCACTAAACCCATTTTTGCCGCTTCTGTCTCAATTCTCACAAAGGCGCCATTGACATCACGCTGTGTTTTTCCCATTATATCAATATCATCGGCGTACGCGAGAAGTTGAACAGATTTTTGGAAGATAGTGCCTCTGGTGTTGTTAAAGAACTCGCCTTGTCTGAATCCTTTTTTGACGTCGAAAGATGCCGTAAGCTCGTTGCAACCTTGATGGAGCAGCGTGAGTTCTCCATCGTCATTTTGCAGAAGCAAGCGACCTTGGCAGGGACGCCAAAATTAGACATAGCTTGTACAGTTCGTCTCTGTAGATGCTGTCATACGCCGCTAAATCGATGTAGTGGGTATCGATTTCTAGTTCCTAGGTCTTTTCCAGATCTGCGCACGTGAAATTTGGTCGATGGTTGACTTTCCTGGCCTGAAGCCACATTGATAAGGACCAATCAGATTGTTGACCAAAGGTTTCAGACGTTCACATATAACGGCAGAGAGGATCTTGATATTTAGTAGACTGATTCCTCTGTAGTTGGCGCAGTTTAGAGGATCTCACTTTTTCAGGATCAGGCAAATAATGCTGAGGTTCCATTGATCGGGCTTGCATTCCTCTGACCATATCTTACAGATGATTTGGTGCATGCTCCTATCTACCTCGTCGACTGCTGATTTGAACAACTCAGCACCTAGTCCATCTGAATTGGTAACCAACGAGCACAGTTTCCGGGGTACGCTAGTTACTTAAATTGTGAACTTTTGATTCACGCACAAACTTTCCCCCGAAATTGGTGAAAACATTAAGGAGAATTTATTGAAATTCTTATCGTAAGTTGAATTGTAAGTCTTAACCAGTCTTCATTCAATATAGCACTTCTTTAATAAGGTTTCTTTTCCTTCCTTTAAGACAACATCCATCTTCCAAGAAACGATATCTCTAGGGTCCGCTAGTATGTTTAATTATGAAAATCAACAATTCTCGTATTTTAACCACTAAACAACAGAAAGCTAATGTGATCAAAAACTGTTAGTCACAGTTTTAGTGTTACTCCTCCAAAACGGCTTGATCGATTTTGATGAAATTTCGTTTGTCTATTCAGTAGATATGAAAATAGGTTCAAAACTAATTTTTACACACCTGAACAATTTTTTTGTATTTATTGTTATTTTTTGTGGTGTGGAATTGAAAAATACATTTATTCCTAAATTTTTACCCTCTTACCACCGACCCCTATGTACCAAATTTTAACGGAATGTTCGGGTAGTGGTGTAGATGGGTTTTAAGTATTTTTTTACAAAATCTACGAAGCTGTTCACGAGTTATTTTTTGTGGTGTGGAATTGAAAAATACATTTAGTCCTAAATTTTTACCCTCTTACCACCGACCCTATGTACCAAATTTTAACGGAATGTTCGGGTAGTGGTGTAGATGGGTTTTAAGTATTTTTTTACAAAATCTACGAAGCTGTTCACGAGATAGGGCCAGGGTAGTGGCTAGTGGGTTATCAGGTAGCTTGGTAGCGTAGAAACAGCATAGCGGGGAGCAGTGTAGCCTGTAGCGGGTAGTGGGTAGAGTGATAACGATGCAGTGGCTTAGCTGGTACAAAATCGACGAAGCTGTTCATGAGATAGGGCCAGGGTAGCGGGTAGTGGTCTAGCAGGTAGATTGATAGCACAGAAACAGCATAGCGGGGAGCAGTGTAGCCTGTAGCGGGTATTGGATTGCGGGTAGTGGGTAGAGTGATAACGATGTAGCGGGTAACGGAATAGCTGGTACAAAATCGACAAAGCTGTTCATGAAATAGGGCCAGGGTAGCGGGTAGTGGTCTAGCAGGTAGCTTGGTAGCACAGAAACAGTATAGCAGGAGCAGTGTAGCCTGTAGCGGGTATTGGATTGCGGGTAGTGGATAGAGTGATAACGATTTAGCGGGTAACGGAATAGCTGGTACAAAATTGACGAAGCTGTTCATAAGATAGGGCCAGGGAAGCTGGTTTAGCAGGTAGATTGGTAGCAAAGACAGTATAGCGGGAGCAGTGTAGCCTGTAGCGGGTATTGGATTGCAATTAGCGGTAGAGTAGTAACGTATAGCGGGTAACGGAATAGCTGGCAATGGGGAGGCGGGTAGAAATCGTAGAAATCGTGGGTAGAGGGTAGGAGATAGTAGGATAATGGGGTAGCGGGTAGTGATTGGTTAGCGGGTACAAAAGTCTAGGTCTTTTATTTGAGGCAGTACGAAGTCTGCCGGGTCAGCTAGTTTATTTGAAAAAGAATGAAACCAAAAATAGATTAATTTTGTAACTGTTTTCAGATTTAAACACATTTCAGCTACAGCCGTGGTCCTGAGGAATTTATCTTTATCCACAATTTTTGATTTCGTACCTTTTTCTTAAGCGAATTTGTTAAAACACACTAAATGTTTCTTTGTTTTTCAATTGAATCCGATGGAAACAAATTCTTCACTAAACGGTTAACAGGTTAAACTCATAACTCTCCATTACTTAGTGTGCTTCATAAATTTGCTGTTCATTTCTTTATGGGTTTTCAAGTTGGTAATAATGTTCATGTTTATGTCCTTAAAGTCATGTTAAGTGCCAAGTTAACATTACAAAAGTGACAACTAGACTCTTGACAATAATATTCCATCATTTCATCGCTTTAAACGAGGATAACCTTTATATTTATGCGTCTCCACGGCCATGGTGATTGATGGCTGTGACACGAGTTTTTTCAACCAGAAATATTTCCTTCACTCCGAGAAACCTTAGAGTATTGAAAAATATTACAAAAAGAGAAACGGATAGCTTTTTCACTGACGTTTTTTTGATGGACTTCTCATTCACTCCAAAACCCAATCAAAATTTAATTAAACTTCGCGAATTACGTAATTAAACAAATCAATTTTATTTTTCTGTTACCAATAATTGTTATTGCCTGCTGGTGTTTGTGTTTGTTTAATTTAATTTTTTTGTTTTGTCAATTTCAGTCGTAAAATAAGCTCCGAAGAGAGTTCCATATCGGAGGTGATGAATTGGTATGCAGCCATCAACAAGGGGATGCTTCATCATTTATCTGAACAAATCAAGGAAACGGACAACAGTGGAGTCTGGAGGTGGGGAATAGAAATAAAATGCATTGTCCTTGTATTAATTTTCATTTTTCTCTCAATTGAAAGATATCTTGTGGGCTTTAAGAACCTCCTCAAGAGCATTGAATGCCAGGGAATAGCATCGTCCTTCGGCATCAAGTACTTTGGACGTGGAGTCCTTGGCACCGATGCGTACGTGTCATACATCCGCTATGATTTCCTTGGCAAGGAACTTATCAACTCGACCATAAATTATGTTCCCTCACTGAGGCCGATGTACACTAATCTCTCGAAGAATATGGGCGACTTCCAGCAATTGAAGAATTGGTTAGTCAACAAATCGTCGTGTTTGTTTGTGATTTTATTTGCCTTTTCCTTTCAAGGAGTTCAATAATTTTGAAAAATAAAAAAATCGAGCCGAGGGTTGATGATGCCATTGATTATTATGATTTGATGTTGACTTACACCGAAGAGCTGCGAGTCCTTCAAAAGGAACTGAGAAAGAACATCAAGTAATTTTTTTATTTGTATATTTCTGTTGGTCAAAAGGACTCTCTAATTTCGCTGTGGTATTAATTTGCAGGGACTATGTAGAGAATACTCTGATTGAGGCGAGTAATAAGGAGGCGGTCGGGATCGCCATTCTAGTTGTTGTCCTTTTGGTGTCGCCAATAATCATCATACTTGTACGAAATGCTGCCGCGACTATTCAAGTACATATACAATCATTTGCTTTTCAATCTTATTAATTTGCCTGTTTGTGTTTATTTATCGTCCTTGCAGATGTATGCCATTCATTTAGCACAAAAGGCCAAAGAACTGAAACGCGAGAAACGCAAAAGTGACACCCTGTTGTTTCAAATGTTGCCACCGAGCGTTGCCATGCAGTTGAGGCAGACTAGGCAGGTTTGCAAATTAAATGGAACATTTTCCAGAATTGGTTATTGGATGTTTTCTTTTTTTAAAGAGAAATTCAATTTTTGCAGGTCCCAGCTGAGTCCTACGAAGCGGCAACAATTTATTTCAGTGATATTGTGGGCTTTACAGAAATTGCCGCTGAATGCACGCCTCTTGAGGTTTGTGTGTTGTTCATGGAGTTGAAAAAGGACCTTTAAATTGAGGTATACTTTTTTTGCAGGTTGTGACGTTTTTAAATTCAATTTATAAGGTTTTCGATGAGAGAATTGAGTGCTATGATGTATACAAAGTGGAAACGATTGGAGACTCCTACATGGTTGCCTCGGGGTTGCCGGTTAAAAATGGTAATTCCTGTTTTTATTTCCAGATGAAGGCGTTGCAAGGTGTACTTCCGCTTGTTTTACTTTGTCTTAGTTGAAATTGTTGTTTGGTGGATGCTTATACTTATTTACTTAAGGCGGCCCTTAACCCTTTTTTGCCGCTTCTGTCTCAATTCTCACAAAGCCGCCATTGAAATTACACGTTGTTTCTTCCCATTATATCAATATCATCGGCATACGCGAGAAGTTGAACAGATTTTTGGAAGAAAGTGCCTCTGGTGTTGACTGTGGAGTTCTGCACTATCTTCAAAAAAGAAATCGCACAACAATGCATCGCCTTGTCTGAATCCTTTTTTGAAGTCGAAAGATTCCGTAAGCTCGTTGCCAACCTTGATGGAGCAGCGTAAGCTCTCGTCACTTTGCACAAGCGAACAAGCTTGCAGGGATGCCACAATTAGACATAGCTTTGTACAGTTCGTCTCTGTAGATGCTGTCATACGCGGCCTTAAAATCGATGAAAAGTGGTAGGTATGGATTTGGAGTTCATAGGTCTTTCCAGGATCTGCCGCAACGTGAATATTTGGTCGATGGTTGACTTTCCTGGCCTGAAGCCACATTGATAAGGACCAATCTGATTGTTGACGAAAGCTTCAGACGTTCACATATTACGGCAGAGAGGATCTTGTAGGCGATGTTAAGTAGACTGATTCCTTTGTAGTTGGCGCAGTTTAGAGGATCTCCCTTTTTCAGGATCGGGCGAACAATGCTGAGGTTCCATTCATCGGGCATGTATTCCTCTTACAGATGATTTGGTGCATGCTCCTATCTAGCTCGTCGCCTGCTGCTTTGAACAGCTCAGCAGCTAGTCCATCTGCTCCAGCGGCTTTGTTGGATTTCAGCCGTGATATTGCGTTTTTACTTCTTCTAGGTCGGGTTCACGGAATTGTTGACTATCATCGTGTCCGATGAAAAGCTCCTGTCTGACGGCGGTGTTTTGTTCGTCGTCGCCGTTATACAGTTTACAGAAGTGGTCTTTCCAAATCCCCAGCATTGACTTCGATTCTACTATGATGTTCCCTTGTTTATCTCTGCAGGCATCGGTTCTTGCTCGATGACCTTGAGCCAGCTCTCTCAACATCCTCGATCTGACGCTTCTCATGCTCTCTCTTTTTTCTCCTGAGAAGCCGGCGTTCCTCTCTCCTCTTTCACTCGTAGAGCCTCCTGCTTGGCCGCATGGGCCTGCCTGCATTCTTCCTCAAACCAGGTGTTTCGTTTTGGTGGCTTGTGAAACCCAGCACATTAGAGGCGGCATCTCTAACTGCTTTCTGGCAATGTTGCCCTGGTCTTCGATACTTGATGTTGGCAGCATAGGACTCCGTATTAAGAGGTTACTTGACACTCGATCAGAGAAGGATTTGGCGATCTCTTGCGATTGTAGCTATCCGACGTCGAATTTTCTTGCAGCATTTCCTTGTTTTGGCCGTTGTTGTGATATTCGTAGCACTACCTTGGCTACGACAGTAGTGGTCCGATCCGATGTTGGCTCCTCGAAAAGTTCGAACATCTAATATGCTGTCAAATGCCTTCCGTCCATCGCAATGTGATCAATCTGGTTGACAGTTGATTGATCAATTGATGCTGAGATGTGGAAATCAGGTGCTTGCTACCAACATTTTGCCACGGAGCAAAATCGATCATCCTGAATCCGTTATCGGAAGTGATGTCGTGCAGGCTGTGCTGATGTGGTGGATGCTTATAAGAACAAACAATTGGGATAAAGGGTCTCAGATATATCACAGGTGGACGATAATCAACAAAAGTGTATATCAAAAGATTTATAAGTTTAAAGCCTACAAAATGATTTAAGATTTATTTATGAAGCTCTGTTATAGCTTGCCTTTTGACCTTACACTTGAATTAAATTTTCAATAAAGGTTGAAGAATCCTAAACCCACCGAAAAACGATTTTTACACACCCCTTACCCTAAGAAGTGTATATCGTTTTGGTTTTTCATTTTTGTGTTGGCTAAAACCAAATCTTAGCTTTCCTCCTCTCCCCCAAATAATTAAGTTATTCGCAGTTTTTTTCTCCTTGTCTTCCAGGCATCCAATTAAAACAGTATTTATCAACCGAAAAAGAAAATTCCATTTTAGGTAACAAACACATAACCGAAATATCAACCATGGCCTTGGATTTGTTGGATGCCTCAAGCTTTTTCAAAATCCCACGCAGAAGTTCGGAAACCTTACAAATCCGTTGTGGAGTTCATACCGGACCAGTGGTAGCCGGGATTGTGGGCACTAAAATGCCTCGTTATTGTTTATTTGGCGATACTGTGAACACAGCATCTCGCATGGAATCAACAGGCGAGGCACATAAAATCCACATAACCGAAGAGATGAACGATGCTTTGGTTAAATGCGGTGGATTTAAGACCGAACATCGAGGTTTGATAGATGTTAAGGTAAGTCGGAGGATTTTATTCGTGGAAAAAGAAAATCAAGTTAAATGAACATCGTGATGCTTTTGTGGTTACAGGGTAAAGGACTTATGAGCACTTATTGGCTAACGTGTAAGGACGGGCCGGTTGTGCAACGTGAGGAGATCTCCTGGTATGCCGACATGCAGCCGGTGTTCCTGCAAAACCTTAAATATGACGGCTACATGAAGAAGATGTGATTCCTTCCATTTCCATCATTGCCAGCGTCTCGTAATAATCGTCGAAATCGTTGTCGTCACAAAAAGTCAATCTATTACAAACTGTTTGTGAATTTGTTGTTTAATTCGAAACTGCGCCTAGTGCCGTGATGGCCATCTAAATAGAGGCAGAAAACCAACACAACACACACACCACTAATTATTTATTAACGTAATTGTAATAATTTAGAAGTAAATGTTTTAATAAATGTACAAGAATAGTTGTAAAGAGCGTTCTTTTGTGAGTATTGATGGTCCACGGACTTAATTTTCTGCATGACAACATTGTCCTCGGTAATTTACATGTCAATCTGATGGGAAATTGGACAGTGCTCAAAGTAAGTAAATTTGTTCAAATCCTTATTCGCCTCTATTTTCCATTGTCTGTTTTTTTCTTTTCTTTCAAACATACATCGTGTAGTTTGTGATCCTTTGGAGGAGCTAGAACGTAGAAGGATTGAGATAGCTACGGTCTGGGTCATGGTCTCTCGGTTTCCTGTTGGAAACTAAATGTCGGTCATGTCGTTTTATTGGATGAATGTTATTTCCTTCTTTGTGAGGAACATACAGCTTTTGAGTCGTGCTTCTGTAGAAAGGATATTTGTATCCTTTTTGACTGGCAAAACTTATCCAATTGGTTTATAGGGGTATAGGAAATTTAATATTAGAAAAGGAACAAAGAGAATGAACCACATTAGGCAGTTTAACTGATTGAGTCTTTTGTTTGGTTTTGGTTGTAAGTTCTTTTCAAGCAAGTCAAGCGGAAATGGAAAAAAAGAAGAGTTTTTAAATTTCTAGTTGATTGAATTGAAGGTTAAACATTTGTTTTTGGATTGGTTTGGCGGAACAAATTTTGTTTTGTTCTTTAATATTGTACTCGTGTCTGTTTAAAAGACTTATCATCTTTTGTTTGCTGGTTATCTGAAATTCTTCCATATTTTGTGGAATTTTATATCGAACCATTACTGTATACTTACTTACTTATCCGGCTCACAATCTATGACGAATCTCAGCCTGAGATACTGCGTCCTTCCATCGTGAACGGTCCCTCGCATGCACTCTCCAGTCGCCGAAACCAAGTGCTCTGGCATCCGCAGTCACTTGGTCTTTGTACCGTGGTTCGGTCTTCCTTGCCGTCTCAAACCTGGAGGCTGTGATGAGAAGACTTTCTTGGTTGGAGCATTGTCGTCCATTCGCTCGATGTGGCCGAGCCAATGTAGTCGTCTTTTCTTGCCTTCTAGACTACATCCACATCTTGTACACTCGTACAGTTCTCGGTTGAACCTTCTTCTCCATTCGCCATCGTCGCATACGGGACCGAAAATCCGTCGAAGAATTTTTCTTTCGAAAGTGCCCAGCATCAATTCCACTTTTTTACTTATCGTCCAGTACTCGCCGGAGTGAGTAGGACTGTAAAATCAAAGTTTTGTATAGCAGACACTTTGTCTTTCGAGTGAGGAGTTTTGAACACAGTTGTTTTGCCAAACCGAAGCAGCAGCGGTTCGCTAGGGTAATTCTTCTTCGGATTTCCACTAAGGTGTCGTTTGTGGGATTGATGTTTGTTCCAAGGTAGGTGAACTCCTTAACTACCTCGAAAATGCTGCTACCAACAGTGACGTTTTGTCCTAGACGGTGGACAGATGTTGCTTTATTTGTTGATAGCATGTACTTTGTTTTGTCCTCATTCACTTCAAGACCAACAAGTTTCGCCTGTTCTTCAATCGCTGTGAACGCCTCAAGTCTAGCTCTCTTGGATCGACCGATGATGTCAATGTTGTCCGCATAGCCTAGGAGCTGTGTGGACTTGTTGAAACAGTGTTTTCCGTGCTCGCACCTGCCTTGAGCACTATATCTGCTGCAGGACTATGTTGAAGAAGTCACATGACAGCGCATCTCCTTGTCTAAACCCTGCGCATGTTTGAAACAACTCGGATGAGCTGTTACCCATTTGCACACTGCACTGCGTATTGTTAAGCGTCATGCGGCACAGCTGGATCAGTTTGTTCGGGATCCAGAATTCAGACATCGCCATCATAAACTCTTGGCGGTGGATGGTATCATAAGCAGCTTTGAAGTCGATGAAAAGATGGTTGGTTTCGACTTGAAATTCGTTGGTCTTTTCTAGGATCTGCCTAAGTGTGAATATTTGGACTATCGTTGTTCTGCCCGGCCTAAAGCCACAATGGTACGTGCCGATTATTATGTGCTGTAGAAAGGTTTAAGACGCTCACACAGTACGTTGGATAGGATTTTGTATGCAACGTGGCAGGGATATGCCGCGGTAGTTTTTGCATGACATAGGATCACCATTTTGTAGATGGGCATATAGAGCTTATCGACCAGTCAGTCTGCATGCATTCTTCCTCCCACACTTTGGACCTGGTGCATGAAGTTTACCAAAACACCTCCTCCATATTTAGAGAGTTCCGCAGGTATGCCTGCGACCCGGTGGACTTGTTATTTTAAAGCTTTTGGATGGCTCTTTCTACCTTTTCTGCGCTGGGGCTGGGACTGGGTCTTCATTGACTGGTCTTGCTTCTCTTTCGTCATTAGCTCGCTCGACATTTTGCGCATTCAGCAGCTGTTGGAAGTGATGCTTCTACATCTACAATTCCCTGTGCTTCGATGACTGGTTTCCTTCACTGTTTCGAAGAGCCTGTGTCCCGGTCCTGAAACCAGAAACTAATTGCTTCGACCTTTTGAAGAAACGCCGGGTGTTCTTGGCCCGAGACTCTTCTAGATCTTTGAGCTAGAACTCGGATCCTTTTCTTCTTCGCAGGGTCTTTTTCTCATTTCTCCTTTTTGTTCGGTACTCTTCTCTTGTTGCTCTTGTTTTCCGTTGCAGCATCTGCAAACGTGCATTTTCCATCTCTCTTTTCAATAACGCGCACTCATCATCATACCACGGGTTCTTTTTCGAGGGTGGCTGGTAACCTATGGTGGTCTCGGCTACAATTTTTAACTTCATAATAAACCATCTTAAAGTTTTCAAAAAAATATGCAAGAGATCACAAGAACGTTTTCATCGATGAACAAGCACGTGCACTCCGACAGTCAATCGTGTGTGCTCAAGTCCTCCCACAAAATGCATGCAAGCTGCTAGCAACGCAAACAGATTTCAGTTTTATTTCTTTATTAGAAAAGTTAATTCAAAAAGCCGGATGCTCTGAAGAACTCTTGTGTGCATTTTCTCCCATCAAGACTATTATGTTCATCCTTTCCACCGACTGTGTGTGGTATAGCTTGTCATGCATGTCAATTGTTGTCAGTGTTATTAAAGACTCATTGCAAATTGTGTGACACATTTTTAATGCTATAGCCGACAAAATCTTTAGCTCAAACCAAATGGCCAATGCAGTTTGAGAATTGATGACCATTCGAACGGACATTCTATCAGATTTGGTTCAAAATGAATGAAATATCTTAATAAGTTTTTCAAAATTGCAACAACAAATCAGAAGGGATAACTCTTGTGGCACTTATATCATCCTTATACGGATCAAGAGAGGTTGGGTTGGCTAATCGAAGTAAGAAAACAAAATTTATCAAACATTTATAAGCATTCAAAGATATGTCTCAATTTCTCGAAGAACTTCAACCACAAAAAGTTAAGGATTATTTCATGTTCACATGCGATTCCTAGGAGAAAACAAAAAATCATTTTCTTCCGCCATTGCCATGATTTCTCACATCAGCTTCCTCGGAACAACCTATGGAACTGTTTGCTACGGTCTTAAAGTTTTCAACCACAATTTTGCGGTGCAAACTTTAAATTGGATTCTCCCAAGTATTTGCTCTGATGTCTCTGACTTCACAGAATTTAAAGACAATAAAGTCTGTCTGCGGTGTTGTGCAAAAGTTCATAACAACTTCCGAACCGAATTCACTGAAAATATTTTTGACAAAGAGAGCTTTTAATTGAGTTAATAAGAGAATGTGTGAAAACTTTGACTAAAAGGAATAAAAGAAGGCCGTTTCAATGTCCTTTTAAAGCCTTGCAATCGATGCAGTATGCAAATGCAAAAAAAAATAAAGTAAAATAAAATAAAACGTTTAGCGGACTATCAATCCAATCATTTGGTTTTTCTGAAGAAGTGTTTTTATAAATTCCATGACAGAAATAGAACTAGGTCAAAGTTGCATTCGGTTTTCAATTCCTTATTTTATGAGAATTCTCATTGATTGTTTTTCCTTTTTTTTTGCTTCACAGCGTCTATTTGAAGTGAACGCTGTTTACCAGTATAACTTCGATTTTATGGAGGCACCAAGCTTGAGTGCAACCGTGCATCCTTGAGTAAATGTATTTGACAACACTTTTATCATCATTCTGGTGCGTCAAATGGTAGATAACAGTGCACTCATGAGGACCCAAGAGTCCTCAACAACCTCTGTCTGCCAAGTCCTACTCTCACCTCCACGATGGTGACTCAGTAAACACTTTATACGGGCTTCTGAGACATATTTGGAGCTCAGGCCGATAAGGAGCAGTTTATCTGGTCTTTGCCTTGGACTGGCCTCCAGATTGAGGTTGTGCTTGGGTGGCTTCCAATCACAAAAGAAAATAGTGCGAAGCAACAACAAGCCTCGGATGCAGACGGATTCACTGATGACGAAATAGGGACAACGAGATTCGGATCTGTACGTGGAATGTTAGGTCCCTTAACAGACCACGTGTAGCCGAACAGCTAGTGGAGGCCCTGGACCGTTATAAGACGGATATAACCGCCATCCAGGAAATGCGATGGGATGAGCTGGCAAAAGGAGGATAAAATACTGCCATATTTACTACGACGACTGCTACAGAGAACAACAACAGCGTTGTTTGGATGTGGCTTTGTCGTTAGAAGCAGGCTTAAGCAGCATGTCCTAAGCTTCAGAGCCGTCAACGAACGCCTCACGACAATCCACATAAAGGCTAAATTCGGCAACGTAAGCCTTATATGCCCCAAGAAGAGAAGATGACGACACCAAAGACAAGTTCTACGAGCTCCTCGACAATATCGTCTTAGGAGATTTTAATGCCAAACTAGGAAGAGATGACATCTTTGGTTGAACAGTCGGAAAAAACAGCCTGCACTACAAAACATCCGATTCGGATTCAGGCTTATCGACTTTACAGCGGGGCGAAACATAGTAGCAAGTACGCGTTTCCCACATCTCAACATCCACACAGGACCTGGAGGTCTACAGACCAATCAACCAGATTGATCATATTGCGATCGACGCAAGACACTCTTCAAGCATTACTGATGTCCGAACCTTGTGAGGGTGCAGCGGATATCTCGACCAATAGCCAAAAACAGGAAGTGCTAGAAGAAAGTTTGACGTCGGACGGGTACAATCGCAAGAGATCGTCAGATCCTTTTCCGATCGAGTGTCAAGTAATCTCATGATAAGTCCGCTATAGCCAGCATCGAGCATTGAGAACCATTGGCAGAATTGCCAGGAAGCCATTAGGGATGCTGCTTATGATGTGCTGGGTTTCACGCGGCCACCAAAACGAAACTCCTGGTTTGATGATGAATGCAGGCAGGTACATGAAGTCAAGCAAGAAACATATAGAGCAGCGCTGCACAGGAGGACGAGATCAGCTCGGGAGCTCTAGGAGCAGAAGAGAAGAGAAGAACACAAGCTTTTCAGAAAGAAAAAGAGAGAGCATGAAAAGCGACTGGTCGAGGATGTTAAGAGGCTAAAAAACAGGAATGAGGTTCGGAAGTTTTACCAAGAGGTAAATCGAATTTCTCAAGGTTACCGAGCACGAACTGAGACCAACTGGGAAATATCGTAGTAGAGTCACAGTCAATGCTGAGGATGTGGAAGGACCAATTCTGCAGACTGTACAACGGCGATGACGAATCGAATTCCGTTGTCAGGAAGAACAAACATTCAATGAAGACGAAGCAAGCTAAGATTTCCATCTACCTGACCTTGAAGAAGTGAAGATAGCAATATCTTAGCCTTAAAACAATAAAGCCGCAGGAGCTGATGGCATCACTGCCGAACTCTTCAAAGCAGCCGGTGATGACTTGGCAGGGAGCATGCGCGATGAATGGAACCTTAGCATTGCTTGCCCGATCCTGAAGAAAGGAGACCCTCTAAACTGCACCAACTACAGAGGCATCAGCATCCAAAACATCGCCTATAAGATCTTTTCTGCAGTACTATGTAAACGCCTGAAGCCGTTTGTCGATAAAATGATAGGTGTGGCCTTAGATCAGTAAAGTACACCATCGATACATACTCTATAGAAGCCATGATCCAGTTTTGGCATCCCTTCAAAACTCATTCGTCTGAGCAGGATGACAATGGAGAACTCGCGCTGCGCCATTAAAGTCGGTAACGACTCACCGACGCCTTCGATGTCAAAAAAGGCTTTAGATAAGGTATGCACTGTCATGCGACTTCTTTAACTTCATATTGGAACGAATAGTGCAGAACTCCCACGTCAACACTAGAGGCACTATCTTCCGGAAGTCTGTGCAACTACTCGCGTAAGCTGATGACATTGGATCATTGGGAGAACATAGCGTGATGTCAACGGTGTTTTTGCGAGTATACAGACAGAGGCTGGAAAAATGTGTTCAGGGGTCAATGAGTGCAACACAAAATACATGCTGTCATCGACAAAGGACACCCACCATCGACGTCCTGGACAAAACGTCACGAGAGGTGCATATAATTTCGAGGTAGTTAGGGATTTCGTATACCTTGGCTTTGCTAGAAACACGGACACGAGATCAGACGAAGAATAACTCTTGCTAATCCCTGTTTCTTCGGGCTACGAAGACAATTGAGAAGTAAGGCCCTCTCCCAAACAACTAAGGTGACGCTCTATAAGACCCTCATGATCCCCGTTCTGCTATATGGTGCAGAAGCATGGACCCTGTCAAGAACGGATGAGAGCGCCCTACGGAAGATCTATGGTCCTGCCTGCATAAACGGTGAATTGAGGAGAAGATTTAACGAGAAACTGTACTAGCTGTACAGCGACACTGACCTAGCTAAAAGAGTAAAGGTCCAAAGACTCAGATGGCTTGATCACATGGAGAGGATGGACACCAATACTCCGGCCAGTAAAGTCTTCGCAGTAGAGGAAGACCAAGGCTCAGGTGGTGCGCGCAAGTTGAAGACGACCTCAACCAACTTGGTGTGCGAAACTCTAGACAGCTGGCTGGAAAGGTTTGTTGGTTGAGGCCCAAGTCCACCCCGGACTGAAGTGCAACCTTAAGTAAGTAAGTTTATCATCAGTCTTAATGAAAAAAATCATTAATTTGATTTGGATTTTTATGAACATTCATTTCGTTGTCTTCCCTTATAAACAGTGAACTTGTCATTTCCATTTTTTCTTATTTGAAGCCAAACGCTCGACTGATTAAGAAATATCAAAATTGACTTTCGCGGTTGTTAAGTTATTCATCTTCCTCGGAAACGCCACAAAAGAAAAAAGTTACCCCAAACACACAATTTTTCCATACGTTCGAGATAACCAGGATGCCGTAGCACTGAAAGACTTCAGTGTCTCAGGGCTCAGACAGAGAAGAGAGAGAGAGAGAGAGAAGGATAAAGAAGGGATATAATTAATATTGAAAAGGGTCTGTTTTACATTTTTCATATTTTACCTTTAAGAGGAAAGAGGTACCCTCGTTTTAAGAAGAGAACCCGTCAGGTTCATACTGTTTCTCTCTTTCACCCTATCGTTGAGTGACTCTGTTTGTGTATCTTTTGTTCAATTTTTCGCATTTTCAAAAAGAATTATTGTCTTCAATCACAAATAAAACGAATGATGTGTCGTCATCTTGTCACTTTCACATGGATGGCGTCGACGTTATTTCATCGAATGAAAAGCACCCCCACACTGAGACAAACAATCGAGCATTAAACCACTGGGAGGCTCGCAAGTACGAAATAAAAATATTTATGCTATGACAAAATTAAATGTGTTTTGAGGCCGGATGTTATACTATCATCTTAAAAGCTCAGACAGTTTTCTTTCCTTGTGAATGGTCAAGCCACATCAACAATATCCTTCACCAAAAGCCGAAAAACATTCATAAACATAATAAAATTGCAGTTTCGCAAGAGCAATGCAAACAAAAGCCTCTCTCCTTTTTCTGACGGCCTTTGTTTGATTTTTCCTTTGTTTATTTTTTGTATCACAATACAAATGGAACTTTGTTTTAATGTTAAGTGTACGATATTGTGAAACAGAATCGCTATTGATTTATTAGTTTCCCCACATGAACATAAAAATGTCCTGCTTATGAATATAATGTCTAAGGAACGATTTAGCCCATTCAGATAAAAACTGATGTTATGTAATATTTACAATAGTGTAAGGTTTGTAGTCCTTGTTTTACGGGAATAACATCTACACTTTGGTTTCATGAGTTTTTCTTACCACCATATGAACAGTCAGACAGTCAACAAAAAATTATCCCTTGCAATTCTATTACACCCAATGACAAGCTTAAAACTGTTTTGATAGGTTCATAAGTTCGAAATGTATTCCAATTTAAGAAATCTATTGCCTGTTTCATTTCTATCAGATGTCTGAATAGTGAATTTATGGATGTTTTGGGTACCTGTATGGAGTTGGACTTTCCAAACAACTTTTGACCTCATTTTGAGAATTTTTGACTTCATTGTTCCGACTGGAAATGAAATTTCAAAGTTTAAATTAGTATTCCAGGCGGGATGGCAGTTGACCTTCTGTCTACAAATGAGAAGATTGGACGTGGTCAACAATGGTTATAAGGTAGACGTGCAGAGTCGGTCTTGAGGTCAGTTTTGAACGATGTATAAATGGGTTGATTGTTCTAATTGTTTTGGGTTCGTTGAGGTCGTTAAATAAATGTGCAGTTAAGAAGGTTGCTTTGACATTGATTAAGCGATATAAACATCTGGAATATCTTTATTTGATAATTTTCTTTCACATACAACGTATTCTTGATGTCTTACTTGCTGTTTATCTTTCCAACCCTATTGAGTATCCTCATTGTGCTTTACTACATTGATGTAGAGTCTATAATGAGTATATTAGTAAAGTTTTTATGAGTTATTCCAAAAATTCAGGTCTACGTTACTTCTTGAATGATACGTACCGAATGAATCTCTTTATCTTGTCTCATTCTAAAACTAGCTATACACTATACATACAAATAGTAAGAGAGATAAAACAGATAAATGAAAGTATGAATGTATAAATGACATAAATATATCTTACTACTACATTACTTCTCATTGTTTCTTAATTCGTCTATAGTTTTCGTCGTTTGGTTTCTGAGTCAAGTACACCAAAGAGGGAGTTTGCTATGTTTCCAATAATGTTGACTGCTCCTCTTTTGATTCTCTTAGCAGTGAAAATGGTGCTGTCGGTTTTTATTTCTCTTCGATGTGTTGGAATTGTTTTAGCGTCTGTGTGCAAATGCTGCGCTGTTGCATTCGTTGGCTCAAATGGTCAAGAGCTAATGTCCCATTCGAAATGCTTCGCATTCTCTTAGTGAGGCTTCAGATTGTAATTAACGATAAAGTTCCATTCTCCGGTTCCAAATCTCGCCTCTCATTTTCTTTCGAATTAATTCCAAGATTAGATTTGAACTTGGAAATTTGATTTTCGTTGCCCATTATCGTTGGTAAGAATAGTTAGTACCATGGTACTGAGGGAGGGCGTTAATCCTTCGTCTTTTAGTTGGTATTTCAGGAGATGGTTTCTAATTCTGATGGTTTTGCTGATGAATTTTTTATTTGAATCGTTGTTTACTTCTTCCTCTATTGGAGTGGCACTAGTCTTTGGATTGGCGACTTCCAAATTCCGAGGCAGTCCACTTCGACAAACTCTTATGACACCATCATTTCCTTCAAAGGTTTTTACGATTCTACCCAGGGGCCATTGCAATGTTGGAACGTTGTCTTCTTTTACTATTACCATGTCACCAACCACCGACCATTTATATCTTTGCTGCAGTTGATTCAGGCATTCGGTTGACCATCGCCCCTAGAATTCATGTTTTTAATAACAGATTGAATTCCATCGATTGCGAAGACTGCTTTTATCTAGTGCATATCAGGATGTAGTGTCCGGGTCCTCAGGATCCGTCACTGACTCATGCTTTTTTTTGATTTTCTCTATTTTCATTCATGTGAAGTGATGATGTGGAGATTGTTTTGACTAAAAGATGCTTAGTAGATTTTACAGCACCTTCCATAAACCGCCAAAGTATGGAGCTCTTGGAGGGATGAATTTGAATGTTATTCCCTTGTTGCTGCTTGCCTTGATTATGGCTTTCTTTGCTTCAGGGGTGTGCAATTCACTGTTGAGTTCATGAAGCTTGATTTTTTGCTCCCACGAGGTTATTTGCATTGTCGCAGTAAAGAGTTTGAATTCGTCCACGGCGACTTATAGATCTTCTTAGTGCTTCTATGAATGCTTCGGTCGTTAAGTCAGTTACTATTTCCAAATGAACTGCTTTAGTTGAAAGGCAACAAAAATCTGCCAAGTAAACCTTGTGTGGCTTCTTTTCTCTAATTTTGTATTGTATCTACAGGGGGCCACAAAAGTCCACCCCAGAGTTAAAGAAGGGTCTATTATCTATTTAATGTGACACGATCTGCTGGAAGATTTCTCCTACTTGTCATCATTGTGGCTTGGTTTTGGTACATCTTATGCAATATATGAACTGTGTGTCGAGCTGTGATTTTGCCCTTATATTGGCCAAAACTGTTGTCTTAAAATGGACAGCAATGTTTGCGGTTACAGTGATGGGTTCTTCGCGTTATATTTGAATAGCAATTTTGAAATTGCTTCGTTGTATGGAAGTCATATTGGATGCTTAGCATCAAATGATAACGTTGCAGCCTCTAGTCGTCCTCCTACGCGAAGAACATGGTTGTCGTCTAGAAATGGTGCCAAATTTATAAGTGCACTAGAATTGCAAAGGCCCTTTATTTAAGATCTTGGATTTCGCTCTTGAAATCGGAAGATTGTATCTGCTTCATGATAGCAACGAGAGATTCGTTGAATTCCTTGGGTTGTCCCTCTGATTAACCTTGATCTTCTTGGTTCGATTGTCAGATTGTTGTTCTCTATAGGTGCTGTCATACGCGGTCTTGAAATCGATTAAAAGGCGGTAGGTATCGATTTGAAGTTCCTGGATCTTCTCCAAGATCTGCCACTCAGCACAGCAGTAAATAGCTTTGGTCGATCAGCAGATTTATTATAGATCCTTGGTGGAAAATTTTCTTCAATATTAAATAATGAAATGGAATCTGCTGCACGTTCGTCCGTGGAAACGACAAAAAAATCACACAAGTATTAGAGAACGGTAGTGGTATTGGCGCTTTTAGTACAAAAGTACTGACCCTGATATGAATTTTTCTGCATCATTGAGTGTGAATTTTGTTCGTGTACTGACTGGAATAGACTGAGGTTATTTGCAAAAACTAATTTATTCATTTGTCGTTCAGTAGAAATTCGGTATTTGGTATATAAAAGCATGGAACACTTCGTTAGAGATTAAAACCAAACAGCATGAAGACAAAAGACAAGAAAGACCCAAAAGTAAGTCATCGATCTGCTTAAATGTAAACGGTTTCGCTCTCGCCTCGAAATTCTCTTTATTTGAAAGAACTTACTTCGAACTTTATTAGAAAATAGTGACTCCTAGGAAAAAAGGATATTAAATGAACCATAACATAAAATTTTAAAAAGGAAAAGAAGTACATAATGCTAATGAAAGAAATTGCGGTATTTCAAAGCACCGAACTCTATAAAAAAGCCACCCTGAAATATTTCCCACCGATGATATCACGAATTTTCATTTTTTCCTTCTTTTCTGTTATAACGCAACCGAATTGAATAGCTCTTACTCAAAGCACGTCTTTCGGGAGCAGAATAATAATAAACATAAATCACACTTACGGACAAGTAGTGTTCCACAGAATTCTTCCAAAGAAGACATTTTGCCATTAGTGCATCCTGCAGTTTTCTCTTCATCACCAAATTGAAATATTGTTATTTATGTATTCCGCAATATTTTCAACATCTTCTGTTAAATATAAATCCAATAGGTCATGAAATTCAACAGGAGACCTTAACGGAAAAGTCTGTTCTCACCAAACGGTCTCGAGCACTGAGCTTTTATCGACACAACATACTAAAGGTTCGTGTATTGGATATTTCCTTCAAACAAAAAAGCACTCTTGACTCTTCAAAACAACTGATAAGAAAAACAATTTCCTAGACTCATGCGCCTGGCCAACTCCAATGCACTTCCCTTGATTTACAAAATTAGATGTTTTTCTGCTATCTACTGCGGCCCAGCCTCAGTTCAATTTAAGAATTTGGTCGGCAGGCAATCCTTGCCGAGAAGCTTCTCGTACACTATATCCCACCGCTACTGCTACCGCTTCAAAGTGAAATTTTTACAATGATTATTGTTTTCGAATGTCCACTCAAAGGATAACTAGAGAATATCTATATTTTGCTTTAAATTAGTGTTTGTTCTTTGAGACCAGTGACTGTGATATGAGTTCATTTCCTACTCGTTGAGAAGATGCTTTAAATAGTGTATGTGGGTCATTTGATAAATACAGTCAGATTGCTCCACTAAATCACTTCTATTATTATGAGTGTGAAACAGTTAAGAGTGGATTTAGTTTACAGGATGTTTGGAGCGTGTCAAGTCTAAGGATTAACAAGCATTCTCGTAGATTAGGAGTACAAACAAAAATTTCCTCTATTACAAAACTTGCAAAAAGGATACAAACCAAGTTGGATTACAGAGTTATTTCCGCGTAGTCAAAGTGGACACATCATATCCTTATCAGACGATATAGTTGTAAGTATAAAGCACTTTTTTCTCACGTAGTTTTGTTTTGTTTGAAAGGGATATAAATATTTATGATGATAAGTTGACAATTTGGCCTTTTCTGGGCGGGTGTGTTTCATAAAATGTCACTGTATGTATAGATACGTTTTCGGCTTCAAAAAATCATCCATACCAAAGTACGTGCTAAAAATATTCTATTTGGCGCTAAGGACGATCCGGGAGACATCAAGGATCAAGTCGGGCCATGTAGAAGTCAAGGCCATGTCAATGTGCATGAAAATATGATAAAAATAGAAAAAAAAATATGGAATTGAATAACGAGAGGTGTTTTTTTTACCTTAAGGAAGCGGGAAGTTAATATAGAACATCCACGAATTTATGAACCTAACGAAGGTCTGGAGAAGATTTCAATTTATTTTCAAAAAAAATGCACATCAGTCCGGCTTCATGTGATTATAATACTTCGTGACTTTGTCGAGGCAGAGAGTCACAAGAGCTAGCATAACGAACATTAAATTGATGTTGGCTATTTATTTTGGTTCTTGCGGGTGAGGTTTTGAGAAGATTCTTACATTTGTGGTTCGGAATTTGTTAGAGACAAACTGGCTTATGTTCGCATGAGGTTATTTTTGTTTTTGCTAATGCCACAATTTAGTTGGAAGACATTTTACGTGTGTTGTTTAACAGAAATCAAGAATTTGTTTTCGTTTTATATGTAGTTACATTTGAGAATGAATTTTCTATGATCACAATGGCATTCAATTCACGAGGAATTTTGGAATAAGAAATATAATAGTTGAGGTCCATTAGAAATTGTATTATGCATAAATCGTCCTGTCAAAGGCAAGCATACATGTCATACGACTACAAGCAAGCTTTTACCAAAATCAAGGACATTATCCTCTGCGCAATTAAGTCTTTGGAAAACGCAGTTAAATTTAATTTCCCCAATGCTGGACCTGAACAATAAAACAGCAAAACAGTTTTACTACTTACTTACTTATCCAGCTCATAATCCATTTTTATAGTCAGTTGTATTTCAATATATAATTATTTATTTCAATATATTAACAACAGAAAAATAATGTTATTTAAACGAAGTTCTGATTCTGAATGAGAAGGATCTCATCCTGAGATATTGCAGCATTCCATCGTGATCGGTCCTTCGCATGCACTCTCCAGTCACCGAAACCAAGCCCTCTGGCAACCGCAGTCACTTGGCCCTTGTATCGTAGATTCGGTCTTCCTTGCCGTCTCAAACATGGAGACTGTGATGAGAAGACTTTCTTGGCTGGATCTTGTCGTCCATTCGCTCGATGTGGTCTTTTCTTGGCCCTCTGCTCTGGACTACTGTTGCAAACCTCTTAACTACCTCGAAATTGCTGCTACCAACAGTCACGTTTTGTCCTAGGCGGTAAACATATGTTGCTTTGTTTGTTGATAGCATATCCTTTGTTTTGTCCTCATTCACTGCAAGACCAACGAGTTTCGCCTGTTTTTCAATCGCTGTGAAGGCCTCAAGTACAGCTCTCTTGGATCGACCGATGATGCCAATGTCGTCCGCATAACCTAGGAGCTGGGTGGATTTGTTGAAGGTAGTGATTTCTGTGCACACACCAGCCTTGCGCAATATCTGCTCCACGACTATGTTGAAGAAGTCACATGACAGCGCATCTCCTTGTCTAAACCCTGCGAATGTTTGAATCAACTCGGATGAGCTGTTACCTATTTGCACACTGCACTGCGTATTGTTAAGCGTCATGTGGCACAGCTGGATCAGTTTGTTCGGGATCCAGAATTCAGACATTGCCATCATAAGCTCTTGGCGGTGGATGCTATCATAAGCAGCTTTGAAGTCGATGAAGAGATGGTTGGTTTCGACATGAAATTCGTTGGATCCTCAGTGTGAATATTTGGTCTATCGTTGTTCTGCCTGGCGTAAGGCCACACTGGTACGTGTAGATTATTGTGTTGCAGAAAGGATTAAGACACTCACACAGTACGTCGGATAGGATTTTGTATGCAACATTAAGTGGGGATATGCTTTGCTTAGCTTTTAAATGGCTCTTTCTACATTTTCTGCGCTGGGGGCTGGGACTGGGTATTCATTGACTGGTCTTGCTTCTCTTTGGTCATTAGCTCGCTCGAAATTTTGCGCATTCAGCAGCTCTTCGAAGTGCTGCTTAAAAACATCCATAATTCCCTGTGCTTCGGTGACTAGGTTTCCTTCACTGTTTCGAAGAGTCTGTGTCCCGGTTCTGAAACCAGAAACTTATTGCTTCGACATTTTAAAGAAACGCCTCCGGGTGTTGTTCTTTGCCCGAGACTCTTCAAGATCTTTGAGTTGAGAGACTGCGGATGCTCTTTTCTTCCTTCGCAGGGTCTTTTTCTCATTTCTCCTTTTTGTTTGGTACTCTTCTCTTGTTTTCCGTTGCAGCATCTGCAAACGTACATTTTCCGTCTTTCTTTCCAATAACGAGCAATCATCATCATACCACGGGTTCTTTTTCGGGGTGGCTGGTAGGTTATGGTGGTCTCGGCTACATTTTCAATTATTTCGCGATATTGGTTCCACAAGGTGTTGACATCTATGGTATTTGGGAGGATGGCGGAGAGTCGCTCACTCAGGCGCTCACTGTAGTCTTGTCATTATCCGATGTTGAACTTCTATCTTGAGGCACGTGTTCTTTTGTCATTTGATAGTCGAGCTCTAAACTTAGCCACTGCCAGAAATTGGTCAGAGTCGACATTTGCTCCTCGGAAAGTACGCACGTTTAATATGTTGGATGCTAGCCTTGTGCCGATTAGCACAATGTACCAAAATGAAAATGATTTTTTGTTAGATTTCAATAAAGATAAGGATTTCACAACTTTATTAACAAAATCATTTGTAGCCTATAAAAATAAAAGTGGTCTCAAATGACTTTCCTGTGGAACACCTTATTAGGGCAACGAAAGGTTTCTTCTTAACGTAATTTGGAGAACAAACACAAATTAAAGATAAATAGGTCAGAAATTCAAACTCAAAATCTAACAAAACCAAAAGAGAAAAACATTCAATCATTCATTTCTGTTCTGTTGAGGTACATCACTCTTCAACTCTTTTTTTATTTGTAAATGTGTATTATCAAACAATGTCATATCTCATTGATGTTGTGAGAACTTTGTGTTCCAAAGCAGCTGCGAGCCTTATTGAGAAATTTCACATTAAATTAATGACAATGAAATTCAAAGAATAAAGAAAAAATTCCAAGAACAACAACTCGGGGCGCTGCATTTGCAATGGAAGAGATTTATTTAATTTATTTTTTGAAAACAAAATTTGTGAGAATTAAAAAAAATATGTACATATTTGCTTAACCATTCTCCTCTTCCTTATTCTTCTGTCGGCTGTCAATTTTATTATTATTTTTAATTAAACCGAAATGATGGATGTTTTTTCTGGTATTGATCAATTTTTGTTCGTTTTTTTTCCAAGAAATACAAATTAAATTTGTTTGTTATGAAAAGCAAATATTTTCTTAATTCCTTTATGTCAGCGTAAATTAACGAATTTAATTAAATATTCCTTTTTCAATTAAACGACAAAAAAATGAGAAATGAAAAAAAAAAACGATTGTAACCCATTTTACTTGCCATAAATTTATACTATGAATTTATGGTGTTGACGGACATGACGCTAATGCTTTTTTACTTGCGACATATAGAATATATGGCAAGTATTGAATTCGTAAAAAAAAGTTGAGATTTTGATGAGATATGACATTGCGATGATAGAGAAGTCGAAAAAAGTGGGTCCGGCGATTCCGTCCGTCTGTCTGTCTGTAAACGCACCTACAACCTTAACCACTAGTCCGATTGACTTCACACTTGAAAATTAGAGATTTGAGCGAAATCGCTTGAGTAGTTTCTTGAATTTTATTTTAGAACAAAATTTAGGGAAGCCACCATACAATTTTTTTGGCCAAAAGCCAAAAGTTTCAAATATCTCAAAGCCGGCTCCCACGATTTTAAAAAAAAAAAATATGTTTGTATTGCTAAAAAACGGCCCATAGAACCGTTTTATTTATTTGTTATCAGATTTTCTCGAAAAATAAAAGTCCGATCAGTGTAATTTTTTTTAAAAAGTATTTAAGGTGTTATACTGCCGAAATAATATTCTTTAACTTCTTTTTCAAAATTCTGTATCTCGAAACGGATCGATATGTAAAATCGGAATTGAAATATTAATGTATACACCGGCAATCACTATAGGAAGAGGCCACATAGTAACTGTTTTTTCTTTGAGTATATCACAGCACTAGAAGTATCTACAACTATACAACATCTTAAAAACTCCAATAGCAGTGGAAATGATGATATTTCTAACCTTCTTTTAAAAAACATCAAATGGTCTGTTTGCGACGTCTTAGCACACTTATTCACAAAAAGTGCAATATCCGGTATTTTTCCTGATGCGATGAAAAATGCTGACGTCGTTCCACTTTATAATAAAGGTGCAAAGAATATTGTAAATATGTAAGGTTTTCGAAAAACTGATTAAGACAAGGGCTGTGAAATTCCTCAATAAAACTAATTTCTAATTTGTTTTTGTGTTATTTAACACTGCAGTTAGGCTGCGTCCGTCAATTCCATTTATGTATTTGAACAACGATAACAACCTAGAGGTGCCTTCACCAATGGCTTTTTCCGTCAATTCCTTTATTTGGCTGGAGTTATAGCTATTTCACGGGTGCCAAGCCGATCATCAGACTCCTTTATTAGTGGTGCTGTCTATTTATTTTTTTTTTTTTTTTCATTTTAATCGAAAAACTATTTTGAGTTGAGATAGCATACTTTGAGGAGCTTGTAAAAATGCATGTCTATTCATCGCAATTGATAAATAATAAAAAGTCTGCAATGGGAAACCAAAACACCAGTGGAGTTGTGAACGCAGGGCGTAGTGCAGTTTGCTTCCCAACTAGCTGGTCCTAGGTTCAAATCCCAAATGTGAACTCAAAAAGTTTTTCGATTAAAATGAAAAAAAAAAAAAAACAACTAGACAGCACCACTAATAAAGGAATCTGATGATCGCCTTGGCACCCGTGAAATAGCTATAACTCCAGCCAAATAAAGGAATTGACGGAAAAGCCACTGGTGGAAGCACCTCTAAGTTGTTATCGTTGTTCAAATGCATTAATGGAATTGACGGACGCAGCCTAACTGCAGTGTTAAATAACATAAAAACAAATTATTTTTAATTTATTTGAATTTCAAACGGGTTGGGGAAGGACGTTGACAGTGGCAGAAAGAGGACAAATCGATATTTTCAAGGAAATGGGACTCTCAAGCCGAGAAATAGCAAGGAAGCTGGACAGAAGTAAGACGGTTGTAAACAACTATCTTACTGATCATCAAAACTATGGATAAAAACAAAAAGGACGCTCAGCCCAAGCAACAACATCCAGAGACAAGCTGTTAATCCTATAAAGCAATCTTCAAATTCCACTCAACCAGCTACTAAGATAAGCTCCAAAAGTGGAATATCAGCCAGTATTACGACAGTCCGAAAGATAACAAAAAAGATGGTACTATCCAGTGAAGAAAACTAAAAAAAAAACCTGTTCTAAAGCAAGTACATAAGGAGATGCGAATGAACTTTGCAACAGAATATGTCGCCTGGAGCAGTCAATGCAAACGCGTTGTCTTTTCGGAAGAAAAAAACGTTTAACCTTGACGGCCCCGATGGTTACAAAATTTATTTCCATAATTTAAGAAAAGAGGAACTAATTTTGAGAAGACATCACAGCCGTACATCAGGTGTCATATGGTGTGGGAAGCTATCACCTACTATGGCAAAATCGAGTTGGAGTTTCTTTCTACAAGAATGAACGGAAACAGCTACAAATCATTTCCAAAGATGAAAAATATTTTTGGACCTCTGCCTGAGTTCAGTTTTGGAATACAGGACCCAGTTGTGCACATTTTTTGAAATTATTATTGTACTTTATTTTATCAAAAATTTCATTCTATTGTGAAATTAGGGAAACAATGTTTTTTTTTTAAATTAAGTTCTTCTTAATTTGGACATTGAAAGCTTCAGTAATGTATTTTTACAATGTAACTTGTAACAATCTACCTACATCGTATGTAACATTTTAATTTTCTTGACGAACCTATATGTACTATGGTATAGGTTTTGCACTTTTTTAACGATTTTCGTAGAACAAAGAAACATAAGA
The DNA here is from genome assembly GCA_920937365.1 of Sphaerophoria rueppellii. Classification (NCBI taxonomy): domain Eukaryota; kingdom Metazoa; phylum Arthropoda; class Insecta; order Diptera; family Syrphidae; genus Sphaerophoria; species Sphaerophoria rueppellii. Next base: position 5,527,364 of record CAKKXW010000001.1, read on the forward strand.
CTAGACAAGATAAACATAAACAAGTTTTATGAGACTTTAATTTGCAGAGTTCTGAAATTGAAACCATGTTACAACTTACAACCAACGATTCACTCAATTCCAATGGTCTTAATTTTAAGCTATGCAGCTTAAAAATGCCTTCTACTACTCCATTACCGTTTTAGTTTTTCTAAGGAACACGAATAACTGAAGAACAAACTGAAATTACCTCCCAGCATTCCGAACGAGTGATTCTACATCAGTTGCAGTTTATTTTTCAAACTAAAAGAAAAGACACTTACACAGAATTCTTAGACTCCAAAGAAAATCGCTTCAAGGGCAAAAATATTTTCATTTCTTATTATTTTCTTCTGAAGTATTTCTTCCAAATCGTTTGCCCTCTAACTGATTTTTTGTCGTGTTTACTTTTGAATGGCATCCATTTGACGCACAAAAAGGAAACGTTTGCTTCGAAATAAGAAATAAGGACCCAAAATGCATGAACTTTAAAAAGAAAGCACAACTTAGGAACATGCCAGTGAGTTATATCAAAAGGTGTGAATTCCTTGCATTTTTTAACATTCAAATGGTTGAGTGACACATTCCAACTAAAGTCTTATTTTGAAAATGGCGATTTTTGTTTCTTTTATTGACAGTAAGCTTGACTTAAATACATTTGTCGGATTTAGAAGAAAATGAAGATTTTTACCTACTGCCATGTGTGTTCACGTGTCAGAAAATCTAAATGATGAGAAGGTCCTTTAAGATATATACCTCAACAGCATTAAGGAGCTAAGAATTGCTGTTGTGTTCAAGATCAAATACAAAACAAAAGAAATTCTCAACAATAATTAAATATTTAATGAATTTTTTTAGCCTTAACTCAGAAGAACAAAGTCTACACCATTCCAAAACCCCAATTTGGGAAAAACTTCCAGATATCCATCCCATCCAGAGATGAATGGGAAGACAAACAACTCCTGGATGACAAAGGCATTCATTTTTATACAGATGGATCCAAGACAAATGATGGATTCTAGCGTCTTCCAAGTGTAAATTTTAGCGATCAAAGAGCTTCTCTCCTGGCTAAGAGAAAACGTGATATCAACTTCCGATATCCGCATCTTCTCTGACAGTCAGGCTGCTATAAATCATCTCTGTCGGGTCTCAACTAACTCTCAACGCCCTTGATGTCCATCATCTCTGATGGAGGTGGCGCAGCAATTTAATATTCACCTCGTGGGTGACGAGCCAGGAGCTACTTCACTCGAATACTTGCTAGAGCCCAAAGAAACAGCGATTAGCAAGAGTGATACTTCTTCGTCTGATCTCGCCCGTGATCTGGTATCAAATGGCTGCTATGCAAACTTCTTGCTAATTAAGGTCCACAGCCTTGACGACTAACAAGGTCTCCGATCAAGTCGTGTGTACAAGTTTTGCCTACGTGTCGCTATGCCACAAGAGCTCATAGGCCCGTCACTTGACCTCGAAAGCGTTCTCAGGACTTGTTCATCTCTAAAGCAGCATGTTCGTATTTTGCTTCCCCAATAGGTGTCTTACGGGTCACTCTTATAGGCAGGCACGCATACGACTTGGTGTAGCCTCAATTATTCTGCAGGAGCTGTATGGACAAGAAAGAAGATTAAACAATATCTCACCTTCTCTGCACATGCCCTGCTCTTTCACTGAGACTTCTTCGCTTTATACATATAAAGCTGAAAATGGTTCGACTAGTAAGAAGTAATTCTTAAGATTCATGTGGTATCACAATGGGCCATTTCTTTTGGCCTAAGTGTGCGGATTCTGTATCCTTAGCCACTTTAACCTAACCTTAAGTAACCTAACTTAGAACCAATTTTTCGAAAAATTTAAATCACCACACCTCCTAAAAGCAATACTATTCTCTTTTAAATAGACGAGCTTCATAATAATGAAATTAAATTTAATTTTATTTGGAAAACTAGATTAGAAAACCCTCATGTTGCATCAGCTCGGAGGCTAATGCAAGTTTAAAATAACACTACATTCGTCCTTGCTTCCCTCACTGCACAAACATTGTAATGTTGTAATTTTCTTCGAATGACATACAATTGAACGTTGTTAAAATTGAGGCTTCCAAAATTGGTTATGCCACAAAAACCACAACATGCATCGTTCCATCGTTGGTTAAAACTATCACAGCATGACTATCTGAGTCAGGACCCAGAAAAACAAACTGAAATGGTGAGATGTTTTGTTGCCAAAAAGCTATTTTGAAATGTTAAAGTTATGTTTAAACCCTACTACATGACAGCGAAACTGAGCGGTTCAGAATAAAATTTAATTTTGTGTTACACAAAAGCCGTAGTGCTGCCAGACAAGAGATGGCGAATAGTGTGTCACTAGATAATTTAAGCAACTATAGACAATTCGTCAGATTTTTTGATTATGTATTACTAAAAGCCTGCGTTAACGAGTTTTAATTAAATGAGGGAAGATGACTTAATTTGGGAAGCATATTAATTAGTGACGCCCTTTGAGAGTGACAGCAGCAGTTGCAGAAGCCCAGTGTTGAGATGAGAGTAATTTGAATCACTTTCAAAAGTATTTTCCATTTGGCAATGGAATGGAGAGTACCCTTTTTTTGTTGTTACTGCAAAAGTACATAACACGACATTCGGTTGGTGACGAGGACGGCCAACTAATTAACCCTTAATTTTCATTTTCATTATTATCTCCATCAATGAGAGGAATACTATAGAAGTAGAAGGATAAAAATGAGAAAATGTCGATAATGAAAACAGTAGATGTGAAAGTTTTAGGCATCTTTCTTTTGAAACCTCTTTCGGAGGGTAATAATTAGAAGAATTTGACACCAAAAGTGTTGCCCCAAGGGTAACTTTTAAGGCTTCCATTTGCATCGCTCAAATTTTGGAATAAAGATGTTTTTTTTTGCTCGAAGATTGACGAGCTGTGGGTGTTAAGTTTAACATTGATGTGAAAGAATGTGAACAGGCGGCAGCGGAAGAATTCCCAAGATGGAATCAACGGTGGCGTCTACAGTTCCAGACAGGATGAACTACTTAGTGAACACCTTATGAGGCTACAACGACATATTTGTAGCCCAGGAGCGGTTTGGCCGGCTCTTCGTCTTAACGTTAAACTATAGACCTGTTCTTCGAGGTTTGGGGGTCGTGCGTCGGGGTGACTGCCCGGCCACATACAGAAGGCATGGTTTCGAAACACCAACAAGCCTCGGAAACGGACGGGACCAACTATATAGATCAATATCTAGTTTTGGCATCCCGGAAAAACTCGTCCGTCTGTGTAAGATGACAATGGAATGCTCACTCTGTTTCATCATGGTCGGAAAAAACCTAACGGAGCCTTTTGATGTTAGACAAGGCGATGCATTATCAAGCGATTTCTTCAACATCATTCTTGAAAAGATTGTGCAAAGCTCCAACGTCGACACCAGAGGCACAATCTTTCAAAAGTCCGTCCAGCTATACTAGGATACGCAGACGACATTGACATAATTGGAAGAACACAGCGTGATGTCAGATCGTTTGTGAGTCTTGAGACGGAGGCCAGAAAGATGGGTCTAGCGGTTAACGAAGCCAAGACCAAGTTAATGCTGTCGACGAGAAGGGACTACCAACATTGACGTCTTGGAGCAAACGTCAACAAAGACAGATTTAACTTATTGGTAGTTAAGGACTTTGTCTACTTGGGATCCGCTATCAAATCAGACAACAACGCCAGCGCTGAAATCAAACGAAGTAGCACTCTTGCCAATCGCTGCATCTTTGGACTTAGAAGGCAATTGACTAGTAAAGTCCTCTCCCGAGCAACTAAAGTGACACTCTACAAAACCCTCATCATCCCGGTCCTCCATGTATGGTGCAGAGACATGGACCATGACAACATCTGATCAAAACACTTTGGGCTGCTTTGAGAGAAAAATTCTTTGAGTGATGTTTGGTCCTGTCTGCATTAATGGAGAACGGATACGAAGATTCAACCAAGTTCTGTACGAGATGTACAGCGACACTGACCTAGCCAGAAAACTTAAGGTTCAACGACTTAGATGGTTGGGTCATGTTGAGTGAATGGAAAAATAATGCTCGGCTTGTAGAATCTACGAATCAAACTCGGAAGGGTCGCCGAAAAGGAAGACCGCTACTCAGGTGGAGCACACAGTTGGGAGAGGACCTGAACCAATTTGGCGTGTGAAACTGGAGACAGCTAGGGACCGAGCAGGCTGGAAAAGTTTGTTGGGTGAAGCTCTGGTCTAAACTGGACTGTAGCGCCACCATAAGTAAGTAAGAAAGAACATGAAACTAACAGAACTGTGCTATAATGAATGTTCTGCATAATTTTGATCGTAAGAACTTGGTAGTGAAACTGGAAATTTTCGAACAGCACTGTGCAGAAAGAGAGGTTTCGATCGAAACCATTAATCAAGTAAGTTGTGCTAACTCAGTCTTCGTTGCTGCAATTTTACTTGTTTTGAAATTTTTTGGGTTAAATAATGATGATTGATGTTTGGTCTTAGAGGTTGGGTACGTAGGTATACGTTTAAAATTATTTTTGTCCACAAAGCGAGAAAAAGGACTCCTAGTGGACAAAGTTTGTTCAATATTTTTAACGGAAGTTTGGGTTGCCTGAAGGCAATAAGAGTTTCGTAAAAATACAGTTTTTTTTTTTATATTTTTACTTGATAAATAAACCGAAAGGATTTTGACGCTCTTGGATACGTCTCAATACCTCTTGTATTGAGTCCATTTCATTTGATTGTTTCTGAAAATTACGATTTATTTTTATGAAATTTAATTAAAGGTTGGTTGCCTTTCACAATTGTTCCTTAAACGTTTTTATTGTGAGGACTTTAATTTTGAATAAAATTCCAAAAATAGGAATCAAGTCCATTATCCTTCCCATTTGGCAATTGAAAGGATCTATTTATGTAACGGACACTTCTGTAACACTTCTATATTTAGACTTCCAATATTAAAGGGGGATGTGCGAAACTTTGCGTTTGCCAATAAATCCCTCGTATTTATATTCTCTCTGTGGACAAAAAAACACACACATTACGTTAATTGTAATTGGACACATTTGGTATTCAATCAATTAGAAGTTTCATTCACACAGAAGAATACATAAATTAATTATTCCTGGCTATGAAATAAATGATTCATCCTGAAGGATTTTCTCTTTTTTTTTTGCTGAAACTCACTATAAATAATGAAAATCACGTATTTTATTCAGTTTGTGTCCTTTTTGTGCCGGCACCTGCGGCATGTGTGTTTTGGTTTATTCATTAATTTTCGTCTCAGTTTCGGTTGTACTTCTCTAATGGACCATTGTGGGTATATGAAGAAAAAAAAAGAAAAAATACAGCGATAGAGCAGGCGTTATAGATGTCAAATTTAACAGAGAAAAAAAAATAAGATTTATCTTTACTGTCAATGCTAATTCTTCAGTAAAGAACGAAGATGAAACGAAAATGTCTGTTAGAAGGGGCGTGAAGGGGTACAGAAAAAGATTGAAATAATTATGAGTTCCTGTGGAGAAAAGCCACTTTTCCAAGCTGTATAATGGCGTTACAAGCAAAACTCCGCCAGCAATACGGAACCATTCCACCCACCCTACCTTGACAAAGTGAAGATAGCGAAATCTTAACTTAAGTCAAACAAAGCCGCTGTAGCAGACGGGCTAGCCGCCGAACTGTATACAGCAGGTGGTTAGGAGCATGCACCAGCATATCTTCAAAATTTGGTCGGAGGAAAGCATGCCCGATGAATGGAACCTCAACATGGTATGCCCGCTCCTCAGCTTCAGACCATCAATCAAATATTCACCCTACGGCAGATATTAGAGAAGAGCCAGTAACTTCAAATCGAAACCTATCACCTTTTCATCGATTTCAAGGCCGCGTATGACAGCGTCTGTAGCATCTAAGAAAAACTCGTCCGTCTGTGTTAGATGACAATGGAAAACTCACACTATTCCATCGTGGTTGGAAAAAACCTAAGGGACGCATTTGATGTCAAAAAGGATTTTAGACAAAAGGCGATGCGCTGTCGTGCGATTTCTTCAACATCATTCGGTCCGTCCAGCTAGTAAGAAACGCAAGCGACATTGACATAATTGGAAGAACTCAGCGTGATGTCAGTGGAGCGTTTGTGAGTCTTGAGACAAAAGCCAGGAAGATGGGTCTAGCGGTTAACAAGACCAAGACCAAGAAACTAAAACCAACATTGATGTCTTGGAGAAAACGTCAAGATAGACAGATTTAACTTCGAGGTAGTTAAGGACTTTGTCTACCTGGGATTCGCAATCAACACAGACAACAACACCAGCGCTGAAGTCAAACGAAGGATCACTCTTGCCAATCGCTGCTTCTTTGGACTTAGAAGGCAATTGAGTAGTAAAGTCCTCTCCCGAACAACGAAGAGCAACTAAAGTGATGCTCTATAAAAGCCTAATCATCCCAGTCCTAATGCATGGTGCAGAGGCATGGACCATGACGACATCCGATAAAAACGCTTTGGGCTGCTTTGTAAGAAAAATTCATCGAGTGATTTTTGGTCCTGTCTGCATAAAGTGGGAATGCAGACGAAGATTCAACCAAAAACTGTACAAGTTGTTCAGCGACACTGACCAAGTCAAAAAAGTTAAGGTCCAATGGCTTAGATGGTTGGGACATGTAGAACGAATGGAAAACAATGCTCCGGATCGTAGAGTCTTCAGGTCCAACCCGGAAAGATGTCGCAGAAGAGGGAGGCTGCGACCCAGGTGGAGCACACAGGTGGTAGAGAACCTGAATCAACTTGGCGTGCAAAACTTGAGACCTTTAGCTAGGGACCGAGCTGGCTGGAGACGTTTGTTGGATGAGGCGCTGGTCCGACCTGGAGTGTAGCGCCACCATAAGTAAGTAAGCAAGTAAGTAAGTAAGTAGGTAGAGAAAAGCTATAAGTAAAATATATACAAAAATCAACCCTACACTCATCATAGTTCCGCACGGTAAGCGTGAATAAGTCAAATTGTTATGTATTTATTCGATGAAAGAACTGTTAACATTAAAATTCCAGAAAATCCGTCTGTAAAAGTGATTGTCATACGTGACCGTCACCTGTTTTGGAAGAGACTTTTTTATGTGAAAAAAAGTGAAAGCATTCAACGGTCTGTAAGTTGTATATCTATGTTTCTACCTTTGCTTGTAGAAGGTTTGATTGCAAGATGTGACATTTGAAGTAGAGTTGCCAGATTAGCAACTCCGAAGTTCTTAAGAGGGACATGTTGGAGATCTTAAATTGTTTTTAAAACGATATTTTAATGTCAAAGAAAACCCTGAAATGTGCTGCGTGAACAAGTTTTTACAAATCTTTTCTTCGAAATCACGGTTTTGCTCCCGGTGTGAAAGGCTATAAGACAACAACAAAATCTATTCAGATCGAATAGCTAATATGATGTCTAATTCAAAAGAAAGAAACTTGAATCAGAAAAATCATATAAAAATTTATGGTCAAACATATGGTAGCAATCAATCTTTTCAAACGATCCGATTAGGATTCTAGACTCGCCTCAGATTCACTTCAGAGGAAACATCAGCCTGGCTTTTTTAAAACGGAAAACCTACAATGAATTTTCAAGAAAATTATCATTTCTTTCATTTATTTCTAAAATGCCTTAATTATGATTTATTCTGTTTGTATTTTGGTTTTTTTAATGGAAACACAATGCTTTAAATTCATTGAAGATGAATCAATAAACAGAATACACTCTTTTGGCTGTGTGTTTGGCTTTGGTGTATTTGTTTTTGAGACACACAAATAAAAATGGATTGTTATTTCACAGGAATCATTAAATTCATTTTATTGCTCGATATCTTTTAGTTTGCACAATTCCCAGTACATAATTGGAGCAAGTCAACTGCAAATTAAATTTCAGGAATATGATATTAATTTCGCTCATTACCTTATAAATTTAAATTAAAGCAAAAAGCAAGCTCGCGGCCCAGGAACTGGAACTGAGGTGTTAACAAGAACAAAACCGAGAACGAGATTATGCTTTTCACCACAAAAATCAAAGTACCACCCTTCACGTTCACTCTACCTCGGTTAAACGGTCAATCATTAACACTGTCTTCCAGTGCAAATTATCTGGGCGTAATACTAGACACCAAATTAACCTGGAAGCTCAACATCGAAGAACGGGTGAGAAAGGCGTGAGTGGCCTCTACGCCTGCAACAAAACCTTCGGTAAAAAGTGGGGCCTCCAGTCAAAAATGATCAAGAGGACTTACACAGCGGTTGTTAGACCGATACATGTTTACAGATCCATTGTGTGGTGGCCCACTCTCAGCAAAGCTTACATAGTAAACAAGCTTACAAAGGTGCAGAGAAATGCTTGCATACGGATATCAGGGGTAATCAGGTCCTGTCCAACAGATGCACCTAACGTCATCCTCGACTTCTTTTGGTTGACCTCTTTATTAAATATCAGGTATGTCTTGCAGTATCTTGAGACTCAAAGAAATAGGCTGCTGGAAAGCTAGATCCTACGGTTGCAGTGCCCGTAGAACCAAACCTGCCTGATACCATCAGGCATCCTATCTACAACCACCGAGTACTGCACCCCTACGCTAAATACCTCAAAGAAGTTTAGAGTCTTGTTCCCGTCAAAAATCGACTAGGAGGAAGGCGATGTGACGGAAGACTTCGACACAACTATCTTCACGGATGGTTCAAAGATGGAATGCGGTGTAGGTGCAGGTGTCTTCAGTGAATCTCTTAAGATTTCAAAATCCTATAGACTTCCCGATTTTGCCAGTGTATTCAAGGCAGAATTGTTAGCGATAAGGGAAGCTTGTATAGCCCTTAAAGATATCCGGCAGATACCAAAATGTAGCTATACTAACAGACAGTCAGGCAGATTGATGCAGCTATTTCATCTTCTAAACTGGTCCAGCAATGCAAAAATGCCTTCAAAGGAGCTTCACTCTAATGTGGATACCGAGCCATAGGGGCTATGAGGGAAATAAGAAGGCAGATGAGCTAGCTAGGCAAGGATCAGCCCTTCACAGCTCACTGGCAGTGAGAGTTTATGCTCCTCTTGGAGTTGTGAAGGGCTATATCCTGACCAAATACACATCCGAAGCAAATCATAGGTGGTTGCCTAGTTTAACGAGTTGCGTTATATCTAGGAAAATCTAGCCCGCCTATAAAAAAACCAAAATCAATCAGTTTAATTTCCAAACCAAGGCATGACATCGCCAGGATTGTTGTTACCTGCACAAGGTATTGGCCATAGGGGAGCATATGCGGCAAAATTGGGTACACCACATAGCTCCTTCCGCCGTAGCTGTGAGGACCAGAATGAAAAGGAAACGGTCCCACACTTTCTGTCCCATTGCCCGGCCTTGGCTAGGGAATGAGCAATCCACTTAGGTAAAGAATTCTTCAACAGTATTGAGGAACTCTCAGAATTCAAGATCAAAGACATGATCTCATACCTCAATAATACTAAACTCCTAAACTAGATGGCACTATGAAACAATAAGCCGTAGTGTAGTGACATTAATACTACATTATGTATAGGATAGTATAGGTATCAAAACGGCGGCGCACTCAGCAATAGTTGTGTCCTACACGGAAGTGGGACAGCCATTTCTATCTACCTATTTATCTTATTAATTTAAACAAATCGTAATAAACAATATGAGATCTCATTTAATTACGTATACGCCACAGTGTCCGGACACAAGTTTATAGCCAGTTTCCTTGAAACTTTTAAATCTCTTGTTACCAGCTTAACTTTTTTATTATGACTTTATTAACAACTTTTGTATTTTTTATAATATTTTAAAAAGACAATTGGCATACGTTCTGTATTTTTCATTTTAAATGAGAAAACTTTTATTGTGTTTGTTTTTTATTTATTTTATATTCTTTGCAACATGAGGATGTAAAATTTTGATAGAGTACATATTTAAAGCACATTTTACGACTTTATGAGTGCAAAACATTTTGAAAAAGGACACTTATCCATCTGGGAGAAAATAAAATAATTGTTCTTGTTTAGTGATCACAACGATAGCAATGCAGCACTTTATGTACATAATGCAAGCTCAATCAGTTTGACTCATCTTTCTTTTTATTACACAAACACGACTAGAGGAGCAGGATTTTTATATCCTTTGTTATATTAAGACAATGAGAATTTTCATGTTCGAGATGACAAAAACAATGGAAAACTTTATGCAGTGATTTTCGCTCTCGGGCGTAAAGTTTTCTTTTCTTTTCTGCATGAAAAAAAAACTTTTCAAGTGTTTTTCAAAAGTAAGGTATGCGTCTGTTGTTTTAACAGAAAATGCATGCACAACAAAAATAAAGGATATGGAATATTTAATAGTTTAAGAAATCAGAAAATTCACAAATTTAATAGGAATTCGAAAGTACCTGACAACTGGTATCACGTCGGAGACGTGTGCTACATTTTTTGGGTGATATCCGAAGTAGAAAAGGAATCTGCTACGCGTTGGTGATTTGAATGTTCCTGATAAAAGTCATTGGACATATGAGCATAGCTTAGGCAAACTGAAATACTCTGTGAACCTCACATCCACCGTCGGACTGGGTCCCCATATTCCGAAAACGTAAAACATTCACGTAAAGTGATTTAATTTTTTCAAACTGTTTCACCTAACATTAAACTGAATTTAAGGAAACTTATCAAAAGTAAAGACTGCACACATATTTTCCAGGATTGTATTAATCCTGGCAGTATCTTATTATTTCAACTGCATAAATATTTGGCCTTTGGTTGCAAAACTGTACCCACAGGCTGTTCCTGCAAATCAAAACAATATATTGTTTGCAAAACTTTCAACCAAGTTTGTATAAGCCTTGAAGACTAGCTTTGTTAATATAAATGAAAATATCATCCATGTGTGTTTTACCTACTCACATATGCATTCGTTGAATAATGCATTTCTTGTACTGTTCAAGTGCACCAATCGGAATAAAAGGATATGCAAATCAAGACGACCCCAAACTCTTATTTAAGTGGGAAATTGTTTTATGTGATTCTGATTTACCAATTCCAGCCTTTTAGCGATGATTTATTTAACTTTTGGCAGAACAAATTGACATTTATTTTTTAAAACAAATTGAAAACTCAACCATAAAACTTTGAACTAAAAATCAAAGAAAAAATGGACAGTCCAGGCAATTCATTTGATCCCTGAATACCTGAATTATTTCCTTAAAGATGGTCAAAGTTTGTTTAAACACTTTTTCTTTCAAGTCTGATAGAATAACGAACAATTTTGTGGTCTTTGAAAGCGATAACCTTAAGTGGATGCATTTACGAATGACCATAGGTTAGGTTATGTTAGGTTAAAGTGGCTGTGGACACAGAATCCACACACTTAGGCCAAAAGAAAAGGCCCATTTTGATACCAAATGAATCTAGAGAATTACTTCTTACTAGTCGATTCATTTTGAGCTTTTTATAAAGCGAGGAAGATATTTGATATCCTTCTTAGCTAGTTCACTGGGATTATCATAAAAGTATGCTTCCAGATTAAGTTTGCGTTTTAGTGAAAGAACAGGGCAACTGCACAGAAGGTGAGAGATTGTTTCCTCGTCTTCCTCGTCCATACAGCTCCTTCAGAAGTCATTTGAGGCTACACCAAGTCGTGTTGCGTGTCTGCCTATAAGACAGTGTCCCGTAAGGACACCTATTAGGGAACTAATATGAAGTCTGCTTTCAGATAACAAGTCTTTCGAGCGCTTTAGGTCCAGCGAAGGCCAAATGAGTTTTGTGGCTGCGCACGTTGGTAAATTGTGCCACCTAGAGTTTGTTATCTTTAAGGCTGTTGCTCTTAGCAGAAGTTTACATATGTAGCTATCGGTATACCTATCTTCTCCCTTTCAGGTGAAATAGGTATGACGGTTCCATTTTTAGCGAATTCATCGGCTCTTCAAATTCCTGTGATGTCTCTGTGGCCCGGCACCCAACAAAGGTGAATGTTAAATTGCTGCGCCATCTCCATAAGAGACGATTGACAATCGAGGGCCGTTTGAGAGTTAGTTGAGACACCGTCGAGAGATTTTATAGCAGCCTGACTGTCAGAGAAGATGCGGATATCAGAAGTCGATATCCCGTTTTCTCTTAGCCAGGAGAGAACCTCTTGGGTCGCTAAAATTTCCGCTTGGAAGACGCTACAATGATTAGGGAGGCGGAATGAGATGCTAGATTAAGCTTTTCTGAGTACACACCACTACCAACTCCATCACTTGTCTTGGATCCATCTGTATAAAAATGAATGCTTTTGTCATCCGGAAGTTTATTGTCTTCCCATTCATATCTGGATGGAATGTATATGTGGAAGTTTTTACCAAATTGCGGTTTTGGAATGGTGTAGTCTATGTACCTTGGTATAGAACCGAAATTCAAAATGATGGAATGTCAGACATTATTGTTGGTAAATTGAGATGAGGCGTTAAGTCTTATAGCTGTACACGAATGACCATACATCAACATTTCTTTTACATTCAATATCAGGAGCGGTGTTTATCTATCAACTTAGAAATTGTTCAACGAAACAAAAAAAAAAAAAAAAAATCCAAAGCAGGGTGGGTGCACAAGACTTGTTTTATTCAACAATTCAAGCGTCATCTGACAAAGCTGCTGTATTTAGATACTTCGCTCCCTGAATGTTAATTATTTTTGGATTAACCAAAGTTGAAAGGATAAGGCCAATGAGAGGAGATTTTGAAAGAGGTTCTTCGCTAGCACTACTGACTATAGAGGCTGGTGCAGATGATAGTACTGACGAATCTTCAGATTCTTCGGAAGATTCATTTTCTTCGTTTAGTTTTTTGAGATGTTCAACAACATCAACTGATGGGTTTTGTTTATTCCGGCTTGCCGAAGTTCCATCGGAAAGCACTTTTGTTGTAGTTGTGGATCCATCATGATGCACTTCTTTCTTGAGTAAAATAGTGTATGGGGGTTCCATCCTTTGCAAATGATCTTCAATTTCATCGCTTGGAGCAGCAGCAACCGCGAGTACACATAAAGCAAGAACCAATAAATCTAAAAAAAATAATAAATATTAAAAGCATCTTGTTGACCAATAGTGTGGGTGTTACCAACATTTCATTTTTAGATAGAAAGCAAGTTACAAGGGAGACGTTTAATTTACAAGTGACATTAGGTTTGGTTTTTTCGGCGCATAAATACTTTATTACCGTTGGAAAAATGAAGCTCTGTGACCAATAGGAATATTAATTCGACAAACGTGTCTAATTTGCTTGCAAAATTTTAAATTTTAAATAAGAGCTTGGAACACATTTGCAACTATATCAAATTGTGAGTCTGTTAATTAGCTTAGTAATTGCGTCGACGTCTAAGTGTGACTGTTTTTAATGAGGTTTGAGCCACGTTATTCTTGATTGCCGTTAAGACCACCACTCCACATGTTCTTGGATGCTTACATCATTTTCATTTTTAGCTGATGTCCTTGGCATCAAATTATTTCATTTTCGTAAATGATTTTTTTTGAGACCTTTAAAGCTCGACAAACCAAACTTACTCTTCAACTCTTTAATATGAGTAAGGTTAAAGATTGAAGCACAAGTTGAGAAAATCACAATAAAAAAATTCAATATGGCCGAAACATGGATACAGTGGAAATCTTAGAAAATCAATTAAATAGAAACTATAAGACTCACTTTGCAGAGAAAATTATTGTCTCCATACAATTTTAAAAATTCTCTGAAAATTATTTCTCACTTCATCTTTTAGAACAAAAATGGGTCGAAACTTTCCCTACGACCGACATTTAATTTGTTCTACTGTCTTCGTCAGGTTTTAAAAACAAGCACGTTTCCCAGCAGAAAATTCTTCTTAAACTTCAAAACTTTCCTCCCCCTCAAGGCTGTCATCATAATCATCATCCTTCTCAAAACATCATCATCATCATGAGATTTCTAGCAAAAGACAGTTCGTCCGTTTACGAGTATGTCCTTGTCCGTACCCTCACAATAGAACACTCCAACCACACATGGTTGCCATATCGATTAAATGAGTGAAATTGAGTTTAAATCGAAATTGCGTTCGAACAAGGGGACAAATCCAGGAGCAAGACACAAGACTCCCCTATCCAGCATTGCCGTAGCGAGGTATAAAATGAGTACTACGGGTTTGCTTATTCAATAAAACCATCACTATCCAAGGCAACCATTACTGGAAAATCTTATTTAAGATGTTTTTGCACTATTGTTAGCCAATAAAGCGGGTTAACAACAGCAGTTGGTTTGGGTTTGTTGTTGTTTTGGTGTTGTGCATTGTTCATTTGAAAACCACTTCGATTAAATGAAAATCGACTTAGCAATTGGGTTTTCCACTTGCTTGGAAAAGCACTATGAAAATGAATAAGTTATTGCATCAAAGGAAAACAAAAGACTTCTGGTTTGTCGGAAGACAGAACGAGGGCAGATTTGGAATTTAATGTGGAAGCTGTGTGTTGCTCATTAAATTTTGAGAACATGACATAGGATAGCAAGCGATTGAATCTTTAAGATGTTTTCAAGGGATTTACGTTTGAAAATTATTGAGATCGATACTAATGGGAGTGTGTACAGCCACAGCACTGCGAGGAGTATATAATTCAACAATAAAAAGAACTGTACATTTTCAAAGTGTAAATCAGAGAACAGTATGTTGTGTTAAATCGGGTATAAGCTGAATTTTTTAACACACCAGAAACAGACTCTGTGAACTAGGAAATGCAACTTTGAATTCGAGCCAAGGGAAAACAAAAGGTGAAAAAGAAATGGTCCAATGATAGATCCCTGTGGAACCCCATGATTTAAATTTGAAACTCGATTTTGATTTCATAAAGCATGGATATACTCATCAAACCTTTGGTACAAACAACAAGAAAAAATACCTCACTTTATTGGGTAGTTTTTATTAGATTTTTTTTTTTGCAATGACTAAAGATTTCAGAATCGATTATTGTTATGTTCGTGGTCTTCGAACAAATTTTCGGACTGCGTACATCTACATCTACAATGTATCTAACAGCTGTTTTGGAGCTAAGTGAAACCCAAGTAGGTGAGAATTCCGATCCTACTGAATTTCTCATTCATGGATATAGCTTGATCCCATTATTCTTTCCCCACCATGGTCTCGCCGTTTACATTAGAATTGATGTTGCTTATCAGTTCTTGCCTCAATATGGACGTTCCTCCAACTCTTTATTTTTTTGATTATATGTGGTTTAAATTCTCCGTCAATGAGCATATCATTCAATACTGTTTTCTTAATCGAAGCCCAAACCTATATCCTTGAATCCTCACACTGAAATCGTTATTACGGAAGCGGAAAATACTTTTGACTTGTTCTTTATGTCTAACCCTTATAAATTTCCTATCAATGTATTAACGCCTCTAGGCAGATTTGACCATAGTATTATATCAGCACATTTCTCGTGTCAAACTAATCCAGTAAGAGAAAGATCTCCGAAGAGAACCGTATGCCAATACGAGAAAGCCAACTGGGACGGTCTCAACAAATTTTTCAGGATCATTGACTAGTCACTATGCTTCCTCGATAGTCACGTAGACTGCAGCGCAGATATGATTACTAATATTATTAATTTGGGAATGGAAACTTTTATCCTGAAAAGGTTTAAGAGCTTCAAACTGTGATGTTCTTTTTGTTTCGGCCCCTGGTGGCACGCTGGCACAGCAGGCAATAGCTCGGTGGATCGGCAGGTTTATTTACGGCCCCTGGTGGTACGGAGGACAAATCTCCTTCAATATTTAAAACCTCTTACCACTGGTGGGGGGAAGCTTTAACAACGAAATTGCGGTCGGCGGCGGGAATGACCAAAAGCACTCAGCTCGAAACTAAAAAGTTAAAATGACAACTAAAGGTAGTGACGAAAAGTAGTGGTAGTGGTGATTTAAGTACGAAAGTACTCATCCTCATATGAACTTTACTACTAAAAGCGAGTGTGAATTGTACGAACATGAAAGTTAAACTGTCATGTGTTTCTGTGTAACATGCTGTCATGCATAAAGAATGTTGTTGATGATAAATGCAAACACGCCATGGGTTAATGAGTCATACGAGATGCTTTGTTCATGCATTGTCTGGTATAGATTCTAGGCCAAATGAAATGTTTAGTTTTGCCTGCATATGGGATTTTTAAAGCGAGTGCGAATCATATGAATTCGAAATGCAAAATTGGCCCATATATTTAGGAATTGATGGAAAAATTGATGTTAATGTATGAGAGCATGTAACGCTTCGTTACAAGGCTATCAGGGGAAAAGACATAAAGTTCCGATGTTTTAGGGCCAACCCAACTTAGGAAAACCGGGACAGGTTTAAACAAGCCAGGAAGGCCTGCAATGCCCATATTTTTCGGACCAAATTTTTACATGACCAAAAATTAAGGCAAAAAATACTGCAATGTCCCAAAGGCAGTAAGAGTTTTTGGTCATTTGTAAGAAATATGAAAAATTCTTCGTCTTCCTCAGTCCAAACGCTCGTTGACAATGACACTCCAGTTGTTAGCTATCTCGCGAAAGCTAACCTCTTTGCTAGTCAGTTTGTCGCCAACTCTTCACTGTCAGACAGTGTCATGGCTCCGCTTGTTCTTGAGCACGTCAATGATTCCATGGGACAAATCTTCTTCCGCACTCGTGCTGTGGCGAGAGTCTTAAAGGATCTCAACATACATAAATCCGTTATTCCGGATGGTATCCACGCTATTATTCTGAAGACGTGTTCTTCCGCGCTGGCAAAACCCTTGCGTAAGCTTTTCCGTCTATATTCTGGGCTCGTTCCGAACAGTTGGAACACAGCATTTGTTAAGCCAATTACAAAAAAAGACGAATATCGTCTTCTCCCTTTAATTATCGTCCGATTGCACTTACGTGCATGGAAACGTTGATAAATTATCAGCTCAAGAAACATCTCGAAGACCGAGAGCTTCTTAATGACCGGCAGTACGGCTTTCGCAGCAACAGATGCACTGGTGATTTGATGGCATATCTCACCATGCAGTGGAACGAATCTTTACATCGTTTTGGAGAAAGTAAGATTGTTGCACTTGATATTTGAAAGGCATTTGATAAAGTCTGGCATCTTGCTCTTTTATCGAAAATGCGTGCCATCGGTATCGATGAATCCCTACTTCGTTGGATTAGAAACTTTCTGTCGAACCATTCCATACAGGTTGTATTAGACGTCTTCAAGTCTGAAACCCACAATATAAATGCTGGTGTGCCCCAGGGCTCCGTTTTGTCTCCAACCCTCTTTCACATTTTCATCAATTCAGACAAGAGATCTGTAACTTCTTATCCAATAAATTGTTTCGCAGACTATAAAGCACCCTTAGCTTTTCATATGTGTTAATACAAAAGCGCGTAGAGTATAATGTTTCGAAAACCAAAGCTGTCTTGTATTGTTGAAGCGAGATATACCCCCCTGCCACTGTCCATGAGTGGCACTTGTATCAATGAGACCGTACATCAAGATTTTCGGTATTTGCATCACTTAAGGTGGTCAGTGAACGAGCACAGATGCGATGTTGCCAAAAATGCCACAAGATGTTAAGGTTTTTTAAGACGATGCAAGGCATATGTTCCCCTTATGATCTGCCTATCATCTACAAAACTTACATACGTCCTAAGCTTGAGTACAACTCTCACTGGGCTGGTGCTCCAGTGACGTACTTAAGTCTTCTGGACAGTATCCAAAAAAGAGCATTAAAAATGATTATTGACAATACCATCGTTGAGTCATTTACATTTTTAGAATGTCATGTCTCACCCTATTTTACAGATACTTCATTGGTATATGCTCTAGTGAAATAGCCAGTTGCATTCCTCCCCTTAAAATATTCAACCGTAATACCCACGCCTCCAGGAATCCCCCTCAGTTCACCCTTGATCCAACTTCAGACGTACTGTCATGTACAGAGAATCGTTCTTCAGCAGCACTATGCGAATTTGGAGCTCTCTTCCACACTCTGTCTTCCCTAGTCACCGACATCTCCTTTTACATCCTCTATCCTTTCCCTAATACTCTCACTGTGCTTTTGGCATTTACAGGGTAATGAAAAAAGCCCTTGAGTGCGCGTTGATTATAAAAAAAAAAACAAGCAGCTTTATATGCCAGAGCGCTTTCTAACGATGATTGAAGGACTCATTTAGGGTGAAAACTGTAGTATTATTGATTGAAATTCAACCCAGAATTGGGCTCAATTAAGTAGGATAAAAGTTGCTTACCGGTACTTAATTAATTATAATGGAGTAAACAAATTTAATGTTTATCCTTTCCAAGCGAATTGAATTGCCCCTCTTTCAAAAACAAATGACACCACATCAACAACATTTTCAAATCTCAGCCACACACGCCTTGCATAAAGAATCTTCTATAATCCCAGCAAACGTCTACCACAAGATTTATAATACCTACCTTAACATGATTTTAAATCAAATTCCCCTAGCCCCACATAAAGTTGAAAATTCCTTTCTTGAGTTTGATCCCTCTGTCAAGAATTATACCACTCTCATTCAAAATTATTAATTTCATCCCCAGCTGTTGGTTGCATGAAATCCTCAAAATGTATATCTTTAGATTTATTTGCGAATGTTTCGCGCTGTGTCTTCAACTTTCCTATATAATTCCCACGAAATTAATGTATACGTTCTATATGAATCCGTTTCAAAAGATTCGAGCAGATGGTGCCCCCGGCTGTTCCCACACATAAAAATAGCGCAACCTTGCTTAAAATCCACAAACACGTTTATTACCAGAACCGCATATACTCGTTACATCAGTAGATAGCGATTGAATGTATGTCGTATCTTTGTATCTTCCCGAGATGATTGTAAATTAAGGACATTTCGACGGAGAGGTGGAGTGGGCGAAAAGTGAGATGTTAATATATCAAATCGAATCATAAAGTTCTTGCCATCACGTGTCGCAACATGAAGCCGGTCGTTGCCAGAAGTCTGCTGAACAGCCATTCCTTACTCTCCTTCCGCATACGCAACAACAACAAAAAACCAATGTGTTGATTGTAAACTTGACTACGAGTAAAAAACTCGCATTTTCAGCCATAAATAGAACATGAATCACACACAAAACCGGAAACAACAATGTTCCGGAGGACGGAAAGATGTCTCGGAAGAACGTCACCACCGAGTACCACCCTCTAAAAGGCACTGGTCTTGGGTTTCCAATGCCTGAAGAAGGAAAAAGTTATGGGACAAATAAAAATGCATTTTCTCCCCATCCATCGTCAAAGGCATCGCAAGGTGACGGTGTGTTTTGTTAGAAATGATGGCGACAATAGTTCCTACATACAAACGGTACACACTGCAAGTGCCATATTTTATGAGCCACAAAAGTGATGCTTTAAAATGTTTGCTAAAGAAACGGATAGAAGTGGATAAATGACTCCCCTCGTTTTAAATGGGTTCAATGGGGAAGAATTGAGTTCACGTTTTAATTAGCGTTAATTGGGAGAAGCCCTCGAGCATTGGAGAGAACAAAGCAAGTTTAAGCAGTTTGCATCCGGAACAAATTCTGCACTCTTTTAATTAAATTCTTCCAAATTAAGCCACAAAGTTTCCAGCTGCATACAGTGGTGGTGGCAGTCAAATGAATGCACTTCAACTGTTCAAATACCAAGTCCCTCCTATAATTGCTTAAAGTTTTAATTTGTGGAGAAAAGAAGAAAATATTCTCTGGTGCCCTTAAAGGATATCCCAAGTACAACAACGAATATAAATTGCAACAGGTCCCTGTTCTGTTCTGATTAAATCCTTAAACCATTACTGGCTCGAAGCTTATGCAGGCTTTCTGGACATTATGATGCAAATGAATTGGTCCTTGTTGTATAATGTGCACAGGAAACGACGGACGTGCATCCTTGCACAGAGACGGAGATGGACAAAGAGATATTGCATGCAGATGGAGCAGATGGTAAGCTGGGTTGTTTCCATTTAATTGAATCGATAAGAGGAACCGATGTTCCTTGATGGCAACTGGCATAAATCCGGAGCACACCTACAGAACGAATGTTTTCTAAGTGCAATGGCACGATGTGATAGACCATAGAATTATAATATCAGAGTGCATCTGGGGCTCAGGGCAGGTCTCATGCCGTTCTTTCGAATTTGTCTATTCAAATGGAATAAAGGACATTTGAATTCTATAATTAATTGATCATTTAATGGTTCAAACTTCAAGCAATCATAGCTGACACCTGTTTAATAGAAGTTCATCGGCTCTGTCAGGGGAAAAACTTCCTTCGTTTGTCGACTTTTTTTTTGCATAAGTTAGAATTAAGACCTTACAACAAGCTGTTACCGCAAAATCCGAAAATATGTAGGTATGTATCAGTAAATCACATCAATCGAGTGTCCTTTTCTTCAAGACGACAAATCATGGCCAAGAGCACGTCCGCCACGTAACCACAGTGCACATGTTGCCATGACAACTATGCCCTAACCGGACGTTAATCACATCGCTCCTCAAACAAGCCCACAGCCTCAAGTCCATGACCACACAAATGGATAAACCCTATATTACTTCTTGTTCCGCTGTCACATTATACAGAGATTTAATAGCCAAAATCATGCAATAATAATCCCTTTTGTTGTCCCACCATTTCCAAGAGTATTTTGAAATGGAAACCGAGTGAGTGTTTTTGGTGTGATAGCTACAAAATATATTGCATTGGCCACTCGGGCACGAAACTTTTCTCTCATCACGCAATTAATATTCGCAACAGCAGGATCAACATCGTTGCCACTGCCGGGCAGGTTAGCGGTGTGGAATGAAACACTCAAGTGTTCTACAAAGTTTATGGCCAGGTCATTTTGCAGCGGTCTATTGGATTTTTGCCTCATTTATGATTTTGTCGTTTCTAATAGCTGATTCTGTTACAGCTTCCGGTTTCGAAATGGGTGGAACTCGTTCATTTTTTTTTCTTGAAGCAGAAAGAGATGAACAAATTACATTTTTGAAACCACCATTCGTTCTTCGTCGTCGCCTTGCATGCGATTTGAATGTGAATCCTTTTAATTTTGATTGCGAAAACGAGTTGGTTATAGTCAGAGTGGGCTAGCTTCAAGATTAAAGAATTTAATGAGAATTTAAGACGAATGTTTCGTGTCGGATGAAACGCGCTCAAAACTAGCCTCTAGGGATTTGTCATGCCTCAGATTTTGTTGAGAGGATGAAGATCAGACGAAACAATGTTGCGACTTATACGACAAATAAATGTCGTCGTCGAACCCACGAATGAATCTCTGTGGACGACTTATTTATTGTTATGTTTTGGTCTTGTTTTATGGTACAGTACATAACGCTTATAAGAAACTCAAAATTTGCACAATATTTGTTTCTTTTAACCGAGGTTTTCTTATATCCTTACAACGGATATAAGAAACAAGTTTCTTATACGGATATAAGAAACAAGTTTCTTATACGGATATACCCTGGAGGTGTCAAACATTTATCCTAGGCTAAATAATTGACACAATTCAAACACTGTCTTAAAATTTATCAGTAAATAAATAAATTTTATTTAACAAAAAAACAAGAAACAAAAAATTCACAGCGCAGTTCTTTTTGTACTTTTGTACCTTCTTATTCAAGCCTTTACCAAACTCTTCAAAACATATAATCATCAATTGTTGATGGCGCTTCTTGACAAGAATATCTTCAATGTTATGTATGATGTCATCAATTTTAATTTTTTCACAAATTTCTTTACGACTTTTTCCCGACTTGATTTCATCTGAAATAACTGTGGTTAAAAATGGATGAATTTTTAACTACTGCTGTCATATTTTAACATGCTCCGCAGCTAGTTTAATTTTTAACACATTTTATTCAATGCGAAGTGTCAAAATTTAACCAAACGTCAAGTTTTAACCTCTTTTTAACCCAATTCGCACACGGCCTTAGTTTAAATTGAAATGTTATTACGCGACATTTTCAGAAACGACGAGAAACACAACAGAAAGAACAGAAACACAAAAAATAACAAATTTAGGCCGTGTGCGAATTGGGTTGAAAATGGGTTAAAACTTGACGTTAGATTAAATTTTGACACTTCGAATTGAATAAATTGTGTTAAAAATTAGACTAGCTGCGGAGCAGCTTAAAATATGACAGTAGTGGTTAAAAATTCATCAATTTTTAACCACAATTCACCCAATTCGCACACGGCCTTAATGTCAAAATGAACACTGCACTCAAATTCATTCAATCATTCATTCAAATATCAAACAACATCATAAATGTACATAAATGACATTTGCGTCGTTTTTTTTTGAATTTTTCTTAAGGGTCTGTTCATGTTTTTTGAATTTCGTGATTTGTTTGCAGGTTTCTTATATCCAACCAACTTTACATGAAAAATAATAGTTTGTGTTTGAGAAATGTTTCTTTTATCAGTGTATTTCTTATAAACGTGTTTCTTATAAACACACAATTCAACATTAAAATATATGGGAAAGTTCACGGTGCTTTTATTCAAGTTTCTTCTAAGCGAGGTTTTCTTATAAGCGTGTTTCTTATAAGCGATATATACTGTATCAAAAATTAAATGAAGAGTGATATGGATTCTGGATTTTGTGGGCCTCACTTAAAGGTCATGTGGATTGTTTTGACTTTGTGATATTTGAGTTTTTTCTTAACTACGTTGCATAAGGATGTACATATTAAGTCCAATGTGGGTTTAGCAAAGAATGTGAGCGAAATTAAAACAAAAACTAACGACGCTTGTTTCTTCACTGATGTTGCCAACAATCTCCCATACCAGCTTATTTTGTCGAGGACCGGGATGATGAGGGTTTTGTAGAGTGTCACTTACTACTTTACTACTCAATTGCCTTCTAAGTCCAAAGAAGTAGTGATTGGCAGGAGCGATTCTTCGTTTGATTTCAGTACTGGTGTTGTTGTCTGAGTTGATAGCGGATCCCAGGCAGACAAACTCCTTAACTATCTCGAAGTTAAATCTGTCTGTCTTAACGTTTGCTATAAGACGTCGATATTGGCGGTCCTTTCTTGTCGACAGCATTAACTTGGACTTGCACTCGCTTACCGCTAGACCCATCTTCTAGGCCTCCGTCTCAAGACTCACAAATGCTCCACTGACATCACGCTGTGTTCTTCCAATTATATCATTGTTGTCTGCGTATCCTAGTAGCTGGACGGACTTTTGAAAGATTGTGCCTCTGGTGTCGACGTTGGAGCTTTGCACAATCTTTTCAAGAATGATGTTGAAGAAATCGCATGACAGCGCATTGCCTTGTCTTAAACGTTTTTTTTTTTTTTTTATCAAAAGCGTCCGTTCGGTTTTTTCCGAACATGATGGAACAGCGTGAGTTTTCCATTGTCATTTTACACAGACGGACGAAATTTTCTGGGATGCCAAAACCAGTCATTGCTTTATATAACTGGTCTTTATAGACACTGTCATATGCGGCTTTGAAATCGATGAAAAGGTGTAAAAGGTATCGATTTGAAGTCTCTGGGACTTCTCCAATATCTGCCGTAGGGTGATCCTGAGTCGAGTCCCAACTACAAATCCACATCCAAACTGACGCTGATTTAGTTCCCGGTAGCAGTCACCGTAGTAAATATCGCAGTTGTTCATTTTACATAGGCCCGGACCTTTCTCTGATAGCACAAATAAACTAAAGACTAGCTTTGGTAAACCACTCAGCCTTCATTGCTTATACATTTTACCAAAAGGTCTTGGAAATTATTTTCAACTCTGTTTAGAATCTGGAGGTTTTTTAAGCTCTTGAATAAATTACCGACAAAGTAATTGTACTCAAACTCATCTCAATAAACAACCTAATTTGAATTTGAGATTTTGATATCATACAGCAAAAAAATGCTATCGGCTTTTTCAGTCCAATGCAATGTACTTTAATGCTTGTTTTTTTCTTCTCTTCCCCTACTATCGTTTTATTAACAAAACCAAAAATTAACGTAGGCTAGAAAAAACAAGAGCACTTCAAAATCACCTTTTTTTATAAACAAAGCAGAAAATCCTTTTGAAAGCGTTTGTTTGGTAAATTTGAGGGAAGTCAATGGAGGTCAGAGTCTATCGAATTTCTTTTATGTAGTTCACTTCTCTTTCATCCTCTCTAGTGTCGAAGGAGTAGAAAATTAACAAATTTTTGCCCTCCCACTCAACAGACACCACACCAGGTACGGATTTGGACAGGGAAGCATCTTAAATCAAAGTTACTGTTTCATAACTTTGCTGTTGACTTTTAAGCTCATAAAAAACAATGGCTCCTAGGAGGCAGCCGAAATTTAAATGTTCTCTCTTTATCTTTTTATGGAAGTAAGCAAACTGAAAAAGGAACGTTGTGAAGAAGTCTTCCTTTGCCTTGTGATGAAAATCCAGCAATGCTTTCAATTGCTTCCTATTTCATTCTTTTCTCCTAAACGACATCCTTACTTCTTTAGGTATAGCTAGAGACGTTCAGGCAAAAACTTTTTTTTTGATAGCATTTCATCTGCAAAGTTCTTCAAAGAATTTCTATTTGGGTATAGCTAGTTGAGATTAAAGTGGACAAAACAAAATAGAAAAAAACACTTCTTGCAGGAAAGGTGCAACCCATGGGATGCACAAAATTGTTCTTAAGTACTTTTCTTTTTTAGCTTCGAGGGAAAACAAATTTTTTCTTAAAGTACTTCTGAAGAGAACTTTTAAGGGTTCTAATAAGCTTAAACGTCTATTTCCACATCGATTAGACGGAGACACAAACAAAATGAAAAAAAGTTCCTTCTTGAACTATTAAAGTTCTTGATTTCAATTTAATTTATTTCATACAAACCCGACAGATGCTCCATCATGCCAACTGGCATCTTGTCGGTTGACTTTGGATATCTGCGATGAACAAAAGGAGACATTAAGGATCCACCAGCCAAGTCAAGGACACAAAATTCACCTAACCGACAAGTAGTGTGTGTGTTTGTTAGCGGTGAGACTCATTTATCGATTTATTAGTGGCGTCTTTGTTGTCGTTATTTTTGTGCCTGTCTCGGTCTTTTTTTATACTTTGCGTTAAGTCCTTTGTAAGATATCTCTAACGGGGATGGGAGGAAGGAACACTCTTTCTGAGTGATGGAGTACGCACTCCAAGAAACTAGACGTTCTTTGTTGGCAAAACCCACAGAATATAGTTACTAAGGATTTTCTCGAATTATACCATCAACCATCTCAAGAAAAAAAGACTGAAAAAGAGGTATGAAGGAGAAGTTATGATGCTTTCTTTGCTCAACTTTCTCCAATCCTTTCCTATTTTGCGAAATCTTTTTTACAAAAAAAGAAGAAGATTTTTTCAATGACGAAGGGATAGGGAGTGAATCAACTCCACTGTAAATATTTTCTTTGACCGAGTTAAATGCTTCTTGAAGTAGTTCTTCAAAATGGAAAATTTGACAGCAATGTGTATTTTTGGGTCACCACATAAATCAACACAGTTTTCAATTGTTTAACCAGAATGTCAATATTTTTGAAATTTCAAGTCAATCCTTCACTTAAAGATTCGCATCACTGCATTGGTTTGACATAAATTTGCCAGCGAATGAAAAAACAAGGGACAAGTTCAAATGCTCAATTTTTTACTTTTTTAATGTGACCTTGTTGGAGTGATGAAGAAAGGAGTGAATAAAAAAAAAACAAATTTTCGCATGTTTTCAAATAAAGTTTGTATCGGAAGATATGTTTTTCACGATTTCACAATGTCAAGTGATTACTTATTTATCAGAAATTGATGTTTTCTTTCTTTTACTTTCACTGGAAATCTGTTTAAAATTGAGCGTTTTAATAATATTAAGTGGAAGAAAACAACATCGAGTGCAAATATGCCCTGGACTAGACTTGGTCTTTTCTTATAAAATCAGCGATATCCCTTATATTTATTCTTTACCTGTCTAAAGACATTGTCATCTTTTGTTTGTTTAGAAAGTAAACTGTTTGTTATGAGATGTTTTCGAGCAGCACTTCCAACAGCTGCTGAATGCGCAAAATGTCGAGCAAGCTAATGACGAAAGAGAAGCAGGACCAATCAATGAAGACCCAGTTCTGCTACCTGCGAAACTCTTTTAATACAAAGGAGGTGGTTTGATGAACCGCATGCACCTGTGCCGAGTTCTGGACGATAAGAAAAAAGGGGAATTGATACTAGGCAATTTCGAAAGAAAAATTCTTCGACGGATTTTCGGTCCCGGATGCGACGATGGCGAATGGAGAAGAAGGTTCAACCGAGTATTCGAGCTGTACCAAGATAAGGATGTAGTCCAGAAGGCCAAGAAAAGATGACTGCATTGCATTGGCTCAGCCACATCGAGCGAATGGACGACAACGCTCCAGCCAAGAAAGTCTTCTCATTCCAGCCCTCAGAATCGAGACGGCAAGGAAGACCGAACCTACGGTACAAAGACCAATTGACTAGGGATGCCAGAGATTGTGGTTTCGACGACTGGAGAGTGCATGCGAGGGACCGGTTATGATGGAAGGCTGTTATATCTCAGGCTGAGATCCTTCATGGATTGTGAGCCGGATAAGTAAGTAAGTAATACTTCTACTTTGTTTATTTTTAAGCAGAATATATATAGATACAAATTTGTATTAAATTCCTTTCAACTGTTTACCGTCGCTACTAAAATTCAATGCCCGTCTTCCTGTTTGTTGTGGAAGGGATTGTATAGGGATTTCTTTTGTCTTAATGTATGTGTGTGGATGTATGTTTGTATTTACAAAAAAACTCTGAGTGAAAATCTGAATAAATTTTTCGTATGCACAGATTATGAAATTACAAAAGTTTGTCAATTTCTCGATGAATGTGCTTGCTTGTGCCATACATCAAGAAACAAAAAGAAAATCAAAAATCCAAATAGGGGAAACCCAACCTAATTTTTTGTCAATTTCTATTTTCTTTTTTGTCCGATGACAAAACACACCGAACCCGACAGAGACAAAACATTTTGTTTATGTCGGCTTCGGTGTGGGTTCGAATCCGACACGATTTTTTGTCGATAGACAAAAAGACGTTTTGTCGCCTTCGGTCTGTTTTCAGCCTAAGGTTTTTGATACCTTTCATTTTTTTCATTTTTCATTCGTGTATGTTTATCGACGAAAATAAGCGAGAAGAAGATAGAAAGATCTTTTTGCTAGATTCAGCATCTTATCAACTTTTGAAAATCCTTGTTTTTCGTAGAATATCAGTTAGTATTTTCTGCATCAAAAGATTTAATTCCATCGATTTTTATTTTTTGTTTTAAAGACATTTGTTCTTTTCTGTCTAAAGAAAGCTTTAATCACTACAAAGTCATTTTACATTTAAAATAAGGACTTTTTTCAAACCCTTAAAGAGGAAATTAATATTGCTTTTGTTGGGCTCAAAATTTCATAACCAAATAACATCCGCCCACAAAAAACAATCAATCAGACTTACAAACATAACAGTGTGAGTCCATTGGGACCACATATTTTAACATGAAACTGAATTCTGCGGTTAGAAAAAGTTCATAAAAAATGGCAATAAAATGATATGCAAAAAGTTCAATACGAAATTTATTGAATTTAATCGAGATACAAAATTGCTTCAACTACGCTAAAAGCAATCCTCACCTCGTTCGGTTGTGCCAACAAATTTCAAAGGTGAATACAACCAAATTAGTATTCAAAATTAATAGAATACGGTTACAGTGTATATTGGCCACTGAGAGTCAATAAATGGAAAAATTATCTGGTTTCGCATAAAACTCTAGGGCGGATAATGTAATGCGACATTCATGAGAGCAGAATAACGAATTTATTTTTCGGTTATTATTTTTATTATCATTGAGTTTTATTATGTATAGTCCTTTGAATAATAATAATAGTTGGGAAACGTATGTTTTAAACAACCCATGCAAACAGCACCAGGATGTTTATTATTATTGTGCTTGTTTGTTTGCCATCAGAATGACACTCATGTGGGATTTAATTTTCAAATAGGAAACGGAAACATTTGAATATTTAAAAAAGATTTACACTTAAATTTATGTTAATGCATCAAAAATATTCGCTTTCATTGTTGGCGTTAAATTAGGAGGACATGAACCTTTAATTTTATTTCATGGAGTAAATATGGCTTTTGAATTAATTAAAGAGTCAGTTTAAAGTCGTTTTCTTTTTCATAAATTTGATGTGAATGGTGTTTTGAACATCGATTCATGACTTAATTCATGTGTCCTTTAAGTACATGCGAGTACACCATTACCAAATTTTCTATAATTTATCGATAAAGGAGATCGTTGTAGCACTGGTAAAAGTGATGAAGTAAAGCTCTGTTTTCCAGGTCGTGGTTCGGGCGAGTGTAAGCATTCACCTTATACACTTGCTGGAAAGCAGCACCAACTGTCTCCACTTTCTCCTGCGGATCTTCAATCACAATGCCTGTCCTATTACCTGTCTCGAATTTCGCAAGATATGTTGAGGTTTTCTACCAATTGTGTTATCCACTTAAGCAGCATTCCCCCATTACTGATGGGGATAAAAAGTTAAATGCTATCAGCATTTTCATTGCTCCAGTGATCAATCGAATAAAAATAAAATATATGAGCACTTTCTCTGCGTTCTGTTTTAATGAATCCCAGAACCCATTCCCCTTTATAACAAAACTTTGAAGGATGACGGAAGTGGCAGTTGCTAATTTTTTTTTTTAACGTTCCGAAAATATTTGGCTGTCTTTTCCAGCCACCTGACGTCAAACTTAGTCCTACATTATTTGACAGTACCGCATATTTGTCTGCTCTGACAAACGGTGAAAATTATTTAACCAGTGGAAGCTCTGTTTGTTGTTTTTCGTGCATTGTAAGTATTCCGTCAGGTTTCTGAAAGTAAAAAACAGCGCGTCAGAAAAGATTAGTTAAAAACATCCAGAATATTTTATAATCTGACATTTTGTGAGTGATTTAGGCAAACGGGAGAGTCTTATCTTGTGACCATAAAAATTTGTCGCACTCTAGTAGTAAAGTTCAACTGTTTCTTACCAAAAAAAATGAAAAACTTAACATAACCTTTACATGGTTTTTAGATCTTGAGCATCCCAATAGGTCACATGACGCTTAGCAACAGCAAATTAAGCATCTCGTGCCCAATTACAATGTGTTTCACGGTCTTGATTATTATTTAAAATTTTGCAAGCAAATTAACCACGGTAGCTGAATTGACATTTCCATTGGTCATAGACGTTCATTTTTATATCGACAATGAAGTATATATGCGCCGAAAAAACAAAGCTAACATCACTTGTAAATTCAACGTCTGCCTTGTATATTGGGAGCTTGCTACTAACATTTATCTAAAAATGAAATGTGGGTAACACAGATACAATTGTTTAAGAACATGCCTTAATAATTTAATTTTTTCAGTCTTAATGGTTCTTGCCTTATGTGTGGTCGCGGTTGCAGCTGCTCCAAGCGATGACATTGATGATCATTTGCATACGGTCGAAGCCCCCTACACCATTATTACTAAGAAGGAAGTGCACAAGGATGGATCCTCAACTATAACAAGAGTGCTTTCTGATGGAACTTCGGCAAGCCAGAAAGATAAGAAAGATCCCCAAGCAATTGTTGTTCTTGAAAAACTCGATAAACTACACGAAGAATCCTCCGAAGAACCTGAAGAACCGACAACACTCCCACCACCACCACCACCACCACAAACATCACCAGTAACAACACCCGCACCAACAGCCAGTCCAGTCACAAAAGATAATAAGAAGGCTCCCCCTTCCAAATCTCCTCTCGTTAACCTTATCCTTTCAAATTTGGTCGGTCCAAAAATAGTGTACATTCATGGGGCAAGCGATGTGAAAACATTAGCATGAACATCGAATATTCCCAGTTTAAAAACTATGTCAGGTGACGCTTAAGTTGTTGAATAAAACAAGTATTGTGCACTCTGCTTTGAAAAATATGTCTTTCTTTTAATCGAACAATTTTTGAAGGTTTTTAATAACTCCGCTCCTGTTGAAATTAAGAAAATGTTGATGTGTGGTCATTCGTGCATGCATCCTTTTTGTGGAATTCATTTTAAGTTTATCACTTTAGAAGATTGTGCAAGACCGCAAAGGTGTTCCTTGTTCAATCAGACTTGAAAGGGAAAGTGTTTAAACAAACTTTGACATTCTTTGAGGAAACAGTTCAGGTATTCAGGATGGGACATACAATTTAAACCGCAGTTCTTTGTGAATGTTCTTGTGGTGATGTTAGAAAAGACAATGCAAATGTGAACATAGCTAAGAAATAGTTAGAATCCGGAGAAAAAATGGAAATAAATCTTGAACTTATGGCCAGGGGTTATGGCAATTCCCCAAGAAGAGGTTGAAAGAAGAGATTTAAATAAAAACTTTCTGGAGACTAGGAACACATAAATCTTATTTTCCAATCAGGAGGTGATTTTTTGTTTAAGGGCTAACTATAATGAACGGAAGGGAGCGGACGGAGCCGTCCGTAACTGAGCGAATACAAGGAATTCGTATATTGTGCCCTAAATAGCGGATTGCTTCGTTTCATCAATTTTCGTTCAGTTTTGCTTACGGACGTAAACTGCGCTCCTATTCGTTTTTTACGGACGAAAATTTGACAGCTGACTGGTTTTGTTGATTTTTCTGAAGAGGAATTCGATTTGTTGTTGATTTCAGGTAATTCATTTCTTGAAATTGCTTGTTTGTTGCATGGCAACCGAAATTCACAAATTATTGAAAATAAAAAAACATACATTTGTTTTTGAATGATACTTCCGTACACATCCGTTCATTATGGGTAAAGTGTTCACATGGCAGTTCGGAAGAACACTAGCTTCCGTTTACTTCCGCTCATTATAGTTAGCCCTTTAGTCTTGAGTTATCCTTCCAGATAAGATGTGATTTAATCAATTGGTTTTCTTAAGGTTTGTGTACCTATATAGTTGACTAATTAATTAAAAATGTTCATATTGGACTGAATTTACATTCCACATAAATGACTGCATGCTCTTAATTTTTAAAAACACTTAAGTGTATTAATCTGCCTTTTTGGGTTCATATGATGCTCGAGGAACTCACTTCTTTTGTACCGGTGCAGTTTTTTGCATTAAAATTGTAGAGAAAGTTTGGCTAATGGTGTAGATGGGTTCAAAATAGTTTGTAAATAGAACTGCTAATTCGTTCATAAGATATCGCCAAAATATGTACCCGTTTACCCTATAGAATCTTAAAATTTGAATTTTTCATGAGCCCACGAAAATTTTTGAGATAGTAAGACCAATTTTCGATAGATGGCGCTACTGTTATACCAATTATCTTAATGCAAGTCAGTTTTATTTTACTTGACTTTAAAAACCAATACGCGTGTACAACTAAAACTACCCATCGATACGGGGGTGAATCAAGACGAAGTTCTAAACATCCTACTGAATTTGTGAATTCGCTTGATTTGCAAAACATTTCATCTCACGTTCCTTGGTGAAATTTGGCGTACCCATCATTCTTCCAAACATAAATCCACTACGACTTTGCAACTCTCAGTCAAGACAATGATGAACAATCTTATTGAGGCAACAATTTTGACTGGAAAATTCAAAGCTGAAGACGTATTGTTCCAAGTATCTAAATGATTCCGACATCCAGTCGAGATAAAGCGTTTGCACTTCCCGGTGTGACTCGCTTACGCAATGACTATCACCAGAGCACAATTACAATCATTGCAAGTGTTTGGATTTTATTTGGAAAATCCATGCTTCTCACATTGGCAGATCCATGTGGCCTGCTCAAGTGCTCACGCATCATTAAACCTTCTGATTTTGCCCAGTTTCATAAAAAAACACTAAAAGCACTTTTAGCAAAAATCTTTTTAAATTCTATCAGACCCTTAAAACTTTTAAGTTTCACCAACTTAAAATGGTAAATTTTTGTCAAAATTGACATCCCTATGAAAATTGTGTGAGAATAAATGAGAAAGCGTTATATTCAGTTTGTAAAATATTCAATGACACTTTTAAAATTTAATGAGCCAAAATTGGGCATTTAGTTTTAAAAGGATTTTAAAAGCTTGTTTAAATGTTTAAAAGTCGGTTATGAAATTGGGTATTATTCTTTTTTGTTCGTATACAATTTTAAATTCAACAAAATTTTACATAATTCAACAAAGTATCAAATTAACAAAAAAAGAGCTTTAAGCTAAGCTTCTTAAGAAACCATAAGACTTCTTTCTTCTTTTTCATTATTTTCAAAATTGTTTTTTTATGGCATTCCTCCGCCTCATTTTAAGTTCTTCCCCCTTTAACATTTTGCCTGAAGCGACCCTGCTTTGTCCTGTACAATCTGATTCATGAGTTCAGGTCATGAATCAGCTTGTACAGGCCAAAGCGGGGCTTACCAACTAACACCTTAAGTCTTTAATGTTAAGACTCAACTTTGTTTTGAATTATTGGTAATATTTCTCTTGTTTGATCTGTACAAGACCAAAAATGGAAAATACATAAATTTCTGGTTTTTTTGTCAAACCACTTCCTGATGTGCTTACTACTTTCGGAAAATTGATTACTCAATGCATCCAAATATCAACGAATTTCACTTTGAGGTAAGAAAGCTAAGAATTTCACCTTTGTAGCCTAAAGTTTTCATCTTTTCCGTACTTTTTATCAACCCCTTGCCTTGTATTTTTCGATGAATAATTTGTCCCAAATGAAAAAACACAACGTTTATTTTTGGCTAAGCAAACTTACTAATCTCGAAAAAATTAATAATTTTTCAAATAATGGTTCTATTCGCGGAATTTTTTTTCGAGGTTTTATATTCGAGAATTTCGGTTTCGAGATTTTTGTTTTCGAGATTCTTACGTTCGATGTTTTTGCTTTCGAGATATTTGCATTCGAAATGTCTTGGTAGACCCTCCGCAAACATTAACCCTTCATCAGAAAATATAACGCAGATGAAAAATCATTTATGAAGTCGCCGATTAACAAATGATATAAGTTCAGTACACAAACAATGTACTCATCATTTTACTTTTATACAAATAATTATACGAATTACGATGAATAAATTCATCTATAATTTTGATAATAATCAACATTTTTATGACAGAAAAACTTCGTATAATCTACAATTATTCATATAATGAAGGGTGACATGGTCATGGAGGCTACACTCTATTTCTAAATGGCCATTACTTTTTCAAATGAACTCCTTTTGCTTCGTATTTTTGTACTTCATTCTTTAGATATGTTTTGAAAATACTTACAAACTCATATTTTCGATATGACCGGAGTACTTTGTGCATAAAATACTTTTTCCCAAAAAATCAAATGGTGCATTGTGCTCCTTGGTATGTAGTAGATGCACCTGTCGTACATATGTACGCAATGAACCAGTAGGATGCTAAATGCACCACTAATTAATTTAAATAAATTAAGTTTTCCAATATATGTATTTACACAAATTTTCTGCCGTTTTGTTAGTCCAGATACTGAAGGATTTTTCGTAAAGTATTTAAAATCTTCTTCCTTCACCAAAGCGAACTTGTTTAAATTTTTCTACCAAAATAGCAAACATTTGTTTTGCTTTAGCAAAGTAGATGGAAGTTCATTCAATAGACGGATAGGAAAGCAACTGATGAATTTGGGAGGTTATCATCTTGATCACATGGATTGTAGCTGCTGCATTCGTTCCTCTATTGCGTCTTTAACACGATTAGATAATAAGCTTACATAAAATTGTCTTCGTACACAATGAACCACGGTGCATTCAGCACCTTCTTATGTAGTGCATTATACACCACCCTGAAATGTTTTAAACAAACTAAAACAAAGCTACGGTCCATATTTTAAAATGCAAGCAAATGTGTCTACAAAAAACTGTTTTGTTGATTTTATATAAAGAAACTCCCTAATTTCACTCAGATATAAACAATTGTTCGTATGTCTGGTCGAGGAGCTCGTAGAACTTGTCTTTGGTGTCGGCATCTTTTTCTTCTATGGGGTCGTGAGCGCTTATGTTGCCGAATTAAGCCTTCATGTGGATTGTTGGGAGGCGCTCGTTGACGGCTAATGCTATCTAAGCCTACCTCCAACAACAAAGCCATATCCAAATAGACGCTGTTGATGTTCTCTGTAGCAATCACCGTAGTAAATATCGCAGTTTTTCATCCTCCTTTTGCCCGGCCCATCCCATCCGCCTAATAACGGTCCAGGGCCTCCGCTAGCTGTTTGGCTGCACGTGGTCTGTTGTGGTACCTAACATTTCACGTACAGATCCAAATCTTATTGTCCTTATTTCGTGTACATGGTTGGTCATCAGTAAATCCGTCCGTATCCGAGGCTTGTTGTTGCTTCGCAATTTTTCTTAATGTGATTGGGAAGTCACACCAAAGCACGACCCCCAACCTGGAGGATCAGGTCCTTATTTTAACTGCAAGGTCAAAGTGCCGGATTAACCGCTCCTTAACGGCCTGAATTCCAAATATGTCGAAGTAGGTCGTATAAGGTGTTCACTGAGTAGTTCAACCTAACTGGAACTGTAGACGCAACCGTTGACTCCATCTTGTTAATTCCTCCACTGCCGCCTAGAGAAAGGAGTAGTGCCCCAGTGGGAACACTCTCCCCGCCATCTTTAGCTGTCGCCAAAGCCTTCCATAGGGGTTTTCACCCTATCTCCAGCTAAGGTACTACACACCCAGTGGTCACCATCGTGGAGGTGAGAGTAGGACTTGGAAAAATATTCATATCTCTTGTTTAGTTGCAAATGCTTGCTGGCATTCATCTTCAAAACAGAACCTCTATAGGAAACCGAAATTGGCATATCTGATTGCTGGTATTGATGCTAGTGACAAGGGACTTCTTAAATGTTTCTTTCCTTTCTTTCAGAGAGTAAGAAAAGTGTTAACATTCTCATAGTACTGCTAGGGAACGAATCTCCGATCTTGATGGAGCAGAATTTTTGTATTTTAAACTTCATTGAGGTATCTTTAGACGTTAGAGGGAAGAAACTTTATCTAAATTTCCAATTTCCCCCTTAGTTTTTGTTTTTTAAAATTGAAAAGTGTTGGAAATGTACGTGTCCTCCGCTAAGTTCAAAGTTTTGACTAAAAAATATTCAGGCAATCATCATCAAAATCTTTACCTACGCCTTTAAAATCAAAGTAAAGGTCGGTTTAATAATACAGAAGAAGAAGAATAATACAGAAGTGTTTCAAGACGAGGAAATTAGTAGGTGATCCACAGAAACTGGCCTCAATAGCACTGTCCAAGGGTGGCAAGGGTTAAATTCTTGGTTGTGGATACTGTGGATATTGTTGGTAGAAAAATAAAATGAAATAGAGTTGCCAAAGATGGGAATATGTTCCATGTGCGTTACTTGAGCTCGTCCGATTTAAAAAAAAAAAAAAACAAAAATGGATCCTCAGAAAAACTACAGAGCGATAAATCTGACATTTCGAATTTGTTGTAAGGAAACGGGCGAGTCATAATCTCGTGATGAAGAGAAGATATCAACTTGAGTCCTCTGTATAAAAATATGACGAATTAAAATTCGACAGTAAAATGAAAAAAACTTAACATAACCTTTTTTTAGATCTTGAGAATTCAAAAGGTCACATGGCGCTTAGCAACTGCAAATTAAGTATCTCGGGCTCAATTACATGTGTTTCACACTTTTGTTTAATTTCTTCAATTTTGCAAGCAAATTAGTCACGATAATCAATTCAAAGTTCCCATTCGTCATAGTAAGTTGTTCAATTTTTCAAACATCAATCAGGTATTTATACGCCGCACAAATAAAGCTAACATCACTTCCAACTACAACATCTTACTTGTCGATAAGGAGTTTACTGTTTCCCTCTACATCAAAATGAAAAGTTGGTAACACTAACAATATAACTATTCTTTGGTAAACCTAATACATTTCTTTTTTTTTTTTGTTAGATTTAATGGTTCTTGGATTCTTTTTGTTCGCCATTATTGCCGTGAACGCTAACTGTGATGCTGATGATTGTGATGATCGTGAGGAACAACGTCCAGCACATTTAGAAAAACCATTTGTGATTTTCGAAAGGAAACATGTTAAGAAAGATGGAACCTCGACTGTTACCAAATACGTTTCCAGAGGAAGTCTGAAGGGTCTGAAAGTTGATCCTCTAAAGCAATCTATTGATAAAACCGATGACAATGATGACAGCCAGGCAAGTGAGAAACAAAATCAAATTGAAGACAATAAGGAAAGCAACGATAGTAATAGAAACGCAGAGAGTAGTGATAGTAGCAGTAAATTATCGTCATCTTCAAGTGGAAGCGATGACTCTGACAATGACGACAAGCAATCCAAAGTTCCTCACATTACTCTTGTTGTTTCAAATCTTATCAACCCAAAAATGTTGACAATGAACAAGCCACAGTAAGGAAAAACAAAAAAAAAACCTCTTGAGTGACCAGTCTTACAACTATCATGTTTAGATTAGCTTGAGTTGTTGATTAATAAAAGTTTTATCCTGAAACAAATAATTTGTTTTCTTAGTAAAGTTTCTGAGAATCCATGCATCTATTTCTTATGAAAACTCTTGTTGAGGGAAAGTCCACTTGAAATTATCTCCTTCCATGATGGTACTCGATTTCAAAGCCCAGTGACATTTTTGAAGAAACAATTAACGAGATAATTTGAAGCCATCTTGCAAATGCATGAATTTGGGTTAATTTTTTACAGTGATAAATCTGAAACTCTAAACGAATACCAATTGAAAATGCAAGAGTCACTGTTGTGAATGCAGGTATTATGTTTTCGGAAGGTTATGTAAATTAAGCTATCGGAAAGACATGGGAAACCTAGGAAAAGTGTAAGATTTGAGATGTTAAAAGTAATCCTTTCGAAAAGTTACATAAATAATTGGTCCTTGCAAAATATGGGTTAGCTTCCTTCCTCTTTACGTGTCTTCCGATACGGTATCGGAAGTGTGAAACAACGATTTTGTTTTATCTTAACTTGATGTACAAAATGAAAGTGCCTGCGGAAATGAACGTGTGTAATGTTTTCCACATAAATAACTCCTAACTCGTAATATATCACCAAATATCATGGGTTCATGTTATGCTTGCGGGTAGATAATAATAACTAATTCGGCCCTTTCATTAACAAGGGTAAAGTATGAAATATTTCATTTCGAATTTTAATGTGTTTGCTAATTTTAATTAACTTTTTAACAACTTATGAGCCGAACGAAACGGGGGTTAAAATATTCGACGAGACACGAGCATGTTTAAAATTTAATAGGGTTCTGGAGAACTTTAATAGTTGGTTCTCATTTCAGGAATTGTTTTAGTGGAAAAGTAATTTTTAGGTTGAAATTCATCTTCCACTGGTATCTTTTGGTTTTGGAGAAAAAAATTGTTTTTTTTACATTTTTTCGATTTTTTTTTTTTTAATTTTAATTTTAGTATAAATAAATTGAAGATAGAAATACCTACACGATGTTTAGAATTTGATAGTCTACAAATTACTCAAACTTTGTATGCACTTATAGCAACAATTGGAGGACTTATGCCGCCATAACTTTAATTCAATTCAAACTTTTTTCATGCGAGGCTGTGCATTGCAATTCGCTAGGAAGAAAGTTCCATAGACGAATTGCTGTTACGTAAAATGATCGTTCTGCAATGTTGCGATAAAAACGTGGCAAAATAAGTTTTAAGCCTCTTTTTGACTAGGCAAAAATTAAATTCTCACTGTGGTAACTGGGGTGGTGCCAGAATAAGCCGGAAGTTCATCAATCATATTCATATAGATTAATTCCTAGGATAGTATGCCGCAAATGAGACACACTTGTGTGTCTCGGGACACTATAAAAAATCGAATACAATAATTAAAAGCTACATTAAGTTTACGTTTACAATCACAGTCTAAAGCAGGATAAATACAAGCATTATATGAGAAAAAAGGCAATAATAAGGACTTAACGAGTTGTTTCTTACAAAAAAACTACGCAATCTCCCATATATTTTTCGGATTGCATCTGATACTGCCATACAGCAGCTGACAATAGTATTAATTTTGTAGCCGAAATAGGCAACATCCTTAACAAAGGTTATAACTTCACTATCAAGAACTACTGCAGGTAAATCAGAAGGGTCATACTCAGCTCTAGAGCAATACAATGCTAGAGACTTAGTAGGATTTAATTTCATGGGGTTTTCATTAGACAAACCTAAAATATGACTCAAATCCTCATTTAATCTTGCAACACAATCTTCCATCAAACCAGTATACTGTATTTTTTATGAACAAAATTATTGTAGTTTATAATAAAACACAGTGCTTTAGTTCATAATAAAATCTGGACCGTCATTCACCACATTTCAACAAGTTGCGCGGCCTTTCCGGCTTACTAAATCCACGCTGAAAGAACGAATTTTATTCGTCTTGGCTTTATCTTTAGCGATGACGGGAATTTCTTGTTTGGGGACTCCCCGCCAATAAGGTGCAGAATATAAAGTCGTGAATGAACTCAGAGGTAGGTCTTATTTGGCAAGTAACCAAAATTTTACACTTAGAAGTGGCCGAAAACATGTCTAAAATCGATGGGTTAGCATCCGTCTTAAAACAAGTAGGCCAACGATTACTTACAACGGATAAGCCGAACTTGTCACAAAAGCAAGGCGACGCTGAAAATGTTGATTTAATAGGCAAAGGAGAAGAGGTCCTTAAAAGAACAATTTTATTAATCGTACAGGGTTTTGAAAGGTATAATGGGTACAATTTTATATTCGATGTTTGCTTTGTTCAAATCTATCTATGACATAGTCGGTATTCAAATCCAAATCCTAATGTTTAATAGCGCTAAGTCAACTAGTTGATCTTCTGCCATGCTTGATCGCAACCAAATTTGAGTTCTCTTGAGAGTAGAAACAGTTTTCTCTCCACTTGCACTGAACACTAAGGAAACAAAAATTTAGAGAACATGTGCGATTTCCATCTTGGAGGAACTACCTAAGAACATATATGCAAAGTTCCAAAGAATAGTCAAACTTTTCCAAATTCCATTTTATTTTCCACTAAGTGGCTCACTCTCATCAACAATTCTCTGAGTGCGTGTGAAGAATTGAGGGGACCTACAATTAAACACCGATTCCACACGGCCATTCTTTCATGACAGATTGATACTCTTGGGAGTTTTGTCAGTTCTTAGCAAGAGGTAAAACCCGTGAAAGATGAAATAAAAACTTTATAGGCACGAGGAACCCACGACGCAAATTCTGCTTAGCAGCCAATTCACCTATTTTCATTAATATCTCACCACTATTTTATTAAATCTCTAAGACATTTTTGGATATAAATAGTAAACCAAGCTGTCAAACATTGACAATCTTCCTACGTTAATTCCACCTAAAAATATGTCACTGAGATCTCAATGTCATTTTGACTAAGCCAAAATCATTTGGTGGAACACAATTCTCAGTTCTCATTGAGATAAGGTGATTAGCTTTCAAATTGTTGTTCTGCATAATATGTCAGTCACGTCAAAAATAGCTGAGTGAGAAATCGAATCCAAAATAATTTCATTTCAGAGATCCCAGAAAAAAATCTCAGTTCTCAGCTGAGATTTTTTGTTCCACTTATAAAATCTCTGAGACCTCTGAGATCTCAGTGAGATAGTGTTAGGTGGAACTGGCGTTATGAATTGAAGTTGATTTTATAAAAGGTATTATGTATGCAAAATTCTGACATTTTTAATTTCCCAGAGGAAGTTATTGTAAAGGGTCCGATTTTGTGAATCTACAATTTTTGCAATTCAATCGTTTTGGCAGTTATGCGATTATCTCACTAACTATTCACAGTATTGACACGAAATCGGACTCATACAATGCGGAATTGCTTTATTAAGATCTGATTAAGTGTTCAGCGATAGCGGTTTAGCAATATTTTAACTGGCATTCAAAATTTGAAAGTTAATAGTAAAAAATCGTCATTTATGCAGCTCATGGTGCTGATATCAAATTCGTCTCGTTCGGCCCAAAATTACTTGATTGAGAACTGAATAAGTTTTCAGCGAAATTGGCTTAGCGGTTTTATGTAAGGATTGAACAAAAAAGTGAAAAAATCTTACAAAATCTGAAATAAAATGCAACAAGAGTTCGAAAAATGTTATTCATCAATGTTAGAAAATATACTATTTTACAATAATTTGTTATACGCAATTGAAAATGAGTCTAAGCAGATATATTTTTGTGGTTCCAAGGAAGAGATTGACAACAGTTTGATTTTCTATAAACAATTGAATATTGTTTTTTTTCTTTCGCTCTGGGAAGTAAGTCGTGTGGACCCCAGGGGTCGCACTCATATTTTATTATTTTATCTTCTTTTATCTTCTAAACAATTCTCTTCAATGCAAATTAAATCAATACTCGAATTTTTAGACTTATAAACAGAAAGAGCAGAAAACTCCATCTCCAACCCTGTCTATTCTGTCACTTCTATGTAAGTTATTAACCTCGTAAAAAAACTAAAGTATTGAGAATCTATACACCAGTTTTTCAACAAGTTAACATTTTTTACAATTTTCTTGTCTCAAATGGTTCTAAGAGAACTTGTATACCTTTTTGAACGCATTGGAACATCGATTAACTTGGTACCTATAACACAAGTTGCTGAGGACAATTATTAATAACAATTTAAGGCCATATCTCTTCTTTAATTATTTTTCGTTCTGAAGAGTGATTTTTTTTTTTTTTAACGGAAGAGAAGGCAAATGTACAGCGTTTATAAACAATTAAATATGTTACAAGGAAACAATCTGGAACTGACTGATTAAAAAGAAGCTATTGGTTACATGGAAATATTTGAACGGAGAATTCTATTGCTTCGTTCTCCATGATTCTCATCATTTGGTGTCTTCTAGAATTTCTGTGTTTGCAGAAGGGTGTGGCCAAATTCAGGCTAAGGTAGTGCGGTATCATACATGGCTTTTGGTTTTTAGTTTTCGATCTTTCGAGCCCAACTCGAATTTGGGCTGACAGGCTGACAGCCACCATCATTTTAGACAGTTCAAACACGCGCCAAGAAAAGAAGGCAAGTCGGACACATAAACGAGAGATCTCTTGATAATATTACACCTACAATTTGGGTTAGTAACATTTTAAGAAGTTTTAGAAAGTGTGAAGGAAAAACAGTTGATATTTTCATTTGGGGCTTGGAAACGCACATGGATCCTCAGCGTTTGACCAAAAGCAATATTACGAAATCACGTACCTACTTTAAAAAGAAAAAAAGAAAAATCAAATAAAACTTTCTAGCTAACAAGAAAACTATTTTCATTATCACCTCAAAAATCTACTTTCCTAGAAAATGACATTATTTCCAAACAATCATTCTTTCCCTTTTATGAATCATCAACTTCCCCTCGTTGAATGTAAATCAAACTCAAAGAGAGACAGTGGTTGATGAATTTTTTCTCAGTTTTTCTCAGCAGAATCTGTTTTCCGTGAACAACATGATAACGATACAATTTGCTTTTTCTTCCTCCTCGAATTATTGTTCATTTCCTGAAAAGGACAATTCATTATTTTCCTTACAAGAAAAAGAAAGGTGCCTGCAAGTCATCTTTTCTCTGTTTTCTTCCTCCATAAAACTCTGTGCGAAAAATTGTATCAAAAGTACTTTTCAATGGTTGTTTATCTTCAATCTTCAATCTTGTAAATTTTTCTCGAGTGATGCGAATAAAAAAGTAAAACACAAAAAATTCAATCAAGAAAATTTTGTTGTTGTTGATTGCCTTATGCAAATCAAGACTAACCTCGGGCCATAAGTCTTTTATGTGGGGGATAAGATGGAAATAGGATGTTTTCCAATTGCTTCTGAATTTATGCAAAGTTTCAAAGTTTGTTTTTCTTCTTTTTTTTGACACTTTAAAGAAATCAAATTATTTATTGGACTTAAGGAAATGATTTCATTTCAAATTACTTCAGCTGTGGTGAATGAATTCATTTTTATTTCGCTCACTCAGTGTCAAAATATTGATTTATTTGAGGTCAATCGCTTCTTCAATTCGGTAAATCCAAATGATTGATCACTCTTGGGCTTAGCTAAGTGAAAATCATTTTAAAGAGGGATTGGGCTGAAATTGAAACTCCCTTATCCCATTCTCTGCTTGTCAGTCAATCTCAATATCGATTAGAAAATTTTAGCAGAAAAAATGAAAACAAAAAAATATATTGACAACAAATTGCATACAAAGTCAGCATAAAATAACATTTTCCATATGAGGAAATTTGATTTTCCCTAAAATTTAATTTCAAACTTATGTCCCGAAGTGCTTCAACCTTTTTTGAATCCTCTTCTCACGAGCCTTATTATTTTCAGATACACTCAATATAGAGGCACAGTCAATGGCATTGCTATCATAACCACGATGAAGCTGATGAACACTACCGACCACATCATACGAGAACTTGTCGAACTACACATAAAACATCGATAGAGAGTCTATGAACCGTACACCAACTACCACAATTCCTTTGCGATAGGACTCCCTGGCGTCCCCTCTGGATGCCATTTATACGCATCATATTCGAGTAGGTACTTGAATTTCCAGGACGAGGAACAACATTAATTCACAGCATCATGCCAGCCGGACGAGTTGCTGGAAAAGTTGGCTTCTCCAACAACTATTACGATGGTAAGACCTCATAAAACTTTTATACCCAAAGTTTCATCCCTCGGGAAC
The DNA here is from genome assembly GCA_920937365.1 of Sphaerophoria rueppellii. Lineage (NCBI taxonomy): Eukaryota > Metazoa > Arthropoda > Insecta > Diptera > Syrphidae > Sphaerophoria > Sphaerophoria rueppellii. The sequence continues at coordinate 5,570,147 of CAKKXW010000001.1, forward strand.
TAATTTTTTGTTGTTTTCTTTTATCAATACCCCAAACCAAATGCCAACCAGGACGCTCCTATGTCGGCATCAATGAGGAAATCATGTGGGTCAGCATAGGCATGGGCATTACCATCGTGATCCTGATAACAATTGCCCTTTGTTACATAGCGCGAGAGAAATGCCAAAAACGAAGTCGAGAATTTTATGTGACAGCCTAGCTGGCAGCAGTTTGTAGCAATTTGAAAATGACAAAGGACATACGTCGAGATGATAACAATCGAAGGATTCTAGTTTTCGGCTAATAGAGAACCGTTTCACTTTGGTCGTTTTTGGTGTGTCAGCTTTGGCAGTGATGCGAATATGAATAATTTTGCTACGAAAATGGCAGTGCAGGGTATAAAGGAACGAAGGACAATGAAGAAGGAGGAAGCTAACCAATTGGCTAATGTGCGAGTGGCTTTGTATATCTGTTTGTGTGTGCTGTTTTGGGTCGTGTATCTGGTGAAATTTTTGTTGTGAAATAATAAAAACGTGAGAATGAAAGCTCAGCCTTTCTTTCGCAACGATAAAATATGGCCAGAAGAGAATAAATTACAAACGAAAAAAAGAAAACTGGATACGGATCAAAGGAGATTTCGAACCTTTTTCGCTGCTGTGTGTTGCGATTCTTTTTTTTTCATTCGTTTTTGAATTATTTTATTGTCATGCAAGAAAATGAAGGACAGGGCAATAATTCAGGCATTCCGAGTGAATTAGAAGCGAATGGTGGGCGTTAAGAAAATTTGCTTTATAAAACAGATGTGATTTCGCAGGATCCTTCCAGGGAATCAAACCCGACAATTCCCTTTTTTCCTGTTCGAACGCAATGGGCGTGTAACACCGCAAGGTTGTGAATTTGAAAAAAAGGTTTTATGACCCTTTGGGATTGCTTTGTGTCGCTTTGTTGAAATAAAACACAATTCATGGAAACCATAAAGAATAAAACATAAATTAAATATACTAAATGTTCAGTCAACCGAAAAAATTCAGAAATGTTTATTGGGAACGGAAGAAAACCATTCGGATTTGAAGTTACATATTTAAATTTTTGTATTGAAATGTTGACACTTGATTAATGGTGGAAATATATGTAAGAACATTTTTATGTAAATATTCTATTTTTGTGTGAAAATATGTTTGTAATAAAATTAAAATAAGTTGAAAAGTGAACTGACTAAGTTAAAGTAAAAAAAAAAATTGCCCATTATGAGGTTTTATCATAGTTTTATCAGTCTGAAAAGGATAAAAGCAAATTCATATTACTTAAGAAATTTCAGAACGGTCCTGCAGCCCTGATCATTGAACAGTTATGCTGAAGAGTCTCTGTCAGTTGTTTTCTACACTTCCTTTTATGCTAAGCAAAGCTACAGATCTTCGAAGAACTCTTCTTTGAGAATTCTCAAATATCTTTCGCTTTTCCCTTACCTTTCTGATTTACACATTTTGGTCCTCAATCGTTTGCTCCAAGCTCCACGTGCAAACATTGTAATCAATGTTTTCCTACTCAGTTTCAAATCCATTAATGTAATTGATTAAGACCTTAAGAGTAAAATTTCTTATATTTTCCCTTTTATGGCTGCCCTCCATCCACAAAGTAACTCGAGACATTCTTTGCCACAACGCACGCCCCTCGCAAAATAATTTAAAGTCAACACATTTTAAGGTTTGCTTCTTTACATGGTTGAATAACTTGAAAACATTGACATTGCCTTCCGTCTAATTCTGAGTCCCTGAGGATAAATTAGGTTATTTTCCTTAAACACACTCTTAAACACACTAATTGTTCAGAAACATACATGCATTCAAGGAGTAAAAACTGTACATGACCCCGAAGAAAATCAAATTTTATTCAAAGACAAACTTCAAGCCAACAATATGAGGATGTAAGAGTTCAAGTGTTCAAAGTCTTGTCACCATTCTAGAATGTTTTTCTTTTTTTTGTGTTTAATGGAATTTAAAAAAACTTTTGCAAGAAAGTTAAGCTCAACACTGCTGAAAGTTTATAAATTTCTTTTGAACTTTCCACTGGAACATGTATTAAAGATTTTATTTGAACTGAAAAAGACTTTTTTACTCTGTTTGTGTCTTTTCGACTTAACGCCATGAAAAATGAACAGTGGGCTAGTAATCGCAAAACTCTGAACGAAAATTGAAATTGTTGTGTTGCATCGAAAGTCTTTAATTGGTTTGATGTTGCTTGTAAAGGGTCCGCCACTGAATATTTTCTCAAATTTCTTTTTTTGGAAGAAAAATAGCCCAATTATGCCTCGGACCAAAATCCGCATTATACAGGGACTCGTTTTGGGTGTATCGGCTTTTCAATATATGCATGCGGGTTTCCTGTGCTCCAAATGCGACAATTTTGCTTGCTCACATACCCGCCAAGATCAAAATGAGCTTCATCTGAAAAGATGATTTTTTTGGCAAAATCGGCATCATCTCTAAGTCGATCGCAAGCCAACTTAGCGAAGCGAAAACCCATTGGATGATCAGTTGACTTCAACTCCTGAACCAATGGGACTTTGTATGGTGTCATACCAAGGGCTCATGCAAAATTCGTCTCAATGATGTCTCCGAGATGTTCAATTGTTGAGAATTGATGTTGGTGGCGCTTCTCGCACACTTTCTGCCACAGCATCAGAAATATTCTCAGGTGTACGCACTGATTTGGCTTTTCGCGCTTTGGTTTATCGATGAGGATGCCAGTTTCTTTCACTTTTTTCACAAGATAGCAAACATACGGAGCTGACGGTGCTTCTCTTCTTCCAAAATCCGTACGCAATTTTCGCACATTCTGCAACATTACCATGATTTTCAAAGTAATGTCGCAATATTTCCCAGCGCTGTTCAAGCGTATACAAAACCATATTCGTTCAGCGGAAGAATAAAACAAGTTTTCTGTCAAATAAGACATGAGATAAGTGATACCATTCAAGAAATAAGCACTAGTTGAAAAGAAAAAAAAACGTAAGATGGCGGACCCTTTAAAAAATGCACCAGTGTTAGTTTCAAAATGAATAATTCAACCGTTGGTGGTTTTCATCTTTCTTGGTTGAAAGGACATAAATACTTTTCAATCACTCGACTTGAATCAATCAGCATTCGTTTAAGAAATCACTGCGGGGCAATAAATCATGATATGACTGACCAAGAATTCTCGTACCCTATTCACTACACGGTTAAAGTTTTGATGAATGACGATAAAGTTGACATACTACACGCAGCTTAATCGAACACATGAAAAGACGTATGACATTAACAATGATTTATGTTTAAATGTTCTTAATACTAATACTTATTGTTGATTAATAAGGTCCGAAATTTCCTTAAGCTCTCATTTACCTATTAATGTACCTACACTACATTTTGAAATGTTAAAATGTTTATAACAATTATAATCTTAAATTAAGAAAGAAAAAAAAAAACACTTTAAAACAGCCAATTTAAGTGCAGCTGACTACATCGACCATCTTAATTAAATCAAAAGAACACGTACACTATTTCGAATTTTAAATGGTGGCCAAACTCTTGTACTAACAAAAACAAAAACAAAAAAAGCACTCAAATTGAATGTTTACGAATTAAATAAAAATATATTTAAGAAAATTGAAATATGTATTAGTCTTAAAGCACTTAAATTTTAAAAATACTTCTGAGATAAAAACATGCACTAAGTGTAAGCAAATACCTTTAAATTAATATAGAAATAGTTTACTTGTATTAATTATTTGTTAATTAATTGAGAAAAAGTTGTTTTAATTCAACCACAAGCTTTATTTTAAATAACATATAAGAAAATTGTTTATTCGAAGGCTTATATACGAATTATTGAAATTATAGCTTATATGTAGGCAAAAAAAATGTTATCTATGTACCAACAGTTGTGATGATATTTTCGGAATAAATTATTACCAATTGTTATTTGGTTTATTCTACTATTCTAAAAGCAAATGTTTTTATGCTACGAATATGGGAACTATAAGAAGCTTACTGCGTAAACTTAAATTTCTGGCTTTAGTTGAAAAATTGAATTGAATAATAATAGATTTCTGCTAAGAAAATATTTTAAAGCTTTAAGAATAAAAATTAACAAAAATATGGCCATTTGTATTTTAAAGGACACCAAACAGTTTCTGTTGAAATCGGCATAGGTACAAGTATTTTGGGTTTGGTCTTATTTGCATCGCAATTGTTAAACTTCTTTATATGAGCACATGTCAGACAATTTTAAAACAGAAACAGTTTGACCTTTTTTTTGTTTTTTTTTTTGGCAATTCACCAAGAATTTGAAATCTTCTTTGTCACAGACATTTGTTTTCTTATATTCTGAAGTTTAATGTTGACAAATGCATCACCTCAACTAACAAACATGTTTTTCTTTGAAGAGCAAATTTGTGTATCTAAATAGAAAAAAACAGTAAGCGTCTGACGTTTTTTCATAGACTTTTCTTCTAAAATTGTTAACATAGGTCTCATGAAACAAATTCTTTAAGATCTTAACAACATTTAGCCCCTCCGCACATGAAGCAACTGTTTTACAACTAGTATTGTGGTTCGGGTTGGGGTCAAAATTCTGCCGGGGTCAAAATTCTTTTGTCAAAATTCTGCTTTCAAAATTCTGCTTTTCAAAATTCTGCTTTCAAAATTCTGCTTTTCAGAATTCTGTTTTTCAAAATTCTGCTTTTCAAAATTCTGTTTTTCAAAATTCTGTTTTACAAAATTCTGGAAATAATAAAAATAAGGTTTGGAAAATGTTAAAAAGCGCGCGCTTTTTAACATTTTCCAAACCTTATTTTTATTATTTCAGAATTTTGTAAAATTATGCTCTCGCTTGAATAAGCGAGAGAATAATAATTAAAAAGAGAACAGATCTCAGCCATGTAGGTTATCCAAAGCGTATTGCTAAGAATATTAATCTCTACACTTTAACGTAATTTGCTTTTCGTTTTTTAATTGTTGTTATTATTTTTTGTTTACATTTTGTTTTTGTTGTTGTTATTTTTGCTCTTTTTTCAGTTATTGTTTATAATTATTAAAAGACGAAATTTTGTTTTTTTTTTTTTTTGTTAAAATTGAAACAAAAACCACGTTAAATTGACTTTTCCGTTAATAAATATACTTGTTAGTTATATGTAAAAATACTTTAACTTAAACTACTTTTCACTTTCACAACTTATTTTTATCTATAAGCTTTTTCAATTTGTTTTTAATATTGTCATAGATATTTTTCATTCTAAATTTATTCTCTGATTTGTTAAGTTCGTTTACATAATATATTGTTCAATAAAATATTTTATCCTCGAAACATTTCTTTTACCAACCACGGTTATCAACAATACTATTAAAAAAAAGCAGAATTAGCAGAATTCTTTTTTTAATATAAATTACCAGAATTTTGAAAAGCAGAGTTTTGAAAAGCAGAATTTTGAAAAACAGAATTTTGTAAATCAGACAAAAAAAAAACCAGAATTTTGAAAAGCAGAATTTTCGTTAAAAAAGCAGAATTCTGAAAAGCAGAATTTTGAAGCCAGAATTTGACCCATCCCTTGTGGTTCATTTAAGGTGAAAGGCATCGATTACTTCATTTCGATCAATGAGACTCCCTGTTTAGTCTTTTCTAATGGATGACTGTTTCCTCAACGATTAGTTTTTAATATTTTGCATACAGGAACATAGACTGCTTAACCCTAATTGTAAAAAGATAACATTGAAAAGTAATTTCATCTTTAAAACAATTCCGAAAGAGTTTTTGGTTTTGAGGACGTATTATTACAACGTCATCAACGTTTCAATAGGGGAAAACCAGGGGTCTTGTACTTGTAACTTTTCATATACTCAATTATGAGCTTCTAAGCCTCCGAATTCCTATATGAAACGCCGTTAAGCCCAAGTAAGGCTGGGAGAAACATACCTACAAGCATTTGAAAAATGGCAGTTTTAGAAGCCGAAGCTGTATGCCGTAAGAATATGCTTTAGAGGTATTAATTACAAAAAAAGTATCATGACATTGTGAATCTTGAGCAACTCAAAAGAAGATCTTTTTCTCGAAGCGAATAAAACCCCAGCAAGGTGACGTTTTATCTTATATATAAAATTCTTATGTCACAGTTTTAGTATTTATACTCCTCCGAAATGGCTTGACCGATTTTGATGAAATTCGTCTGTATACTCAGTAGATATGAGAGACGTTTATAACTAATTTTTACACACCTAAGTGTTAATGGTGGTTCACCCAAACATTTTTGTTGTGTTTTTTGTTATTTTTTTATGATGTGGAATTTAAAAATACATTTACTCCTAAATGTTTACCCTCCTACCACAGACCCAGTGCAGGTAAAGGGTACCGGGTAGAGTGGTACCGTTGTAGCTGGTAACGAGAGAGCGGGTAATAGGGTAGCGGGTAGCGGGTAGCGGAAAAAAATTGTGGACAGCTGGGTAGCGGGAATGGGGTAGTGGGATAATGCAGTAGCGGGTAGTAATTAAATTATTCCCACGCCTCTTTCCCCCCAGATACCGCACGCGCTGGGGTCCATTTTCACCGAGTACGACGGCAATTATGGTTGCTAGACGTATCGGCACTTAATTAGAAATTATTTAAAATTACTAAAAATAAGAAAGCGATGGCGACAAGTAGTGGTTGTTTAGCGTGGTACAAAAGTATAGGTCTTATATGAGGCAATACGAAGTTTGGCGGGTCAGCTAGTAATATTATAATTTTAATAACAAACACAAAAAAAAGTTGCTTAAACAACTCAAATTCGACCTTCAACATCAGTTGCGTTCGACTAGTTGGAAACTGATTGCAAACCGGTTTCATTTCAGTCAACTGTGTAGGGACTCCTATAGAGCTACATATACTAAGTCTGACAATTGGATCAAGGAGCTGAAAAGGTCTAGTTTCAGAGGTATTACATACCACTTTCTAACCTTTTCTTTTTCTCTGAAAAACTAACGTCGTGGCAGATATTCATTATTCAATTACATTAGTTTATCAAGCCGAATTTTTAAATGTTTGTATCAAACTATTAACTTTTTATAAATAAAGATTTAAAAATCAATTTTTGTGTACGAGTTACACATTGAAACTGACTTGAACAACCAAGTCGCAAAACAGTTGCAAAGCAGGTGCTTCGGAAATTAAATGTAATTTAGGAGTTATGGTAGGAACAAGCACTGGTTTTTATGGACTTAATCTTTTCGACCCATACACAACTAAAGCAATTATTTAAGGACAAGAAGTTAAGCATTTGTATTAATACTATACCAAGGTAACTTATTTAAAGTTGGTTGAGGTCCTATACTTTTTTTGTGCTCATGTGAGTCATGATCTTCCTCCTCTGCGATATCTTTCAGGGTAAGATTCGAATACTCTAGATACTGGCTGAAGCACTTTCTTCTTTTCGCATGGTGCATAACGACTGCCCGGAAAGTAAATTCCCAGATAACGACTGCCCGGAAAATTTTTGGTTGCGGGATTTCCTACTATTTGGAAAAAGAAAGGGTACTACTTTTTTCCGGGATTTAGCAGTATTTTGGAAATTTATTCCGAAATTACCATTTCGTATTGGAATGTATGATATGCAAAATTGTTATTTTTTTAATTTTGTTATTTTTGATTTCAGGTTGAGACCAATATTTTTTTTTAGAATTTTTTATATTTTGAGGAACATTTCTTGGGACGGAAAAAATGTTGCTTTTCGATATTTTTTTCGTTTTTGCTGTTAAAATTTTTATTTTGGTTTTATTTATTTATTTATTTAAAATAGACATACACGATGTTAAAATTCGCGCGAATTTTAAACTATAAATTTGCATTTTATTTAAAAAAAAAGGCATCGGCGTGACCTCCCTCTAGCGTGAACAATCTGGAACTGACTGATTTCCCAAAAAAGCAAATGCTTATATAGAAATATTTGAAGGAAAAATTGGAATGCTTCGTTCTCCATGACTCTCAGCGTTTGGTGTACCAAAAAATTTCTGTTTTTCAAAAAGGGTGTGCCCAGAGTTGTTAGTAAAATCTAAAAAGGTATCAGATTTCGATCTCCTTAATTCTCATAACTTTGAGTGACGAAAAAGGATTAGTAAATCCTATGAAAAAAGGTAGGATTTTTTCCGGGCAATCGTTACACTGGAAAAAGTAGTACGGCAAAGTGTTTTCCGGGCAATCTTTATCCGGGAAATCGTGATCCGGTAAGTCGATTTCCGGGAAGGCACTACCAACCCCAATACCATTTTTTCAATGGTTACTTTGAAAACTAGGGATACCAATGACATAGAAAATTTTTCGCAATCGACAACATTTCCATGTTGAAGAGTTAAATCCAAAATGTTCTTGGTTCTTCTGAGCTGATGTGCCACCATATTCTTCGTAGAAAAGTGTTTAAAACATAAAAAAACTTTAGTACCCTCGTTTAAATACTAACTTGCTCATAAACAATTCCATGTAAGTTAGAAAACGATATTTTGTTTTATGATTAAGGGTAGTAGAGAAATGCTTCTTTCTTCCCTCGCAAATAAATAAATGATTACATGATTCATTTCCTAGTTCTACAACTACTTTTATGAACATTTTTTTTAACACTTAACTTGTTTGCTTTTCTACAGTCTAGAAACCTTGTTTTCATTGCCTTTTCATGTAGCAAATGTGATAATGATAAATATTTTATACTCCCAAATAATTGGGTTATAAATTTAACCCAACGAAACACTTATCGTATCCTTGTTATAGTCAACATAATTCATGAAGCACTAAATACACCGTTCGTTTGGTTTATTTAAAGGTCTAATGCAACTAAAGTTAAGCAATAAATTTGAACCCCACAAGAATTTCTCGCCAATTCACTAATGGAATTTCTCGACCGTCCCGCCCGTCACCTTCAGAAAACGGGAAAACAAAAAGGTTTCAAAATTTTTGCCATTCCCTGTTGTCTGTCTTGTCATTCCAAAACAAGTACAAAACAGATTATGCTGGAAATCTTTCTCACATTTTTCACCCGTCAAATTTCTGACATTGATTTACAGACCCAAATAATAATCGAGGTTCCTTCAGGTACTTTACCCTAGCTGTGTTTTCTTTTCTTAACCTTCATAACTACAAAGCAATGTAGATTGGGTCTTTTGAAATAAATTAGTTCATCATTTCTATGGAAGAAATGCTCAAATTTGTATTTGATTTAAATTAAAACTTTTGTTGAAGAAGGATTCTTTGGTGATGAATATGACGTAATCGGAAAACTTCTTTAATGCGTAAATATCTTTCATAAAGAGGGAAATATTTTTTTGAATTTCTGACCGGTCCAAAAAGTAAGTTCTTATAACTTATGCATTTTTGTTGAAATCATTGTGTAGTGGAATAAATTTTTCTGAAGAAAGGTTAACTCTTTATCCTTTAATCTTCACTCAATCAAGTTCGTTTCCACGTTTACTTTCTACTTATTTTGGGAAAGAAAAACATTTGAGTGCCAGTGAAACATTTCTATTCAAACTGCAACGTCAATTTCAAAAGAAACGTTTTGCTCAGTTGAGCTATAAACCTAACCCAAAGAGCAGAAAGACCTTTTACAAATTTTATAGAATGAAAATTATGATTTCTAAGGGAGTATGATTAATATGTATTTAAACAAAATTTTAAAAGTAAAAGGGGAAAGGAAAATCATAATAGAAATCTTATTTTTGATGAAAAGAATTGAACTACCCTCTTTCAGTATGACTAGTATGCAAGCTCTAGTTGATTTTCGGTAAAACTGTTAAACCCGCTTCAGCTCTTAAATGTACCTACATTCAACTCTTGGATGTGATATCAAATTGATAAAAAAAACACTTCATAAATTCTAAGGTTTTTAATAATCCAAGGCACATACTCTATAACATTCGTGTAAATATTTGGAATCTCACTATTTCCACCGCACACCGATCCACCGCCGGACAATATTCCATACTGCACAAACTTTGGAAAATAACTACCCGTTCTCGCGAACATTGGTCCACCCAAATCACCCTTGCATGTGTCCACTCCTCGTCGTCCTCCGGCACAAATGTGTGCGGAAGTTAGGTTCCTTGCAAATAGTTTGCCACAATATTCGTTTGCAAGCACTGGCAGGTGTGCTTTTTGCAGGACATTCGAGGTGTTGCCTTTTGGGGAAAGAAATATATAGAGAGAGAGAGAGAGTGAGAATTATAAATCTTTTGTTGACCTTAACTACATTAAATAGGACTCTGGATTTACATACCACTGGCTGCGAGTCCCCATCCGGCAACAGTAGCACTATCAAGATTCCTTATAAGATCCTTGGAAATTGGTAAACAAATTGGGATTACGGTATCTGTAATGGTGGATGTTGTTTTGAAATTTACGATACTGGAGAGGTTTTAAAAATAATTATTGTTAGTCTATTTAATATTTTATCGTGTTGTTTTAAAAGATTTGAAAATAATAATGGGTTGACTGTGTCCGGTCTGTAAGGATTATCTTGTCGTCGTGAAAAAAGAACATATAATCATTTAATGTCTTTTTTTAAACAATCCAGAGCGGGATTTAAATCTCAGAAAAGCGTTGTAGTAAAACAAAATTGAGGTAATCAGCCCTCTCGCAATTTAATGCATACATTATTCTAACCAATGCAAAAAAAACCAATGTTCTAAGTAATTTTTGATCGCAGAAAAATGTATACATCTAATAAACAGGGTGATTCACGAGCGTTGTGCCAAAAAGCTAGAGCGTGTAGTTTCGTTTAAAAATAAAAAAAAAAGAACCACTTTTTTCTAAGAAAATCTTTGTTTTTATTTTTACCTATCTTGACTTCTAGTTTTATTAATTTATGAAACATTAACCTTTCTTTTAATATTTGTGCTTTATTTATTTTATGAGGCCTCAATAAAGTAGAAAAGTATTGGATGTTACTTGGATTAATCATTTTGTTCATTGATAACGACTGAAAACTGACCTGAAATTTTTCTTATTATGCCTGGGGGCCGCGGCCACCTGTCGGTGAAGGTTTCTACCTGCTAGGAGCTTAAGATGATTAAACCGCAATTTTTCTTGAACGAAAAAGGCATCGCATATTTAGTAAACAACCATTTCCAATTGAAATATTGACTCATCAACACATAACAATGTCAAACTCATACTCTCGAGAAGAGTTAGCGGACATGCACTTCTGCTACGGTTTAGCTAATGGTCGAGATCGAGAAGCTGAAAGACTTTACGCTGAAAGATATCCCAATAGAAGGTGCCCGAGTCGTAGCATGTTTTCAAGAATCCACTGACGTCTAAGAGAGCACGGACAGCTAGAGCTTAGAAGAAGTGAAAGGTCAATTGCAGGACCCGCAATCATAGAGGAAAGAATTTTAGATACGGTCCGACGTAATCCCTCCATTAGTACAAGGAGGATAGCTACAATGCTTGGAGTGTCCCAATCTAGAGCATGGAGAGTGCTTGCAACGGAACACTTACACCCTTACCACTTCACGCCAGTTCAGGAACTCACAGCAAACGACAGGTTATTGAGAGCAGAATTTTGTCGATCATTGCTGCTTAGAGATGAAACTGAACGCAACTACTTTGAAAGGATTTTCTGGACGGATGAGGCACAGTTTACCAGGGATGGAGTCACTAACTTTCACAATTTACATCACTGGAGTGAATCCAATCCACACAACAAAAAGCAGAACAAATCGCAACACCGCTTTAGCTGTAACGTCTGGCTTGGTATTGTTGGACACACCGTGATCGGACCCGATTTCTGAATTCCGTTATTAATGGAGAATCATACCTAGAGTTCTTACGAGATCTTTTGCCCGATTTGTTGGACAACGTTCCATTGGCTATAACCGATAGTTTAATCTATCAACAAGATGGTGCTCCAGCACACTATAAGCTTACAAGTGAGAAACTGGCTGGATGATCATTTTAGTGACCGATGGATTGGGAGAAGAGGCCCAACAGAATGGCCTCCTAGATCACCAGATTTAACACCCTTAGATTTCTATGCATGGGTATTCATGAAGTATTATGTGTACGAAATGAAATTGTTTCTTTGGAACAGCTTAACGAACGATTGAAGTCGCTAGAGTAAAATTGCGGAAAATGGGAAAATTGTGGCATTAAGCACAATCAATCACATCTAAGCTCTAGCAGGAAAATCCTTCACCGGCAGGTCAGTTTTCAGTCGTTATCAATGAACAGAATGATTAATCCAGGGAAAATCCAATACTTTTCTACTTTATTGAGGCCTCATAAAATTCCAATTACAGAACAAATATTAAAAGAAAGGTTAATGTTTCATAAATTAATAAAACTAAAAGTCGAGATAGGTAAAAATAAAAACAAAGATTTTCTTAGAAAAAAGTGGTTCTGGTTATTTTTTTATTTCTCAAAAACGAAAAGACATTTTTGCATCCGGTTTTCTGTTTTCGACTAAAAATTAACAATGGCATTGAATTTTTAAAACAAAGTTAGTACTTAATTACATAAAATTTTGAAAAAAACTTAGTTCAAAAATGATTTTTTTTTTTTTTTTTTTGAAAATTTTGAGTTTTAAAATTAATATTTCTTAAACTGTTCGTTAAAACAATTTAATTTAAAAACAAGATTAAAGATGATGTTTCTGGCTTTCCAAAAAGTACAACACGGTGTTGTAAGTGAAGCCCTTAAATTTCAATTTTTTTTTATAAAATAAATCAATTTTTCAGAAAATTGCCCCTCCTGGCTAAACGGGGGGGAAAAGACCCCCTCTCCCATACGATTTTTTTCTTGTCTCAACTCAACCTACAAGCTCTAGCTTTTTGCCACAACGCTCGTGAATCACCCTGTATAAAATCCTCGTGTCACGGGGCTACAAAAGTCTAGGTCTTTTTTATATCGATTGAGGCACTACGAAGTCTGTCGGGTCAGCTAGTATTATATATAAATACATCACCTTAGAATAACTGAGGAATATTTTATATTTTTTTTGGCACAGAAAAATCTTTAACTTAATTAAGTTAGTCTGCATCCGGCAGTTGAAAATATAAAGCAAAATAATAGTTTCAACAAAGACAAGAAAGTATTCAACTAGCTGACCCTGCCATCGTCGCTTTTATCTTTTTTTTTTAATGCATAGATGCTTGTATATTTTTATCGCTGCAAATATTTAGCAATAAAGAATTAATTATAGTCAAAGGCTGAAATCTACCATAAAAATGAGTAGCTGAAGGTACAGACTTGCATAACTTCAAAACAAAGTTTTTGTCTACAAATAATTAGATTACAAAAGGTATAACTTATGGGATTTTGAAATAGTGACAAAGTTCTGGTCATTTTGCAATACAATTTGTTTCATTCTTTCTGTTTCCAAGAAATAAACGTTTGTGTTTTTAACTTTAATCCGGAACGAAGATAACCGGGTAAGCCAGTATTCAAAAAAAAAAAAAAACAGTTAACAAAACAGAAAGGACAGTAACTGCTCTGCTGTTGAAAAATGTTTATTTTGTATAACTCAGATTGCATCAATGATTTGTTCATGTTTTTTCTTTTAATATTTTTATTGTATGCAACATTGTTTGTACCGGAATATTTAATTTGTACGATGAAAGATTTAACTACAAAATTAAACATTTTATTTTTTTTAGCTCGCATTCCAGGCTCAATATGCAATTTGACAAGAAACGCAAGGGAAATATGTATTGAAATATGCTAACTACATGCCATTACTTTGAAACTTGACTATTTTTCTTCTACACACAACATACTTTGTACTAACCAAGTAAGTAATACCGGAAATCCGTTGAGGCATATTTCTATTTCCTGGCACAGTTTTGCGGAAATTCTTCCTGGCATCCTGGCAAGGAAGACAAATTTCTTTGAATACGCTCCTTAGGAAGCTTCTTACTCTTTTTATCACAATCTCTATAATTTTTATTTTCAGGTTACGGGATTATTAATAATATTCACAAGATATGTTCTCACTTCCGGAACCACAGCATAAAAAACTGAGTTTAATTTAATTTCACTGAATGCTATTACGTTTACTTACCTTCAAATGCAACTTTCGTTTGAAGTCTTATCAAAGCAATGTCATTGGCGAATATTCCGAACCGAAAACTATTGTGTATGATGACGTCGTCGATTTTATGATTCTGAACCGGTGGCGCACACTCCCTCTCGACTTCGTCTCCGTCGATGGCCTCGCAATCAATTTCCTTATTCGTGTCAAATTCCCCCAATCGCACGCCTACCCTGTGAAACGAAATCGAAAACCGTTAAGCAATCAATCTTAAAAAAAAAAAAACTGTCACACACTCACAATTGCGCATTTGGCAAAGTAACACAGTGCGCCGCGGTCAGAATATATCGATCACTAATCAAAGATCCAGTGCACATAAAATAACGCCCTGCTGCTGCGGCAGTCGTATACTCCAGCAACGCCATCCATGGAAACTCGAAGAGAAAAGCTGTCTCTCCATTTACAATGCGATCTCCATTCGATACCAGACTATCTGGTATTCCACATGGTGTCGTCATCAGCTGAACTAGAGCACTCATGCTACTCGGGTCTGTCACATTGGCTAGAATGTTGTTGTTCACCAACTCGAGCGCCAGATCGCTACAGCACACGCTGCGCTATAAGCCAGAAAGTGACGTATACGATGAAGGTAAGCCAATACGTCTACCAACTTGATTGCGTAGGGCAACCTTAGAAATGCTTCAGACTTACGCTTTCTCTGTTTCCGCATCGCTGTTGTTTGACAATGTCGATGACTTCTTTGGAAATACTCTGTAGACTCATGGCTGACCTCAAAATTTGGCACGAACTGGTTGCGACACAATCGCCTGTCTTGCATGATGACGAAGACGTTGAAGATGGTGTCGTAACATTCTGACGAACATCTCTATCATCGGCCAGACTGACTGGAATGATGGTGTCTTGTAGACAAATTAGCCAAATTGACATCAGAAAAATGGTGTTGAAGGCGTAAGTGTGTGGGGATGATCGCACTTTTGTCGGGGGTCGTAATTTGCGTTGATCGCGATTATTGATATTGCTCGTATTCATTGCTACGGTTGTCACACTTCGGCCTTACAGATAATACTAATTTACAGTTGCAAAGCACAGTTAAGTAGTCTGTCAATTTGGCTGACATTAAGCCGACCAGTTTTAATATGTTTTGGATTGGAAGTTGACTAGTAGCGCAGGTTGTTTAATACCTTACTTACATCGAAAAACTTCAAGCCATCAAGGTAGCGCTGCTGCGCCACTAGATACGGTATGGTGTTGAGCTTGTGCGTCGCAAACTGGTTTGCTTAATTTTGTCATACATGGAGATTTGGTTTTAATTTTATTTTGTTTATTTTTTCTTCTTACAATTAGAGAGAAGCATAATTAATAGAATTTATGGAATGCTGAATTTATTCATGGATATTATTAAATGCTTGAATGCTGTGCTACAGTCAAAAGTGAAAATTGAAAGAAAATAAAATACTTTTATGGGTTAACCTTATTTGAAAATGTTCTGTTTAGATACTACGATGTCTATTTAAGAAAAAAATACATCATTTGATACCCACAAAAAACAGGGAATATAAAATAAACAACCAAATAGCAATAATCGCCGTAATTTTTTTCCATTTCTTTCACTACAAAAATTTTCAGTTGATATTTAACGAGAATAACTTAGTCTAGTTCTGTGCATAGCATACAACAAAAGCATAAGGCAAAGTGAAAGCTACCCCTATCTTCAGGGAATCATAACGCTTACGCGCCATTAAGTCTGTCGTTAAACTTAAATTACTCTTTTGCAAGGGATAACAAGCGAAATAGCAATTTTCATTTCTTTTATACGAGAGAATCACTCAGTAGAGGATTTGACGAAGCTTTAAGGAACGGCTGATGTACTGAAACTAAAATTCAATCAATTCATATTTTTCAGTCTTTTGGTGAAAGGAAGCGAGGAATTCATTCAACACTTTTAAGAGGAAAAATAAAGAAAGATTTCATAGGAATAAAGTAATGCCCTTTTCTCCTCTGTAAACAAGTTTCTCTGTTCTATTAACGTGCATTTCGTTCTTTCGCATGACTAAACGTTTGTGATTTCAGTAAGTGAAAAGTCTGCACATCTTCTATGAGTTCGCAATGGCATATGAGCACTGTGTGCTTTGTTTGTCTGCATAAGAAGAAGTAATAAAACGAACATAAAAGAAAACAAAAAATTGTCTAGATGCTACTAGCGCAGCTGAATAGTTTTTTTATTTTCCTTTTAAGGTGGAGATGTTGGAAAATGACCTGCAAGAATCCGTGTACATAAACTTATGTACTTTGAACTTTTATTGCCGCTGAGACGTCGCGTTGACGACCGGTGATCGACGCAATGGTTTTTGTTTTTCCACTATTTTTGTCTGTGATAATGTGTTTTGGCTATGGTTCAAATTCAGTGCAATCGAATATCTTAGTTATAGATATGATCTGAATTTCTTCACATCATGTAAGTTATTTTTAAAGCTGAATTAATAATAATATAAACAGCACGAGAGAAAACATGAGTGTAAATAGTGTATTATTCGATATGTTATAGAAATGAAATTAAACTAAAATAGCTAAAACATTTTTAAAGGTATTCCTGAATCTGTAGTGAGATCAACTTTAAAGGAGTCGTTAGAAGCGGCAAACAATTGAAAGAAACAAGTAGAAGATCCAGATTATATTTAAAACAATATTGTGTTCTTTTCAGAATATGAATTAATAATTGTTTGTGATATTACAATTGGTGAGTTTTTTGATTTCACAGCGGCAATATCATAATATTTTCAGCCATGAAAAAAGACTAAGTGGAAAATACAACTATTCAAAAAAGGGATGAGTTCACCAATGAACCTATCATTTAATAATTCATCAGAGTTAAGAACCAATGAAAACACAGAATACTTTTATCAATTTATTTCACTGATGCATATCCCAGAGAAATTCACTTGTGAACTCCAATGACATCCCTCGTGTAAATTTCAACCAATGATTCACCTTCAAATTCAGGAAGTGAAACTCCATTCCGTTGGTGATTCACATGGGATCATTGGTGAAATTGGGAATTTGCCACTTGGGGGTTCATTCACACATTCAACAGTAATACAATTTTATGTGGTTTAAGTTCACTATAAATAAGCACATCATAAGCACATCAAAGAATTGTATCCTTGTATCCTCACACTGAAATCGTTATTACGGCCGACTTTTCATATTCACAATTCTTCGTGGCTTCTCCATTTGGACCAGACAACACCCGAAGGAATATGTGCTGAAATCTTTGCTGAGTTTAACCACCTTACTCAGCTAGTCACCGAGCCCACTCGAATATCGGACATTAATGGCCAAGCGGAAAAACTCTTGACTTGTTCCTTAGGTCTGACCCTGATTATATACTATCAATGTATCAACACCTCTAGGCAGATCTGACCACAGTATCATATCTGCAAATTTCTCCTATCAAACTAATCCAGTTAAAGAAAGATCTACGAAGAGAACCGTATGGCAATACGAGAAAGCCAACTGGGACGGTCTCAATAACTTTTTCCGGATCTTTAACTTATCACTATGCTTCCGCGATAGTGACGTAGACTCCAGCCTCCAGCGCATATATGATTATTTTGGGTATGAAAACTTTTATCCCGAATAGCGTTAAATTCATCAAACCCAAGGAAAAGTCATGGTTTGATTCAAGCTGTAAAGAGGTTATCAGGGAAAAAGAAGTAAGGTTCCGGTGTTTTAGAGCCAACCCAACTGATGAAAATTGGAACAAGTTTAAACAAGCCAGGAAGGCCTGAAATGCTCATATTCGTAGGACCAAATTCTTACATGACCAAAAATTAGAGCAAAAAATACTGCAATATCCCAAAGCCAGTAAGAATTTTTGGTCATTTGTAAAAATTATAAAGAATTCTTTTTTCTACCTCGGTCCCTACGCTCTTCAACAATGACACTCAAGTTGTTAGCTCTCTCGCGCAAGCTAACCTTTTTGCTTGGCAGTTCGCCGCCAGCTCTTCGCTGCCAGCGAAAGTGTCATGACTCTACCTGTTCTTGAGCGCGTCAATGATTCCATGCGACAAATCTTCTTCCGCGTGCGTGCTGTGGCGAGAGCCCTTAAGTATCTCAAAATACATACATCCGCTGGTCCGGATGGTATCCACGCTATTATTCTGAAGAGGTGTTCTTCCACGCTGGCAAAACCTTTGTGTCAGCATTTCCATCTATCCTACTCTTCTGGGCTCGTTGCGAGCAGGTGGAAAACAGCATTTGTCCAGCAAATCCCAAAAAAGGGGAATCTTCTCCTCTCTCCAATTATCGTCCGATTGCACTTATGTCCCTTCTTTCTAAAGTCATGGAAACGATGATAAACTATCAGCTTAAGAAATATCTCGAAGACCGAAAGCTTCTTAATGACCGGCAATACGGCTTTCACAGCAACAGGTCCACTGGTGATCTGATCTGGCATCTTGCTCTTTTAGTGAAAATGCGTGCTATCGGCATCGATGAATCCCTCCTTCGTTGGATAAATAAAAATGCCGGTGTGCCCTAGGGCTCCGTTTTGTCTCCAACTCTCTTTCTCATTTTCATCAATGATCTCTTGTCTCTGACTTCTAATCCAATAAATTGTATCGCTACCGATAGCACCCTTAGCTTTTCATATTCGTTTCCAGACTCACATCCCTCCTCTTCGGATGTGGAGCTGCAACAGCAAAATATGATAAGCTCATTAAACTCTGACTTAAACAGCATTGTACAATGGGGAATTAAAAACAGTGTAGAGTTTAATGCTTCGAAAACTCAATGTCTTGTATCGTTGAAGCGAGATATACCCCCCTTGCCACTGTCAATGAGTGGCACTTGCATCAATGAGACCGAACATCTCGAGATTCTCGGTATGTGCATCACTGACCACCTCTTGTGGAACGAGCACATATGCGATGTCGTCAAAAATGCCGCAAGATGTTTGGGTTTCATACGATGGTGCAAGAAATTTTCTCTCCTCTTTATATCCGCTTGAGTACAATTCCCATCACTGGGCTGGTATTCCAGCTACATACTTTAGCCTCTTGGACGGTATACAAAAAATGAGCCGTTAGAATGATTGGTGATAGAGAAATAACGTAACGTTTCGTGTCTTTCCCTGTTCTATCGTTTCTTTAACGGTATGTGCTCTAGAGTCTAGAGAAATAGGCAGTTGCATTCCTCCCCTTAAATGATTTGCCCGTAATACTCGCGCTTCAAGGAATGCCCATCAGTTTACCCTCGAGCCCAACTTCGGACTTACCTTTAAGTATAGAGAATCGTTCTTTAGCCGTACTACACGAATGTGGAACTCCTTGCAACACTCTGTCTTTCCAAATTATTGCAATGTTCAGGAATTTAAAACCAATGTACACCGGCACCTCCTTTCCTACCCCTTTCCTCCTTCTTAAAGCACTCACTATGTCTCTGGCATGAAAAGGGTAGAAAAAACACCTTGAGTTGGTGCTTATTATAAAAGAAAATACAATCCCTTGAAAAAAACTTTTATTTAAAAGTTCCACAGCGTTCAGATCCGACCGTGTTGTCTCTGTATGAAATCCTTTTCTCCATCAAAAAAATGAATTTGAAACGTTGAACGACGTGAATTCACAGAGGCATAAAAAAATGAAACACCAAACTAATTTCACGGATCTCGTTATTACTCTTCGGAAGGAGCAATGTTGCCATGGCACATCATCTTCGTTAACGTTTGAGTTAGTTGAGCCATCAGTTCAACTCGTTCTTCCTCCTCCTTAATTTCTGTTTTTTAAGTCTGTTGGGGAAAAAAGCAAAATAAAAATATTTCGGTAATTTTCTTTTTCCTCTCCCTAGACTGCAGGCTGCAGGAAAAACAACCGGAAAGGGAAGAAAAAGAAAAAGGGCACAGTTGCAGGATGATTTAAAAAGGAGGGGAATTGTATACCCCAAAAAAGGGTGAGAGCGAAAAAAACGAACATTCTCATTTTTTAACATCGAACTGATGAACTGTTGATGCTGAATGAGTTATTAATGAAGCTGCTCCATTTAATTTCAGTTGTTTTATTATTTGTGTTTCTTCTGTGTGAAACATGAAGCTACACTCATGCTCCAGGATACAAAATCAGTTCAAACAAGTAAGCTCTCTCTCACCTAGGATACAGACATCGAAATAAATTCTAACTTAACTGAATCAATATTTGATGAGTTCGAAAGAATAGGTACTTGACACTCTCGTGACGATATTCTGTTCATTGAACCAGAGGGATTTTCTTTTGCAGGACATCTGAGCCCTGTGAGCTCGAGGGTGGGTGAATTAAAAAAAAAATAAAGGAGAGTTTTTTTCGATGAGCTGTCATGACCAGAGATTGCGGAAAAATAACCTCGTCATTTGTTTTATTGTCAGTAATATGGATTTACAGGTAGAGGAAACGCCTGTTCTGGTCTGGTCACAGTTTTGACCTGGTTATGGCTCCCAACGAGAATAAATAAGTTTGAAAATAACATAAATAAAGTTATTATGAATCAGTTGAAGTGATTTAAATTGAACAGGAAGTCAATAAAGGTGGAAAAGCTATGCAATAAGTTTCTATCGGAAAATTTAATTTCGTCATAATTGAGTGGACATCAGTTTATTCTTATTTATTTTTGAAATAAATAGAATTAATTGTCTGGAATAATCAGGAATTGAATCTTTCCTAATAATTTGCAGAATAAGTACCGTTAAAACGTCACCGTCTCTCCTTGTCATCGAATTCCAATCTATCCAACATCACATTTAACCTTCAACCGAGCGGGAGTTTTTAGTGCCACTTTAAGTTTATGATCCCTCGGTTGATTGGTGGCGCCAATTCGTCCTGAACATTAAACAAAAAAATTAAACATCATCGCCCAGCATCACGTCCCATAAACGAGCAATAATTTCAAAAACGTAACATCTTCCATGGGCGTCGCATCTCGCATCTGCATTTGTGCTTGTCACTGCAATAGCATACATCAAAGTCTGATGCCACGATGACATTTTGCCATCATCAACATTACAGACACATTGTCTACGTCTCGTTATGTCCCGGTCCCTCGTCACTAGTTAATGCTGTCGCAGTCTCATTTGATGGGATTGTCCTTTTAATGCGAGTCAGGCAATCCACGAGAAAGTTGCAGCTGGATGTCGGTCGTCCTTTAGTTAGTTGTTAAGAGACAAATTGCAATGTTTTAAACAATAATAAGGCCAACGACGACGAAAGCAGTATTTTTCAATTAAAATTATTACTTTGTATCAGAATCATGAAATTACAAAGCAATTTCGTATTAAGAGGGCTTTTAGCGAACTTAAATTAAAAATCTTGTATTCTTAACTGCAAATTTCCAAATCTTTAATGGATGTTAGTTCATGTAATGGCATTTGTTGATTCATCTGTTTAGGGGTGACCAAACGTTCTTCTTGTTGCAGTGATATTGGAACACACTACCTACCTACCGAATTCAATTCCTCCGCCGCACCGCCCGCCGCCAACATGATTGGTGAAAATGATTCCTAGGAAGTCTAGGATATCTTCAAAAATGTTGTACAACATCGGTTTTTGTAGGTTACTCAAATAAAAAGAGAAAACAAAACGTTGGTCACTCCAGTTCAAAAATGTTAACTTAACACAATGCCAACCAACCCTTTGAAGACCATTTACCCATCAGCTGGATACCCTCAATAACAATGGCAGTTGCTTTTTGCGCAATAAATGAAACATTAGCTTTGCATTAATGGATTTGTAATCATTACAGTGGATCCAATACAATAGAACCCTCTTAAAAACGCTCAATCATTGTTCGAAGAAGAATCCGACAAACTGCATTTGAAAATGTATCCTTTTGTTGATATTCCAAGGCGCGTGCAAGTTGAAGACGACCTCAACCAACTCGGCTGCGGTGTGCTGAAACATTAAAGAGACAGCTTGCTAGTACGAGTGGCTGGAAGAGGTTTGTTCGTATAAGGCCAATAGTCCACTCCTTACCACCTTAGGTTAGCATAGTAATAAGTTAAGTCATACAGATTTTTCTAGTGTTTTTTCATGAGTCTCAAATTTACGCATTTGTTACGTTATAAAGACTCCATTATCAATTATCAGATCGGATTTGTCCCATAAAACTCAACTTCTATTAAAACTTCTATTTATTTGTGTTTGTTATACAAACAAAGAAACAAGAAATAAATTTGTGTTCATGGACAAACAAGTAAACTTAAATGCCACCTTCAATAAATCTGCTATTGACTTCTACCTTTTCCATCTTAGAACGAAGCCCATAATCCCAAATTCATTCCTTGCAAATTACCAAATAGATAAATGTGGGAAAACTTACAGTTCCTAGTACTCCTAGGCAACTACCAGAATGGTTGTTTTTGCACAATACGTGGGGGATATTAGGTACTTAAAATTTACGACACTACAGGTGGTTGTGCAATAAAATAGGACTGGATGTACTTTCATGAAATTAAAAGTTTCCCAAGCTTATGCAAGTTTGTTGAAGAATATCGTTGAATTTTATGCAAGAAGTTTTGTGTGGGTACTTCTCCACTCTCGCTCTTAAGAAGAAAACCAAAGTTTATTTATAAGCAACAAACTAGCAGCCTTATTTTTGTTTCAATGGGTCTTCGGTCTAGTGTATTACTTGTAATTTTGTAATTTATGAGAGAAGTTCCTAAAATAAATTCTAACCTTTACCGAAATTCCAATGAAGAAAACACTCTCTCAGAGTAGGAATTCACTTAATCTTCTTGAGAAAAAGCAATTTCCTCCGTTCAAAATGTGTTTGCTTGTTAAAAAGATCATATTCCCAGAGAAAGTTGTAGCCACACACAATTGCACACCCTTTATTGAAAGTTGAAATATTACATCAGCCAAAGCTCAAGATACCACGACCATTATCATTTTCCGAAAAACCTCATTATAAAACCTCCTAACTATTGTGGTACAAGTTGGCATTGTGGCATTTTGAAAGCATTTGGTCCTTTTATGTTCATTTTCCCATAACACTTCAATACTATAACAACAATTGTTATTTCAACTACTTGCCAGAAATACCATTTTGTTCATTAAATTGATTTTTTGTGAGTGTTTTTTGTTGCCTTAAAAACGTTCTTAAAAGTCAATTGAAACGGGAAATAAGATTTTTTCTTCTAAATACAAACCACTTAAAGGATTCAGGTTGCCTTTTGTGAGAATAATAATCGCCAAGAATGGTAAATTGAGAGTTTGGGGAAGCATGTTGAAATGAAAATCGATTAGGTATGTATGAATTGCTGCTAGTGTCCGTAGCTTAGTGGTTAGGTGCGTTGGCTGCTAAGCAAAACGTCGTGGGTTCGAATCCTACTCAGGCCCAAAGTTTTTATTTCATCTTTCGCGGACACTGCCTCTTGCGAAGAGCTGACAAAACTTCCAAGAGTATCATCTGTCATGAAAAAGTGCTTCTCAACTTTGCCGTTCGGAATCGGCGTAAAATTGTAGGTCCCCTCAATTCTTCACACGCACCTCGAGAATTGCTGATGAGAGTAAGCCACTTAGGCCTTGGCTCTTCAAGAGCTGTCGCGCCACTCTATTTATTTATTTTTTTTATGTTTGATTTGCTGAAGTAAAGTGTACTAAGTTGTAGTACTAAATTTTATATGAGTCCCACAACTAAACTTTGGAAATGCAAGTCATCTTCATAGGATAATACTATGAGAAAAGCCATATTATGTGGCATATCCTTATGTGTTAAACAATTTGAACAACAATGCAACTTAATAGAGAAAACTTCCCAAGAACAAAAGCTACACAATCTCAATTTCATTTATTTAACAACAACGCCAATAGAACGTAAGTGTATAACTACATTCCCTTAAAAAAAAAAAAATACAAAAACAAAGACAAAGACAAAACTAACCGGATGCGAGCTCGCTATTGACTAGTCTAAAAGGATATTCCACACATGAATGCTTCTAGATAATATTTATTTCTATTTTTAAAAATATCGTACTTGAACAAATAAATTTCTCTTTTTTTCAATTCCTGCAGGAAGTACAAAAGCAGGAAAAAAAAACAAATGTCAACAATTTTTTAGATGATACAAAAAAAAAGGATTGAATCGGTTGGAGAAAAACCCAAGGGTTGTATTTCGATTCATCTCTACTCACCATAATCAAGGTTTTGTGTTGTTATATCCAATTGGGAGTATTTATATTTATTTTTCCGTTGGCAAAGAAGAATTTAGACAAAATAGAAAAATGTATTTTGTTCAATTGGATGCACCACGTACATATTTGATCCTTTTCCAACAGAATGTTTGTTTAACAATTGATTGATGGAAATAGTTTGCAAATTTTTGAGGAACGAAAAAAACAAGTCTTCTGTTTTTGCAACATATTGTTTATACGAAAGGGGATTAGGAAGGCAAACGCGATCTCAGAACCATCGTATCCAACAAACGTCGCCAGCCTCTAGCAAGCTTTCTCCAGTTTCGCACGTCAAGTTGATTCACCACCTGTGTGCTCCACCTGAGTAGTGGTCTTCCTCTTCTGCAATGCCCTTCTGGGTTGGATTCGAAGACTCTACGAGCCGGAGCATTATTTTCCATTCGCTCAACATGACCCAACCATGTAAGTCGTTGGGCCCTAACTTGTCTGGCTAGGTCGGTGTCGCTGTGTTGGTTGAATCTTCGTCTCCATGCTCCATCAATGCAGACAAGACCAAAAATCACTCGAAGAATTTTTCTCTCAAAGCAGCCCAAAGCGTTTTTATCGGATGTCGTTATGGTCATGTTTCTGAATTAGGACTGGGATGATTGGGTTTTGTAGAGCATCACTTAATTTGCTCGGGATAGGACTTTAGAACTCAATTGCCTTCTAAGTTCAAAGAAGCAGCGATTGGCAGGAGCGATTCTTCGTTTTATTTCAGCGCTGGTGTTGTTGTCTGAGTCAATAGCGGATCCTAGGTAAACGAAGTCCTTAACTACCTCGAAGTTAAATCTGTCCATGTTGACGTTTGTTCCAAGACGTCAATGTTCGTAGTCCTTTCTTGTTGACATCATTAACTCTGTCTTGCCCTCGTTAGCCGATGTTGGCACCTCGGAATGTGCGGACATCTTGCATGCTAGAGAAGTGTCGTGCGTCGATCGCAATGTGATCAATTTGGTTGACGGTTGATTGACCAGGAGATTACCATGTCGCCTTGTGGGTATCCGAGATGTGGGTAACGCGTACTTGCTACCATTAAGTCTCGCCCCGCAGCTCCTGAGTCGAGTCGCAACTACAAGTCCCCATCCAAATAGACGCTGATTTTGTTCCCGGTAGCAGTCGCCATAGTAGATATCACAGTTGTTCATTTTACGTACGCCCGGACCATCGTATCGCACTTCTTGTATGGCGGTTATACATGCTTTTTGGCGGTCAAGGGCTTCCGCTAACTAGCGGCTGCACATGGTCTGTTAAATGACCTTACATTCCAAGTGCAAATCCGAAATTCATTGTCTTTAAATCGTTTGCGTGGGTCGTCATCATTAATTCATTGATTCCATCTTGGGAGTTCTTCCGCTGTCGCCTGTTGAAAAGGAAGCATGCCTAAATGGGTTCATACCTCCTCCCTCTCTCTCTCTTTGCTGCAGCCAACAACTTCCAACTGGGGTTAGAATCAATCTTCATTTGAGGTACTGAGCACCCGATGTTGACCGCGGGAAGGTGGGGATCAGAAGTTGATAGACAGAGGTTGCTGTGGACGCTTTTTTCCTTATGAATGCACGTGTCTACCTTTCCCACATCATCTCTTCTTCTATGGATATAAACTTTGTCGACGAGCTAGCTATCAATACGAGTACAGATCACCTATTTCCTGGCAAAGCTGCGAGCAGCGCATCATTTATCACCTTCGATCCAGTGTTGAAAAGAAAAAAATTTTCTTCAAACCCTTCATACAACCTACTTTCAGACAGAACAGTAATTTGATGATATTTCAATTTTTTGAATCTTGAAAGCCTTCTCTTGGTTGACTCAGTTTTATTCTATAATCGGCAACACTAACAAAAGCTTTGCAGGAAATTCACAAATTCAAACTTTAGAGTAGTAGGTCGTGTAACACTCAATATCGTTTTCTCGAAGAATTCAAACAAATAAAATCCGAGCTAATGAAGTGGGGTCTACATGTACCTTTTAATCTTTTGTTTAAAATAAGGTGCCCACTTAACCTCTGTCGCCACTGACAAACGCACACACAGTGTTCATAATAAAACCTCCATTATACATTTATTATAGACACTCAAACCAGACCAGAACCCTCTCCCAACCAAAGTCTGTTATTGAAATGGAAATTGATTACCTTTTACTCACTTAATTTATTTTCTAATTCACCTCTTGAGCGCCTCCTAGCTCGTTCTACTTCCGCCACTTAAGCCAAAGCACCTAGCTACATGTCAACGGGTTCAAGCTCATATTTTGTGTCTCAGCATAAAATTCAATAAGCAAACGCTGCTTGAATTTTAATAGGAAAACCGAATTGAAATTGTCATTTTTATTAAAGCTCCTTCAGGCGGAAATGCCTGAAACATGTTTTCCATCATCACCTAGCACCATCTTCATTCTATTCTCATAAAAAGTTCCGGAAAACAACAACAGCGATTTTCAGAAAAACAATCCACTCGATTTGAAATTATGTATTTAAGTTTATTAAATTACGAACTTGATGGCGTCGTCAATGTTGTGTCGCGACAGGATTCCTTTTTGTGTTTTTTCCAATTTAATTTTCAAGCTGAAAATTCCATTCAGAAGATAATGTCGTCATTCCGGATGAACTATTGCGACTACAACTGTGACTCGTGGCTGTCAAGCTTTCTAAGATGATACCTAATGCCAATGACAGTCGTAGACGTGAACAATGAACACAACGTAACCCACCAAGTGATAAAGATTTACAAATCCTGTGCTTCTGATGATTGAAAGAGAATGGACAGAACTTGGGCTTCTGAATTCGAAAAATGAAGTTCTGAAAATGACAAAAGGAAAGATTCCTCTTTATTATGAGGCATTCATGTCACATAATGAAGACATGCGGATAATGAAGAAGAATGGCATTCGTTGTTGTTCTCTGTTTTTTGTTTTGGTGTTGTAATCGGAAACTATATTTCTCCATCGAAATGTTCGGCCCAGACAAAGTCAGGCAAGTAAGATGAAAAAAGGGACAGAAATGCCTAGAATCTAATAACCCTAGCCATAACGCGAACAACAAAGGATGCTTGAGTTATTTATACGATTTGAGTTCCTTTCTCCGATTACTTCCGACTTGTCAAATAGTGATGGTCTCTTCAATTCCAGAGAGGGGTCGTACAGTAATTGTGAAAATATTTGGTAGAACTTAACGGCTTAGTAGCGCTTATTGGCTAAGCTGTTTATGGTCTCTGTGAGATTCATTTCATGGGGCAGCTTTCATCTAACCATGTCTTCCAACGAGGTGGTGCATTTTTAACTCAATCCTCTGCTACATATTTGACAGCTTAGACGTGCTTAAAAGGAAAGTCATTTTCAACTAATAAATTTGAGCAACTCCCTACAACTCTGTTATTCCTTAATTTTGTTTGTATATCCCTCCATCGAGATGGTCATTATCCCAATGTTTGGTAAGCATCGTAATTCTTATCCTTTATGGTAGGAAAAAAAAACACCCCTGTCCAATGGTCCATCGGATAAGGATCAACCATAAAATGTTTGATTTCATTTCTCGCACCCTCTTCGTTCCAATTTATCGGTCATAATCTCAATGCCGAGGGTTCAACTGTGTCTTCACTTAACTCTACACAACCAAGAAACCCACAAGCCCCACAACATACAACCTCAAGTCAAGTGCTGCATTCCTTGCAAAAAAGGAGCCAAGCCAATACTGTTTCTATATTTTATTATGCCTTCCCTCATTCTTCTAGTCTGGTTCTTGTGTTTGCAAAAAAAAAAATACTTTAAAAGATTGCCTGGGTTGTTTTGTTCTCCTCCTTCTGAGAGCAGACTAGTGTGGGTGAAGAGCTTTTTGTAGTAAAAGCTCAGCAAGAAAGTCAAAAACAACAGTGGCAGACAAAATTTGGCGTCATGCTCAGTTTGGTTGTTTGGCGCCAATGTGATGCTCCATTGATGACAGCACAAAATATGTATATGGACCATAATAGCATCATGACAATTTCGAAAGTCCTCAGATGGTTCAGTTTGATAAAAACCTTTGGCGCGAAGAGTCCTTTGGAGATCCTTAAAGAAATTTTAACGTGTTTCACATATCGTTTCATTGATTAAAGGTGGTTCCAGTTTTTCATTGGTGTTTTTGTGACTTTAAACAGCTGTTTGGCAAAAATAAGTCTAGTGTGCCACGCTTTTAAAGATTTTCAATCAAACCAAGTGGTTTTCAAGATACCCCATCAAAGTGGATTAAAGAGAACAACTAAAAAGTGTAAAAGAGGAAACAAAAGTTCATCGACAAGTGCGAGGAATCCAATTTAAACGGTAAGTGATTTGGATAAAGGGAATCAACTCAACAATTCAATAAGAGGATTTTATTTCTTAAATCCTCTTTGAATAGGTAATTCACTTTAGAATTAAAATGTTTTTGTTTCATTTCAAACCATGCTTTTCTGACTTTGGTCCTGATGGATGGCGTCCGCCCGCGCCGCGCCGCCGTTGACGTTGCGTGTAGATACAACAAACCATTAAAACCACAATATCTTAATCCTTTATTTCAATTATTTCATTTATGATTGCATGAAATCGTCTTTCATAATTTATTTCAATCTCTGAATATTAAAATTGGATGACATTTCTGTCTCTGGGTTGGTGATACCTCCGTCGACAACGGAGGGATTTGATGTATATTTTTCTTATCGTCGATATTATTTATGGTAATGAAATATTTCACTTTACTCTTCCAGTCGTCGTCGTCATCGTAGTCATCGGTGTTGTTGTTGCTATGCACATAGATTTTAATTTTATTGTCCACGTTTTTATCAGAATCTATATTGCTGCCCTTTCGGAGGCTGGAAATGATTAATTAAGTTTGACGTCTGCGGTTACATTTATCCTTATAACTTCACTCATGAATACATTCCTTTGGTTGTAAGGTAATGTGAATATAGATTATTTCTAGTGCTTGTATGTATTGGTATAGGGGTGTTTAAAAGGATTTCGGTTAACCAATTTCGATCACATGAAACGAAACCTAATTAACCGTTATATTTACTAGATTGGCATTCTCAGATTTACGATAACGAATAGGTGTATCAATTATTGGGGGAATGTAATTAAATTACCAAAGCCATTTCGGGTCCTCAGACAAGCCGTGAACAAGTAATTGAATTTATGGTTTTGATTTTGTCGATTTATTGAAAGCAAAGGAATGTCTACTCATCGACGTCCTTTTCAGTGATATTTCTGTCTCTAAGGTCGTGATAAACTTTTTTAATGGTTTTCGTCTTTTTGAAATTTTACTTGTCCGCATAAAGTTTAATTAGGACCTCTTTGAAGTTTGAACCATACCCGTAAAAGGTTACCCACATAATAACACGTTGTTATCAACTACGTGTTTCTGTCTTTTTATTAGCTTGTGTCCAATTTTGATTGGCAATTATTGTAGGCCGAAGGCGTTCAAGACCTCTGTTGATATATCAACAAATAACGGGACTATAACCATTAAATAAGTTCGTTATTTTTCAAACTAATATAAGGATGAAATAGAACACCATATTACTGTTTTACGACTTAAGAGAAATAAGCAAAACTCCGTCAGCAAAACAGAACCATTCGATTTGGGTGCAGCAGGCCAAAAATATCACCCACCCGACCTTGACGAAATGAAAATACCGATGTGTAAACTCAAGTCGAACAAAACCGCTGGAGCAGACAGGCTAGCCGCCGAACTGTTCAAAGCAGCTGGAGATGATTTGGTTAGGAGCATGCACCAGCTTAACTGCAAAATTTGGTCGGAGGAAAGCATGCCCGGTGAATGGAACCTCAGCATCGTATGCACGATCCTCAAAAAAGGAGATCCCCTGAATTGCACCAACCACAGAGGTATAAGCCACCTTTACATCGCCTACAAGATCTTGTCTGCCGTGCTGTGTGAACGTTTGAAGTCCTTCGTCAACAACCTGATTGGTCCTTATCAGTGTGGCCTCAGACCCGGAAAGTCCACCATCGATCAAAAATTTACCCTACGGCAGATCTTGGAGAATACCCAGGAACTTCAAATCGATACCTACCACCTTTTCACCGATTTCAAGGCCGCGTATGACAGCGTCTGTAAAGCAATGCCTAGTTTTGGCATCCTAGAAAAACTGGTCCGTCTGTGTAAGATGACAATGGAAAACTCACGCTAAAACCTAACGGACGCTTTTGATGTCAAAAAAGGTTTTAGACAAGGCGATGACCTGTCATGCGATTTCTTCAACATCATTCTTGAAAAGATTGTGCAAAGCTCCAACGTCAACACCCGAGGCACAATCAAAAGTCCGTCCAGCTACTAGGTTACGCAGACGACATTGACATAATTGGAAGAACACAGCGTGATGTCAGTGGAGCGTTTGTGAGTATGAGATGGAGGCCAGGAAGATAGGTCTAGCGGTTAACGAAGGCGAGACAAAGTTAATGCTGTCGACAAGAAAGGACTACCAACATCGACGTCTTGGAGCAAACGTCAACATAGACAGATTTAACCTCGAGGTAGTTAAGGACTTTGTCTACCTGAGATCCGCTATCAACTCAGACAACAACACCAGCGCTGAAATCAAACGAAGAATCACTCTTGCCAATCGCTGCTTCTATGGATTTAGAAGGCAATTGAGTAGCAAAGTCCTCTCCCGTGCACCTAAAGTGACACTACAAAACCCTCATCATTCCGGTCCTCGTGTATGATGCAGAGACATGGACCATGACAACGTCTTATGAAAACGCTTTGGGCTGCTTTGAGAGAAAAATACTTCGATATTTGGTTCTGAATGGAGATGAAGATTCAACCATGAACTGTACGAGCTGTACAGCGACACTGACCAAGCCACAAAAGTTAAGGTCCAACGACTTAGATGGTTGGGTCATGTTGAGCGAAAATAATGCTCCGGATCGTAGAGTCTTTGAATCCAACCCGGATGTCGCAGAAGAGTAAGTCTGCGATTCAGGTGGAGCACACAGGTGGTAGAGGACCTGAACCAACTTGGCGTGCGAAACTGGAGACAGCTAGCTAGGGACCGAGCTGGCTGGAGAAGTTTGTTGGGTGAGGCCCTGGTCCGATTTTTTGTCTCGTTCATCAGTCCATTAACTT
The DNA here is from genome assembly GCA_920937365.1 of Sphaerophoria rueppellii. Taxonomy (NCBI): domain Eukaryota; kingdom Metazoa; phylum Arthropoda; class Insecta; order Diptera; family Syrphidae; genus Sphaerophoria; species Sphaerophoria rueppellii. Next base: position 5,601,459 of record CAKKXW010000001.1, read on the forward strand.
GTTTTTCCCATCAGGTCAGAACACCTTGTGGATTTTGAGTAAGATTTTACTTTCTTTCATACATAATGTGCGATGTAGATTCCGTTTTGCTAAGACTTCTTTCTCCTGACTTATCTCGATATCCGCTTTGTGTCTCATGATCACGGCATATAAGGGGACTCGAAAGCCTTTTAAGAGCGTCTGGATTAGAAAAAAACATAACCAAACAGATATAGAACTACTGTACTTCTTTGACATTAGTGTCCTTGTACGTAATTCCCAACCTATCTTTGGAATTTGGATTAGAGTCCAATTTTCATTAAAAAAAAAACGCATTTTCATAAATCTCAAAAAAGGATTTCAGAGAAATTTACAAAAAGTTTAAGTCTTACATTTATTGATGTATTGAATGAAAACAAATTAAACACGGTCAAAGCACTTCGGGGAAAAAATACGAAGGGCAAACTGTTGGCTTTTTTGAAAAGTTCTATTCGACTTAAATCTACCTGAGAGTGAAAAAGAACAAGAGATTTAATATGATATTGAAAAACAGAAGCTTTATGACGTGTTGTCAGTTTTATTTTACTGGACATAAATAAAACCTAAAAGAAAAACATACTAACATACTGTACTCTGCTTGTTGGCAAGCAAGGAAACTCGTATAATACATAATGGTTTGAACTACACGAAGACAAATTGGTTTGCATGTTAATTTCTAATCCAACGAAAGCCTCATGAAATTTCACATTACGTTAAGCAAATTGCACATCAGAAATTACCCAATTACCCATCAAATTTGTACATCGTAACAACAGAAGCGTTTTACTCCACTTCTTATCTGAGATTGAATTTCTCGATTAAATTTAAATAAACACCTTCCAGAATAAGCCCTCAAGGGATAGAGGCACACACAAAAATATGCAAATTACTTACATAGAATCCAGTTTTAGCGAATTCAATAACTTTAAATCTCTAGACATTATCTCTCTAAACAGCAAAACATCAATAGGAGGAACCCACCGACAGATATATGTACATCGAAAGTGTCTTCGAAAAAATCATTTTTTTTTCTCGATATCTCCTGTGTGAGTTTTTAAGAGGGTTTGGAGTCTAATTGACAATCTAAAGGAAAATGGTAGGTGTTATTAAGAGATAAGTATCTATAGGATTGAGATGGTTATTTTTTGCAGGAGCATCTTGTCTTATGGTTTCTAAGTTTTTTTCTGCAATGCTTTCAGCAAATCACCCACTTCAACCGTAAAAAAACACAAACCGAAGATAGAGAAAAAAGGAAAAGATCCGGAATCGATGTCGTTTTTCTTGGGATATGATAGTCACGTGTCGTGTTCGTATCCGTAAGGAGTAAAAACTGTGCAGGTACACACAGAGTTTGTACTGTACAGATACACGTTTTTGTAAAGGGTTCGCCAAATAACTTTTTTTTTTAAAAACGCCATAAAAAAAAAATCAGCTGAATACTTTCTCAAATTTCTTTTTTTAACTGAAGGAACAATCCTTCCGGTTAATAATGAAAAATAATTTTATTCAAATTACTGCTCGCCTGGCCATGCAGTAGCCTACACGATTAGTTTTATTGAGTTCAGCTGTATTTCACCAATGGCTTCACAAACATTGTCCTTTAAAGCGTCTATTGTCTCTGGCTTGTTGGCGTAACACTTATCTCTTACGGCACCCTACAAATAATAGTCCAACGGTGTAAAATCACAGCTATGAGCTGGCCAAACGACATCAGCTCCGCGGCTGATAATGCAATCTTCAAAAATAGGTCGCAAAACATCGAGTGTAGCTTAGGCTGTGTGGCACGTAGAGCCGTCCTGTTGAAACCAAATAATGCCAATATCCTCCTGTTCAATTTTTGTGAACAAAAATTCGTTCAACATGACCCGATAACGTACGCCATTGACTGTAAAAGCCACTCCTTGCTCATTTTCGAAGAAATTATGTCTCTGGACCAAAATCCGCACCAACGGTGACTCCGCTTTTCAATGTATGCGTGTGGGTTTTCTCTGCCCCAAATGCGACATTTTGCTTTTTTATATATACTCGCTAAGATCAAAATGAGCTTCATCTGGAAAGATGATTTTTTTGGCAAAATCGGCATCATCTGTAGTCGATCACAGGCCCGCTTAGCGAAGCGAAAACGCAGTTAGCTTCAACTCCTGAACAAATTGGACTTTGTATGGCGTCATACCAAGGTCTTTATGCAAAATTTGTCTCAATGATGTGATCTCAATGATGTCTGAAATGTTTAACTGTTGAGAATTGATGTTGATGGCGCCTCACGCACACTTTCTGCCACAGCAGCAATATTCTCGGTTCTATGCACTGTTTTTAGCTTTTCACGCTTTGGTTTATCGATGAGGATGCCAGTTTCTTTCACTTTTTTCTCAAGATAACGAACATACGGAGCTGCCGGGCTTAAGGGATTCAACATACATTTTGTCAAGAGGTTCGATTTTGTTTTTTTTTTGTTCCTATTTTTCAAATAACAACCATAATTTTTTTTTTTTAATTAAGTGTTTAATGTGAACTATGAAAACGATATTACAAAAATGGGTTATTGCCAATTTTGGATTTGAATCTAATGAAAATATTTATTCACAATTTTTTATTAAAATATGAACTCATTCCACGAAATAATATGAATTATTGGCCGTTATTCACAAAGGTGCATGCTGATCGAAATATAAGCGATTAATTTATTCATTAAGCTCTCTTCGAATTTAAATTAATAATAATTAAAAAGGATATTTAATATTTTCAGCATTTTCAATATTTTTCGAAGGTGTATTTTGTTAATTATAAAAAAAGGTCGGGTTCGTGCAAATGAGATTAATATTTAAAAGGAATTACCGAAAAAGTAATCAAGCTACTGAACACAAATTAGGTAGATTTATCTAAGTTTTATGAGAAATTTTAAATAGGTGCAGGGACAGGCAATGTTTCTCGATATGCCGGGGTCAAAATTATTTTGTCAAAATTCTGATTTCTTAAATTCTGCGAATAAGCGCACGCTTTTTAATATTGTCAAACCTTTCTTTTCTATATTTCTTGTAGAATACCTTCCCTCATAAGAGATTAGCAGAAGATTATGTTTTGTTTGCATTCATAGCTAATTGTTGTAGTTTTGTTATTTTTCTTTCTTTTTTCGATTGTTTTTAATTATTAACTATAATATTAAATTTGAACTACGGATGAAGGTACATGTATAATTTTCATTCACAAAATATTTAAATTAAGAGTCAGGTTTAAAAAAAGAAAAAAAAATAGTAATTATAAATTATAGCAAAACAAAAAAAAATAAGAGAAAACGGAATAGGGAAAAAAAAGTGAAGAGACGTTGATGATATCTATTTAAGCTCAATTTATCAAACAAGTACATTGCATTGGTTCTCGGTCTTCAAATGTCATACCATACAGTTCCTTTGCATAGCCAGAAATATGTTCATATCGTCTTATATTGTAAACGTAGCGAGCGGTACTATTTTTAATACATTCAGTTTTCTCTTACTTGCTGAGTCGCAATTTCTAAGGTCTTAAGCTACGTAAGTTAGAATGGGAATGACTAAGGTTTTCGCTAATAACATACTTGTTTGTTATGGTATATAATTGTGCGACATTCAAAGTTTCCGCAAAGTGCCATAGACCTTCCCAACAATAGAATTGACAAATGCCCTGCTTATGTCAAATTTTGAACTGTAAAATTGGCCTATCCAAAACTTTAGTTATTGAAATCTGACACATTTGTATATTTTTTGTCAAAAAAATATACAAACCTGACACTGCCTTTCATTTTTTCATAAAATAAATAAGTGAAGAGCAAAATGTAGCTTTTTTGGATTGAGCAATGTTTATTTTGATACCAGCAAATGTAAGTATGAAGAAGAAGAATGGTTCCAAATAATATTAAAAACTATATACGTTCTGAAGATTTTAAATTGATGGCTCTTTTGGACTCAAATGCATCTGCCAGACGTTTGAAAATTTGACAAAACGTTTGTTTGACAATTTTTATTCAAAATGACATTTAGATACTAAAACGGACTTATTCTGGCTTTAAACCTCCTATGAAACAGTTTTATCTTATTCCGACTCAAAAACTAGTTTATTTCTTTTATAAATAAGCTTTTCGGTATAAAGGCGTTTTAAGGTCGGAATAACTCTATTCTGCCTCTAAAACTCGTTTATAAATAAGGGTGAATATGTTTCATTGTATCACTTTTTGCTTCATGGGGCTAAAGCAATAATTTCGTTTGAATCAAAGGCAAAGAAATGTGAGAGCTCTTCAACTCATTATTTTATACCGCCTACATTTTTGCTTTGATAATGTTGAAAAATCCCAATTTTCTGTTGAAATCCGATTTTACTAACATATTTATTTAAGGGAAACGCTTTTTTATCAAACAACATATCCTGAGCTGCTGAAAAAATTCTATTTCGTGTATCTACAACTGAGAACGCCTTATCCATAAGAAAAACTTGAGTTTCGGGTTTGGCGGCATAAAAAGAACAGTAATGCCTTCAATTTGAATATTGCGACTAAAAGCAGCTTATTGGAAAATGATACCTGTGTCTGTAGGGAGAACTTTAAGGTTACTATGTACGAGTACCTACATCATTGTGGAAGAAATAAAAAACGATAATTTGGTAACGTGATGAACGAGTTCATTTGAATTTTGACACACGACCCACCGACTTTTACATAGTTAATAAAAGAAGGTTATCCCCTGTATTTCGTTGGGAAATTTAAGCCGAAACTGAATTTTACTTGTGGTCCAAAAATGAACAACATTTTGGTTTTGTATTCCAAATAACATCTTGGATGTTGTCAGAATTCAAAAATTGTCAAACTAAAAAATATTTGACCACAAATTCCAACAGAGAAGAAAATTAAGAAGAAGTACCTACAAACTCATACCATACCCCTTTGCAAGAACATTTCCAAGGACTCAAGCACCAACGAAAAGAACAAAAAAAAAGTACTTCTTCACTTTCGTTGTGTTGTTTGGCGTCAGCAAATATTTGGTCACATTCTTGTGTTTTCCACCAATAATCCGCTTCAACAAGAAAGTTAAAAGGTTTTCAAGAAAATACTCATCTGGGCATGGCGCCACGCTAACTTCATAGACAAATTCAAGGTTACCATTTGCTTTTAATTTTTAATGATTAAGAAACGGAAGTACAAGTTTCATGCTATATAGGTTGGGATTTAGAAAAGAATGGTAACATCAATGCCTCTTAAAGAAAAAAAAAAAATCTATAGTAGACGTTAGACGCACGACGAATAAAATAAAATAAAATCTGAAGTCCTTGTTGTGGCTTGTTTGTAATGCTATTTACGTTCTCATTTTATTGAGATCATAATTGGAGTATGAGTAGCTAGGCAACACGTCATTTTATTTTTCCTCTTAAATTTTTAATCATTTGAAAGAAAATCAATATTCATAATTTTTATTCTACACGAAAGCACTCCTTGTAAATTAAATAACTTTAGGAAAGTAGGGAAGGTGAAAGGTGGTATCGAGTGCAAAAGACCCATATATTCAGAACTGAATAAATTCATCAAAGAATTCTCTGAACATGCATATTAAATCATTCAAGGATATTCTTGAGTGGAAAATTCAAATTAATTCAATTCATTTTTTTGTTTCGGTCTCACATTTGGTCCTTACTCTTATTATAATTTTATTATTCAATCACTTAGAAGGTGGCAACTGAATATGAATTTATTTTTTTTTTCTTCTTAAGAAGTGAATTCTCTTGTTTTTTTTTTAATAAAAACTTATTTTACGATAAAATACAATACAAGAGAGCATTCAAATGAACACACGTTTTAATGTTTTTAATTCAACTTAATTGGCATGCCATTTGCTTCATTAAAATTGATTAATGTTTAAATTTAAATCTAATGTCCAATGGAATAGTTTACCATCATAACAACACTCTAGCCATTGAGACTTGAAAGCCCCAAATATTAACACTGATTAATACACAAAATATATTTGAAACAACTACAATTTGCTTCTACTTTAGTTTCCACTCTCATATGAAAGTGATTTTATTTAAATTTTAAAATACAAATTAAAATTTGATTGATGGCATGGCCAACAAAATACAAAATATTTATTTTATTGGAATTCCAATGTCATTCATCAGGATCGTTCACAATTTATCCACGCATTCCAATTTCCCTAATGAGATTTAATTTGAAAATTCCTGTTTTCAATATTGTTTCACCAATGTTTTGCTTTTCAACGAAGGAGGGAAATACTGTTCGATATTCAAATAATCTTTGTGACTGTATTTTGTGAAACTCACGGTGAGTTTGGTTCCAAGGATAAATTAAAACCAATCAAAACGAAATCATTTGCAAAAAAAGGTCACACTTCACGTTGAAATGCTTTTATTATACGCACAGAACGCGAAATTCAATATTTTCTCTTGCGCTGGTGCTTGAACTGCAAATGGAAATCCATCCAAACATTTTCATTGCAAAACAAGTTCACTAATTAGCTGGCTAAGGTGAATAGGAAACTTTGAACCTGAGGCCAGATTCTCAGTGGGTTTCGACTTAACAGGAGAGAATTGTTTGTATTAAGAATCAATTAATTTGAATTTGTATTTATTTATAATCATTCAGGATTAAGCATTTTAAAGAATAGTGTCTTATTTTCAATACTTATTATCTTCAGATTTAAATTTAATAAATTAGGCAAAATTTAAAGAGGAATCAAATTATATGCTAGATTTACAATTTGTTGAATAAAAAAAAAATAAAAACAAAAAAATAAATAAATAATATCAAATTAAAAATTAAATTCTTAGACAAATGACTTTTATATTGAAACATTTTAAGGATTTGTATAAGTTCTTTAAAGAGTTCTCCAAACGAGTGCTGCGAATTTGACGCTCTGTTCGACTCCATTCAAAGAATTGCATCCCTGTTTCCTCACACTGATATCGTTATTACGGCGATTTCAATGTACACAATTCTTCGTGGCTTCTCCATTCGGGCCAGCCAACACCCGAAGGAATGTGTGCTGAAATCTTTGCTGAGTTTAACCACCTTACTCAGCTTGTCACCGAGCCCACTCGTAAATTGGACATTAATGGCCAAGCGAAAATATTCTTGACATTGTTTCTTACGTCTGACCCTGATAAATACACTTTCAGTGTATTAACGCCTCTAGGAAGATCAGACCATAGTATTATATCTGCAAATTTCTCATGACAAGCTAATCCAGTTAGACAGACAATACAAGAAAACCAACTGGGACGGTCTCAACAACTTTTTCCGGGTCTTTAACTGGTCACTATGCTTCCTCGATAGTGACGTAGACTCCAGCGCATATATGATTATTTTGGGTATGAAACTTTTTATCCCGAATAGCGTTAAATGCATCAAACACAAGGAAAATTCATGGTTTGCTTCAAGCTGTAAAGAGGCTATCGGGGTAAAAGAAGTATTGTTCCGGTATTTTAGAGCCAACGCAACTGAGGAAAACCGGAACAAGTTTAAACAAGCCAAGAAGGCTTGCAATGCCCACATTCGACGGACCAAGTTTTTACATGACCTAAAATTAAGGCAAAAAATACTACAATGACCCAAAGGCAGTAAGAATTTTTGGTAATTTGTAAAAAATATGAAGAATTCTTCTTCTTCCTCGGTCCCTATACGCACTTTGCCAATCACACTCCAGTTGTTAGCTCTCTAGAGAAAGCTAACCTGTTTAATAGGCAGTTCGCCGCCAACTCTTAGCTGCCAGAGAGTGTCATGACTCCGCCTGTTCTTGAGCGCTTCAATGATTGCATGACACAAATCTTCAGCACTCGTGCTATGGCGAGAGTCCTAAATGATCTTAACATGCATAAATCCGGAGGTCTGGATGGTATCCCCGCTATTATTCTGAAGAGATGTTCTTCCACGCTGGTAAAACCCTTGCTTAAGATTTTCCATCTATCCTACTCTTCTGGGCTCGTTCCGAGCAGTTGGAAAACAGCATTTGTCCAGCCAATCCCAAAAAAGGCGAATCTTCTTCTCCCTCCAATTATCGTCCGATTGCACTTACGTCCCTTCATTCTAAGGTCATAGAAACGCTGATAAACCATCTGCTCAATAAATATCTTGAAGACCGAAAGCTTCTTAATGACCGGCAATGCGGCTTTCGCAGCAACAGGTCCACTGGTGATATGATGGTTTATCTTACCAAAGTGGAACAAATCTTTACATCGTTTTGGAGAAAGAAAGATTGTTGCACTTGATATTTCAAAGGCATTTGATAAAATCTGGCATCTTGCACTTTTATCGAAAATGCATGCTTTCGGTATCGATAAATCCCTCCTTCGTAGGATTAAAAACTTTCTGTCGAACTGTTCAATACAACTTGTATTGGACGGATTCAAGTCGGAAACCTACAATATAAACGCTGGTGTGCCCCAGGGTTACGTTTTCTCTCCTACCCTCTTTCTCATTTTCATTAATGAAACTTTCCATACTGCCGGGTAACAGGACTTTGTCAGGAGTGAATTAAAAATGTGTGTCAAGAAAGGAGATATGAAAGAAAGAATAATTTTTACGAACCTAGGATCATGCCTTACCTCAACTTCAAAAACTCTATTAAAACTGAAACCTGAGAGAAGCTCATTACTTCTTTTAAAGTTTGTGTCGAATGCAGCACTATTATTTGTGGCAGAATCAGAACATACGAACTGTTTGTTTAGTTAATTTACATCACAGTCATCCTCGGCATTCTTTTGTTTCTTCGTAATACCAAGAGATTTTCTGATTTCAACATTTACTGCATTCCTTAAAGTTTTGTACTGCTTGAACAACTGTGGTAGCTTGAACCTTTTCCAACGTTTAAAAGCTATAGCTATTTCTCTTTAGAATAAGTTTATCAATGTTACTAGTTTACCATCCTATTGACAAAGTACAATAAAAAAATTTGTTTTGAAACCGTATTTGAACGATAATTTTCAATATTATTTTCAATGCCGAAAGTTCGATATGAAAGGGAAATGGAATTTAAAGTTTACATGTGCATTCCAAAAATAAGTGTTCTTTGAAATGAAGGTAAAATACTCATTATTTGTTTCCAAAATTAATCACAGGTACAGGTACGTTGAACTCCATAAGAGAATCAGCAACGAAGCGTTTTCGAGACATATTAAATAAACATGAGCATAATTTTGGTAACAAGTTGATTCAAGATAACCAAAGCAAGCAGCGTGCACAATAGCTCGTAATTGTCCCCGAACAATTTTTCTAGCGAATTTGCATATCTTAAAGTTGCCATCTACAAAGGAATATGATCAAATTTGAACTTTGTTTTCCAGGGGAATGTCTGCAGCTTTAAGCAACAAAATCTGTATTCAAATATAGAAAAAGATGTTGATTTCTTACAAAATAAACAAAAATGTAATTTTTGAAGTTGCTTGAAGCACAAGAGAAAACATTATTGAAATAAAAATCACGTTCGAAATGTTATTATGTATGCGTAATTTAAAAAAAAAAAAATAAAAATAACTTTCTTACATATTTTGCTCTACAGTACATTTCGGTTTGTTTGTGAATCATATTTAGTTCTTCCTGGTGTATAATGTAATCCTCTTGGGTGAATTTATTCAAAAAAGGTTTTTTTGAACTTTAATATTTTGACAGCTGGCAAAACGCAGTTACATCCGGTTCAATGACGGGGGATAGTCATGTTAAAAAGCAGGGTAGAGCTCTGGTTGTAGGTGGTATAGGAAAGGTCATTCTAAGTAGGTAGTCGAATTAATTTTTATTTTAGCAACAAATTTTGACGAGGTAAAGTATCTAATCTATATACGCACATAGTTAGTTTTTCAGCAAATAAATAAATAAATTACTCAGATTATTAAGTTGAAGAAGACTTGTGCTTTAAATGGTTTAATTCTTGCTGCCACAACGGAGATTGTGTCTAAAAAAAAATAAATTACTTACTTACTTACTTGTGGTGGCACTGCAGTCCAGGTTGGACCAGAGCCTCACCCAACAATCTTCTCCAGTTAGATCTGTCACTACCTAGCTGTCTCCAGTTTCGCACGCCAAATTGGTTCAGGTCCTCTACCGCCTGTATGCTCCACCTGAGTCGCGGTCTTCCTCTTCTGCGACGTCTTTCCGGGTTGGATTCGAAGACTCTACGAGCCGGAGCATTGTTTTCCATTCGCTCTACATGTCCCAACCATCTAAGTCGTTGGACCTTAAATTTTCTGGCTAGGTCAGTGTCGCTGAACAGCTCGTACAGTTCTTGGTTGAATCTTTGTCTCCATTCTCCATTTATGCAGACAGGACCAAAAATCACTCGAAGAATTTTTCTCTCAAAGCAGCCCAAAGCGTTTTCATCGGATGTTGTCATGGTCCATGTCTCTGCACCATACATTAAGACCGGGATGAATAGGGTTTTGTAGAGCGTCACTTTAGTGCTCGGAGAGGACTTTACTACTCAATTGCCTTCTAAGTCCAAAGAAGCAGCGATTGCAGAGTGATTCTTCGTTGATTTCCGCTGGTGTTGTCTGAGTTGATAGCGGATCCCAGGTAGACAAAGTCCTTAACTACCTCGAAGTTAAATCTGTCTATGTTGACGTTTGCTCCAAGACGTCGATGTTGGTAGTCCTTTCTTGTCGACAGCATTAACTTGGTCTTGCCTTCGTTAACCGCTAGACCTATCTTCCTGGCCTCCGTCTCAAGACTCACAAACGCTCCACTGACATCACGCTGTGTTCTTCCAATTATGTTAATGTCGTCTGCGGATCCTAGTAGCTGGACGGATTTTTGAAAGATTGTGCTTCTGGTGTTGACGTTGGAGCTTGCACAATCTTTAATGAATGATGTTGAAGAAACCGCATGACAGGTCATCGCCTTGTCTAAAACGTTTTTGACATCAAAAGCGTCCGTTAGGTTTTAGCGTGAGTTTTCCATTGTCATCTTACACAGACGGACAGTTTTTCTAGGATGCCAAAACTAGCATTGCTTTACAGACGCTGTCATACGCGGCCTTGAATCGATGAAAAGGTGTAGTATCGATTGAAGTCCTAGGTCTTCCAAGATCTGCGTAGGGTAAATATTTGATCGATGGTGGACTTTCGGGTCTGAAACCACACACCACACACTATCAGGTTGTTGAGAGGGCTTCAAACGTTCACACAGCTCGGTAGACAAGATCAAGATCTGATGGGAATCGCGTACTTGCTACCTAATCGTAAGGCTACCTTAACGAAAGGCGTCTCGCCCCGCAGCGAAGTCGATTAGCCTAAATCCATTATCGGAGGTGGTGTCTGTGGTGGCTATGTCATCCGATTATTCCACAAAAGATTTCTTCCCTACCCAGCTTAGCATTAAAATCTTCAAGGACAATTTTAATGTCACAGCTAGGGCTTTGCTCATAGATCTTGTCGAGGAGCTCGTAGAAGTTGTCTTTGGTGTCTTCATCCTTTTCCTCAGTGGGGCCGCGAGCGCAGATAAGGCTTATGTTTGTGAATTAAGCCTTGATGCGGATTGTCGTGATGCACTCATTCACTGAGTTCAAACTCAAGACCTTCCTCCTGAGTCGAGTTCCAACTACAAATCCACACCCAAATAGACGTTGATTTTGTTCCCGGTAGTAGTCGCCATAGTAGACATCACGGTTGTTCATTTTACGTAGGCCCGGACCATCGCATTTTTTGGATATCAGTTATATCTGCTTAATTAGCAGTCAAGGGCTTCCGCTAGTTGTTCGGCTGCAAGTGGTCTGTTAAGGGACCTAATCTTCCAAGTGCAAAACCGAAATATGTTGTCCTTTAATCGTTTGCATGGGTCGTTAACGTTAATTCTGTCCGTATCAGAGGCTTGTTAGTGGTTCGGAACTTTATGTGGCCGGGTAGTTACCTCGACTCACGACCCCAACGTGGAGGTCCTTAGTTTAACGAAGAGCCGGCCAAACCGCTCCTTATAGGCCTGGGCTGCGAATATGTCTTAGTATCCTTATAAGGTGTTCAGTTATTCACTAAGGAGTTCATCCTGACTGGAACTGTAGACACCACTGTTGATTTCATTTTGGAAGTTCTTCCGCTGCCGCCTGTTGAAAAGGAGGCATGGCTAAGTGGACACATACCACCTCCCCCTTTTTCCCTTTTCTGCCGCACAACAACTTCCCTCTAGGATTAGAACCCAATCTTCGGTTGAGGTACTGGACACCCGATGTTCACCTTGGGGAGGTGGAGAGTAGGAGTTGATAGACAGAGGTTGCAGTGGACGCTTGTGTCCTCTTGAATGCATGTGTCTAGCCTTCGAACATCAGGTTTAATTTTTGCTGCCACAAAGCAGATTGTTGGGCTTAACTCTTTTAGCTTCCGTCTAAGAAAAAAATATATTATATTGAATTCTTTGTTTGAAATGTATCTATTTCTTTTCATATACGGGATGCTCAGTATATACTTTAAGGACTCATCGGCCATTTTATATTTCTCTGAAAGACTTATCAAGCTCATGGTTGGTAGATTAAAGAAATCATCTATTAACACCATGTAACGATTTGTTATCCTCTTCGGATACGAACGCCTACATTTCAATCATTTAAATGGCTTCACTTTTTCCATTGTATCGTTTCGCTAATTACTAACACATCATTAATAATTTCTAAGTTAAGGAAAATCTTCTCAAATTGCTATCAATCAAATACAATCTGTCAGTTTTTTTTTTTTGCTCTTTAACATCATCGGATCCTTCCAAGGTTTTTTTTATGGACACAATTTTGTAACATGATTAAAGCGAACTCTCAAGAGGAATAAGTATGTGAAACTCAATTATAAAAGTCCAAAGTATTTGAAGAAATCCCAAGTGCTTTACGCAAAATAAATTGATTATTGCCAAGAAATTCAAATGGTCCTTTGATGGTATTTTTCTAAAGAGGGAGTTGTTTTGTAAACGAATTGGATTAACTCAGTGTCTATGAACGGAGAAAAACTTTGACAAACTTCATAAATCACTTTAAGGTCCTTTAATGAAGGTATCATATTTTTGTGTTCCTTGAATACCACTAAATTTTACTTAAATTGCAACCTTTCTACATTTTCTAACAAAAATCTCTGATTACCCTACTGAGAGCTTATATCTTTACCACGATAGCCCAGCTTTAAGTTCTGGCACAGTAATTTTTCAAAAGAAATACCCAAGGAACTCAAATTCAATTATGTACCTATCCTTGTTGATGAGAATTCAGATAACAAAGTTTTTTATGAATGACATTTGCACTAAAACTAGAATTTCCAAAAACTTTAAAAGAGAATAGTTTTCGTGATTTTTATTATCAAACTTTCACATAAATGAGAGATTTAATGCTTTTATTTGACTTCACTGAATTCATTCAATCTCACAACGCCATAAAACCATCCGACGAAGCGAAATTTCTTTATCTTGAATCCGTACTCTCGCACAAAAGGTTGGAGATAAATTTATTATGAAAAATATGAACCACATAAATCGCATTTCAAAAGTGATATGACACTTCATGATGATATTTTAACCACAGAGGGAAAGAAGTACTCATAATACTAACCATTTAAAATTTTAAGACGGAAATACCTACGTTCATATTAAATGCAATTTCAAAGGTATGCAAGTTGATATCTGCTTTTTATGACAAACATAATTACAGCCCTAATTTAAAAGATAGTTTACAAGAAAGGTTATGGTTTTCAATTTTCATTAAATTTGAAGCGTACCTAGGTACCTGATTTTATGTCTGAAATATCATTTTCAAAAATGGAGGATTAGGGTAGAATTGGATGGTAGTTAACTCGTATAAAATTTACCAACACCAATTTCGAAGTTGATAAAAATAATTTGTTCCCGGAATAGTAAAGTAACGTTTAAAAAAAAAACCTCTCGTGGGATTTTTTTGCTGTCAATACTTATCAACGATTTGTTGTTGTCTTTGCTACACATATAAATGACAATCGATTGTGTCACCATCTATTGAACTGAAAGCAAAGTAGTTGCTTCTAATTTTGTATTCTTTCGCTTAATCACCCTCCCCAAGGGAATAAGTTACGTCAGCATTTTCCACTTACTTACTTACTTAAGGTGGCGCTACAGTCCGTTGTGGACTTGGGCCTCAATCAACAGTCTCCGCCAGCTAGCTCGGTCCTTAGCTAGCTGTCTCCAGTTTTGCACTCCAAGTTGATTGAGGTCCTCTTCCACTTGAGTGCGTCACCTGAGTCGCGGTCTTGCTCTCCTCCTACGTCCCTCGGGAATAGTGTCAAAGGCTTTTTGGGCCGGAGCATTGGTGTCGATCCGCTCTAAATGACCGAGCCATCTGAGTCTCTGGACCTTGACCCTTCACGTCGTTTGTACAACCCGTAAAGTTCACTGTTATATCTTCTTCGCCATTCTCCTTCAATGCACACGGGGCCAAAGATGACCCTAAGATCTTTCCTCTCGAAACAACCTAAGGCACTTTCATCCGATTTTTTCAAGGTCCATGCTTCTGCACCGTGCAGCAAGACTGGGATGATGAGTGTGTTGTACAATTTTATCTTAGTTGCTCGAGAGAGGGCTTTTAAACTCAATTGCTTTCTTAGTCCAAAGAAACAGCGATTAGCAAGAGTTATTCTTCGTCTGATCTCGGCGCTGGTGTTATTGCCCGTGTTTATAGCGGAGCCTAGGTAGACAAACTAATCTACTACCTCAAAGTTATATGCGTCTATTGTGACGTTCTGTCCGAGCCGTCGGTGTTGGGTGTCCTTCCTCGAAGACAGCATATACTTCGTTTTTCCCTCACTTACCGCTAAACCCATTTTTGCCGCTTCTGTCTCAATTTTCGCAAAGGCGCCATTGACATCTCACTGTGTTCTTCCCATTATATCAAAATCATCAGCGTACGCAGAGTTTTGGAAGATAGTGCCTCTGGTGTTGACGGTGGAGTTCTGCACTATATCTTCTTAAGAACGATGTTAAAGAAATCGCAGTCGTCTTGCCTGAATCCTTTTTTGACGTCGAAAGATTCCGTAAGCTCGTTGCCAACCTTGATGGAGCAGCGTGAGTTCTCCATCGTCATTTTGCATAAGCAAACGAGTTTGGCAGGTATGCGAAAACTAGACATAGCTTTATACAGTTGGTCTCACTAGATGCTGTCATACGCGTCGTTAAAATCGATGAAAAGGTGGTGGGTATCATAGGTGGGAGATCATCTTTTCCAGGATCTACCGCAACGTGAAAATTTGGTCGATCGTTGACTTTCCTGGCATGAAGCCACATTGATGAGGACCAATCAGATTGTTGACGAAAGACTTCAGACGTTCACATATAACGGCAGAGAGGATCTTGTAGGCGATATTAAGCATTTTCCACATAGTCCACAGAATAAGGTTTAATCCTTCATTATTCTGAGTTCATATTTATTTGGCTTAATAAGTGCAAAGCATTCTTTCAGTAGAAAATATTTTAATGCGGGAAAACATCTTATAGTGGCTCATTATTTTTTGTTGACTTTTCTCCCCTTAGCAAAAAAAAAACAACAAACATAAAAAGGAAACATAATAAAAATGCATAAAGGTCATAGGTTCCTTCCGTAAACATGAAAGAATCTTTGCCCTTTTCTGTCAATAAACTGCAAATTAAAGGTGGCAGCCAAGGATTGTTCAACATGTTGACGTGAATTGTGCGAATTGAGACCTGGGAAGAATTTGATTCAGGAAAACAAATGTTTCTCTAGTTATGTTGGTTAATTTTCCTCTTCAGATCAAAGGAGATATATTTGTCCTCTATTTTTCATAGACATAATATATATTGTTTGAACAAAGTTTTGAATTAATTTAAGAAGAAGAAGAAGAATGTGAAAACAAAAACATGCAATGCCTTAGGTATGCCTTTGACTTTGATAATGTACTTTTCGAGAATTGAATGCCTCACTAGGTCAGAAATGAATCTTTTTTGGCATAAAGAACATGCCCTCTAATGCTTCCAATAACGGATTCAGACTCATTGGTTTACACTCCACAAGTAATAAAATAAGAAATCGTTCTTTATATCAATCATGCCCTTAAGCCTTCAAGTCTAAATTCGGAGGTGCATACATTATCGAAGAGAAATAAAGTTTTATTCAAGAACAATATCTTTAAACGAACGAGGACCTACGCAGGAATGTATTTTTGTAAGGTACTCGCGCTTAAATGATTTTGTTTAAATATTAAAGTTCATTGCTTAGAGAGCCGAGAGCAAAATCAACAAAACTTTTTCCGTTTTCGTTAATTTTGTATATTGCCTTATCCTGTTGGTTTCATAGTTGAATACAGCGAGAATTAATTCAATTAAAAGTTTTTGTATGTCTTACCTTAAGTTGTGATCCAGATCCTCGAAACAGGACATAGGTCCATCAAGGGGATGATGATAGGGCATCATTTTCCTGCTCGTGGGCATTAATTCATTTTTTTTTTTTTTTAAGTTCTAAGATTCAAAATATTCGCATTGCTTATAGGACAGGCGTTACCATTCTCCCGCATTTCAATATTTCGGCTTTTAAGTGAAATATTTAAAGCCCAAACTGCCAATGGATTATAAGTAATTGATGAATCTGTCTCGAGGCAGAATTCTGCTTTTTGCGTATTGAATTTTTCTCAATTTTTTCTTTTAGCTTGTAATGAAGCTTTCATCGAGTGTTTTTGCTTTTTATTGGAAAGGTCAATAATGGAGTTATCAAAAATCCAGCAAATACTTATAGCCCAAAAAATATATGTAGGTTCCCAAGAAAGAAAAAATCTCTCACCATAAAATTTGATGATGGGTCATTGGCAGGAATGGGTGTGCTAAAAATATTTATGCTGTAAACTTTTTACGATCCAATTTTATTATTTTTGTTTTCTTTTTCGGTTGAGAAAAATGGATTCCTTATTGAAAATAATACGATGATTTGAAATCTATAATTTTTGATGAACGACAGCTGTAAATTTGGTTTCCTACATAAATTATAAGATCGTGAAAATCCGCCGACGCAATTGATTCGAGTTAATGAAGTGTGTTTTTCAAGCAAATGATTTATCATTTAACAAGAATTGATTGGAAGATTTATTGAGATGTAAGGAATTGGCAATATTCGAATATTTTAATGGGTTTATTGATTAAACAACTTCATTTAAATAAAGACCAGATTTATGTATAGTTTTTGGGAGCATCTGAAAGGGCATTTAATTATAAGGAATTTTAGTTACTTACTTAATGTAAGCATCACACAGAAACTTTTTATAGGATCCGCAATTACATGCCAAAACACTTTAAGTTCAGAGAAGAAAGAGATTGAATATTCAAACCTTATAATGTATATTAACAGCAACTTTTAAACTATCCACCCACAGCTTCTTGGCTTCGATTAAACTTCGGAAAACTTTGCAACAAATTTGCATGTCGCTTTAATAAATCTTGCAACAATATTCAGCTTTAGAACATAAGTTTGTGGATCGTCCAAGAAGCAATGCACTTTGTGGATGAAACCTCTCACAATTTTATACTGTCACTTGCATACATTATTTTTGTAATGTGTACCTATGTACCTATGTACCTACGTCTTCCTGTTCCCAAGCATTGATTTAATTTCTTGAAGGATGAAAACTCATGATAAGAATAATTAAAAATTATTCTCTCTTATGATACAGAAAAATGAATGTCATGCATACCACACATGTACCATTATGGTTTATGAGGCTTTTTTAAAAAAAAAAGGTTCCACATCTTCGAATCATTTAACCACATCTGTTCGTCAAAATGCATTTCCCGCAAAGTCTTCCTCGATCTCAAAAGCAATCGTGCGGCGAGCCACTTTCAAAACTTCCTCTTTTCTATCTTGCAATCGGCATTACCGGTTAAAATTCAGTTTCCTGGAAGTATAACGTTGGCCATTTCGTATCTCACGGTCATTGCCATCAACCATAGTGCCTTAGGACAGATTGCATTTGCGGTTCAAATGCTCTTACTGGAAATATTCAAACCAAAATCAGCCAGGGTTTTCATTACTTCCAGGACTGTAATTCCTTGGTTGTCATTAGTTTTCGGAAATGCAATGATGATGAGTTTTGAATTTTCTGTATTAAGCCAATAATAATTACTGCAAGGACATACATGAACGTAGCCTCCTTAACTGAGTAAGGTACTTGCAATATAGAGCTCTACTCGCTTGCATGTGTGCTTGTTCTTGTTTATTTTTTATAGTAAAATTGATTGAATTGGCTTGCTTCACAACTTTCGGTAGTGAATTTTGTTCCCAAGCTCCCTATCTTATAACTTATAAGATATTTTGTGAAGATTGTGGCACGTAACAAATGGAATTTGCAAAATGAAACATTCTGAAATAGATACAATGTGGATGAGTAAATTGTCACGTAGGTTTTAAAACGATTTGTTTGCTTTTTGTCAAGACGATAAATTGTTTTGGGCTCTGGGAAAGCAATCCCGAGCATGACAACTGGATCATTGGGGGTTCGCTTGTGCAATCAAGACGTTGTCACATCCTTAAAATGTAATCCTTATACAACTGTGTCTGTCAACTTGCATTTTAAACTTTGTTGAATAAATTATTTCTGCTTAGTTAAATATCAGAGCTTGTGATTTCGTTTTCTTATAAATGTTGATTTCAATTAAGATGAACGCAATTTATGATCTACTAAATTTAACAAAAATCGTCGTAGGTGTGATTCCTTATTTTCTTTATAATAATTTACAAAGATAGCTGGCAGTCTTCAAAATTTTGGAAAGACAAGAAGTAAGACAACTGGCAGTTTTTACTACTAAGTGAAATAAGAGATGCTTGACGTTAGATATATCATCGTCAATCAAGAATCGTCAAACAAATTGCATACTTCCATCCATTTCCGCCTACAAACTTCTTACGCTTTAAATGACCCAAATTGTGTTCTGTTTTATGAATATCGATTGTAAATAAACATCCTTTTGTACATCAAATTTTTATTTTTGATTACCCTTCTCACAAAGAAATACACCACCATTTTGCAAATGCAAATCAGCTGTCAAAGCTCAAAAGAATCTGATGTAAGACAAGCCAAATGGATGTGTTTACCCATTTTATTTTATTTCAGTTTTTCTTTTCATAAGAAGGAAATGGGATATGTTTTGTATACACAAAAATGTGTCCAGGAAAATAATTTAAAACAAATGGACCGAAATTTAATAATACGCTCGGAGCTTGCTTACGTCGTCGGTCGTACAAAATTGGGTTAGACACTTAAGGATTATTCAACCAGAAAATGTTGGCCTTTATGTATTTTTGTGTACATTGAACGATTTTGGAAAAAGAATTTTTTTGATTGAAACAATTTTTATTGAAACAAATTTTGCAGGAAATATTGGCTAGAATTTTATAAGAAGCTATACATATGTATTTATGACGATTTAAGTAAAGTAACATTTGATAGTGATCAGCAATACTGAACCATTCAATTTGGATGCGGAAGGCCAACACTTCCATCCAACCCGACACGGACGAAGTGAAGATAAAGATATCTAAACTCAAGTCGAACAAAGCCGCTGGAGCAGACGGGCTAGCCACCGAACTGTACAAAGCTGGAGATGATTTGGTTAGGAGCATGCATCAGCTCATCTACAAAATTTGGTCGGAGGAAAGCATGACATTTTCATCGATTTCAAGGCCGCGTATGACAGCCTCTATAGAGAGTTGCAACTCGGTTTGCCCAACTCGAGTTGAACGAATCCAACTCGGTTTGCCAACTCGGTTTGCAACTCGGTTTGCCAACTCGGTTTGAGAATTCGGTTCGCCAACTCGGTTTGCCAACTCGGTTTGAAAATTCGGTTCGCCAAGTCGGTTTGCAGATCGGTTTGCCAACTCGGTTTGAAACTTAAAAAAAAAAAAACGAAAATAACAGGTTTTTAATCCGTCAAAATCTCTGCCATCCGCTGATAAAAGTTGAATGTCAATGGCTCAATAGAGAGGTAAGGTACGAACCTAGGTCGCTAGAGGGATATTTCGTTCTAAATGTTTACGGATTGTCCCGAAAAACGCTCAAGAAAGCATTAAAAAAACCGATTTACCAGGTTTTTAATCCGTCAAAATCTCTGCCATCCGCTAATGAAAGTTGAATGTCAATGGCTCAATAGAAAGATAAGGTACGATTCAAGGTCGCTATATATATATATATTTCGTTCTGAATAGTACCGGATATTCCCGAAAACCGGTCTAGTAAACACATAAAAAATGGAATAATTAGGTTTTTATCAATGCCATCCGCTGATAATAAAATTCTACCACTTGGTAATTAATTGCCCCTATGTACAATATTTAAGCTCAAAACTAAAAAATTAACCCAAAATTAGAAGCAAGTAAACTAGGTTTTTTTTATCAATTGCCGAGTTGGCGAATCGGGTTGCTGAACCTAATTGGCAAACCGATTTGGCGAACCGAATTTTCAATCCGAGTTGGCGAACCGAATTTCAAACCGAGTTGGCAAACCGAGTTGGCAAACTGAGTTGCAAACCGAGTTGCAAACCGGGTTGCAAACCGAGTTGCAAACCGAGTTGCAAACCGAGTTGCAAACCGAGTTGGCAAACCGAGTTGGCGAACCGAGTTGCAAACCGAGTTGCAAACCGAGTTAGCAAACCGAGTTGACCCATTCACTAGTCATAACATTTCCTCCCCCCTTTGAGGACTTAGATGGTTGGGTCATGTTGAGCGATTGGAAAATAATGCTCCGGATCGTAGAGCCTTCGAATCCAACCCGGAAGGACGTCGCAGAAGAGGAAGACCGTTACTCAGGTGAAGCACACAGGTGGTAGAGTACCTGAACCAACTTGGCGTGCGAAGCTGGAGACAGCTAGCTAGGGACTGAGCTGGCTGGAGAAGTTTGTTGGGTGAGGCCCTGGTCCGACCTGAGCTATGTAGCGCCACCACAAGTAAGTAAGTTAGTAACATTTGGTAATCATCAATCCTCAACGTCAACCTAAACAAAGTATAATTTATGAATGGCCTAAGCAAATCAAAACAATATGCGTTCTCTTCAATCTGAACTTATGTTAAAAAGGAGATTCAAATACATGTATCCAACTACCTTCTAAAGAAAATAAACTTTGAACTCACTCGTGTGTTAATTTACTGAACTGAAAGACTCTCTCAGTTGCAAAAATCCACTCTGCAAAATTCTTTTAATTCAGCCCACTCACAAGCCGCAACGTCTTTGAGAGCAGATTTTCAACTTCTTTGAAGAGTTGGTGAATAAAACATCCTCCACCCAATTTTGATAGAATATGAATTCGTTAAGGATTTCGAATGCGTTAGACAAAAGCTCAAATAACTATTCCCTTAATGGTACTTTGAGACTCCTTACCTCCCCCTTTGATAATAAAAATGAAAAAAGATTCGTCTTCTAATGCTCAAGCACATGGAATGTGTACCAATGGACATTCCATTTTCGTTTGGTTTTGGTCTTTGGGCAAGTGTCCTTGAAATTTTTTTGATTTAGTTTTATACGCACTTGAATGGGTTGGCTTGCTTGAAATGAATATCAAATATTCGGAACTAACTGAACTCCTCTGAGCTACAAATATAGCAAGTAAATTCAGTCATGCCATAAGCTTTTTTATAGTTTTGGTTTTGAGAGAAGTGTAAAGTGCCTTGTAGGGTTCGTTAAGAGTCTCCAGCAAAATGTTTTGTTTTTTTTATTGCATATCAACATTTGCCCCACAATGTGCCATTTTCTTTTAATGAAACAAAATGTATAACATTTATTTCAGGTCACCATGATTTGTTGAAGCCGCAAGTAGACCAATAGTCCACAGAGCGGAACTCTAAATCCGACAGATCAACAAAGACGCACACAGAAACCACCTAATTATAATGCCTGTGGGAGGGAGAACTGCCGGGAAATTCGGATACTCGGATAACAGCTACTACAGTGGTAAGATAAATAGCAGTTTGAACAACCGACTACTTATAGCGACTTTCTTATACGATTAAAAGTCAAGCCTTCTAGCTCCATCCCGTCAGTCGTTAAATGAGCTATCGCTCTTGGCTCTTGTTGACATTATTTTTCAAAAACCCTCTTAAGACAGAGAGTGTTGCAAGAAGTCATATATCCCTTTATAACGATACCGAGCACTCCACACCGCACATTCTGTCATTTTGCATTATTCTTACTTGGTAAATGATTTTAACTGCTGCTACATTTCAAGTGTCAAGCTCTTCGTATCACATATTCAAATTATTCTTGCTCCTTTTTGATGTGACAGATGTTTGCAAAAATAACAACACATCGCACAGCACATCGTCACATCTAGCGATGAAGTCGACCACCGACCTTAGGAGTAAATTTGCACATTTCGGTGGTACCTTTCAATGATCTTTTGAAACGTTTGATGTACCTTCATGTTTTGATCCTTATTTGGCAAGTGATGAGTTAGAAATCATGCCCTGATGGCTTATAAGGAATGAAAGATAATATTTCTGATAAGCAGCTTTTTCATTAAAGAGGTTCATAAATTAAATATAGGTTTGACTTTTTGTGGGAGCAGGTACTTTATTACAAGAAAAGGACATATTGCGTTGCGGTGAATTTAGTCGTTGTGAACATATTTCGATTAAAATTTTTATAACCAAGCATGAGAAGGACACTGAAATGTATTTATTTTCATACAATTTCTCCATGTAGTACGGAGTAAGGACACGGTTATTTTTCTAGTTGAAAGGATGTTAAGGTTAATTTAAAGCTCATCGAGTGACGTTGTGGGTTTTGAAGTTGTGTCGTTTTATTTTACGAGGAAACGTCTCTGAGCTATTAATTTGAATCACGTGTTTTCATATTTTTTGGTATTTTATGTTCTTGAGAATTTTCTTGTGTGGAAAAATATTTTCTCAAAATTCTTTTTTTATTTGAAAGTAGAATCCTGCCGGTTAATAATGGAAAATAATTTCATTCAAATGACTGCTCGCCTGGCCATGCAGTAGCCTAGACGATAGTTTCAATTTTTAAGCACATTATCGATTGAGTTCAGCTGTATTTCACCTATGGCTTCACAATTATTGTCCTTTAAAGCGTCAATTGCCTCTGGCTTGTCGGCGTTACACTTATTTTTTACGACACCCCACAAAAAATAGTCCAACGTCGTCAAATCGCATCTACGAAGTGGCCAAACGCCATAAGCTCTGCGACTGATAATGTGATCTTCAAAACATCTGTGTGGCACGTAGCGCCGTCCTGTTGTAACCAAATGTTGTCAATATCCTCCTCTTAAATTTTTGTGAACAAAAATTCGTTCAACATGACCCGCTAACGATCGCAATTGACTGTAAAAGCCACTCCTTGCTGATTTTCGAAGAAAAATGGCCCAATTATGCCTCTGGACCAAAGTCAACACCAAACATTGACTTGTTTTGGGTGCATCAGCTTTTCAATGTATGCGTGCGAGCTTCATCTGAAAAGAAGATTTTTTTGGCAAAATCGGCATCTTCTATAAGTCGATCGCAGGCCCATTTAAAAAAATAAAATAAATAAAGTGGCGCGACAGCTCTTGAAGAGCCAAGGCCTAAGTGGCTTACTCTCATCAACAATTTTCTAGGTGCGTGTGAAGAATTGAGGGGACCTACAATTTTACGCCGATTCCGAACGGCAAAGTTGAGAAGCACTTTTTCATGACAGATGATACTCTTGGAAGTTTTGTCAGTTCTTCGCGAGAGGCAGTGTCCGTGAAAGATGAAATAAAAACTTTGGGCACGAGTAGGATTCGAACCCACGACGTTCTGCTTAGCAGCCAACGCACCTTACCACTAAGCTACGGACACTACCGCAGGCCCACTTAACCAAGCGAAAATGCATTGGATGATCAGTTGGCTTAAACTCCTTGAACCAATCGGACTTTGTATTGCGTCATAGCAAGGTCTTTATGAAAAATTCGTCTCAATGATGTCTCCGAAATGTTCAATTGTTGAGAACGGCGGTGAATTGATGTAGGGTAAGTTGAGAAGCACTTTTTCAGGACAGATTGGTACTCTTGGAAGTTTTGCCAGTTCTTCGCAAGAAGCAGTGCCCGTGAAAGATGAAATAAAAACTATGGACACGAGTAGGACTCGAACCCACGACGTTCTGCTTAGCAGCCAATTAACCTTACCACTAAGCTACCGACACTACGAGCTAAATTTTACCATTCACGAATATAAGCACTAGTTAAAAAAAAAAAAAACGTAAGATGGCGGACCCTTTATTACATGCTTTAATTTTTATTTATTTTCATTATTTTATTATTTTTTTACTACCCTACATTAATTCCGAATTTCAAGTGTTGCCAGTCGATGTAGATAAATATACTTCCTGAGAGAGCTCATAAATTACCGTAAGGGACTTAGACTAATTGGGATTGTGCAACGATATTAATTTAGTATGAAAGCCAAAGAAATGCTCATGTGTTTCTAGGACTATCTTGAAATGCGGCAGCGCATATCACTGACTTGGCTGGAACCTGTGAAGGTTAAGAATATCGACTTTGTCAGTTTTTTGTACTATCTATCAAATTCAGGTTTATTGCTATATCAGAAGTCTATCCACCCATGTTTTTCAACGGCAAGTATAGTTCATTTCCGTTCTGAGTCAAGTTGCAGGTTTAGAAGGAAAGGGGTTGAAATCAGAGTCCCTCTGACAATATATATATTGAAGGTTCATTACATTATAAGATCTGAAATCAATTCTTCGCAGTTAAGTCAGAATAGCACTAGTTGGTCATTTAATTTTATTAAGAAAAATTTGCTGATACTGGCAAAAAGTATCCATCTTTACTCTAGCTCAATTTGGTCCCTCATGCTTCATAAAGCATAAACTATGAATGGGTACGTACCTAAAACTCCATAAATCTTAAGCACATACAAAAGTCCGAAACGGGAATAATTCAGAAAAAACACTATACCACAGATACCAAAATCTACTACAGTTGATAGTTATCCATGAGAAAAATAAATCTGGAAAAATCCCTAACCATTTGACATTGCTCACATTTTTCCCCCTTCGCCCCTTTTGTAGTGTGTATTTTCTCTGCTATTACATTTTATTAGTCATTATTCCTTAAAGTGCCTAATATCAAACGAATCAGGATAAATTCTGTGCTTCATTTATACTCTTGCTTTTCTGCTCGATAAAAATCGAATGCCAATTTTTCTCAATCCACACGCTCATAGTTATTTTTGTCTTCGAACGGACATGGACTGGACATGGAGTTTAAGTGTGAAAAGTCCAAAGCCAAACCATGTAGTTTGTGAATTTTCGAACAGTAAATTTAACAAAACAAAAAATATCAAGGTCATTAATTCGCTTTGACAAACGAAAGTATAAATGATGTGACAAATCAGATGTGGGAATAAAATTGAGTGAATATCTGGGTCGCAATGAATTGCACATAGCCTTCAAACGGTTTCTATTTGATTATCTTAGGGACTAGGTAGATTAAAACCATCAGTTACAGGGATCGTCTTTTACGTCTCAATAACTAAAAACAAAGGGAATAGTTGTCAAGATTAACGAACATTTTGACGTCAATATATTTATGTAATGACCCATTAAGTGTGCAAATAATTTTCTACCTTTGAGGCGTAGCTTTAAGTCAAATAAGATTAATTGAACAATTTCGTAGGTACCGATACCCAAACCTATGTGTAGCTCTAAATCGATAACCTAATTTATTTCATTGGAACATCTATTTTTTGTTTTGTTATCAAAGGCTGGCCTTGATTCCAACATTAAAAAAGGACGCTTTTCGAATCTTTATTGCGCAACGGGTAAGTAGGGCAACACACGATTGGTATTTGGGTTTCTATTTATTCTTAATTAAAGTGTGTGTTTGTGTGTGTGTAGAAAAAATGTTAAAGTTTAATGGTAGGGAATGTAGGTTTGGTTCTGGAAATTGAGATTGATGACTTAGGAGTTACATCATTTATTGCTTTAAGAAAAGTTCAATCTTGTGTTCTGGAAATGACGCCTTTGAATACTTTGGATTGGGGTAGTGGTTTTTCTGGTGAATTTTTTCAACTGCCTTTTTTTATTTCCTCCAAATCATTATGTACTACTTACTTAGTTATCCGGCTCACAATCCATGAAGGATCTCAGCCTGAGATACTGCAGCATTCTATCGTGAACGGTCCCTCGCATGAACTCTCCAGTCGCCGAAACCCAGCGCTAAGTCCGTTGTCGTTCGGGTCTGGTTACAATAAGAGGGGGGTCATTATCCGAGGCTGGTGTCTCTCTCATAACTATCAAGTTTTTTTACTGTGGAGGGGTTGTTAGCCCCTCGCACTAACCTCCAAATTTGTTCGGCCGTTGCTTAGGTGCTACTGTTTCTTCGTTTTGCACCCGCGCTTACAGTTTCGCAAGTATAAAGGTTGTCCAATAAGTGGTGCTATTTTGAATTGCCCGCTATTTCGGTAGCTGTCACTTTTGAAGCTGTCATTTTTTGTCATCTGACAAGTAGAAACTACGCCATTAATAAAAGTGGTAGCGATACACGCTTCAACAACGCATTGAAGTTATTAAAATTCACTATGAAAATGGTGAAAAATTTGGCAGAGACGATTCGTAAAACTAAAACATTTTTGGGTCGTCGTGGAGCACCTTGTCGGACCGCAATACAGAAATTGGTGGACAAGTTGCTGTTGTAGCCCCAAGTGTTGAAGAAAACCCAGGTTTGTCCATTCCTCTTCGTTCTTTGGAATTAGGCATTCCACAAACGTCATTACACCGTATTTTGCATAAGGACTTGGGTTTTAACGCTTATAAAGCTCAGTTAAAAAAAGAACTCAAGCCGGATGATCATCAACAACTGATGATCATTTCCACCTCGGAGGCTACGTCAACAAGCAAAACTGGATCTGGGCTCGGAAAACAAGAGTATTGTTGAAAAGCCTCTCCATCCTCAACGCGTGACTGTTTGGTGCGGTTTATGGTCCGGCGGGGTCATTGGACCTTACTTTTTTCGAAAATGAGGCTGGAGCAACAGTTACGGTCAATGGATTGCGCTATCGAGAGATGATTAATGATTTTTTATGGCCGGAATTGGTGGTATTGATCTGGCCAACGTTTACTTTTAACAAAACGGCGCTACGTGCAACACACGCACTGAAACCATCCATCTTTTACGTGAAAAGTTGCCGGACCGTGTTATCTCTCAAAGAGGTGACTCACAATTGGCCACCGAGATCTTGTGATTTAACACCTTGCGACTTCTTCCTTTAGGGCCACGTGAAAGATGAGGTCTACGTCAACAGACCAGCGTCAATTCAAGACCTCAAAGATGGAATTCGTGAGGCTATCGAGGACATAGTGCAGCCATTTGCGATTTGGTTATGGAAAATTTCATGAAAAGGATATGGTCTTGTAAGCGTGGTCGTGGCGGCCATTTGGCTGATGTTGTGTTCCATTATTAACGGCATACCTTCCTCTTTATAATGAAATAAACATAATTTATCTCGAAAAATGTCATTTTTCTTTGAATATCAAAACAACACCTCTTATTGGAAAACCTTTTATCTAGAGCTATAACCAGTACCCGGTGGTTACCACGAGGAGGTAAAGTAAGCACTTGGGGTGTGTAGGAAAAGTTACAGCATACGACCCCAGATCCTACAACACCCAATCACCACCAGACCATTATGTATTGGACAAAAAGATGCGTTCCATTCCTCAAATAACGTATCGCATTTTTTTCAAGACACCCCCCAAATAAAAGAACGGGCTTCAAGACCAAATACTTGATATGTATTTTTTGTGTGGTTCATCCTGATAAACACTTTAAGAAGATTGATAAAAACCTCACTGTCATTTCGGATAAAAATAATCTTGATTTTATTCCCTATCCTTTCAGTTTGTAAGCAAATACCATTTGAAATCATTTTCTTGATTGTGTGAAAACATCACGTAGTCATTCTCATTGATTCTGACCACCTACAGAGAGAAAGAGGGAGAGAGAGAGAGAAAAAATCCAAACAAACAAACTGTCGGGATTTGCAAGGACACAAAAATAAATCCTTGAATTTGAACTCAAACTGACAAAGCTGCGTTGAAATCCTGTACTTTACACCACCACCACCAGCTGTTTAAACACAACCGAAATTCTAAGGAACTTTCGGTAAAATAAAATATTTCTGAATTTTTCTTTAAAAAAAAAAAACTAAATTAAAATATGGAGACCATTGGCATTATATCCGTTTGACATTTAGAGTCCTTTGTGTTCCCTAAGCTCATGAAAACATTTCATTTCTCACACCAATAACGATGAAAAAACGGCCATAAGGACATTGGATTCCTTTGTTTCATCAAACAGAATAAAAAATCCTCTGGAGGCTTACAAGCAGACAAAAATAATTTTGAATTCATATCCGTTTTCTCTACGGGGGGTGTTGAATTTTCGTGAATGTATGCAAAACAACAAGATGTGTTTCCGTGAGGAGCTCCTATTTTCATCAATAAAAACCGCTGTGAGCTCTGTAGGTGGCAGCATTGAGTTGGGTGTTATTCTTTGACACGGCTTTTTTTTTTGAAAACATGAGATGAATATATATTTTGTTGTTATCGTTGGTTCCTTACTCTGTGCATAGTGTGATGAAATTATTTTTTGTTATATTAATGGTTGCTGAAAAAAATATTTACGAAACGATACACGATGTGTGATATCCACTTAGTGTCGAAAAGGCTTAGAATTCAATCTCGAAAAAAAAACACATCAGGGGTATTATGCTCAGCAAACTTTACATATGGGAAGGTCTAAAAGGCTTAAGAGGATTGCTTTTCAAATCGTAAGTGCTTCAGTTGAGAGCAGACTCCTGATATGTTCCCTTTTTTGATTTGCATATTTAATTGAATTCGAACGAAGGACAATATGTCAATTTTGATGGGAGTAAAATTTCAGAGAAGCAGGGAGAAGCTGTTTCAAATCTTCTGTGAATTATCAACAAAAACAAAGAACTTAGTGAGTTTCAGTGGGCTGGACTATTACATATGTACTTCCTAACTTATGATATCGCTACAGTCAAGGTCGGACCAGAGCCTCACCCAACAAACTTCTCCATCAGCCAGCTCGGTCCCTAGCTAGCTGTCTCCAGTTTCGCACGCCAAATTGGTTCAGGTCCTCTACCACCTTAATGCTCCACCTGAATCGCGGTCTTCCACTTCTGCGACGTCCTTCCGGGTTGGATTCTAAGCTCAGCGCTAGACCCATCTTTCTGCCCTCCGTCTTAAAACTCACAAACACTTCACTGACATCACGTTGTGTTCTTCCACAGCTTCTCTATAGTCGCTGTCATACGCGGACTTGAAAAAAGATGAAAAGGTGGTAGGTATCGATTTGAAGTTCCTAGGTCAAGATCTGCAGTGGGGAAAATTAAGGGTTTTTCCAATAAGAGGTGTTATTTTGAATAGCCCGCTATTTCGGTAGCTGTCACTTTTGACATTTGACAAGTAGAAACTACTTCAAAAATGCATTGAAATTATTAAAATTGCCTATAAAAATAGTGAAAATTTAACAAACATAAAACATTAAAAGAGCTGTTAGGACAAGTTTGTGATTTGAAGAATAAAACCCGTGCACGTCGCTCAAGAACAACTGAGAATATTGCTGTTGTAGCCCAAAGTGTTGAAGAAAACCCAGGTTTGACCATTCCTCGTCGTTCTTTGGAGTAAGGCATTCCACAAACGTCATTACACCATATTTTGCATAAAGACTTGGGTCTTAAGGCTTATAGAGTTTAGTTAACACAAGAACTCAACAACGTCATGTCTTTGCTGATTGGGTCCTTGAAATGCATGAAAATGATCCGGAATTTCATCGAAAATCATCTTAACTGATGAGGCCCATTTCCACCTCGGAGGCTACGTCAACGAGCAAAACATCCATCTTGGCCTCGGAAAACACAATATTGAATTCCGGCGGGGTTATTGGACCTTACTTTTTCAAAAATGAGGCTGGAGCAACAGTTCCGGCCAATGGATTGCGCTATCGAGAGATGATTAATGATTTTTTATGGTCGGAATTGGATGGTATTGATCTGGACAACGTTTACTTTCAACAAGACGGCGCTACGTGCCACACAAGCAATGAAACCATCGATCTTTTACGGGAAAAGTTTCCGGACCGTATTATCTCTCGAAGAAGTGATCACAATTGCGCACCGAGATCTTGTGATTCAATACCTTGCGACTTCTTCCTTTAGGGCCACGTGAAAGATGAGATCTACGCCAACAGCCCAGCGCGATCAAGATGCATTCGAGGCTACGAGACATAGGGCAGCCACTTTGCGATTTGGTTATGGAAAATTTCATGAAAAGGATATGGTCCTGTAAGCGTGGTCGTGGCGGCCATTTGGCTGTTGTTGTGTTCCATTATTAATGGCATATCTTCCTTCTTCATAATGAAATAAGCATTCGATCATTTATCTCAAAAAATGCTATTTTTCTTTGAATATGAAAATAACGCTACTTATGGAAAACCCTTTATTTGATCGATGGTGGATTTTACGGGTCTGAAGCCAAACTGATAAAGACCTATCAGGTTATTGACGAAGATCTTCAAACGTTCACACAATACGGCAGACAAGATCTTATAGGCAATGTTAAGGAGACTTATAACTCTGTATAGTTGGTGCAGTTCAGGGGATCTCCTTTTTTGAGGATCGGGCATATGATGCTGAGGTTCCATTCATCGGGCATGCTTTCCCCCGACCAAATATTGCAGATGAATTTTGCAGAATGAATGCTGGTGCATGCTCATATAGCCAAATACTCTCCAGCTGCCTTATATAGTTCGGCGGCTAGCCCGTCTGCTCTAGCGGCTTTGTTCGACTTAAATTTAGATATCGCTACTTCACTTCGTCCATGCCAGGTGGGTGGAATTGTTGGCCTTCTGCACTTAAATTGAATGGTTCTGAGGTAGTTTTGCTCGTCATCGCCAATACCTATACAAACAAAGGTCGTTAAGCTTTTTAATTTCTTATCACTTTTAAAAGCATACCCATAAAAGTTAATTATTTTGTAGGTGTATTCAAAATCGTAAAAATTTTACAACCATCAATATCTAATTATAATTTGCAATTTAATTTCATTTCCGATTTATCTCGACAATGAGGAAGAAACAAAAATAATAATTACAACGACCCACTCAATTTGTCCGGCTCGTTAAAATAATATCTGTATAAATCAATGCGAACCCATCACGAACAATAACATCCTTCCAGCCGTTTAACTAATTTACATTAATGCTCAAACCCTTTTTCTGGTGCTCAACCAAGTGCCGTCCTTAAATTCGAAAGTCATTTCCCAGAAACCAGCGGCAATGACAAGACTTTTGATAACTTTAAAATGTCAAATTATGGGTTGGTTGACTGATTTTTTTTTTAAGAACTTAAAGGCTTTCAAATGGAAAAGATGAAGCACCCTGCAAAGATTAAACTCGACGACAAAGTCAAAACATGATTCGATGGCTTCTTGCTGTTGTGTACAAAATGTCAATTTCGTCCTCCATCAGGATAATTCCCTTATCCATCTTTATCCCCCGTTAAAGGGATTTAAGAATGGGAGAACTAATAAGGTGTCTGGTATACTTTCACCAGAAAAAAATAAGCTTTTAATAACCTTCGCTTTCATTCTTAAACTTTATTAATATCCAAGATTATGAGCTCCATTTTAATATCCTTGAATGTTAAATTGTTTTCACAATCCACCAAATTATGACATTAAGAGCTTTGAACTGTTTTAAATCTCTAAATTGGAGCATCCATCAAGCCAATATTTTGTTGTAGTCCCGTTTATGCATTCGAATATAATTTTTTTGTTTAAGGATAAACATTTTACTCGTGAAATAAGGTGGAATTTTAAAAAACTTGATTGACATGACAACGACATTTCTGTATCTGTGTGATGTGTGTGGGTAAATAAAATATGAATCATAAAAAAAATGTTTCATTTCAACACGTAAGCCGATATTGTCAACGTTGACCTTTTTTTAATAGCCTCGTTAAGCATTAGTGCGGGTGTTAAAAATGTCATGACAAAAAAATTATGATTCGCTTTTATTATTGGAAATATGTCTATCCTTATATTTAGCCAACATGGTTTATGGTTATTTTTGATGGATACTTTTATTGGAAGATACCTGTCTTTATAAGGACTTTTTTGTGAGAGCGGTTATAATGGTTTTTACTAAATTTTGCCTTCCCGTAATTGAGTATTCACTTCAGGTTTAAGATGGATTTATAAATTGTCAAGAGGTGTGTACTGTACATGAATTAAACAACACCAATTCAAAAGGAAGGAAGGAGGTGTTTGCTTTTATTATGTACTTGAAAGTTGCCAAGAACTTTTTTTTGAGTTTTTCCTTAAGACTCATCATGAGGACGTGCTTGAAAAAATGATAAAAATTTGGCTTAAGAGGTGGGAAATACAATGCTTATCTTGACGATTTAGTTTTTTCCTTTATCTGCAAAGCAACTATTTTAAATGCTTTAATTTCTATGATTTGAAATCAAATTGTACCCAGTTTTCATGCAAATCAGGGGGGCTAGTTGCCTGCTAATACTGACTTGGTTATCTGTGAATGCTGCCCATTTGCAGGTGCTTTAACGCGTTTTTCTGTGACACGCACAAACATTCACATCAGACAGTAAAAAAAATTAAAAACAAAAAACTCTCAATGATATATGTGACGTTCAATATCTCCGAACCACACAATGTCCTCTCCTCTTTGATGTCAAACTCAAGTGACGGTTTGTTCCTCAATAAAAATCAGATTAAGGATTTTTTTCTCCTCAGTTTTGGCTTTTGGGTCGAACCCACAGAAAAAAAACGACAAACTTTTAAATACATTATTTATTGGCTTATTATTCAAACTACGAAAACACATCGTCATCGTCGAGGACCATGTTAGGTTTCGCCTCATCCTTTCGCGTTAGGATAAACAATTTATTTTGTTTGATCTTGAATGAGTTTTATTTTTTGTTTGTTTCTGTTTTTTTTTTCTATTTGGCTATTTGTATTAAAAACACGCAAATTGATTTTGCCCATGCGATAACAAGAAAAGAAGATCCTTTGAGGATTTTGTTCAATGTCTGTATCTATTTGCCTCAGCTCAGCTTATTATGAATGTTTTCTAGGACCTGGTGGCGCCATTCGCCAGGAGAAGCTAAACGAAGATTCAAATAAATAAAAAATCCTTAGTCTCTAACGTAAATATATCGCTAGACCTGTTTCTATAATGATGTTTATATAAAGAGAGAGAAAAGGTATTTTTTTTATCCTTCCTGTTCCACTCTACTTCGCACAACAATTTCCTTTGTTCTGAAAAAACGGAAACCGCTTAACAGGGTTTTATTCAGTGAACTTAAATGATTTTTTTATGCGAAACGATACAGAAGGAATGGGGAGGACAGGAGCCATAAAACAGCTTCAGGCGTTAAGAAATCGAATTCGCTTAATTTTAAGAGAAAATGACAACAAAATGAATTAAAGACAGTGTTCGGTTAGGTTAGGTTAGGTAATGAGGGGTGTGCATGTGCACAGCGTGAAACTGTTGCCTACACGGGGACCTACTAGTCCATTGTGATCCCTCGTTAACGAACCAGCCTGTGTTATCTATGAATTTCCTCATGTTCGCCATTGAGACCTCTTGCTTATTCCTTTGTAGTTGGTGCAGTTCAGGGGATCTCCTTTTTTGAGGATCGTGCATATGATGCTGAGGTTCCATTTATCTTGCATGCTTTCCCCCGACCAAATATTGCAGATGAGCTGGTGCATGCTCCTAGCCAAATACTCTCCAGCTGTACAGTTCGCCGGCTAGCCCGTCTGCTCTAGCGGCTTTGTTCGACTTAAGTCCATGCCAGGTGGGTGGAATTGTTGGCCTTCTGCACTCAAATTGAATGGTTCTGTATAGCTGAGGGGTTTTGCTCGTCATCGCCATTATACAAAGAAAGGTCGTTAAGCTTTTTAATTTCTTGTTACTTTTAAAAGCACCCCCATAAAAGTTAATTATTATGTAGGTATATCCAAAGTCGTAAAAATCTGACAACCATCAATAGATATATTTTTATAATTTGCAAATTAATTTCATTTCCGATTTATCTCGACAATGAGGAAGAAACAAAAATAATAATTACAACGACCCACTCAATTTGTCCGGCTCGTTAAAATAATATCTGTATAAATCAATGCGAACCCATCACGAACAATAACATCCTTCCAGCCGTTTAACTAATTTACATTAATGCTCAAACCCTTTTTCTGGTGCTCAACCAAGTGCCGTCCTTAAATTCGAAAGTCATTTCCAGAAACCAGCGGCAATGACAAGAATTTTGATAACTTTAAAATGTCAAATTATGGGTTGGTTGACTGATTTTTTTTTTAAGAACTTAAAGGCTTTCAAATGGAAAAGATGAAGCACCCTGCAAAGATTAAACTCGACGACAAAGTCAAAACATGATTCGATGGCTTCTTGCTGTTGTGTAAAAAATGTCAATTTCGTCCTCCATCAGGATAATTCCCTTATCCATCTTTATCCCCCGTTAAAGGGATTTAAGAATGGGAGAACTAATAAGGTGTCTGGTATACTTTCACCAGAAAAAAATAAGCTTTTTAATAACCTTCGCTTTCATTCTTAAATTTTATTAATATCCAAGATTATGAGCTCCATTTTAATATCCTTGAATGTTAAATTGTTTTCACAATCCACCAAATTATGACATTAAGAGCTTTGAACTGTTTTAAATCTCTAAATTGGAGCATCCATCAAGCCAATATTTTGTTGTAGTCCCGTTTATGCATTCGAATATAATTTTTTTGTTTAAGGATAAACATTTTACTCGTGAAATAAGGTGGAATTTTAAAAAACTTGATTGACATGACAACGACATTTCTCTGTCTATGTGATGTGTGTGGGTAAATAAAATATGAATCATAAAAAAAATGTTTTATTTCAACACGTAAGCCGATATTGTCAACGTTGACCTTTTTTTAATAGCCTCGTTAAGCATTAGTGCGGGTGTTAAAAATGTCATGACAAAAAAATGATGATTCGCTTTTATTATTGGAAATATGTCTATCCTTATTATTTAGCCAACATGGTTTATGGTTATTTTTGATGGATACTTTTATTGGAAGGTACCTGTCTCTATAAGGACTTTTTTGGGAGAGCGGTTATAATGGTTATTATTAAATTTTGCCTTCCCGTAATTGAGTATTCACTTCAGGTTTAAGGTGGATTTATAAATTGTCAAGAGGTGTGTACTGTACATGAATTAAACAACACCAATTCAAAAGGAAGGAAGGAGGTGTTTGCTTTTATTATGTACTTGAAAGTTGCCAAGAACTTTTTTTTGAGTTTTTCCTTAAGACTCATCATGAGGACGTGCTTGAAAAAATGATAAAAATTTGGCTTAAGAGGTGGGAAATACAATGCTTATCTTGACGATTTAGTTTTTTCCTTTATCTGCAAAGCAACTATTTTAAATGCTTTAATTTCTATGATTTGAAATCAAATTGTACCCAGTTTTCATGCAAATCAGGGGGGCTAGTTGCCTGCTAATACTGACTTGGTTATCTGTGAATGCTGCCCATTTGCAGGTGCTTTAACGCGTTTTTCTGTGACACGCACAAACATTCACATCAGACAGTAAAAAAAATTAAAAACAAAAAACTCTCAATGATATATGTGACGTTCAATATCTCCGAACCACACAATGTCCTCTCCTCTTTGATGTCAAACTCAAGTGACGGTTTGTTCCTCAATAAAAATCAGATTAAGGATTTTTTTCTCCTCAGTTTTGGCTTTTGGGTCGAACCCACAGAAAAAAAACGACAAACTTTTAAATACATTATTTATTGGCTTATTATTCAAACTACGAAAACACATCGTCATCGTCGAGGACCATGTTAGGTTTCGCCTCATCCTTTCGCGTTAGGATAAACAATTTATTTTGTTTGATCTTGAATGAGTTTTATTTTTTGTTTGTTTCTGTTTTTTTTTTCTATTTGGCTATTTGTATTAAAAACACGCAAATTGATTTTGCCCATGCGATAACAAGAAAAGAAGATCCTTTGAGGATTTTGTTCAATGTCTGTAATTCTGTATCTATTTGCCGCAGCTCAGCTTATTATGAATGTTTTCTAGGACCTGGTGGCGCCATTCGCCAGGAGAAGCTAAACGGAGATTCAAATAAATAAAAAATCCTTAGTCTCTAACGTAAATATATCGCTAGACCTGTTTCTATAATGATGTTTATATAAAGAGAGAGAAAAGGTATTTTTTTATCCTTCCAGTTCCACTCTACTTCGCACAACAATTTCCTTTGTTCTGAAAAAACGGAAACCGCTTAACAGGGTTTTATTTAGTGAACTTAAATGATTTTTTTATGCGAAACGATAGAGGAGGAATGGGGGGGACAGGACAGGAGCCATACAACAGCTTCAGGCGTTAAGAAATCGAATTCGCTTAATTTTCCATTCGACTAAGAGAAAATGACAACAAAATAAATTAAAGGCAGTGTTCGGTTAGGTTAGGTTAGGTAATGAGTGGTCTGCATGTGTATAGCGTGAAACTGTTGCCTACACGGGGACCTACTAGTCCATTGTGATCCCTCGTTAACGAACCAGCCTGTGTTATCTATGAATTTCCTCATGTTCGCCATTGAGACCTCTTGTAGATCATCCAGTTCCTCAACAAACCTGTTTCGGAAATGACAAAGTCGGTTAGTTTGGATGTTCGGACACTCACAGAGCAGGTGTTTAATGGTTTCTATTTCTTTCTCATCCTGACAGCTCCTACAGAAGTCGGGTGCAAATGCCCCTATCTTGTTGGCTATTGTGTCAATGGCGCAATGACCCGTTAATTTAGTACACCTATCAAGACTTCAATATTCCTTTTACTCTGCGATAGATGATTAATAATTTCGTTTCGCCGAAAATACAAATTCCGCGTGGTTGGTTATAAGCTTTAATAAGTCTCTTGAACTTTTTTATTTAGCTATATGAGGTCTTTTTATGAGCAGGGCTCTCCTGA
Source organism: Sphaerophoria rueppellii (assembly GCA_920937365.1). Classification (NCBI taxonomy): domain Eukaryota; kingdom Metazoa; phylum Arthropoda; class Insecta; order Diptera; family Syrphidae; genus Sphaerophoria; species Sphaerophoria rueppellii. The sequence continues at coordinate 5,638,486 of CAKKXW010000001.1, forward strand.
ATTACCACTTTTTAAAAAATGTATGCATGAACCTGTTTCTCATTTTATGGTTGGCTGAACCATGAAATAAATTGTGTGCTGAATTTCTGTCAGCATCGAGTTTATTTTTAAACTATTTCCTTATTTTTAAAGCAGGTTTTTGGTTAAGTGAAGAAAGAATAAAAATGGTTACAAGTAAGCCTTTAAAGACATAGTTTTCTCAACAGCAAATGAAAATTCCCTCAGCACTTTGAGTTTATCCTTAATATCCTAAATATATTGAAACAGCACTCTTTTTTGTTCACTTTGGCAATTTTGTTATTTTCTCATATCCCCTAGACCCTTGGTGTTATTGATTGTTTTCCCTGAGCCAGAGTAAACGTGATTGAATTGAGTGATGACGAATTATCTCAAAATGATTTTGGCAATTTCTCGTTTTGATGAGAATGTCATTTGTCAGTCACTACACACCGACCAGCCTAAGGGAGTTTGCTTTATGTTATGATGTCGAATGTCGGAAGTAAAAGCTTTATATGCTTCAATGTTGTTGATTTTGAATCAGTTCTAATATATTACTGACCGGAAGGTAAAAATATATTTGGATAATACTGTTGGAAGAACACAAGTAATGTTCATTCATCGAGTTCATGTGCTCGAATTACTTTAACAAGGTTTTTGGATTTTGTTATTACTTTAGTAGTATGTTATTGCTTCTTTCTTAATCCTGGAATAAGCAAATATTCATTTGGTTGCATTGGTTTTGACATCATTCATTTTCTAAGTACCTAGGATGGAATTTGTTTTTTGTAGTGTGGCTTCGTTGCTTCAACTTCAGGAAGTTAATATAAGATTAGAGAGATTAGATTATTTATTTATATCACAATGTGACATCAGGAAATGATTAATATATACAACATTATATTACAATTTGATAGCATGGCTTAGTAAGCCGTCTGCCAGATTTCTCTTGATTTACAAACATATTAAAAACATTATACAAAAAAAAAGAAAGAAATTAAAACAAGAGTATGTAAAAAAAATAAAACAAAAAAACAACTTAATAACAATAAATGTACGTATAGCAAGTTAGCAGTTTAATTTAAATTAAAGAAAGCGATATTTTAATGTAGTTTGCTAGTTTGTTCCAGTCGCTGCCATTGAGGATTTCGAAGACTTCGGTGAGATCAAGATAGTTCTTGTGCCATATCAGTCGACGAGCTTCTACCAACATAGGACATTTCGCGAGGAAGTGAACTATATTTTCTCTTTCCTGGGTATTGCACATCGAACAGATGATAGGTAGGTCATCTCTATGCGGATAAAATTAAGCGGAAGTAGTTCTCCTCTTGCTTGGAATATCAAAGATATTTTTTCTACGCTCAGTTCGTCTTTAAAAAAATTTAATGTTCCTAAATTGTATTCCAATCTCGAGTTAATTTCTCTATGAAGCGAACCTTTCGCATTTTCAATATTTTCGTTTCTCACTTTTATATGTAGATTTTCAAGCAGAGTATCCAGAAAATGTTTCCAGCTGCCAAGGTTATCCATGCTTAAAGAGAACGGTAATGAGCATTCCATTGCTAGATTTCTCCATTCTTGGAACCAGGATGAATTGGAGTTAATATAAAATTGCATAATAGTCGACTCGCCCTTAGTCGAAATTCTTCTTAAAGCCTTCAAATATATATAATTTTTCATGTTTTAGCAAAACTATTCACTCATGCTTTGCTCTTATTATTAGCAGCGTAACATTGTATAGCTATAAAAGCCTATCTCGATAAATGGACTATTTACTTACTTCCTTACTTACTTATGCGGCTCACAATCCATGAATAATCTCAGCCTGACATATTGCAGCCTTCCAACGCACGGGATCGGTCCCTTGCATGCACTCTCTAGACGCCGAAACCAGGTGCTCTGGCATCCGCAGTCACTTGTTCTTTGTACCGTAGGTTCTGTCTTCCTTGCCATATCGAGCCTTGGGGCTGGGATGAAACGATTTTCTTGGCTGTGGGGTTGTCGTCTATTTCGCTCGAATTGACCGAGCCAATGTAGTCGTCTTTTCTTGACCTTCTGGACTACATTCACATCTTGGTACAGCTCGTACAGTTCTTGGTTGAACCTTCTTCTCCATTCGCCATCGTCGCATACGAGACCGAAAATCCGTCGAAGAATTTTTCTTTCGAAAGTCCCAGTATCAATTCCCCTTTTTTACTTATCGTCGAGCACTCGGCGCCGAAGAGTAGGACTGGTAAAATCGTAGGTGAACCCCTTAACTAAATCGAAATTGGTGCTACCAACAGTGACGTTTTGTCCTAGGCGGTGGACAGATGTTGTTTTTTTTTTTGTTGAAAGCATCTAGCTACATTGTCTTGTCCTCATGTCATTCACTTTAAAACCAACGAGTTTTACCTGTTTTTCAATCGCTGTGAAGGTTTCAAGCACAGGTCTCTTGGATCGATCGATGATGTCAATGTCGTTCGCATAGCCTAGGAGCTGGGTGGATTTGTTGAAGATAGTGTTTTCCGGGCTAACACCTGCCTTGCGCACTATCTGCTCCAGGACTATGTTGAAGAAGTCACATGACAGCGCATCTCCTTGTCTATACCCTGCGCAGGTTTGAAAAAAAACTTGGATGATCTGTTATGTTACCCATTTGCACACTGCACTGCGTATTGTTTAGTGTCATGCGGCACAGCTGGATCAGTTTGCCATTATAAGCTCTTGGCGGTGGCGGCTATCATAAGCACCTTTGAAGTCGAAGATGGTGGGTTTGGTTGTTGGTCTTTTCCAGGATCTGCTTCAGTGTGAATATGGTGGTCTATCGTTGTTCCGATTATTGTGTTGCAGAAAGGTTTACGCTCACACAGTACGTTGGATAGAATTTTGTATGCAACATTAAGCAGGGATATACCGCGGTAGGTTTAGCATGACATAGGATTGCCTTTTTTGTAGATGGGGCATATATGAAGCTTATCGAGCAGTACTTTTTTGATGACCTGAAGCATGCGGTTCATCAAAACACCTCCTCCATATTTAAAGAGTTCCGCACGTATGCTATGCAATCCGGCGGAATTGTTAGCTGTTTTAGCTTTTGGATGGCTCTTTCTACCTCTTTGCGCAGGGGGCTGTGACTGGGTCTTCATTGACTTGTCTTGCTTCTCATTCGTCATTAGCTCGCTCGACATTTTGCGCATTTAGCAGCTGTTGGAAGTGATGCTTAAGACATCTACTATTCACTGTGCTTTGGTGAATAGGTTTCCTTCACTGTTTCGAAGAGCCTGTGTCACGGTTCTGAAACCTGAAGCTAATTGCTTCGACCTTTTAAAGAAACTCCGGGTGTTTTTATGGCCCGAGACTCTTCTAGATCTTTGAGCTGAAAAGCTGAGAAACTGTGAATGCTCTTTTCTTCCTTCGCAGTGTCTTTTTCTCATTTCATCTTCTTGTTCGGCACTCTTCTCTTGCTGCTCTTGTTTTCCGTTGTAGCATCTGCAAACGTGCATTTGCCGTCTCTCTCTCTCTCTCTCTCTCTCTCACTCCCTCTCTCTCCCGTATTTAGAGGACGGCAGAGAATCCCTTAATCAGGCGCTCACTGTAGTCTCTGGCATTATCCGGACTGCCAAGGCAACCGATGTTGAACTTCTTTTTTGGGCCGCACGTGTTTTTTTTTTCTTGTCATTTGATAGTCGAGCTCTAAACTTAGCCACTACCAGAAAGTGTCGAATTTGCTCCTCGGAAAGTGCGCACGTTGGATGTTGGATGCGCGCCTTGCGTCCATTAGCACATGGTCGATTTGGTTGGTGGTTCGACCATGCGGAGATCGCCAGGTTGCGGTGTGCGTTCCAACTAATCCGCCAAGGATGTCTTCCTTCCCGATTTTTGCATTGAAATCTCCGTGTACGATTTCGACGTCGTACTCTGGACAGGCTCCGTAGGCTCTATCCAGAAGGTCGTAAAAATCTTCCTTGCTTGTCTCCTCGGCATCATCGGTAGCGGCATGTGCACATATTATACCGATGTTTTGTAGTGCGGCCTTGATGCGGATTACTGCCAGGTGATCGCTAGTTGGCTTGAAATCCATGACTTTCGATCTAAGCCGATTTCCCACGACGAATCCGCATCCAAATAATGTGCATTCTTTGATGTAATAAATGTAGCAATTTTTCTTTTTATTGTCCCTGATCCTATCTATCGTATTTCTAGATCGCAGTAATGTCTGCCTTATACTGCGTGGGGATAGATTCAAGTTTTTGAGTTACGCCAGGAGTGTAGAGTGTTCTTATATTCCAGGTACAAACTCTCAATGCATAGTCCGTTGTCGTTCGGGTCTGGTTACCATAAGGGGGGGTCATTATTCGAGGCTACTATCTGTCTCATAACTTCTTAGTTTTTTACTGTGGAGTGGTTGTTAGCCCCTCGCACAAACCTCCAAATATTTTAGGGCCGTTGGTTAATTGCTTCTGTTTCTCCGTTTTGCACTCGCGCTTACAAGTTTGGCAAGTTATATCTAGGGATATAACCAGTACCCGGTGGTTACCACTTATAGGTAAAGGAAGCACTTGATGTGTAGGAAAAAATACAGCATATGCCCCCAGATCCTACAACACCCAACCACCAATGGACTATTTCACACGAAATAAATTTTACAATTCAAACCAGTAGTTCCTGAGATTACCGCGTTCAAACAAACAAACTCTTCAGCTTCATATATTAGTACAGATATAGATTCACTATCCTTTTTACATTTTAAACTTATAGCAATTAACTTCGTATTTCCGTTTGAATGGCTTTGTGTTTCTTGTCTTTTTTAAATGTCTAATACTTTAAGTTCAGGGGTACGCCCTTTATTGTTTGTTAATTTGCTTTTTTTTGACAAAAACAATTATTTTAATTCTACCCTAGAATAAAGATAAGCCTCCCGCTTTTGTTTTAAAGTTTCTCGAAAATAAACTTTTGTCCTTAACCCTTTTTGGAATAAATGTGTTGTTTTTTTTTTTGTTTTTTTTTTTGTATGACCGAGTTCTATTTTTTTAGAATTAATCAGTTCAGTTTATTTATCGTTTGAATTCTTTTTTTTAAATTGAACAATGTTTGCATACAGAAGCCAATGATTTGGAAATTAATTTCTTGACAAACAATCTGGAAATAATCGAGAATTCATCATTGGCTATGAAATTTGTTTTTTATTACTTTTGTATTGCGTAGAAGAAATCGATTGTATCAATAAAACCAACACTAAATCTCAAACCCAAGGATGACCCTTTTTTTAGGACCTTGGATTATGTACCCAATCTCAATTCCAATAAATCACTCGATTCCTAGGAAATGAAGTATGTACGTTTTAAGTTTAAATAGAAATCTGTTTCAAATTATAAAAAAAATAAACAAAACACCCAAACTTATTTTCGACTGAAACGCAAATCCATGGTCTGAAATACCCAAAAGACAAATCTCCAACAAAACACAATCACTATTTCTTTTCCATCTGCTTTGTTTTTTTTTGAACTGAAACAATGAAGCTTATCTAACTTAATCTCATCAATTTATTTCTCCTTCTGTTTTTAGTACGAGCTTTTCTATCATCAAACTCTTCTTTCATTTTATTTTTTGTTTATTCGCTTCTTCGTCTACGGTTGGAAGACCAAAGGACTTTATTCTCAAATTCTCACATCAAAGAAACGGAATCCATGAAATATTTCATCAGTATTTGCCATATCCTTTCCAACAAAGAGCAATTCCGTCGACATACTCTCATTCAAGTCCATAAATTACGCAAAGCCATTTGAATAATGTCTGTGGCGGGAAATTCATTTACCCACAAAAATGATCGTCTTCCGTGTTTAATTCATTTCATTCGTTGTGGTTTCGCTTCTTGCATGTTCCGTCGCAGTATGGTCCAATTAAATTCATCATTAATGCTGCGATACTTACATTTTTATATTGAAGTAATTATTCTTATATATATTTTTTTTTTGTATCTCCTCGACAGGACGTTCCTATAAGGACATCAACGATGAGATAATCTGGGTGAGCATCGGCATGGGCATAACCATTGCCGTTCTGATTACAATTGCTTTATGTTATATCGTGTACGAGAAATGTCAGAAGAAGCGAGAGTACTACATTAATGCATAACGTAACCAAGCGAAACCAGCTTTAAATTGTTTTTGTCGTTGTCTACCGGATGCCACAGAGTTGTCAACAGCAGCGGCGGCGTCTGTTTCTTTTCTTCTGATTTTGATACCGGGAGGACGTGAAACCGAATAATAACAATAACGAATAACGACACACGTAACGCCGTAAAGATCATGATGGCGTAACGCATCCCAAACCTTACACTACGAATGACGTTTTGAAGCAAGGAATCACGACACGCAAACAGAAATAAAATCTTAAGAAAAACAAAATATGTATAAGAAAAAATATAAATATTTCGGGACCAAATGAAAAAGAAAACCAACAAAAAAAATGTGCATGTTTTTTTGAAAAAAGCAAAAAAAATGTATTTGTTGTAGAGATTCTTATGTTTACATATAAGATAACGTATATACAAACATTTAAATGTTTACTACTATTTTTTACATGTGTATAGAATTGATGTATTCTCTCAGAAGCTTTACTACCGAAAAGTCTAGTTTAAGAAACTTATAAGGCCAAACACTATGTGACAAACTTGAATTAGTTTCTAGTATTTCAATGTGTTATTTTGTTTAGTGTATTGTTGTTTTTATTCTTAAATTACTTTAAATATGTAAGAGTGTCATTATTAAATAAAAATGAGTATTTTAAAATAAAATACATATATTTTACTTTCTCTGAAGAAGTGTGTTGTTAAGGACAAAATTAAATTCTTTTCAAGGGCTTTTTTTCATTACCCTTTATATGCCATAAGCACAGAGGATGTAAAAGAAGATGTTGGTGAACATTGGTTTTGAATTCTTGAATACTACAATGACTAGGGAAGACAGAGTGTGGAAGAGATCCAAATTCGCGTAGTACGGCTGAAGAACGATTCTCTGTACATGACAGTACGTCCGAACTTGGGCTTAAGGGTGATCTAATGGGCTTTACTGGAGGCGCGGGTATTACAGTTAAATATCTTAAGGGGAGGAATGCAACTGGATATTTCACTAGAGCACATACCGTTTAAGTATCGCTAAAATAGGGTGCGTTATGAGACATCACGTCGATGTTCTAAGGATGTAAATGACTCAATGATGGTATTGTCACCAATCAGTTTTGAATGCTCTTTTTTGGATACTGTCCAGAAGACTTAAGTATACGTCACTGGAGCAACCAGCCTACAGATGTGAGATTTGTACTCAATCTTAGGACATATGTAAGATTTGTAGATGATAGCCAGATCAGAAGGGGAAAAAAGACATCGCATATGTGCTCGTTCCACAAGAGGTGGTGAGTGTGATGTACATACCGTGAACCTCGAGATGTTCGGTGTCATTGATGCAAGAGCCACTCATGGACAATGCAGGGGGGTATATCTCGCTTCAACGATTCAAGACAGCATTGGGTTTTCGAAGCATTAAACTCTACGCGATTTTGTATTCCCCATTGTACAATGCTGTGTAAGTCAGAGTTTAATGAGCTTATCATATTTTGTCGTTGCAATTCCACATCCGAAGAGGAGGGATGTGAGTCTGGAAACGAAAATGAGAAGCTAAGGATTTGTTTGATTTGTTCGGTGGGGTAAGCCATCAGATCACCAGTGGACCTGTTGCTGTGAAAGCCGTACTGATGGTCATTAAGAAGCTTTTGGTCTTCGAGATATTTCTTGAGCTGATAGTTTATCAGCGTTTCCATGACCTTAGAAAGAAGGGACGTAAGTGTAATCGGACGATAATTGGAGGGAGAAGAAGATTCGCCTTTTTTTTGGAAAAGGCTGGACAAATGCTGTTTTCCAACTGCTCTGAACGAGCCCAGGAAAATAGGGAAGATGGGAAAGCTTACGTAAGAACAATTGTGGGGATACCATCCGGACCAGTGGATTTATGTATGTTGAGATCCTTTAGATTTGTCTCATGGAATCATTGACGCACTCATGAACAGGCGGAGTCATGACACTTTCTGACAGCGAAAAGTTGGCGGCGAGCGAGCTAACAACTGGAGTATCATGGTCAACGTGCGTAGGGACCGAAGAAGAAGAATTCTTCATATTTGTTACAAATGACCAAAAATTCTTACTGCCATTGGGACATTGCAGTTTTTTTTGGTCATGTAAAATTTGGTCCGACGAGTATGGGCATTGCAGGCTTTCCTGGCTTGTTTAAACTTGTTCCTTTTTTCCTCAGTTGGGTTGGCTCTAAAACACCGGAACTTTACTTCTGTTTCCCTAATAGCCTCTTTACAGCTTGAACCAAATTACTTTTCCTTGGGTCTGATACTTTTAACCCTATTCGGGAGAAAAGTTTTCATTCTCAAAATAATCATTTTAGCGATCATATCTGCGCTGGAGCTTACGTCACTTTCGAGGAAGCATTGTGACCAGATCCGGAAAAAAATTATTGAGACCGTCCCAGTTGGGTTCTCTTCGGAGCTCTTTTTCTAACTGGTCTAGCTTGACACGAGAAATTTTGATTCAAAAGTTATACTCGATAAGAAGAGCTTCAATGTACGAATCTTGAACGCTTGAATTCTAATAATAGTCTCTCAATCTTCCAATAACTATTCTGGAAAATCATGGCGTTAGAAGAAGTTGATTTGAAATTATACAACATTCGTACACTGTGGCGTATACGTACTTTTTCTACTAAATATCTTTCGTACAGAACATTTTGGTGAGGACTGGTTCCTCCTTGGTTTATTTCGCAATACACCTGTATGTTTAAGGTGAAATCCTCTTTTTATGAAGTTGTGAAGGACGCATATAAGCAGGAATCGTGATGGTTCTAAGTTTTCAATAGGTTCATTTGTGCATATCGTCGAAAAAACGTGTTACACTTCCTATGTGTCCGCATATTTAAGGCAAGCTTTTCAGCCTATAACAGTCAGTTAAGCTTGGCATAAAAACAGCATGGATTACAAGAGTGTTTCAATGTACAATTTTAATGTTTTGCACATTGTGGTGTATACGTAGTTTTTTTTGTTTATTTCTTTAACCAAAAGCCTGAAAATTTATTTCGAACCAGGTGACAAGCATAAACTTTTTTATTTCGAAACTTTTCTCGGTAACAACCAAACCCAAACCTCCTTCCTCCGAGCATACGTATAACACTTTTAACACTTTGCAAAGTTTATTAAAAAAAAAAAAGTTTTCATAAATAAATAAAAACTACCAAAAAGAACCATATGGGAAGGAAAAAGATGTAAACAAACATACGTGCTTGCTTTACAGAAATAATATTAAGCCCCATTTAAAAAAGGAACCCAGAATTTAACCCAACTTTTGAGGACTTCATTAAACTCCCATAAAAAAACCCTAAGCCATATAAATTCCCCTCCCGCTTCCACACGCAGGATATAGTAAACGAATTAATTATTCCAATGCAAAATAAAAAAAGAAACAAGGTGAGAACATAGAAACAAAGAAAACATGTATAAATCACATGAGGTCCAGAACCAACTCAACCCTTTTGTAATTTTGTATTTATTTGATTTTACCTTTTGTTTTCGGATTCAAATTGGTTTGGTTCCATTTATAGATTAAGTTAATGCCACAAAAACAAACAAAAAGTAAAGTAACATCCGCTGAAGCTCAGGATTTTGGAACAAAAGTTGAAAGGAAGCTAAATACATATATATGACCTTTTTCTTAGTGCTTCAGGTAGAAAGTTCATTTAAGTCGCATTGAAAAAAAAAAAATAAGGAAACTCCTCGAACTTGGATCTATTAGCTTTCTATGGAGTTTATATGGGAATAACTTCACCCACGGTCAAGTGCTTGGCATGAGGAAATAAATAAGGGTTAAAGCTTGCAACAGATTAGGGTAACAATGACGGAAATTGAAACCTTTAGATAGTGCTTATTTAAGAGCTTGGGTTTGACCTAATACAAAATTTATTACAACGGATACACGAAACTTGTTTTTGGTTTATTAATGTTCCTCTCAGATGAAGAAATTATTGAAGAGTGTAAGATAAATCAGTCCATAATCCTTCGCAGCTGTGGTACCACCTTATATTTTTTTCTTAACTTTTTTTCTCCGTTTAAGAAAAAAGGGAAAATGGTTTTGGTTAGAAGGGTATAGTTTGATAACCAACAATGAGTTTACTTTAATTTTCAGTAAATCAAGTCTTATTGACGATAACACCAAGAGTTAAAAGTGTCAAAAAGAAGGAAAAGTCATGGTTTGATTCAAGCTTTAAGGAGGCTATCAGGGAAAAAGAAGTAAATTTCTGGTGTTTTAGAGCGAACCCAACTGAGAACAGAATCAGAACAGGTTTAAAGAAGCCAGGAAAGCCTGTAATGCCCGTATTCGTCGGACCAAATTTTTACATGACCAAAAATTACGGCAAAAAACTCTGCAATTTCCCAAAGGCAGTAAGAATTTTTGGTCAAATCTTCTTTCGCACTCGTGCTGTGGCGAGAGTCCTAAATGATCTCAACAAAAACAAATCCACTTGTCCGGATGGTGGTATCCCCGCTATTGTTCTGAAGAGGTTTTATTATACGCTGGCAAAACCCTTGCGTAAGCTTTTTAATCTATCCTAAAAAAAGGCGAATCTTCTTCTTCCACCAATTATCGTCCGATTGCACTAACGTCCCTTCTTTCTAAGGTCATGGAAACGCTGATAGTTTATATCAGCTCAAGAAATATTTCCAAGACTGAAAGCTCTGCCTAATGACCGACAGTACGGCTTTTGCAGCAACAGGTCCACTGTTGATCTGATGGTTTATCTCACCGAACAGTGGAACAAATCTTTACATCGTTTTGGAGAAAATAAGATTGTTGCACTTGATAATTCAAAGGCATTTGATAAAGTCTGGCATCTTGCTCTCTTATCGAAAATGCGTGCTTTTGGTATCGATGAATCCCATCTTCGTTGGTTTAGAAAGTTTCTTTCGAATCGTTCAATACAAGTTGTATTGGACGGTACCAAGTCTGAAACCTACAATATTAATGCTGGTGTGCCCCAGGGCTCCGTTTTGCCTCCGACCCTCTTCCTCATTTTCATTAATGATCTCTTGTCTGTTACTTCTAATCCAATAAATTGTTTCGCCGACGATAGCACCCTTAGCTTTTCTTATTCGTTTCCACACTCACATGCCTCCTCTTCGGATGTGGAACTGGAACGGAAAAATATGATAAGCTCATTAAACTCTGACTTAATTGTAAAATGGGGAATACTAAATCGCGTAGAGTTTAATGCTTCGAAAACCCAATGTTGTCTTGTATCGTTGAAGCGAGATATACCCCCTTGCCACTCTCCATGAGTGGCACTTGCATCAACGAGACCGAACATCTCGAGATGTGCAACACTGACCATCTCTTCTGGAACGAGCACATATACGATATCGCTAAAACTGCCGCAATATGTTTGGGTTTCTTTAAACGATGTAAGAAATTATTCTCCGTTCCCCCCGTCTGTTCTAAGTTTCATCTACTAGACTTATATCCTCTAAACTTGAGTACAATTACAATCCACATCTCTGGGCTGGTCCTCCAGCTACTTACCTAAACCTCTTGGACGGAATACAAAAAAAAAGCTGTAAGAATGATTGGTGATAGAGAGACCACTGACTCATTCACCGTTTAGACCACCGTCGTCTTAACCTAGCGTGTCTCTCCTTGTTCTATCGCTACTTTTACGGATATTGCTCTAGTGAAATACCCAGTTGCATTCTTCACCTCAAACGATTCGCCCTTAATACTCATGCTTCGAGGAATGTCCGTCAGATTACCCTCGAGCCCAACTTCGGACGTACTCTCAAGTATAGGGAATCATTTTTCAGCCGTACTACGCGAATGTGGAACTATCTTTCACACTCTATCTTTCCCAGTCATTACAATGTTCAAGAATTTAAAACCAATGTTTCTTGGTACTAAAATTAAATAAAGCATAGAAAATACATTTTCGCAAAATAACAAAAAGTCCTTGCGAAATTCTTTTGACACTTTTTCTGACCTTTTCATGATATCTAAAACATTTAAAAATACCAGACATTTTCGAATAAAGCAAACTCCTTAAGTTGAAAATTCCAACGAAACAAAGCTTACTGACTCCATATGAACACCCTCACAACAAGACTTTAATCTCAAAACAAAACGAAAAATACATATAAGAGTGACATTTTGATCCAGGTCCCTGCCAAGCTCGAAAACCCAAAGCCATTCGTTTATTACACGAGTTGAGTGTTTACAATGATTCAAAAAGCTTCTCCTTTTGCATCACTTCCTAAGTAAAGCAAATCTTTTGAATTACAAACTCACATCTCATGCATGATTTATAAGGACCCTTCTCCGTTCTTCCAACAAAGGCAGTAGCACCAAATTGTACGTTTTAGTTTTTGAAATTGTTCCATGAAGACCTGTAACTTGAGTCTCTTTTAAATAATTCCCAATGTTGTGGATTTTTCGACTGATACTGAGTGAAATATTGAAATGATGTCTTTTGTTTTGTTTACGAACGATTGCATTGAAAATTATTAGGGGAATGCTTTACAAAACAAAGTTAACACCGACCGTACCGTTCACGTTCCAAAACGAGGTGTATTCATAATAAATTGGTGCTTTTAGGAATATCTCTTGAACTCTGTCGAGAGAAAGGAAGTGAACAGTGATTTCCCAATCATCTACATAACCTTTTCCGAGGGTTCTTCGGAGGGTTCGCAATGGAAATGTATAAGATTGACTCTAGATTTTATGGTATTAATGGAGATGGAACTGAGAATTGGGACACAGTGATGTAGGAAGACGTTCGTTTGGTATCTTTTTTGTGCACATCCATCCACTCGTGTTTTGTGATCCATTAAGGTATTTGTTTTATTTTCATTATTTCTTGAAACAAGAAGAAATAAATTGTGATTGTTTTGACAACGACTACGACGCACGTTGTCGTACACACGAAGGCAGTGCTTGAGACGCCAATTAGTCTCGAGTAAAAGTGAAAAAAAAACGGAACTTTGTTTTAAAACATCGTAAATCATAATTTTGGCAAAATAGCAAGACGAATTTTTAACAACGGGACACACGCGAAACATTTTCATCTTTTTTAATTTCAACATGACAAAGTTTTTGTTTCTTTTCAGACATACATGCATGGGTAAATAAATTGGATTAATTTCAAGAACTTTTTCGTTAGGGGAAAATGAATTATTGTCTGCGTTTTTATCAGTTTTGCTGGACTAGACAGCTTCAAGACTTAACAATTACTGTTTGTGTGAAGTAATAAACGATGCGACATCTGTTATCAGAGATTGTAATGGTGTTGGCTGTGTTGTTGATTAGAGCATCAGAATTGACAAACATGAAGTCCGAATGTGTAGTGGGCCCTTTTAAGTGCTCACCAAGCTGTTGACCTCAACTGGGACTGTAGAGACCACTGCTCTAGTTGACTCCTTTTGTTATGAGAATCGTTCGAAATATTTTAAAATTATAAATTAAATTCATCATCTTTATCCCTAAAACGAAAAAAAAACTTATTTAACAGAGCATTTAATGAAAATCGATTCCCTTGAATACTTTCTCCTTCATACCAATGAAGAATGCGTGCCTGCGGTTATTTGACTGGCAATCAATATCTATATTGAAACAGTTTCAAATGAAAATTTCACTTTCACTTTCGGTATGAAAACTTTTTGGCTCTCGAAAAATGTATACGAAATTCTGTTTTGTGTCTTAAATTAAAGTTTGGTTGGAAGCCCAAGGGGGATTTATGCACACCCACATGCTATCTTGTCTTTTTTTTATTTATTAATTTCTTTGAAAAAACTCGTAAATAAACCGACGATACGTTTCAAGGAAAAATAAGAAAGATAAGATAAGAATCGCAGCTGCTAAATCTATGCCAACAACCAAACAAAAGCAAGACAATGGCATACGAAATCCGGTGTGGTATAACAAAGACATTGCAACTTTGGTAAATTCTAAGAATTAAGCTAGGAAAAACGTTCGAAGATAGCCAACAACACCAAATTGCTTAGCTTATCGGAAAGCTAGTGCCAAAGTTAAATACGAATGTACTTACTTACATCTAATGATTGGCGCTACGATCGGACCAGGGACTCTTCCAACAAACTTCTCCAGCCAGCTCGGTCCCAAGGTAGCTGCCTCCAGTTTCACAGGCCAAGTTGGTTCAGGTCCTCTACCACCTGTGTGCTCCACCTGAGTCGAGGTCTTCTTCTTCTGCGACGCCCTTCCGTGTTGGATTCGAAGACTATACGACCCATTCGCTCAACATGACTCAACCATCTAAGTCGCTGGACCTTTACTTTTCTGGCTAGGTCAGTGTCGCTGTACAGCTCGTTACAGCTCTTGGTTGAATCTTCGTCTCTCAAAGCAGCCAAAAACGTTTTTATCAGATGTTGTCATGGTCCATGTGCACCATACACGAGGACCGGGATGATGAGGGTTTTGTAGAGTGTCATTTTAGTTACTCGGGAGAGGGCTTGACTACTCAATTGCCTTCTAAGTCCAAAGAAGCAGCGATTGCCAAGAGTGATTCTTCGTTTGATTTCAGCGCTGGTGTTGTTGTCTGACATTCCAAGTGCAAAAATGAAATTTTTTGTCCTTAAATCGTTAGCGTGGGTCGTCACCATTAATTGCGTCCGTATCTATAGAACTACAGTTTCTTTATGTGGCCGGGCAGTCACCCCGACGCACGACCCGCAACGTTGAGGGTTTAATTAAAATAAACTTGAGACATACTTAAAAGTTCTAAGTGTATTCTTATTTGTTAAGCCTACATTTGATTTATGACACATAGCTTGTGTGTTGGTTAACATTATTTTCAGGTCCTTTTTAATACCTTCAATTGTGGGTTCGATTAGGTCAATATTTGATGCGTTTCATTAATTTATATCATCAAAGGAGCACATTTCCTTAGTATTTTGGAAAGTTCTCGAGGAACCACAATAAAATATAAAAGTTCAAAAGCAAAATTAATCAATTAGTATCGATTAAAGCAACATTTTCTTTAGAAAAAGGGTTCATCTTCTTACATTATTAAGAATTCCTTTTTTAGGGCTTTCTTCAACTCCCATATTCGATCTTGAGATAAAATCAAATCTTAAAGAGATGTTTAAATGGAAAACATGTTCGTGTTCAATATCGTGTCAGAGTAGGTACAAAATATCCTTGACTCCTGTGTCATGTCCACACGAAAAAAAACCTCCGCCATTCCTCTTTTTTTTATCAAAAAACAAAGCAATCATTTTCCGTTGAAATTTTATTTTTATTTTCATCCATCATTCCGCATTTTCCACTCGAACAAAATGGTCGAATACACTGTGGCCCTTGGGACATCCATGGAATGTTTTCAAGCAATCAGCACCTTTGGAGCCAATCGTAAACGAATCCTTATAATATTCCTCCATGGAGCGTTCAGGCCTGATGACGAAACAAAAAAAACTTGTTAATTGGAAAATGCCCATCCATAACCACAACAGCCACGTCATATGCTCCCAACAAGAGCAAGGTGTCAAAACTCACGTCAGCAGTCGTTTGTAGACATGGTCAAGTACTCCTCCGACGAAATGTACCTGGGCATTCTCACAAATTGCCCTCTGCAGGCACTCCCTGCCATTCATGCCTTTATTATTCATATAGTTCTCAATCATGGCATACAAAAAAGTTGCTGTCAGGTCGGTTGGTTCTGGATGAGCATTAGCAGCGTGTGATGACAGGGGAAGGGCAAAAGTTGAAGTTGCTTCGGTCATCGAACGAGATTTAGCCGGAAAGTAAGTGCTGTTCCACCAGTGGAGAACTGTCAATGGCAGCAAATGCTGCCACTGGAAGTTCCAAGCGCCCGATAATGATCTCCATGCTGTTTTGTCATTTAAGTCGATATTCAGAGCAAGACTGATAAGAAACTGCAAACAAAGTTTATTTTAACCTTTTTAGTCGATACTCAATGGAAATGGTGAATTTCACCAACTAAACTGATATAAATCAAGGAGTTGTTTTAATCATTGCGTTGAACGCAAATTCAATTGGCGAAATTCCCTTTACCAGTGTACCTTATGGGCAGCTTGAGTTTGGAAAACAAGAAAACGTTTTTGTCGACTCTTTGCCCAATCATGGGTGATGTTTCTAGGTACACGAGTATCCTCCTGCACCTGATTCACAGCTGATGTTCCACACGATGACAAGACTACTCCAAAGCAAAGAACGTGACCCAACACAGCAACTGCAAAACAAAATCTTCTATAAATTTTGTAAGTTAATTAAAGGAAAACGCTCCAGTAAAAATAAATCCTATGATTGAAGTTAAACCAACTCGACAAGAGACGATAATCAGTGGAACTAGAACGAGAGCTTACCCAAATTTCATGGTGCTGGCGGCGGCGGTGGCGTCTGCAATAAACGACAACTTTATTATAACTGTCAGTTTGACAAACGTGACAATCGTTTTTAATGACAAATGTCTCATCTCGACGGATGGGTAACAATAAATTAATCAAACGAACGTTCTAATTCAATTAGATCTTCTTCGAATGGTCTTGTTTGTTGACCTGGTTCATTAGATATAGACTGCCAACCTTTCTTCTGTGTTGTCATGGTTCTGTTGGTTGGTATGGATGGTTCCAGCATTATTAATGGGAGTTATTTACATTGCGATGGTTGACTTGGGGCTGTGGATTTAAAGGTGTGGGTATGCGACAAGGTTGTGGGTGTTTCAGGTACTTGAATTATTCATTGAATCAGGTGTACGGTATGTTATGTATTTACAATAAACCTAGTAACCCAGATTGGGTATCACAGGAGCTTCGGCAGAGATCTTAGAATTGGGTTTTCTGTACCTTAAATTCTGATTGAATTACTTGATTGTCACTTTCACGTGGTTAAAGTTAAGTAAATGCCTTTGATAATTTATTAAAATGGTTTGAAGGAAAACTGACAACATTTAAGTTTAGTTTCATCATTAAACGTGTTTGACAGAAAGCGATTTAATCTTTACTCAAAATTAAGGTAGGTAGGTACTGCACAGCAGTTAACACAAATATTTTGATAGAAACATTAAAATTCAAGTTTTATTTCCAAAATTAATGCATTACAGAGCAAACAATAGATAAATACGATTAGCTTATCTCAATAGTAATTGCGATCTATGAAACCTCAAAATGCATTTTAATCCATAAGCACGCAAAATTAAAATACGAAAATAAACAATTCGGTGCGTGCATAAAAGTAACATAAATAGCCCACAGCTGCTTGATTGGGTATCACACATTCATGTTAAATTATTATGAACTGGTAAGTGGCGTTTTTTTTTTTTAATTTAAGGACTCAGAGTCATTTGTTCATTCGAGTCATAAATTTAAGTTCTACGTAAAGTTTTCATTTTTTTATGGGAAGTTCCGGAATTCTTAAATTCTACCTACTTACTTACTTATCCGGCTCACAATACATGAAGGATCTCAGCCTGATATACTGCAGCTTTCCAACGTGATCGGTCCCTCGCATGCACTCTCCAGTCACCGAAACCAAGCGCTCTGGCATCCGCAATCACTTGGTCTTTGTACCGTAGGTTCGGTCTTCCTTGCCGTCTCGAACCTAGTGGCTGGGATAAGAAGACTTTCTTGGCTGTAGCGTTGTCGTCCATTTGCTCGATGTGGCCGAGCCAATGTATATAGTCGTCTTTTCTTGGACTTCTGAACTTCATCCACATCTTGGTACAGCTCGTACAGTTTTCGGTTGAACCTTCTTCTCCATTCGCCATCGTCGCATACGGGACCGAAAATCCATTGAAGAATTTTTCTTTCGAGAGTGCCCAGTATCAATTCCCCTTTTTTACTTATCGTTTAGCACTCGGCGCCGCCGTAGAGTAGGACTAGAAAAATCAATGTTTTGTATAGCAGACACTTTGTCTTTCGAGTGAGAAGTTTTGAACCCAGTTGTTTTGCCATACCCGAAGCAGCAGCGGTTCGCTAACGTACTTCTTCTTCGGATCTCCACTAAGGTGTAGTTTGTGGGCTTGATGTTTGTTCCAAGGTAGGTGAACTCATCAACTACTTCGAAATTGCTGCTACTAACAGTGGACAGATGTTGCCTTGTGCCTTGTGCGCTATCTGCTCCAGGACTATGCTGAAGAAGTCAAATGACAGCGCATCTCCTTGTCTAAACCCTGCGCATGTTTGAAACAATTTGGATGAGCTGTTACCCATTTCCACACTGCACTGCATATTGTTTACAAGGCATTCGTGGTATTTGGGACGATGCGGAGAGTCGCTGACTCAGGCGCTCACTGTTCTCTCTGGCATTATCCGGAGTGACAAGGCAACCGATGTTAAACTTCTTTCTTGAGGCCCCACATGTTTTTTAGTCGTTTGAAAATCGAGCTCTAAATTTAGATACTACCAGAAACTGGTCAGAGTCGACATTTGCTCCTCGGAAAGTGCGTACGTTCAAGATTTTGGATGTGTGCCTTGCGCCGATTAGCACATGGTCGATTTGGTTGGTTGTGTAGATCTTTCGTCTTGGAAACCTAGTACTACTTATCACCGTAATTCGAGCTGCAGCAAAGTCGATTAGTCGGAAGTCGTAATCTGTTGTAACTTCGTGGAGGCTGTGCTTTCCCACAGTACACAGAATACAAGGTATTATACTGCGCATCTCTCAGAGATCAAGATGACAGAAGTGAGAAAAGGCACAAAAAGAAATGCCGATAAGACAACAACAACTTTTATTGTATTTTGACATATTGTTCTCTGAAATGTGACATATGCGCGAACATTAGGAGAAGGAAATCGGGAATATAATACCTTGTATTCTGTGTATTCCAACTATTCCGATAAAAATGTCTTCCTTCCCGATTTTTTAATTGAAATCTCCGAGTACGATTTTGACGTCGTACTCTGTACAGGCTCCGTAGGCTCTATCCAGGAATTCGTAAAAATCCACAGTACACCCGATTTTCTTCCCCCAAAGTTCGCGCATATATCACATTTCAGAGACCTAAATGTCAAAACTCAAAACACAACAAAAATTGTTGTTGTGTTATCGGCATTTCTTTTTGTGCCTTTCGCGCATATGTCACATTTCAGAGACCTCAATGTCAAAACACAACAAAATTTGTTGTTGTCTTATCGGCATTTCTGCGTGTGCCTTTTTTCACTTCTCACTGCGCAATATAATACCTTATATTCTGTGTACTGTGGTAAAAATCCTCGTTGCTAGACTCCTCAGCATCATCGGTAGGCGCGTGTGCATATATTATACTGATGATTTGTAGTGTGGCCTTGATGCGGATTACAGCCAGGCGATCGCTAATTGGCATGAAATCTATGACTTACGATCCAAGCCGATTTCCCGCGACGAATCCACATCCAAATATGTGCATTCTTTGATGACAGCTGTAATTAATGTCGCAGTTTTTCCTTTTCATTTATCCCTGATCCTATCCATCGTATTTCCTAATTTTTTTTATTTTTCTAATTTTTAAAACATTTTATTCAATGCGAAGTGCCAAAATTTAACAAAACGTCAAGTTTTAACCACTTTTTAACCCAATTCGCACACGGCCTTAGTTTTTTACAGTGGAGGCGTTGTTAGCCCCTCGCACTAACACCTCCAAATTTGTAGGACCGTTGGTTAAGTGCTTCTGTTTCTCCGTCTTGCACTCGCGCTTACAAGTTTCGCCCCAAAAACACATTTTATCTAAACAAAATTATTGACATAAGATATCTTAAAAAATTGTTGAGTTTTCATTTATTTTTTTTATTTTTTGAATTATGTGGAGTGTTTTTTTTTTAAATTAAATTTGTCTACTGTTTTAGCTACCCTTAATTTTGATCTCAAAAAAAAAAAAAAAGACCCACGCGAATTCGCTCAAACTTCTAATTTTCAAGTTCGAAGTCAATCGGACCAGTGGTTAAGGCTGTAGGTACAAACAGACAGACAGAAAAACAGACGGAATCGGCGGACCAACTTTTTTCGACTTCTCTATCTCTATCATCGTAATGTCATATCTCATCAAAATCTCAACTTTTTTGTTACGAATTCAATACTTGCCATATATTTTATATTTCGCAAGTAAACAAAAATCACCAGATGGCGTTCACATGACACCCCACGAGTTTTGATGACAAATTAGCACTTAGCTATACGAATATTTTGGAGTATCATCAGCAGATTAATTTGTACCATATATCCAGATCAATGACCTCCCATACCTCTTTTCTCCCAACCACAAGCCAGAAATATGAAAACTTAACCAAAAGTCATAATAAATAAAAATCTCTTTCAGTATTATTCCTTATTTTGCCTGTCCGCAATTTATTTACTTGGACTTAGACCAATTTGTCATCCTTGCTTATTTATTACGAAATAAGATAAGAGTGTTAATAATGAAGCTTTGGTCTCATATTTAAGCATTAACATTTGCATTGAGTAGGTTTTGTTAGAACAGGCATTCAATCATGAGTGGGCTGTTGGGAAATGTACTTGTACCTGAGTAAAGTATAATTAGGATCAAGTGTCCTCGTTTGAAGTATACGCACACAAGCTTGTTCCTTAATTTGATATTTTACAGGAGTGGAAATCAAGTGCTTCACGAATGTTAATTACTTATACTTAAAACACGACCATAATTATGATTAAGGCTGTGTACGAATTCATATACGATCAAAAATACCATTGCGACTATTTGTTTATTCAGTCTTAGAACACTACTTATTCATTGTTCACAGCTGCGAAAATTGAAAGCAGACAATAAATTCGTTGGTCCGTCTTGGTTCGGATTTGTTAATTGTCGATCAACATGCGTCAGATGAGAAATACAATTTCGAGCAGTTACAGAGTACAACAATATTGCAGTATCAACAGCTAGTAATTCCACAGAGGCTAGAAATGGCCGCAGACAATGAAATGGGTTTGATTGATAATTTGGATGTGTTAAAAAAAAATGGATTTAAATTTGAGATTGATGAGGATGGTAAATTACCATGTTGATTTGTTGCAAGTTCACCAACAGATCGAATCAAATTGCTTGGTATAGGCCTTATAGCAAGCATTGGAAAATCCGGAAAGGATGATATTGATGAGTTGATTTTCACGCTCAAGGATGCTCCGTGGGAACTGTCTGCCGACCGTCTCGTATTAGAGCGATGCTTGCTTCCAGAGCATGCAGAAAGTGTGTGATGATTGGCAAGCCCCTGTGTAAATTGACAATTCGCAAATTGATTGATTATATAGGCAACATTGAGCAGCTTTGGACACATCTGAAATCAACTCGTACAGAAAAAAGATATTTAAAATGGTAATTTTTATTATTCGGTTTCAGAACTGTCCAAATGGTCGGCCCACTATGCGACACGTGATTAACACTGACATGCTGCTAGAGGTAGAAGAAGAGGACAACGATGATGATAGCAGCAAACATTCCGACTTGTCGACTGGCAAAGAAAATTGTTAACTTTAAACACTTATCGTTCTAAATATATTGAAACCACTATGCCCCGTCAATAAAATAACCCCCGGTAGTTGAGGATGCCAATGAAGTTCCCTGATTTCTTTTTGTCCTTGATGAATGAACAACAATTGTGGCGGAAGCTTGATTATCTCATCGTCCTTTTTAGACTCTTCTGTTCCTTGATCCTGATCTTTTTCAACGGCCAAATCTCAAAGCCCAATCTGATCATTGCCTTCTCCCGCCGAAATCCATAGGCATGGTTATGTGACCAGTATAGTGCTTGAATGTTGCAATTAGTTTGGTGGTTTGGAACTGTCTCAAATCCCAAATGTGAAGGAATTCATCTTGCAATAAAGACTTTCGTGCGATTACAGGAAATGAAATTTATATCACTATCGTGGGCGTTCTCACAAGTAAGCATACAAGCTTTTTGTGGAGCAGCACGACAATCTCAGTTAAGAATAGTCTTGTCAACAGAACACTATGCCAGTACACTCTTTTCATGTGAACTCCATTGCAAGTCTTCAACGGACTCAACATGACCGACCAGTGGACTCTGGTCAACCTTCCATGAACCACCTTGTAGTGGTGACCCAGATTTGTATGTCTTACCTTGAATTTAATAAACAATTAGAAAAGTTTTATGCACAATTTTCGTAGGTACTTACTTGCAACCCCGGTGGCTAAGACTCCCTGGGCCACTTGACTCTAATCCATTGCAAATCCTTCTTGCTGGTGTCCGGTGAACGCAAGCATTGGCTTTACTCCTTCATTGGCCAGCTCTTGTTTGCACTGCTTCAACAACTGATCATCATCGATGGCTTGAAGTTGTTTTTTAAGATCCCAAAAGTTAACTCATCCCAGTTGATTTCATGAAGCTGCGAAAACATCATTGCCCAGTTTGCTTGCACGAACCCTATTAACACAGCTCTGAGAGGCCTGAGAGCTTGATGAGAGCTAACGATTTTAAGCAGTAGTGTCAAATTTTGACCTGCTCCGCAGCTAGTTAAATTTTATTCACCATGCTAGTGTCAAAATTTAACCAAACGTAAATTTTTAACACACATGGCCATAACTTTTTTGTTAAGACAAATAAAAAAAACTCAAAAATATCGCCCCTAGATTTTGATGAAACAAAGCGAATGCCGTTTAATTTTTCAAAATCGGACGAGTTTTGCGACTCTGGTGGTTGTCCAAACCTCAGCAGACAAATTGTCTGCAAAGTTCAGGATCATTTTTTAACTGAATTCGCACACGGCCTAAATTTTGAAATTCGAATAAGACTAATTGCAATGCAAATATGTAAACCGTTCTTGAAAAGTTTTAAATGAAGCAACAGCTTGAGTAAGATTCCTACAAAAAGGAAACCTATTTAAATGTTATTAGTCCATTATCCTTTTTCTAATTGAAAAACTTTTCTTGCATCGTTTAACAATTTAATTAAAGTTCAGGCTGATGTTGATGAAACAACAGACTCTTCGACCAGTAGTCGTTATGAAAATACAATTGGGTTCAATTTTCTTAAACTTTGAACAAAATATTTAAATTTAAATTTGATTTTGATTCCCAATGGGTGTTTTTAAAACGCCATCAAACGCGTCATACTGTATGTATTGAAGTTTTGTGTAAATTTCCGATTCATTCTAGGCACAATAACCAAATAGAAAAGCCCTTAAGAATGCCTAAAGGGAGCCATGGAATAGAATCGCTTCAACCTCTAACAGGAAATATGCCAGCAGGCATTTTGAAAATTTTCAATATATGAGAGACCAAAAGCTCAATGCTGATAGCAAGGGTTACTAGTTTATCATTTCGAACATACGAGGGACGATTCGCTGTCACTCAACTGGAGGTTTAGATGCAATATCGGGTTATTTATGTGCAAAAGCCTATGGGAACTATCAATGGGTTTCGGTAGGAATTGAAAAACTATTTTTTAATATTGAATTTCATTCCGAATGTTTATGCTTTTTTCGCATGAATAGGTAGTTTTTTGAATGTTTAAATAAACAAACCTTAAATTGCACCCATCAATATAAAATGGCAAAAAATTCAGCAGTACACATAGATTTTCTCTCTTATTCGCGGTGCTTTTAATACATTCTACTAATCGATGTTGTTAATTCATTGTGGAACATTTTTCATGTCATTAAAATCAAGACTTTAATTTCATAAGAGCATCGTCTTCGGTTCGGTTGCTTCTTCTTGGGATCCTTCAACATAAATCAAGATAGGTATACAACCCTTAAGATATTTTGTTAAGTAAATCAAATTAAAGAGGTATTGTTAGAAAATTTCAAAAATTCTCAGTGGTTCTTTGAGATGGTAAAAACAATTTATTTTAACATGCAATGGTTCTTACAACATTTTTATGTAATTACAAACCTTTTAAAGCACTCATAATAAGGAAACATAATGGAATGTACAGATTTTTCGTATACTCGTAGATAGGCACTTATACAATTTGTGTACTAAGTAATGTCGTGATACGTTTTTAATTAATATAAAATATCAAGCTTGCTGTGTGGTAAATTCTTGAGATGTTGAACAAATTGAATATGGTTTGAAATACACTTAAGTATAGGGTCATAAAAATTCATATTTCTAAAGCTTACATACTAGAAATTTTCATTCTGTTAGTTCTGAATTTTGTAAATGTGTTTTACAAAAAAATTTAATTTTTTATCAAAACTATAAAAGCTTACTTACTTACTTATGGTGGCGCTACAGTCCAGGTCAGACCAGGGCCTCACCCAACAAACTTCTCCAGATATCTCGGTCCCCAGCTAGCTGTCTCCAGTTTCGCACACCAAGTTGGTTCAGGTCCTCTACCACCTGTGTGCTCCACCTGAGTCGCGGTCTTCCTTTTCTGCCACGTCCTTTCGGGTTGGATTCAAAGACTCTACAAGCTGGAGCATTATTTTCCATTCGCTGAACATGACCCAACCATCTAAGTCATTGGAGCTTAACTTTCCTGGATAGGTCAGTGTCGCTGTACAGCTCGTACAGTTCATGGTTGAATCTTCGTATCCATTCTCCATTAATGCAGACAGGACAAAACATCGCTCGAGGAATTTTTCTCTCAAAGCAGCCCAAAGCCTTTCATCAGATGTTGTCATGGTCCATGTCTCTGCACGTTACATGAGGACCTGGATGATGAGGGTTTTGTATAGTGTCACTTTAGTTGCTCGGGAGAGGACTTCACTACCCAATTGCCTTCTAGTCCAAAGAAGCAGCGATTGCCAAGAGTGATTCTTCGTTTGATTTCAGCGCTGGTTGGCCTTCTGCACCCAAATTGAATAGTTTTGTATTGCTGGCGGAGTTTTGCCCGTCAACGCCATAATATAGCTTGTGAAAGTAGTCTTTCCATATCCTCAGCCCTGACTGCTGTTCCACTACGATGTTCCTATGATGGTCTCTACAGGCTTCAGTTCGGGGTGTGTAAGACCTTGATGTTTGTTTAACCTTTTAGAAGAACATTCGAACCTCGTTCCTGTTGTGACATCCCTCCATCTCCTCGATCGCGGGTTTCTCATGCTCTTTTTTTTTCTTTCTGAGAAGTTTATGCTCCTCTCCCCTTTTCTGCTTTGTATATGCCTCTTGTTAAACTGTATGTGCTCGCCGGCACTCATCGTCAAACCAGGGGTTTCGTTGCGGTGGCTGTGTAAAACCTAGCACTTCAGAGGCGGCATCTCTGATGGCTGCTTGGCAGTGTTGCCACTGGTTCTCTATATTATGTGCTGGCAGCAAAGCACTTCTGAGGAGATTTTCGGAGACACGATCGGAAAAGTGTCTAGCAATCTCTTGCGATTGTAGCCGTTTGACGTCGAATTTCCTCCTAGCATTTTCGCGTGTTGGCCTTGATCGGGATATCCGCATTCGTACCTTGGCTACAACAAGGTAGTGGTCCAAGTAGATGTTGGCACCTCGGAATGTGCGGACATCTTGCATGCTAGACAAGTGTCGTGCGTCGATCGCAATGTGATCAATTATCGGGGAGCTCGTAGAAACTTTCTTTGGTGTCTCCATCCTTTTCCTCAGTGGGGGCGTGAGCGCAGATGATCCTGATGTTGGTGAATTAAGCCTTGATACGGATTGTCGTAATGAGCTCATTCATTGAGTTGAAACACAAGACCTTCCTCCTGAGTCGCTGATTTTGTTCCCGGTAGCAGTCGCCGTAGTAAATATCGCAATTGTTCATTTTACGTTGGCCCGGACCAAAGCAGTCAAAAGGGCTTAACATTCCAAGTCTTAAAACGAAAGTCGTTGTCCTTTAATCGTTAACGTGCGTCGTCATCATTAATTTCGTCCGCATCCGAGGCTTGTTGCTGTTTCGAAACCATGTCTTCTTAATGTGGCCGGGCAGTCAGCCCAACGCAGAGCCGGCCAAACCGCTCCTTATAGTCCTGGGCTACGAATATGTCGTAGTAGTCCTATAAGGTGTTAAATAAGTAGTTCATCCTGACTGGAACTGTAGACGCCACCGTTTATTCCATCTTGGGAGTTCTTCCGCTGCCGCCTGTTGAAAAGAGGGCATGCTTTAGTGGACGCATCCCTCCTCCCCCTCTTTCACTTTGCTGCCGCCAGCAACTTCCTACTGGGGTTTGAACCCAATCTTCGGTCGAAGGTACTGGGCACCCGATGTTCACCACGGGGAGGTGGAGAGTAGGAGTTGATAGCCAAAGGTTTTAGTGGACGGTTGTGTCGTCTTGAATGCACGTGTCTACCCTTCGAATAACCATAAAAGCCCCTTACTCTAATAACTTAACTTCAATGTATACAGGAACAGCACAAAAAATAAATATTTTTTAATGTCTTTTTAAACCCTTACATACGTAATTAGAGAGTGATATACTCTCTAATGGGTTTTGTATCTGCATTATTAAACACAAGCAGAAAAACAACTTTATTTGACGTTAATTTTTTCCACCGGACACACTGTTTCATCGTAGCATACTCAAAAAAATACCCTAATGGACTTATGGAAGATTTAAAAAGTTTCAAACTACTCGCACTGTACCATAGATCGACGACATTGTAAACAAGTGAGAACCTAACGATTACAAGCCATCAGAGACCACTAGACACCGCAGCACGTACACATAGCGTCATCTTGTTGCTGTCGTCACTGCATTAGTGGTCTCAGCAGCAGCGCCTCGAACGTGATTATTTAGGAACAAAACTACATATAATGCAGGATTTATGGTGTTAGTCCATTAAATCGATCCCATCATTAATAAATAAACTTAAAACAACATCATGTCCAAGTGACAGATTTTGTTTTTTTTTTTTCACTCAAAGGCCGGGCAGTTGAGTTGCTGAATTTTTGTGTGAAACCACTTTGATTATTTCGGATTGCAAAAATTGTGTGTTTGAACTTTTGTGTTGAGTTGAGTTTTATGAGATCAAAGGCCGCCTTGAAGAAATACATTAAATTAAGCTTATTTCCTATAAAACACCAAAAGATTTCGTTTAACGGTCAGAGAACTTTTACTCTTTTTTGTTTTCTTTTATTGTATGTTTTTTTGTTGTAAACATTCCATCACAGACTTTCTCAATAAATAAACATGTAACCCAGCCAAGCTGATAAAAGAGTATGTTTCCGTCCCACCCTCCAATTCCACACCACACATTTATGATGTTTTTTCCCCCTTGTGACCATAAATCCTGTCTATGGAATAGATACAAAATCCTGTTTCCCATATGTTTTTGTTTATGTTTGAAAACAGCAAAAAGGATAAAGTTTGTTTTATTATGAATATTAATGGGAAAAATTGCAACTAAAATGCGTCTGGATACAGTATTTTAGTATCGAATAAATAAACAAAATGTAAACCATAAAAAAATATTGAAGAGCTTGCTGTTTAACAATAGAAATTTTTCAATTAATTCGGGAATATATAAAACCCATTGGCGATCCTTTTGTTTTTGTACATATTTACAACAAAAAAAAAAAAGGAATTTTGTTTTTCCACGGCAAGAAAAGAGAGAAATAATTTAATTCTCTTTGATTGAAATGTTTGTCTTTGTATTTGCAGAATTTCTGTTTATCCTTACTTTATTTGGAAAGGAACTCCGAAATATGGTAATTAAATCACTCTTTGTGGAAGTAAATTAATTCACTTCAGCTCCACCTCCACTTCACTAAAATAAGCAACACTCAGAGTGCTACCACTGTTAAAAAAAAAATGAGTAGCGCGACAGCACTTGCAGAGCCAAAGCTTAAGTGGCTTAATCTTATCAACAATTCTCTGAGTGCGTGTGAAGAATTGAGGGGCCCTACAACTATAAGGGGCCGATTTTGAACGGCAAAGTTGAGAAGTACTTTTTCATGACAGATTGACACTCTTAGAAGTTTTGTCAGTTGTTCGCAAAAGGCTGTAATCGTGAAAGATGAAATGAAGACGTTATGGCCACGATTAGGACTCGAACCCAAGACATTCTGCTTAGCAGCGAACGCACCTAACCTAACCACTAAGTCGCGGGCATTTACTAACTTAGGTACTTACTTAAAGTTGCGCTACAGTCCGGGGTGGACTTGGGTCTCAACCAACAAACCTATCCAGCCAGCTCGGTCCCTAGTTAGCTGTTTCCAGTTTTGCATCCCGGGTTAGTTGAGGTCGTCTTCAACTTGCGAGCGCCACCTGAGCCTTGGTCTTACTCTACTGCGCCTTCCCTCGGGGGTGGATTCGAAGACTTTACGAGCCGGAGTATTGGTGTCCATCCTCTCCACGTGATCAAGCCATCTGAATCTTTGGATTTTCACTCTTTTAGCTAGGTTTGTGTCGCTGTACAGCCCACTGATCAGTTATAACAAGATTGGAAACCTTTCTTCGTTTTACCCTCCAAATACCTCAAAACTTATTTTTTTTCATACACACATATTCTTGCAGCAAACTTGCTTTATTATATAGGCAATTGTATCATTATTACAAAAGGAGCAGGTAATGCTAAACGCATACTCTTACAGCTTACCTGCTCCCTTAGCTTGTAGGCAAATGTCATTTTGACAGCAAGCTTTCCCGTCTTGTTATAACTGATCAGTGGTACAGCCTGTACAGTTCGTCGTTTAATTTTCTCCTCTATTCACCGTTTATGCAGACAGGACCGTAAAATTTTTCTCTCGAATCGGCCTATGGCGCTCTCATCCGCGGGCACTTGCTTTCTAATTTTTTAAAACCAAAATTTCCGAAAGTACGATACAGAGAGTGGCTCAGATTTTTTCGGACTGATGTTGCATTTACTTCATAATTTGAATTTTACATTTATTTGAAAATAGGAAACAAGAAATCGGAAACGGTAGGTATTGGTAACTGGAATCTGAGTATTGAAAACGGAAAATTAAAATTCAAAAATAGGAAATGAAAATTCGGTTGAGTTTTGAAATTAAAGAAAGAAAATGAAAATTGGGTAGTAGCTGTGGCGTAGTTGTTGAACGCTGTCCACAGAACGCGGGGGTTCGAATCTTACACGTGTTCATAAAGTTTTTATTTCATCTTTCATGGTTACTGCTTATTGCGAAGAACTGACAAAACTTCCAAGAGAATCAATTTATCATGAAAAAAGTGTTATTCAACTTTGCCTTTCTGCATGGGCGTTAAATAGAAGGTCCCTTAAACTCTTCACAAGCACTTAGAGAATTGTTGATGAGTGTAGGCCTTGGCTCTTCTAGAGCTGTATACACCACTCTATTTATTTATTTTTTTTTTTTTTTTAATGAAAATTCAATCATGACTTCCACCAAAAAGGCAAGAAAAGTTCTTAAAATTTTTGGCAAATTAAAATTCCGCAAGGCAGACATTGCCCAAAATTCACCACTATCAATTTTCTTTTAAATTAGTGTCAAGCAAATTACATAAAATTATAAATTCAAGAAAAAAATAAATAAATAAATATTGTTAACATTTGAAAATTACCTAGATTTAAATTAAAAAACAGAAATACTACATGTCTCCGCTGAAGAAAACAAAAATTTTGAATCAATGAACAATTAGAGAAAATTAAAAAAATAAACAAATGAACGAATGAAAATACATTACTCTTAAATGACTTGGTAACGCATTCCACAGTCGGATGGCGTGGACGAAAAACTGTTTCTCCGAAGTATTCATGTCACGCGGATGAGGAAGTTTGTGGGGATCTGTTTGAGGAACAAAACTGAATTCTTTTTGAATAAACTGCAAGCTTTGCATATAGAATCTATAGTAGCGGCACCATATTGAATTTTGAGTTGGTTACTCGCGCCGTGTTTGGCGCTGCCAGATATTCGCCCGTTTTTATATTTCAAAGACAGCTGATGTTGAAAGGAAAGAGGAATATGGAGAAGAAAAAATGAATGAAGAGCGAATGCCATTTCTGTATTTTTGTTGTTTGTTGTTTGTAACATCAAAAGTAATACATCAAAAGTTAAGGTTTGTTGAATTAGCGCATATATCGTTCACTTTGTTTTTTTTACTTGTAATGTCATATTTTTGTCGAATTGCTATGGCTTTATTGTATTAATAAATAGCGTGTAAAACGAATAATGTCGAAAGGAAACCCTCGAAATTGAAAAATGAAAATTGTGAATTTTATGTGGGCCAATAGCTCCATGGAAGAGTGAGGCAAAATTTCAGGGGTGATTAAGGTGAGCGAAGGGGAGTGACGAGAAGATGGCTTGAAGAGCGGCGGCAACGATTTGGCGAAGTACCATTTAAGAAAATTTTCTAACTCATCGTCGCTTTCCGCTCCAGAGGTTTGTAATTTCCTCATATTTCAAACAAAAAAATTACTGGTGCAATTTCTTTCAAAACAGGTACGCTCCTGAACATGAATAAGAAGTGAGTATTTGTTTAATTAATCGAAATATATTCAACCTTAGTTATTACACAAAAAAAACTATTCAAACATATCCAATATCAGTTGATCATGCTTCACATGAATTAAAATAATTCATTCAATGATTCCTTATGAGTTATGAGCAATCACAGAAATTCCCTAAAAAAAAAACAAACAAAAAACACCTCAATAACTGACCTAACACACATTTCCAACCAGATCAACAACCTTCTTTCTTCATTCAGATATAGGTCATTTTTGATCATTTGCCACAAAAAGGCAAAATTCTTACAAAACTGATCAAGAAATCTATCCTCACGAATAGACATAAGCTTGTAGTGAGATAATAAGGTTGTATAGGTTTTGCAAGCATTTTATATGAAAAATCGAAAATAGACAACATCGCAAATATTGAATAAAGTCTGCAGTTCTCAAATAAATTTTGTTTCAAAAGCAGAAGCTAAGCTCTCTTCTAATTTGTCTCTTTATCTTGTTACAAACAATAAACAACAAAAATACAAAAATGACATTCGCTCTTCATTCATTTTTTCTTCTTCATATTCCTCTTTCCTTTCAACATCAGCTCTCTTTGATATATAAAAATGGGCGAATAGCTGGCAGCGCCAAACACGGCGCGAGTAACCAACTCAAAATTCAATATGGTGCCGCTACTATAGATTCTATATGCAAAGGTTTTAGCTAAGACTAATCGAGTTTTGAAAGGGGTGTAATGCTGTGAGCACCAAAGCATACGGAGTACACCATAAACCTTACGGACCGACGACGCGACGACGGCGGCGTTAATATGGTTATCACATGATAAATCTACTATTAAACAGTATTCCAAGATTTCAGGCCGATGAAACAAAGGTAATTGGCGATTTATTGATATTCAAACTTGGAAAGTAATCGATGTTCAAGGTTTTTTTTTTTTTACTTATAATGAAACACTTTGATTTAGTGGTATTAAGAAACAGACCGTTACTGGTTGACCAACACGATAATTCATCAAGATCTCGATTGGTTATGTAAGCACAGCCTTTGATAAGCCCTAGAGGGCAACTTTTGTAAAGCTGAAAATCGTCTTACCGAGGAGTTCATTAATGCATAAGGGAAATAGAAGAGGCCCTTATGTCTTACCATGTGGTCCTAATGGTCGGAAGGAAATTCGACACTCTATTTCCATGTAAAACAGCTTGCTGTCTATCTCGAAGCCGAAGGTAAGAGGAGATCATACGGTTTAAATTGGCAGTAGTTCAACTATGCTTTTGGCGAAAACCTGACTGCTTTGGAGGAAGGATGTCTTGTTCTCCAAGGTACAATTAATTTCTTTTTGGACGACCTTTTCAAAGACTTTTGAGAAAAATGGGAGAACGGAAATTGGTCTGTATTCATTGCCATTTTTTGGTTTTTGGAAAAAAACTTTGCTGATTTTCATTGGATGGAAATAAGCCTGTCATTAAATTTATATAAGAATGCGTGATAAACGGTAAGAAAGTAGCAAAATATATTTTATAAAAAACTGGGTGGATATTATCGGTGCCTTCAGCATTGGTCTTGAAACTATGCATTCAACAACGTCATAGGTTTAAACACGTTTGAAATCGAACAACTTATGAGAAGGAACATTAGGGAGAAGATCAATACTAACTGTGCGAGGGGCGGCTTGTCAATTGTTGTCGTAGCAATGATGTTTTTCATTTTGGTATGTTGACATCAATTTTAGAAATTGTGTTTGAAAGTTCGGCGTTGACATTTGTTGAAGAAAGTTTTAGCTTAGCGACGTCAGATTTAATAACATTTATGTCGGCGATAGTATTGCTGATATTTGACTCAATTTGTGATACTCTTTTAATGACATCGGAAATGTTTTTGTTTACTTGGGCGAATTGTGTTTGTATTTTTTGTGCTAGTGAGTCGTGTTCTTTCCTGAATTGTTCCGATAGAATAGATGTTATGAACTCACTTTGTGTTTTTAGATTTTTATCCAGATTAATAAGCAGAGAGCTTTCATCGGTCATTCTTTTTAAAAATAAAAAGAAGTTTGTACCATAATGTGTATAATATCACTCTTTCGAAAAAGGGATACTAATATCAGTATTTTCACCAAAAGAAGAGGTACAGAATAAGCGGAAAAAACTTTAATGAAATACCCGCCAGTAAAAAGACTTCTAGTCCGTTGAGCTTAGCTATATCAATTATAATAACCAAGACCGGCAATTTAAAAAAAAAAATTATGTAGTCATGTATAAAATTGTATTAATAAAAAAGCAAACCCAACCCACTCAACAGTTAATTGAATAGCACTCTCCTGTGGACGCATATGTGGGAAAAGTACACTTTGCTTGAACAAAAGTCAGCACACTCTGTTATGTGACAGTCGCAGCATTTAACAAAATAATAATTTTAGTATGAAAAAAACAGCAAATTGGAATGGTTTTCTCTTGGCCGTATGTTCTCGCCCATAAATTACCTAATTTCACCTTAATTCCGTTCAAAATCTTCGATTTCTTTGTATTCAATAACTAGCCTTAAGATATTGAAAAAATCCCATCAGGTCACACGCCAAAAACATATAACGTCCATCATTTATTTTTATTAATTTTTTTTTTTTTTTAATTCTACATTTTTCACTTATATTTTATTTAGAGAAGCAATTTTCATTCAGTCATTCAAAAAGGCCGAAAGGCAAAAGGGAAATTGACAAAAAAAATGTGCGTTTTCACTGTATACAAATTGTTGGTGTTCAGTATATGTTTGTGTATGTAAATAATACTGAGTGTTTTCATGTCCTGTCTGTTGTCATTTGGGTTATTGTGTTTCTTCCTTCCTTTGTAATATTTTTTGCATAATGGCTGTTCGTGGGTGAACAATTGAATATATATTTTTTTTTTTTATTTTGCTGTCTATAACAATATTAGAGATGAGAAACACGATACTCACTGTCATTGTTTTTTGAAAAGCTTAAACACAATGAATTCAATTAAGCTTATTGGTGTCAAAATATAAAACAATAAGAGCGTACAGTGACATTTATGTTTGCCCTTAATAACATGACAATCAAAATGTTTTAATAAACAAACAGGAATAACCTTTAAGAAAGAGGTCATGTCTACTTATCAGACACGCGTGTGTCATAAAGTAATTCAACAATACAAAATATATAATTCAGGGTCGATTATAGTAATATTCGTGAGTTTAAAACGAATTTTCTGTCGACGTACCTCCACACTGTTTTAAACATTCCAGCTATGTTGGCACTAAGTGAAACCCAAGTACGTGAGGCTACTGATCCTACTGAATTTTATATTCAAGGGTACAACTTGGTGTCACTATCCCTTTCCCACCATGGCCTCGCCGTTTATTTTAGAAGTGATGTCGCTTACCAATTTCAACCACTGTATAGCTCTTATTTCAATCCTTTCTTTAATTTTATGTGGTTCAACTTTTTCCGTAAATAAGCCTACTGTTTCCTTTAAATAAGCCTAAACATGGACAGGGTTACAACTTCTAACGAATTTGACTTACTGTCCGACTTCATCCAAAGAATTGTTTCCTTGTATCCTCGCACTGAAATCGTTATTACGGCGATTTCAATGTACACAATTCTTCCGGGCTTCTGAATTCGAGCAAGACAACAACCGAAGGAGTGTGTGCTGAGATTTTTGCTGGGACGGTCTCAATAATTTTTCAGGATATTTAACAGGTCACAATGCTTCCTCGAAGTGACGTTGATTCCAGTGCAGATATGATCACAAGTTTAATTCTTCTGGGAATGAGAACTTTTATCCCGAATAGGGTTAACCCTAGTTTACAAATTGGGGTTCGCACGAACCCCAGCGCATGTTTGAGTGCTCATAACTTTTTTTGAAATCATTTTTTCGACCTAGGACAAAAACTCAGTTAACAAAATTCATTTTTCTTTATGTTTTTCGCTTTTTTTCCATCACAAGTGGTTTAGAAAAATTTCCTGGAAATTTTTTCTGAAAAAAAGTCACAAAAAAAACTTGGGGTTCGTGTGAACCCCAGTGATGAAAATGGTATGCAAACAATTTAAAAATTGAACACGTATTTTATTTGAGAATGAATATAACATAAATGAAAATATTAATGATGAAGAGCTTATATGTAAATAACTATATAAATGTACAATCATTCTGGAATCGTCAACTTCTCGAATTACTGGCAAATTTCTTCCCATAGTACGAAGGCATCCTAAGCTTGATTTAGGGATTTTTTTTACACGAATTTTTAATTTATAATTAATTTTTTGATACACCAAACACGTTTAAAAATGCAACACACTTTAACTGTCAACTCACTTAAGACCAAAAAACAATCGCCTACTTAACAATAAACTAATTTTAAATGATTTAAACCTGTGGGGTTCGCGCGAGCCCCAAGTTTATTTTTTCGCATATTTTGCGTGTCGTAAACTAGGGTTAAAAGCATCAGACCCAAAGAGAACGCTTGGTTTGATATGAGTTGTAAAGAAGTGAGGTTATCAGAGTTAAAGAGGTAAGTTTCTGTTGTTACAAGGCCAACCCTACTGAGGAAAACCGAAATAAGTTTAAATAAGCGAGGAAGGCCTGCAATGCCCATATGCGACGGACCAAATTTTGACATGACCAAAATCTAAGGCAAAAAATACAGCAATGTCCCAAAGGCAGTAAAACCTTTTGATGATGAGCCGTTAGCTCTCTCGCGAAAGCTAACCTCGTTGCTAGGCAGTTTGACTCAAATTCTTCGCTGCCAGATTGTCATGACTCCATCAGATTCCATGGGACGAATATTCTTTCGCACTCGTGCTGTAGTGAGGGTCCTTAATGATCTCAACATACACATACCGCTGGTCCAGACGGTATTCCCGCTATCGTTCTGAAGAGGTATTCTTCAACGCTGGAAAAACCCTTATGTATGCTTTTCCTTGTATCCTATTCTTCTGGGCTAGTTCCGAGTAGTTGAAAAACAGCATTTGTCCATCCTTTACTCAAAAAAGGCGAATCCTCTCTCCCCTTAAATTATCGGCCGATTGCACTCACGTCCCTTTTTTCTAAGGTCATGGAAACGCTGATAAATTATCGGCTTAAGAAATATGTTGAAGAACGAAAGCTTCTTAATGATTGGCAGTACGGCTTTCGTAGCAATAGGTTCACTGGTGATTTGATAACATATCTCACCGAACAGTGGAACAAATCCTTATATCGTTTTGGAGAAAGTAAGATTATTGCGCTTGATATTTAAAAGGCATTTGATAGAGTTTGGCAACAAGCTCTCTTATCAAAAATGCGTGCATTTGGTATTGATAAGTCCTTCCTTCGTTGGATTAGAAACTTTCTTTCGAACCGATCTATACAAGTTGTATTAAGCTGGTGTGCCCCAGGGCTCCGTTTTATCTTTGACCCTCTTTCTCATTTTCAAAAACGATCTCTTGTTTGCAACTTCTAATCCAATTCATTGTTTCGCTGACCATAGTACCCTTAGCTCTTCAAATTCTTTCCTAGACTCACATGCCTCCTCTTCGGATGTGGAACTTCAACGACAAAATATGATTAGCTCATTTAACTCTGACTTAAACAGCATTGTTCAATGGGGAATTAAAAACCGTATAGAATTTAATGCTTCGAAAACTCAATGCTCTCTTGTATCGCTGAAGCGAGATATACGCCCCTTGCTACTGTCCATGAGAAGCACTTGCATCAATGAGACCGAACATCTCGAGATTTTCGGTATGTGTACCAACGACCACCTCTTGTGAAATGATCACATATACGATGTTGTCAAAAATGCCGAATTATGTTTAGGTTTTTTAAGGAGATGCAAGAATTTTGTTCCCTTTCTAAGTTCGAGTACAACTCCCACGTTTGAGCTGGTGCTTCAGTAACGTACTTAAGTCTTTTGGATAGCATTCAGAGCAGAGCATTTAAGATGATTGGCACCATAATATCGTTGAGACATTTACGTCACTCGAACACTGGCGTAATGTCTCATGCCTCACTCTTTTCTACCGTTATTTCAACGGTATATGCTCCAGAGAAATTGCCAGTTGCATTCCTCGCCTTAAAATATTCAACCGTAAATCCGTTCCTCCTGGAATGCCCATCAGTTCACCCTCGAGCACAACTTCGGTCGTACGGTCATGTGCAGAGAATCGTTCTTTTGCCGTACTACACGAATGTGGAACTCCCTTGCACACTCTCTGTCTTCCCCAGTCATTGCAATGTGCAGGAATTCAAAACGAATGTTAACCGACACCTCATCCTAAGGACCCTCCATCCATCCCATTTTCCCTAACGCTTGCACTGTGCTTTGGCATAAAAAGGGAGTGAAACCCCTTGAGTGCGTACTTATTATAAAAAAAAATCCTAAAAGTTACACGTACTTCCATTATTGTTATTATCTAAAATCTACTTGAAAACAACTGTTACTTTTTCTTGACAAAATTTAACAGGCAAGCTCGCCCTCATCATCTCATTAACAACACTCAAAGTAAAGTGTATTATTAACATTAAAAACTAACAATAGCAAGGCACACAAAATAGTTTGAAATAAGAACTCATTTGATGTAAGCTTGTTGTTTAATTGCTCTTAAAGCATCATAAAGAAATTAAAGACAATTAAACAACATGGAAACATTGAGAACCCAAGTAATGCCATGAAGCTCAAACCTACTATCTTTAAGTATCTCGGAATGCTTGGAATGGTTGGCTACGATAAAAGAAACTGCAAGGAAAATTAAAAACTTAAAATACAAAACAATAAATAAAAAAGACATCACGTCTGGAGTAATTTTCCAACCAACATAATTCTCTTTTAATTTTTCATCTTCCATTTTTTTATGACCAGAAACCCATCAAACCCGACTGAAATTTTCCACAAGACATTTGAAACCAGTACCGCATACTCGACGAGATCCATAAAGTGAAATAACTAATGGTCGACGTTGGTACATAGATTTTAATTGTGGGCTAGAATTTTCAAATACAAGTATTGAATCGATGTGCCACGACATTATTGAAATTCCAACAAGGCGACAGCAACAAAATATATTCACTCATATCAAGGCACATGTCACATGGGAAATCAGGATTTAGGATAAACAAATTGGTCCAGGGGATAGTCCACATCAGGATGATGGAACGCGAAAAGGAATACTTACATTGAACTCATCTTTCCATTGAAAAACAAACATCCCAAAAATGTGGTTCGTTTCTGTTTTTGACATAAATTAATAAACCTTCATTATATTTACCTCTAAAATGGAATTCGTCTTGTTTATCTCTTTTTTTTTCACCGGTGACATCTATTTTGGAGGAGTAATTTCTGTGTTATGTGAGTTGGCTCGTTCGCTGTTACACAATAATGCGCTGAAGGTGTGGGTTACGCTCGTGCTTGTATTTTTTTGTTTTATCAACTTGTGCTCGTGATGTAGTGGTTATGTGCGATTTCGCTGTTACATAGAACGTGTGGGTTCGAATCGGATACGTACCTGCAAAGTTTTGTGATGTTCTTTTGTTTTTCTCAGCTGAGTTAGGTCAGCGGGTCCAGGTTTCTCCGAGGAACGGACAAAATAAAACTCGGTTTTTAAATAAAATTACGATTCAGATTTATTTATTGAAATAAAAATATAATAAACAGCGGATTCCCAGAACAAACGGCGGTGGATGGAATTCAATCCCTAGTTCTAGGAATTTAACGGGGGGATAGTTTCCCTAGTTCCGAGTTCCAACAGTACATGGGATTCAATCCCTGGTCAGAACGATAATGGTGCTACTAATATTACAGCGGGATAATTTCCCTAGGCTTGACGGAAAATTCTGATTTAATCCCTAGTCAAGGCTCTAGGCAAGCCTATGGTGAGGTATTCCCCTAGCCTCAAAAATATATAAGATTGAATCCCTAGTCGAAGCAAACCTACAATGAGATAATTTCCCTAGTCGCGATGGAAAATTGGGATTTAATCCCTAGTCAAGGCGATATAAGGCCGAAGCAAAACTTTATTCGAGACTTCTTTGGCGTTAACGAAAAGCATGCCTCAGGGATACTCTTAATAACAAATATTTATTGGAAAGAGCACCTTTATGGTCAACGACCAAATGAATTCTCCTTGTCATAGTCGATTTCACTCCTATTTAATATATTTCGAGTAACAAGCAGGAGTGAATTGAAAGAAGACAAAAAAGTACAAATCATGCAGTTGCACATACGACCATGTAACTTCTGTGTTGCTGCTTGTCTGTTTTTGTTGTACGTGTGTTTGTTGTTGTTTTCATTTTGTACTATGCTATTCAAGGCGCGGGGGTTATTGTTTATTTCTATTCATGGCTGTTGTTTGTTGTTGATTTGCTCTATGATGAATGTTGTGTGTTGTTGATTTGCTTTTGTTATGAATTTGTTACTTCATTACAGTTTTTATTTTATCTTTTACGGGCACCCCTCTCTTGCGAAGAGCTGACAAAATTTTAAAGAGAAGGTATTCAACTCAACTCAGCCTTCGTCATTGGTGTCTTCACACGCCCTCAGAGAATTGTTGATGCGTGTAAGCGACTAAGGCCTTGGCTCTCCTAGAGCTGTCGGGCGTCGGGCCACTGTTTTTATTTTTTGACCAACAAAATGGCCGGTAACTGCTGTCTCCTTAGAAGACATGTCAAAACTTCAAATTTATCAATTTGTCGAGTTAAAGTTTTTTCTCAAACTAAGCGTTTGAAATCGACATAAAATTGGAGGTCGGCTAAATTCTTAACAATAAAAAGGGCTAAGCATGATTATTTAAAGTTTTCAAGATGAACAATTTCGGGAAGTAAAAATAAAAAGATAAAAACACTCAGTTACAAGTAACTGTATCAACTTCATGCAATTTAATGGCCAAAAGAACAGCTTTTAATTTGCGCAAGTTTTTTAAGTGGGTGCTCGTAAATAAGAACTGTTGTAGAACAGTTGAAAACTATGTGGCGTTCATTTTGACGTTGTCTTAGGAGAATGCAAGAAATTTCACCGCAACTAGCTAATGATGATTTCCTGTCTAGCAGTTTCCTTATTTTGCAGGTAAAGTGCATCACTTAAATTACTGGTGTGTATTTGCCATTTTATTAAAGAGGTTGGTACCTCTTGTGTTTAGATTGTCCTTTTTAAAAGCCATGTAAACCACGAGGGGGAGTTGATAAACCTTTTAATGGCTTGGGAAAAAGTTAACAATATTGTAGCATCTGCTGAGTCTTGACTTGACTACACGAACAATGAGGTGCTTCTATACAAAAGTCCTCCAAGCTATGTGCATTTGAGAGCATAAAAATAAAAACTGAAAACAGCTTGTCTGTGCAATAGGCACTGCCTACGTTGTGTTGAAAAACTTTCCACAAAAAAAAAAAAAAAAACAGGTGTACAATGAAAGCCTGCAATGTCACCGTAGCTTACAGTTTAATTAGTTTTTCTGATGTTTTTTTGTGTTTCCTGTAAAACCAACGGGACGCAGTCAGCATTTTCCTCTGACATCTACTGACTTTAAACAACGAGTTTCATAAATAAACCAACGATTTGATTCTATTCTCGCTTTGACACTGGTGCAGTAGTGAATGGGTGTACCCTTAAAGGTAGTCCAGCAGGCAAAGGTTTTGTGTTCTGTTATTTACATATCGAATCAGGTAATGATATAGATGGTAAGTGGAGTCAAGTTTGTTTGACATTTTTTGTGCACAATTCCTTTGTGTTAATACATTTATCGGCTGCAACCTTGTTAGTTGGCGTTGAATTGTGT
The DNA here is from genome assembly GCA_920937365.1 of Sphaerophoria rueppellii. NCBI lineage: Eukaryota > Metazoa > Arthropoda > Insecta > Diptera > Syrphidae > Sphaerophoria > Sphaerophoria rueppellii. The sequence goes on from CAKKXW010000001.1 coordinate 5,678,560, forward strand.
GTTTTTAACTCGGTTAGTTATGCTTCTGAATACAAAAAAAAATGAATATTGATTGTTACTTTAGCAAACACTAAGAAAATGTGTTTTTCCTTTCTGTGGCTTCTGAAAGGTCTACCATCAAACGTTTTTCTTCTTCAACTAGTGCTAATTTCGTGAATGGTAACACTTAGCTCATGTCTGACTCGACAGATACCTACATAATTAGTATTATCCTTCCGCTAAACAAATATGGTTGTGTATATACGCTTGAACAACGCTGGAAAATATTGTAACATTACTTTGAAAATCATGGTAATGTAACAGAATATGTGCGTAAACGGCGGCGTACGGATTTTGGAAGAAGAGAAGCACTGTAAGCTCCGTATGTTCGTTATCTTGTGATAAAAGTGAAAGAAACTGACATCCTCATCTATAAACCAAAGTGTGAAAAGCCAAAAACAGTGCGAACACCCGAGAATATTGCTGCTGTGACAGAAAAAGTGCGTCAATTCATCGTCGTAGTCTCTTAGTTCTCAACAATTGAACATTTCGGAGACATCATTGAGACGAATTTTGCATAAGACCTTGGTATGACGCCATACAATGTCCAATTGGTTCAGGAGTTGAAGCCAACTGACCATCCAGTGCATTTTCGCTTCGCTAAGTGTGCTTATGATCGACTTTTGCACACAGCACTGTGTATTGTTAAGCGTCATGCGGCACAGCTGGATCAGTTTGTTTGGGATCCTGAATTCAGACATCGCCATATCATAAGCTCTTGGCGGTGGATGCTATCATATGCAGCTTTGAAGTCGATGAAAAGATGGTGAGTTTCGCCTTGAAATTCGTTGGTCTTTTCCAGGAACTGCTACAGTGTGAACATTTGGTCTATCGTTGTTCTGCCTAGCCTAAGGCCACACTGGTTCGTGCCGATTACTGTGTTGCAGAACGGTTTCAGACGCTCACACAGTACGTTGGATAGGACTTTGTATGAAACATTAAGCAAGGATATGCCTCGGTAATTTTTGCATGACATAGGATCGCCTTTTTTGTAGATGGAGCATATGGAACTTATCGACCAGTCAGTGGGCATGCATTCTTCCTCCCACACTTTCTCTATAAATGAGAGTACGTCCGAAGTTGTGCTCGAGGGTTAACTGATGGGCATTCCTAGAAGCGCGAGTATTACGGGCGAATTGTTTAAGGGGAGGAATGCAACTGGCTATTTTACTAGAGCAATTACCGTAAAAGTAGCGATAGAACAAGGAGAGACACGCTACGTTACGGCGGTGGTCTAAATGAGTGAATGCGTCAGTGATCTCTCTATCACCAATTATTCTTACAGCTCTTTTCTGCATTCCATCCAAGAGGCTTAAGTAAGTAGCTGGAGCACCAGCCCAAAGGTAAGAATTGTACTCAAGCAATAAACCCAGCATTTATTTTGCGGGTTTCAGACTTGAACCCGTCCAAGAGCTTGGTGCCAAACTCTATCAAATGCCTTTGAATATTTCAAGTGCAATAATCTTACTTTCTCAAAAGCGATATAAAGATTTGTTCCACTGTTCGGTGAAATATGTCATCAAATTACCAGTAGACCTTTTGCAACGAAAGCCGTACTGCCGGTTATTAAGAAGCTTTCGTTCTCAACATATTTCTTAAGCCGATAATTTATCAGCGTTTCCATGACCTAAGAAAGAAGGGACGTGAGTGCAATCGGCCGATAATTTAAGGGAGAAGAGGATTCGCCTTTTTTGGGTATAGGATGGACAAATGCTGTTTTCCAACTATTCAGAACTAGCCCAGAAGAATAGGATTGATGGAAAAGCTTATCTACGCAAGGGTTTTGCCAGCGTTGAAGAACACCTCTTCAGAACAATAGCGGGGATACCATCCGGACCAGCGGTTTGTGTATGTTGAGATCCTTAAGGACTCTCGCCACAGCACGAGTGCGAAAGAAGATTTGTAACATGGAATCATTGACGCACTCAAGAACAGGTGGAGTCATGACACTCTTAGGCATCAGCGAAGAGTTGGCGGCGAACTGCCTAGCAAAGAGGTTAGCTTTCGCGAGCGATCTAACAATTGGAGTGTCATTGTCAACGAGCGTAGGGACCGAGGAAGAAGAAGAATTCTTCTTTGTTGATGACCTGGTGCAAGCGGTTCATTAAAACACCTCCTCTATATTTAAAGAGTTCCGCAGGTATGCCATCCTTTTTAACTTTTGAATGGCTCTTTCTACCTCTTCTATGCTGTGGCTGGGACTGGGTATTCATTGACTGGTCTTGCTTCTCTTTGGTCATTAGCTTGCTCGACATTATGCGCTTCCAGCAGCTGTTGGAAGTGCTCCTATAAAACATCTACAATTCCCTGTGCTTCGTCGACTAGGTTTTCTTCATTGTTTCGAAGAGCCTGTTTCCCAGTTCTGAAACCAGAAGCTAATTGCTTCGACCTTTTAAGGAAACGCCGAGTATTGTTCTTGGCTCGAGACTCTTCTAGATCTTTGAGCTGAGAAACTGCGGATGCGGATTTGAGTGCGTTTTAAAAATTAAATTGAGTGGCGCGACAGCTCTTGAAGAGCCAAGGACTAAGTGGCTTACTCTCATCAACAATTCTCTAGGTGCGTATGAAAAATTAAGGGGACCTACAATTTAACGCCGATTCCGAACGGCAAAATTGAGAAGCACTTTTTCATGACAGATGATACTCTTGGAAGTTTGGTCAGTTCTTCACAAGAGGGAGTGCCCGTGAAAGATGAAATAAAAACTATGGGCGCGATTAGGATTCAAACCCACGAATTTCTGCTTAGCAGCCAATACACCTAACCACTAAGCTACGGATACTACTTTCAGTGCGTTTGATTGTTTAGAAAACAGACTTTTGACCTAATGTCGTAGTTATCCCTGTTTCAAAAGTATGTGTTTGAATTTTTTAGTTATTTCTACAAAAGATGTTGTTATACTTTCAATTTAAATATTTTCGGAAATGAATTAAGTTTGTGAGATCTATATTTCATACAAGAATTATGCCGCGATTTTCTTTAGAAAGGGTCCCGTCAAACGGTTTTATGATGTTCGTAACTATTTTCTCTTGAAATATCTACTGAAAGTAACATTTTTTCAGGGTATTTATAGATATTTCTCGAAAAAGGCATCAAAAACCTACAAATTTCACTCGAATAGCAGGTTTAACATTAAAAATAAAATCAAGAAAACTTTTTCTTTTGTTGCCGCTGAACAAATCAAAATGCAGGCTTAACAGACACAAAGGTGGGTCACAGTTTCCAATGAAATATTATTAATAGAAACTATAGTGGGTGCCACTGCCAACTCATATAGATTTTCTTAAAAGAGTTAATTAAAGAGAATCAACAAGTAGTAGGTACAATGGAAATAAAACCAAAAACAAATTCCAACGAATATTTGTGACAGGAAGTTGTACAACTGTACCTTTATGTATTAAGGTAGGTGCATACTTAAATAATATTATTTAAAATATCTGATTTATTTATTGAACTGTTGAATTTCATTTCTGAGCCAACCTGTTGCACTAATTGTATTAAATTAAGCAATTTAAATTCAATCCTAGGTGACGGCTGATATACCAATTTAAATGTAATTCAATGATGTTTAAAGTGCGCCTACATAAGTTATATTACCATAATCATGAATATAATGTGAATTAATGCTTTTGAATTCGGCACATCATGCGTTGAAATTTAAATCCTGTTTATTCGATAATTCGGAGGTTTAATCGAAAGGTTAAACAGCAGGCTCAAGGTCATCGAGCAAGAACCGATGCCTGCAGAACAAAATACCGCCGTCAGACAGGAGCCTTTCATCGGACACGATGATAGCCAACAATTCCGTGAACCCGACCTTGAAGAAGTGAAAACCGCAATATCACGGCTGAAATCCAACAAAGCCGCTGGAGCAGATGGACTAGCTGCTGAGTTGTTCAAAACAGTGGGCGACGAGCTAGATAGGAGCATGCACCAAATAATCTGTAAGATATGGTCAGAGGAATGCATGCCCGATGAATGGAACCTCAGCATTGTTTGCCCGATCCTGAAAAGGGAGATCCTCTAAACTGCGCCAACTACAGAGGAATAAGTCTACTTAACATCGCCTACAAGATCCTCTCTGCCGTAATATGTGAACGTCTGAAGCCTTTCGTCAACAATCTGATTGGTCCTTATCAATGTGGCTTCAGGCCAGGAAAGTCAACCATCGACCAAATTTTCACGTTGCGGCAGATCCTGGAAAAGACCTTGAACTCCAAATCGATACCCACCACCTTTTCATCGATTTTAAGGCCGCGTATGACAGCATCTACAGAGACGAACTGTACAAAGCTATGTCTAGTTTTGGCATCCCTGCCAAGCTCGTTCGCTTGTGCAAAATGACGATGGAGAACTCACGCTGCTCCATCAAGGTTGGCAACGAGCTTACGGAATCTTTCGACGTCAAAAAAGGATTCAGACAAGGCGATGCACTGTCATGCGATTTCTTTAACATCGTTCTTGCGAAGATAGTGCAGAACTCCAACGTCAACACCAGAGGCACTTTTTTCCAAAAATCTGTTCAACTTCTCGCGTACGCCGATATATTATATGGGAAGAACACAGCGTGATGTCAATGGCGCCTTTGTGAGAATTGAGACAGAAGCGGCAAAAATGGGCTTAGCGGTAAACGAGGGAAAAACGAAGTATATACTGTCTTCGAGGAACCGAACACCCAACACCGACGACGGCTCGGACAGAACGTCACAGGAGACGCATACAACTTCGAGGTAGTAGAAAAGTTTGTCTACCTAGGCTCCGTTATAAACACGGGCAATAACACCAGCGCCGAGATCAGACGTAGAATAAGTAATAACTCTTGCTAATCGCTGTTTCTTTGGGCTAAGAAAGAAATTAAGTGGAAAAGCCCTCTCTCGAGCAACTAAGGTAAAACTGTTGTACGGTGCAGAAGAATGGACTTTGACAAAATCGGATGAAAGTGCCTTAGGCTGTTTCGAGAGGAAAGTTCTTCGGGTCATCTTTGGCCCCGTAGTGCATTGAAGGGGAATGGCGAAGAAGATACAACAGCGAACTTTACGGGTTGTACAACGACATGGACCTAGCCAGAAGGTCAAGGTCCAGAGACTCAGATGGCTCGGTCATTTAGAGCGGATGGACACCAATGCTCCGGCCCGGAAAGCCTTCGACACTATTCCCGAGGGACGTAGGAGGAGAGGAAGACCGCGACTCAGGTGGCGCACTCAAAAGGAAGAGGACCTCAATCAACTTGGAGTGCAAAACTGGAGACAACTAGCTAAGGACCGAGCTAGCTGGCGGAGACTGTTGATTGAGGCCCAAGTCCGCAACGGACTGTAGCGCCACCTTAAGTAAGTAAGTAAGTTATCCGATAATTATGAAAAATTATTCCAAGGAGTTTCTCTCATGGTTCGTTAATATGACCGTAGCGTGTTCAAAATAATTTAATATAACACTAGAAATGTCAAGATGAATTCGGCGGAAATGTTCACTTGCTTTCGTAACTATTCAATATTCCACCTGTTATTGGTAAATCCCTGCAAGTTCGAAAATATCTTCTTTATCACAAACCTTGCAAAAACACGTGCTTTTAGCAATTACGAGAGGATATATCTATCGTGCCTTTAAGTACTAGGCAGCACGTGCACAAAGTTCTCAATGAAGTATACATACCAGTTGCAGAGTCTTTGTTCAGAGAATGTCGTATATCGTCTTCCAGTAAATTACACAAGGATCTAGGTTATGGGGAAGTGAGTTCCCATAAGTACCATATTGATTTGAAGTGATTACCGTCAATAGCCAAGAGTAAAATATTGGGCTTCGGTAAGAGTCTTTTAATGGCTTTCAATCATAAATTGAGGAAAGGCAACAATTTTGCTTTATTGTGATCTCTTCACTTTGGTACAGCGAGCTTTCGGCACTCCAAAAGAATATAACTCTTGGAAATACAATGCATTTAGAACAGAATACGTTGAGGAGGAACAAAAAGCAAGTAATTGATAGGACAAAGGCAGGTATTTCTTATTGTTGTTGGACTTCGGTTTGAATTTGTTTTGGCTTTGGGACACATGAAAACGTATTAATTTGTATTTCCATGGATAATCTAAGGTGACGTGGGATATGGTTGGACACTGTCCACACCAACAAAGCAAAAGGAATTTGATGAGATTCCTTAATGGATTTGTCTGACAGAAGTAACGCAATATACAGGGGACAAAGTTTCAGTTGAAATAAATGGTGGACGTTGGAGGAAGCAATCTCACATACATATTCATATCGATAGCTTTGTTTTAATGTGAAGTCTATAAAAGAGAAGTCTACACTTTTTTATCGTAAGGACCATTCGTTCTTTTCAATTTTGGAATGTCGTATACATATATAAGCGATATATACCGTATGGATGTAAAGATAGAGTTGAATTGACTACAACAAACAAAGGGTTCAAAACTTCACTTATTTGTACGCTGAAAACTCGCGTCCTTAGTGATATCCTAGAATAACTTTTTTTTTCTAAGTGTCTGAGACAGCGCAAGTCTACTGGAGGACAACGGACAAAGCCTCAACGGTTGTTGCGGTAATCTGGCTTCAGAAGGTGTAACGAAGCGTTACATGCTTATCTATTTTTTTTTTTTTACCAAAAATGTGGCCAGCAGCATCATCGCCAATGTGGCAACAACGAGACGCCGACACAATATACCACCCATTCACACATAGTTTTGCTATTCGCAACAATACAGTTCACATTTAGTCATCCCAAGAAAAAGCATAAGGCAACCTGCACGAAGACAGTCCACAGTCCACCACTGCCATAGGAGACAATCCACCGCCGCTATAGTAACACAGTCCGCCGTGGTGAGTGTAAGTCATCAGCCATACTTAAACCAGTCCGTCGTGGTGTAAAAGTACTTAGTCACAGTCTACGAGGGTCGTCCCAAAAGTACCTAGCCTAACAATGAAAAAACATAAATCAAAATTCGGTTTTATTTCTCTACATAGTCTCCTTTCAACTCTATACACTTGGTCCAGCGATGTTCGAATACTTCGATCCCTTGCTTGTAGTACGATCCGTCAACCATCAACCGCCGCTTTCACTTCTTCATTATTCGAAAATCTTCGACCACCCAACCATTTTTTGAGGTTTGGAAAGAGGAAAAAGTCTGAGGGGGCCAAATCTGGAGAATAAGGTGCGTGGGGTAGCAGTTCGAACTTCAACTCGTTGATTTTGGCCATCACGACAGCGGACGTGTTGCAGGGACTCAGGGAGCATTGTCATGATGGAAGAGGATTTTTTTTGCCAAATGCGGTCGTTTCTTTTTTATTTCTTCGCTCAAACGTTGCAATAAGTTCGCATAATATTGACCGTTGATTGTTTTTCCTGGTGGAAGATAATCAATGAAGATGAAGATAATGCCCTTCGCATCCCAAAAAACTTACGCCATGACTTTGCCTGCAGATGGAACCGTCTTCGCCTTCTTCGGAGCTGATTCCCCCTTTCCAGTCCACTGCCTTGATTGCTCCTTGGTCTCAGGCGTATAGTGGTGGACCCATGTTTCGTCCATTGTGACGAATCGGCGCAAAAATTCGGTTTTATTCCTTCGAAACCAAAATGCGATGTACCGCACTTTTTGAAATGCCTACCACGTCTGCTATCTCACGTACCTTTAATCGGCGGTCCTCGTGTACTATTTTGTGGACTTTTTCTATCATTACTGTCGTTGAGACCTCATTTGGACAACCACTGCGCTGTTCATCTTCGCAACTCTTTCGACCTCGTTTAAATTCAGCCACCCAATATTTTATAGTCGCAAACGATGGAGCAGACTCTCCCAAAGTACTATCTAGCTTCGTTAAGATGTTGGATGCGTGCCTCGCGCCGATTAGTATAATAATTGATTTTAAGATTTCATTTTTTACGTTGCACTATTATGTATTTAGTCGGCCGAATAAAAAAAAACTAGTTTAATTTATTTAAACGATTGGAAAAATACAAAAATGCCTCAAAAAACTAAAACTCTTTAGCAGTCGCTTGTCGATATCGGAATGTGCACACCAGAAGCTAACGTAATTTATCTGTCCGTTGCAACAGTGCTGTCCGCTGATTGGCTGATCCAAGCTGCTTCTTTCATGTTGAGTTGATGTGCGCAGCTGTCTGCAGCGTTGCCAGAGGCGTCCGTCACAATCAAAGTATATACTAAAGAAGCCACACATATTTCTACACACAAAATGTAAATTTTTATTTTATTTCAAATGTAAATACCATGAAAATGATAAAAATTGTAATTCCCACTTCGACTATATTAAGTAAACCTACAGTAACATTGTTTGCCATAAAGTACGTACATATAAATTAAATTCTGGAATAGTAAAATATCTCTTCTATACCGTAAGTGTATATATGTAAAAATGTTATTAAAATTGAGAACAAGAATAAAAAAAAATTAAAACAAATGTCCCTCGCGAACAATTTATGAATTAATTTTGAGAGCTTGCTGATGCAACTGCATTTGCTTCTTTTCGCGCTCCCTTCGTCGCATTTTCTTGCGTCGGCGATCGATGCTGGCCAAATCGCCTTTGATCATGTTGTAAGTCTTGCGCAGATCTTGGATTTGTTTGAGAAGGAGAGCTATTCTCTGGTCGGGATTCATTGAGGGATCTGTAAAGAAGAAGCAATGAAAATCTTTGCTCGCTCATTTGACAGAAAAAGAAAAACTCACCCAATTGCACAAGGAAGTTGTACTGACAAGGTCGATTATGGCGCGAGGAGGACGACCGCTGGGAGATTGTATCCGAGTTGTCTTCACTATCGGAACCTATGAAAACACTGAGTGAGTAAACAATTGAAAACATCGAACCAGTCAACTTACCATTTGTCTTTTTAACAGAGGCAAGAGGACGCCTTCGTTTGGATACTTGTGCTTCCATCATCATTTCAGATTGCTTGCGAGTTCGGCGTCGCTTCTTGGGCGAAACTTCATTCTCGATGTCTGCCTGTTTCTTTAGATCCTCACCGCTCTCGTCCTGACTTGCCGAGTCGTTGGGCGAACTGTTCGGCGTTGGACCTGGTTTCATTGGTGCTTCCATTGGAGGCGGAGGTTTGCTCATCGGCGTAGAGCACTCAATGTCCATGGGAACTGGTTTGATGTCCGACTCAGTCGGATGGGAATTACCCCGGCAGATGGCGAGGGGATCGAGCACATCTTTGCCGACCATTGAACAAGGACTTCCGGGAATAGTTTCTTCACAGAGGAGAAGATTTATCGATTCACTGTGCAGATTCAAGTTCTCTGCTGCTGACTGGTCTTGGTCCTTCTTGATCTCGATTTGTTGCTGTGCTGGGACAGGTGGCAATACCTGTTCGATTATTGAGACAGGTTCGAGGAGGGGCTGCTCGGGTGGTTGTGAGGCGCATACTTCAACCGGGCGTATATCGAAGATTGGCTTGACGCCATCCTCTGGCTGGAGATTTGGATCAGAATAGAAGGTCTGGGGAAGATTAAAGATGCTCGGCACGACAAGCGATTTGACAGGCACGGGCGATGGAAGTTTTGGCTGGGGAAGAACTTGCTGCTGCACTGGTTGTGCCGACACAGGTGTAGGTGTTATCACTAATGACGAACATGGCGACATAGACGGAGGGGGGACAAGAGCAGAAGGTAAAGCAGGCTTTTCGACTTGTTCAATTTGTTTGTGTTGAGCTTCGGCTTCCTTCTTCTTGGGTTGTTCGGCTGGAGTCTTCTCTGCTTCAACTGTCATCAGAGGCTCAGTTTTCAACGTCTCTTCGGGCTTCTTCACTTCCGATGGTGGCTTTACTTCCACCGGAGTCAAAGTTCGACTTGAATCCTGATGAGCTTCATCCTCGTCCTCAATAATCAGGCGCTGTTCGGAATCATTGCTGTCTGATGATTCCTCGACGAAATGATCAACACTAGCCGGCGGCGCCGTAGTAGTTGTCTTTTGAATTGCACACTCCAGCTTCTGAATTGTCTCATTGAGAACATTGTTCTTCACCGGAATCGACTCCAGAATGCCGATTTTGGGCTCGGGGCTCGTGAGCATTGGTCGCTTGAGTTCAAAATCGCTCTTGACCAATGTGCAAGTGACATCTTCGATCTTGGGCGGTTCACTTATAAACGGTGACGTGCTCACCGCGCTGCTGCTATTGCTGTTGCTTGTGCTTGGTAGATTGTCCTCTTCGATCTTGACAACTTCCTCCTTAACCGGCAAAAGTTCCTTCGGTTTGATGTCTTCGGTCTTCGTCGACACTTCAGCGCACTTGTTCTTTTCCTCCTCTTCCTTTTTCTGATTGATGGCTCGCAGCACCTTGTCCGCTATGGACGAAGGTTTCTCTACCTTGATTGGTTCCATGTCGAAAGTCGAATCGCACAGAAGGATTTTGACGTTTTCCAACTCGAATTTGTTGTCCTTGGCCTCGTCGCTGCTGGCAAGTCCATCGACGTCTTGATTGAGTTCAAAGACATTCGACAAATCGCACGTAGTCTCGATGAATGGACTGCCGACAACTCGAGCGGCAGCTCCTTCTGCTGGATTTTCGCCGACTTTTGACGGCGTCAGTTGCTCTGGCGGTGGAACGTCGGTCAAGGCTCGAGTTGTTTCTTGCACCGTGGTCGCGAGTTCTTCGTGCAGGGCATTGAAATTCAAATTGAAGCTCGGCGACTTGCGCAGTGCGTCGAAGAGAGTGGTCTCGCTTTTTTGTGGCGTCAGCAGGTTGCTCATGGCCGCCGACAGGCTTGACACTGAGATCTTTTCCTCCATCTTCATCTGTTTGGGCTTCTCGGGCGAATCTTTGAGCGGGGATGCCTTTTTCTTTTTTCCAAATGACTGGCTCTGGACGATCGGGTGCTCTAATGACTTTGACACAGTTGAAGCCACTGCTGAGGACTTTTTCTTGGAATCCGAGGATAGACCAATAGAAGATGAAATTGGCGTTTTCTGCCGAACTTCGAACTCAAACGGTTCTGGTTCTTTGAACTCGTAGATGTCAGAGGTCGGTTCAGGAACAGGAGGCGGACGCGGGGCTTGAATGTCCTCCTTAACATCTGATGGTTCCTCGATCTTGAGCGGATCCGACAGAGGCTCCTGAGATGGTGGTTCCTTGATGGTCAATGGCTTATCAATGATCACTGGATACTTGCCCATTCTCGTGAGGTTTACTGTTGGCTTGGACGCAGATTCAAGAATCATCGGGAAGGGTTTCTTTTCCTCTCCCTCGTCGGTTGCTGAAGCTGAAGATGCAACCACCGTCTCAATTGGTTCCAGTTTGATTTCGGTTTTGGGCATTTTTACGTCGAAGGATTCCTCTTCGGCCATGAATGGCTTGGCCTTTAGGCTCTCTTGTCGCTTCTCGGCGAGAGATTCTTTAATGATTTTCTCGATCCGTGACGGAGCTGCCTTTTCGGGTACCTTGCCGGTTGGGAATTTTTCGAGAAGGGCTTTCTTGTCGGCATTAATCTTAAGCTGGAGCTTTTCGGTCATGTTCTCCAGAGTAGTTGTCTTATCCGACGATTGAGAATCATCATCGGCAAAGGAATCAGTGTTTCCACCGCCATCCGAAGACGTGTCCGAGTCTGTAGACTTTGTGGTCTCATCGTGTTGTTTCTGGTCCGAGGATTCTTCTTCCTTCGGCTTGAAATCGAATATGGACTCGGGTTTGGAGTCTTGTTGATCGGCCGTATCGGTATCGGGGTCTGAAGTCGGGGATTTGAGCTCTTGGAATCCCTTCAGCTCGGATCTGATTTGGTTGAGATCGTAATCTCGACCCTTGGCGATGGAATTTGATGTCTCTGGCATGTCTTCGTCGTCGGCTTCCACCTCGTCGTCGTCGCTCTCACTGGCGCTGTTTCCAGATTTTGGTGCGTTCACTGAAGCTGGAGACTTACCACGAGATGCCGGAATATTTTTGTTGATTTTTGGAGCGGCACGAGTGGGCCTTCGGACTGGTTCATCAGAGTCGGTGTCAGATGAACTTTGCATCGATACGTCTGATGCGTTGTTCGAAGTACGACGAGATGTGATTGGAATACTTCTTGGGGTTCGCTTTTGAGCACTTGACGCTGCTGGGGATTTGGTGCGACTGGAGTTCGAAGCTACCGAGCAAGGAGTAGTAGAACGGGGAGGCTGCGAGTCGCTTCGTCCACGTCCTCTCTTCGCGACAGACGTTGTGGGGGTTTTACCACCTGGGGCGACGGTTGGAGAAGCAGATATTGCCGATGGCGGCTTGGGTGGATTTTCATTCTTCTCCGGCTTAGCTCCCTTTTCCAAAGATGATCCCCCGACTCGTGTTTTCTTGAGTTTGTTGTTGGTGAGGTTCTCGGCGATTCTTTCGCGAGGCACCCACTCATCGTAACGATTATTCCAGCCAGTGTAATGGACCAGATAGACTGGGGCACCTCTCGTCACGGATATCTCAATGACCTTGGCCTCGTAGGTAACCTTTTTCTCGTGATAGTAGACCTTGAGCTTGTCCCCAACCTCGACTGGAAAATCACTTACATCGCTTATGATCTTGTCGGGTGTTTCCTCCTTTTTCTTCAGTTTCTGACCGCGTTTCTCGTCGTTGGGTGGCTTTTTCTGTTTTTCTTTTTTATTTATGGGTCCTAAAAAAGTAAGTCATCATTGAAGTTCGAAGAATGGCTAACAGAATGATTAACTTACCAACAGATCCAGTGGGGGAGTTTTCCCTTGTCGTATTTGGAGTTTCAGAGCTCTTGCGTTCAGCCGCACGTTGACTGTTTTTCTGCATCTTCGCCAGTGGAATGTCGCATTCCTCCTTGGCTTTCTCTTCAAATTTCTCGACTAAACTCTTGACTTTGCCAGCACCGACCGATGATTTCCTCTTGGTGGCTGCCTTGGCGGCTGTCACTTCAGCGCTGGATTCACTTGTGTTCTCGGATTCATCGTTTGTCGGTTGCTGAGGAGTGACAACAATAGCTGCAGAAGTTGACGGTCCTGGAATCGAAGACAGTGACGAATTTGCTGACTTCGTTTCTTTTGCCGAAGTGTCGGCTGGTTTGGGAGAGGCAACCGAATTGGCTCGCACCAGGCTGCGCCCCTTGGAGCGATTTGCATTGCGTGGCGTCATGAGCATCGAACAGCCGAGCTTGCGGTGAAAGTCCTCATACGGCTGCAGGAACTTCTTGTAGGCCTGCTTCACGAGATTAGTGACACTGACTGTGATCGGAGTGAATCCAAGACGAATGGTGATCGACTTCCATTGGTTTTGACTGGTCACACGGTTGTAGCCGCCGAGTTTCTGAACCGCGCGGAACAGGCGATAGAAGTCGACATCTCTATTTTGTATCGAGGGCACCTTGTTCAAGGGTGTCCCACGGTCGTCCATGTACTTGTACAATTGAGCTATGAAGAGATCCTTTTCCTCACTTGGCTCGTCATCAGAGCTATCCGAGTCGACTTCCTCATATTCACTGGAAGAGTTGGCTAGACCGAAGAGCGAATCTCGATCCCAGTGGGTAGGCAGAACACCGCTGTCCAAATATTCCAAAGCAGCTTGAACGGCCGCGTTGTCTTGTTTGTGAGCCTGTTTAAAAAGAAAAATGAGAAAAATTCATTTGGAATGATTAGGCCGACATACCTGTTCCCTTGTGAACTCTGTGGCTTCCTTCTTCGGAACTGTGTAATACCGTCCGTCCTTGAACGAACGTACTAGATATTCATCCTTCACTCGAATTCGGACCGTGACCTGTGCCGTTGGCGAGACCACCAGGCCGGGGAACCACTTCTCTTTGTCCTTCTTCTTGCTGTCTGTCGATTCTACGCAAACAACCTTTCCAATATTCTCTTCCTTTTCGTTGATAACCTCCTTGGCATCGCTCTCGTCGTCATCATCTGAACTATCGTCGTGCAAGTGCCGTGACCTTCGGCCTCGTCGACCGCCAACAACCGGATTGCCAAAGTGCTCGGGATGAGTGAGTGGAAGCTGGTCGAGTGTCTCACTCTCGTTAAAATGACGTCCGCTCTTTAGACAGAGGGCAGTACGCCGCAGCGTGGTAATGTCTCCATCATCGAAGACCACAGTATATTGAGAACAGTCTTGAATTTTCATCACTGTTCCTTCGACATTCTCCCGACGATCGGGATGTTTGACTTCGACAGTCGATCCGACTCGAAGTTGTCCCGATTTGATGGCGTCGTCTGAGACGACACCCGATCCAAGGCCATGTTTAAAGGCGACCTTTACCTTTATGTTACGAACTACTTTGCGAACTTTTGCCTCGCAAAAGGCCCCCTTATATTTTGCGCTTACCTCCGTTCCAACGGGTAACGATGGTGGGTCATCCACTTGCTGTTGAATAATCGAATGTCAAGAGGATGAGTGAAAGTTTTATTTTTGCCATATACTAGAGCCAACATGAAGGATATGTTTTCTAGAACGTACCTGCATTTTTTGGAGGAAATAACGCTCAAAACTCAAATTATCGCTTACAAACGCCACTTTTGCGGAATGCTTTTGTACATTTCCCCAGAAAATTATTCAATTTAGAGAAGAAAATTCGAAAAAAAGCAAAAAATTTAACAAAAAGGATTAAAATCAAGAGAAATGTATATGTACGCGATAGAGCAAAAGGCTTTAAGACTTAATTACGAGGAAACTGCTACTTTATTTAAGTATTTTTTAAGCACTTATTACTTGGAGTTAAATATTTTCGACTTTTCTTTTGATAATTTCATTAAATATTTGCAATTGATTGTGAAAAAAAGCCATGAAAAGAAAAAAGATTTTGTACACAAAATCCAATTTGCTTGACGTTTAATTTTTAAGCGAAGAAACTAGCTGGAAAAAAATTTGTAGCGCACTCTGTATGTTGGTACTAGAAGCTGATTGTGCTGAATATGCATATGCTGGCATAGGCCTACCGTTGCACTTGTTACGAAAAATGTGTCGTAGTACTTTTGTTTGTTGTACTACGTTTATTACGTACGCTACGTGGAATTAGCATATTAGTAAATTAGACATTTCCGAAACTAAGCGAAGTAGATTTAAGATAATTCTCGACTTTTCTCGTATAAAGGATATAGTACTACGTTATTTCAACCAAAAGCTTTGTTGCTAGTGCTGTTTAGTCTTAAGATTAATAATAACGATAACAAATAATACAAGGTTTTTATGTACCTAAACCCGAGAAAAGTGAAAATGTTTCCTAAATGTACTTCGCTAAATCTCGTCGTTTGGGTAGGTGGAAACGTTGTATTATATTCTATTTCATCTGTCCCTAATTACGAGAATTAGCGAAGTAGATTAAGGCCGTGTCCGAATTTGATGAATTGTGGTTAAAAATGGATGAATTTTTAACCACTACTGTCATATTTTAACCTAACCAAAGCTAGTCTAATTTTTAACACATTGCATTCAATGCTGTCAAAATTTAACCAAACGTCAAGTTTTAACCACTTTTTAACCCAATTCGGACAACGCCTAAGGACGAATTTCTACTTTTTTAGGATTTAGGTTGCTTATATGTAAATGGATCAAAGTAGTGCTCGTAGTATTGGTTAGGTGCGTTGGCTGCTAAGCAGAACGTCGTGGATTCGTGTCACGGGCACTGCCTCTTGCAAAGAATTGTCATGAAAAAGTGCTTCTCAACTTTGCCGTTTGGAATCGGCGTTAAATTGTAGGTCTCCTCAATTCTTCACACGCACCTAAAGAATTGTTGATGGGAGTAAGCCACTTATGCCTTGGCTCTTCAAGAGCTGTCCCGCCACTCTATTTTTATTTTTTATAAATGGATCAAAACGTAGAATAATAATAAATTTAGTATGATTATGCGTTTTCATATTCCTTCAAGCCGAAAAAATAGAGATTTATTCTTAATCCACTGTGCTAAATCTTGTGATTAGGGTCAGTAGATACAGCATATGACGCTTGGTTTAGTATAATTTTAATAAATTTCATTCTAAAAATTCAATTCCATTCTTGAGCGGGATATACACTGTTCAAATGCTGTTCAAACGCGTGCTATTGTATATTAGAAAAAATCGCAAGTTTATTTTGATTTTGCTTTAAGCATACACCTTAATTTATTCCACAAATTCAATTGAATATGCTTAACAAGCATTTGACCTGTGCATATCCCACTTAAAATATTTTCATGTACAAATGCGCACGATATTTATATTGGTGACAGAATGAATCTTATTCATTAGCTTAATCTTTAATTTATGGCAAGTGAATACGTAGCTTTAACCCTTGTGCTTATAACCAAAGCTGTTGCATTTGTGAACGCAAACACGGTGCTGTCATAACTCAGAATGACATTTGTCATTTATGTCACTTGAAAAAATTAAACAATAATTTTGGTCACAAATTATTTCAGTTGCTATTTTTAAGGAATTGTTTATTTAAAATTAAATGCAACCATCATTTGAGAATAGAAATACAAAATGTCTGGCAAAAACAAAGGTTTCCAAGGCAAGGACTCTCTCAGCCGGATGAACTTCCTCTATCAAGCTTCAATGCTAATGGCTGGCAAAAGTGACACACTCTCGGCATACTATGGAAATCTATGCAAAACAATTGGCAGGAAATCAGTTCTACGGATGTAAGACTTTCCTTTTCAAATCTAATTGATAAATTTTAAGATTTCACTTCCTTTCAGTGATCCAAATATTAAAAGATCCCTGTGCAAAAAGTGCAACATAGCATTGAAACCTGGAGTAACTTCAGAGATATCAGCTCTAGATTGTAAGAAAGAAATTCTGTCCATAAAATGCAAAAAATGCAATTACTCCAAAAACTTCCCAATCAACGTGGATTACCAGTTTTGGTTGGAAAATCCTGATTCTGTTGCTGAAGTTTGCACGATAGAAAAGGATAAACCAAATAAAAAGCGGAAGCAAAAGGAAATCAAGAAGGATTCATCCAGAGATCATAATGAAGATTAGTTAATGTTTTAAGGTCATATTTATGAATAAAAAAACAAACCGAGAATATGTTTTAAGAAGTTTTAGTCATCGGTCATCTTCAGCATTGTCGGGTTGGTCGATGAAGTTTTTGTCTTCATCTGGACAAAACTTTCGGATGCTCCTTATCGGAGAACAGTTGCAGCTGAAGGAATTTTACTTGACTTGAGAATTTTCATTTTTCCGATGATATTTGATGCATTGACCAAGAGTACATTTTGTTGTCAGTTGTTCACCGGAATAACCAAATAACTGGAAAGGTCCATGATATCCGTTGTGGACAGTGTTCTCACCGTTCGCCGCAGGAAGCAAGCCATCCAACACTTCATTGTTGAAGTGAGGGCCATTTAGGTCTCTCCAGAAGCTACTCTATTTTCATAATTTATTAATTTTTATCTACGTTATTTGCGGCCGTTGAAGAACAAGGAAAATTGTTCAATTAAACATACTACAGTGGGTTCTCTCTGAGTCTAGCTTCCTCATAGCCACAATTCTTTTGAACTTAAAACGGTTACTTACTTACTTAATAACTTAAGGTGGCGCTACAGTCCATACAGCACCATATAGCACGACGGGGATGATGAGGGTCTTATAGAGCGTTACCTTAGTTGTTCAGGATGCTTTCTTAGCCCGAAGAAACAGCGATTAGCAAGAGTTATGCTTCGTCTGATCTCGCCGCTGATATCGTTGTCCGTGTTGATAGCGGAGCCAACGTATACAAAGTCCCTTACTACTTCGAAATTATATTCGTCTATCGTGAGACTTTTTGTCCGAGACGTGGATGTTGGGTGTCCGTTCTCGATGACAGCATATACTTTGTTTTGCCCTCATTAACCGCTAAACCCATTTTTTCAGCCTCTGTCTGTTTACTCGCAAAAGCACTGTTGACATGAAGCTGCGTTCTCCCAATGATATCAATGTCATCAGCGTCCGCGAGTAGTTGCACAGACTTCTGGAAGATAGTGCCTCTAGTGTTGACGTGGGAGTTCTGCACTATTCGTTCCAATATGATGTTAAAGAAATCGGATGACAGGGCATCACCTTGTCTAAAGCCTTTTTCACATCGAAGGCGTCGGTGAGGTCGTTACTGACTTTAATGGTGCAGCGCGAGTTCTCCATTGTCATCCTACTCAGACGAATGAGTTTTGTAGGGATACCAAAATTGGACAGGGCTTCATACAGTTCTTCTCTATAGATGCTGTCATACGGTCATCGATGGTGTACTTTCCTGATCTAAAGCCACACTGTACAGTCTGCTGAAGTGGTCCTTCCATATCCTCAGCTTTGACTGTGAGTCTACTACAATATTTCCCTGTTGGTCTCAGTTTGTGCTCGATAACCTTGAGACATTCGATTTACCTCTTGGTAAAACTTCCGAACCTCATTCCTATTTCTTATAGCGTTTTTTTTTGGTAATCCGGAATTGGTACACAGAACAGTCCGATTCCGGATACCAAACGAACATGCAAACACATTTTTTTGCCTCTGATGGTTGAATGTCTATGTATTTGTAAAACACCATATATGCAGAATTGCAGATGACGTGACATTGTTTCTATTTTCTTTATTTGAAACATGGCCGCGAGTACGTATGTGCAAATGTGTGCATGTATGCGTGATTCTGTTTTTGTTCCAATTCATCGGGCATCCTCTCTGCCGACCATATTCAGATGAGTTGGTGCAGGCACCTTACCAAGTCATCACCGGCTGCTTTGGAGAGTTCGGCAGTGATGCCATCAGCTCCCGCGATTTTGTTGTTTTAAAGCTTAGATATTGCTATCTTTACTTCTTCAGGTCGGGTAGACGGAAACCTTGGCATGTATCTCTCAGTGAATGTATTCGTTTCTCTAAAGCTGAATCCATTCTCATGGTTGTACCATCCGTAGCAAGAACTGTACATCCTTGTGCCAAGTTGATACTGTACTTCACGAATCGTTTCGTTACCAGTCTGTCTCGGAACTGACATTCAAATCTGGAAATTCCGAACAAAAACGCTATTAGTCTCTCAACATCTTCGATTGATCACTTTTCATGCTCTCTCTTTTTCTTTCTGAAAAGCTTGTGTTCTTCTCTCCTCTTCAGCTTGCAGAGATCCCGGCTGATCTCATCCTCCTGTGTAGCTGTTTAGAGAAAGTTCTTGAGTTGAGAAAGCTTCTATTCGATTCCAGAAGAAAAAGATATTATTCTATTTTTTAATATTTATTTACAAAAGATGTTTATTGTTCAGTTGCTAGGGATCGAATGAATAAATAATTTTCTTTGTTTGAAATTTACAAAATCATTTCCTGCTGATTAGAAATTTATTAACTAAAAACAGAGTTATGAAAAAGCTGAGTGATTTTGATTCAACAGTAGCGCTGCTTTGCATGCCTCCATGTACCTGTCGCATTCTTTATCAAACCAGGGGTTTCGTTGTGGTGGCCGAGTGAATCCCAGCGCATCAGAGGCAGCATCCCTAATGGCTTTCTGGCAATTCTACCACTGTATCTCTATACTCGATGCTGGCTGTAGCGGACTTCTCCTGAGGTTTCTTGACACTCGGTCGGAAATGGATCTGGTGATCTCTTGCGATTGTAGCTGTCCGACTTCATACTTTCTTCTAGCACTACCTTTTTTTGGCTTTGGTCGAGATAACCGCTGCACTACCTTGGCTACAACGAGGTAGTGGTCCGAGTCGATGTTGGCCCCTTGGAAGGTTCGGAGGTTAGGACATCAATAATGCTCGAAGAGTGTCGAGCTCGTAGAACTTGTCTTTGGTATCGCCATCTTTCTCTTCTGTGGGGGCGTGAGCGCATATAATGCTAATGTTGACGGATTAAGCCTTTATGCGGATTGTTGTGAGGCGCTCGTTGACGGCTCTGAAGCTTAGAACATGCTGCCTTAGCCTGTCTCCAACCGCAAAGCCACATCCAAACAGACGCTGTTGTTGTTGTCTGTAGAAGTCGCCGCAGTAGATATCCCAGTTTTTCATCCTCCTTTAGCCTGGCCCATACCATCGCATTTGCTGGATGGCGGTTATATCCGCTTTGTCTAGCGCCTCCGCTAGTTGTTTGGCTGCACGTGGTCTGTTAAGGGACCTAACATTCTACGTGCAGATCCGAATCTCATTGTCCTTATTTCGTTTGCATGGTTCGTCATGAGTAAATCCGTTCGTATCCGAGGCTTGTTGTTGATCCTCAAAGCACGACCCCGAACCTGGAGTGCCAGATCCTTATTTTAACTCCAAGGGCAAAAAGCCGGATAAACCACTCCTTATCGGCCTGAGCTCCAAATATGTCGAAATAGCCCGTATAAGATGTTCACTGGTCACTGACTCTGTTGACTGTAGACGCCACTGTTGACTCCATCTTGGGAATTCTTCCGCTGCCGCCTGGAAAAAGGAGAAGTGCTACTGTGGGAAACACTCTCCACGCCCTCTATCGTCAGCTGGCTGTCGCTAAAGCCTTATTCCATAGGGGTTTTCACCCTATCTCCAGAGGTAGACAGAGGTTTTTGAGGACTCTAGGGTCCTCATGAGTGCACTGTTATCTACCATTTGGCGCACCACTTTAAACGGTTACCATATCTTATAAGTGACCTGCAGATCTGTCTTTCCCTCAAACTCGAATAAGGTAGGTACTCGAAAACATTCTCGAACTCCATCAAATAAGTGCATATCATGACTGTGTGTTTACTTTTAGTTAGGTATTATAAGGGAAATACAATTTATATGGAAATTATAATAAATGCAAAGAAATCAATAAACGAAATGGAATATATGCTTTTATTATTTTACAATTTTAATTTTTAATCTATTATTTCTAGGAAATGGATTTAAGCCTATTGTCACACAAATTAGAGATGAGCAACTTGGCTTTAAGAGATATAACGATTTGATTTCTAAGTGATTGGTTTCTATAATAGAACTTCTTATTAAGAAATTTGTTGAGAATTTCCATTTAAATGGTCCCGTTCGTTTGTGTGTCTTCAATTTCATTCTTGTGGCTATGGAAAAATTGTTTTCATATCCAAGAAACCATCAACCAACCCCCACTTGAGTTTTGAATCCTAGAACAGGAGGACAACAAACCAAAACCAAAAGATTTTAACCTATTCATGTGTGCCTATAACTATATAACTCCTGTACTCTGATCCAAATGCATTAAGAACAAACAACCTTCCAAACCTGACTCAAAATTGTATTTGTAGTGGAGCTTGTGATAAACGTTACGGACACACTCGTAGTTAAATCAAAATCTATAGAAATTTTCATCTTGGGTTACAGAAAATTAGAAATAAACATTATTTATTTAGAAAGCACAACATGCATGTTGTATTGATGACAGAATGAACCAAAATATCCTTTTGGTCAAGAAGGAAAACAAATTCCAGATAAATCAATTAGGAAAGTTTTCCCAGAGCTGTTATAAATCTATGAATAATGTTTAATTAATGGTCAAGGAATTATTGTTTAAGAGCATACATTTGATTTACATTCAAACTTTACCCAAGGTATGTTGTCACTTTATGAACAGCTCTAAATAATGATTACAGAAAAGCTTTAAAATCGCTGAAAGAAACTTAAAGGATATGAAGAAGAACGTGCAACACGCAAGGTTTCAAATTTTTCTATAAATAAAATTATTAAACGCTATTGTTCCTTAATGTGCCGAGCGATTATGCAGTGAAGCTTGAACAACTATCTACTTTCCTGTCAACTTAAGAAAAAGTTATATATGAACCATTCACCACTCCTTGTATTCCATCATAAAAAGCTTATTGTTCACTCTCCATTCCATAAACAACCAACTTTATTGCAAATCACTGACAACAACTTTGTTATCGCCTTTCACTCAGCCACTCTCTGTCTCTACTCTTGTCAATGGCTTAACGTTATTTCTCTAAGGATCCATTTTTGACCTTCTACACGAATACTTCCATCCCACAAGTCAGAACCAAAATTAACTCCATTTTCTCTTTGACGACAGCAATTTTAGATTTATTTTCGGCATTCAATAACTTACAATAACAGGGTAATGATTCAACGAAAACGAAAGAGTTTTCCATCAGAAAAGTTGAAAAAAATTTTCAATTTATGTTTGCGTAGATAGCTATCTACATGTGTACATCGAAAGCTTCATTGACAGAGAGTTCCCCAAAGGATGACTGACTGCTCAACCGAGATTGCTATACACTTGCTTCGGGGAATGTTGTTTCGTCATTTCTTACGTTACATTAGCAAGATTTGTCTTCCAATTCCATTTGCCTTTGCATTGGAAACCTAAAAAATAAACCAACACAAAAGTTACTCCTTAAGGCCTAATGTTTTTCTCCCCTACCTACCTAAATGTCAAGAAGGAAAAACATATTTGGAATTCCGCCTTCTTGTGTTGTTTTGGATAGGTACAGCAGCTTGATTTGTCTTATTCGCATTGACATTCCGCATCACTTTGAAAATATGTATTTGTGTTTCAAATTTAACAGATTGAAAAGACTCCCATGAAAGGCATTCAAATATATCACCAACAAAATCTTTCCCAAGTATTTTCCTCAATTTTACCTTCGATTTACGGTTCATTGGGTTCTCTTCAGTGCTTATCTCAAGTTGTGTCAACACTCATACTCAGTCCATGGAATTCCTTTTGCCATATATTTTCAGCTTTCGAAATCGATATGTATTCTATTTGGCAAAGAATTGAAAAGGGTTATTTTCCTGGTGACGGTGAGATGAAAATTGTCTTTAAATGAGTTCTTTCTATCACAAAAAAAAAAATTCTTTTATAGTTTTTGGAAGATAAGCTGGGGAAATGGGCATTTTATTTTGATGCTTCATTTCAATGTCAAAAGAATGATTGACAATTCAAACACCTTCTTTTGACGGTTCGAAAAAATACGGAAGAAGCTTACGAATTCAGGAGAAAATACTTTTCATTTTTGAATTCAATATTTAGGGAATGGGATTTAAAAGCAGTTTTCCTATTCTAGGCGACACGTGGTGGAATTGAAGAAGGGGGAAGCCTTTGGAACATCCTTAAATAGAACATTTTCAACGGAAGTGGCACAATGCGAATTTATACATACTTACAACGGAAAACCGAAAGACAGGCTTTGGAAATCAAAACCGGTAATTACAAACAATAAACTGTTCAACCGAAATGGGAAACCGGAAATTGAAAATGGGAAATAAAAAAGAAGTCGGAAACAAAATAGCAGGCCTTTCAGAAATCAAACCACAGTTTTGTTAGTTGTTCTGAATTTAAAATGAAATATTTTTGATTAATTTAGAAAACATTTTTTTTGAGATTCTAGATTCTATTTAAATAGCTAGTTAGAATCTGTTATTAAAAATGTGATCTTTTAGATTCGAAAATCAGTTTTTTTAATTTGAAAAATACCAAATTTTAATCATTTTATTTTATTTTATTAGAATAAAATCAATCATAGAAAACGGTAAAGTGGATTTTAAGAAAAAAAAATACTTAACTTAAGCTGATAAGGAATTTCATTTTTTGTAAGCATCTGACGATTCATAAAATGTTATCTGAGAAGCATATTCTTACTCACTTACTTACTTATAGTGGCTCTACAGTCCAGGTCGGAGCAGGGCCTCACCCACCAAACTTCTCCAGCCAGCTCGGTCCCTAGCTAGCTGTCTCCAGTTTCGCATGCCCAGTTGGTTCAGGTCCTCTACCACCTGTGTGCTCCACCTGAGTCGCGGTCTTCCTCCTCTGCGACGACGTCCTTCCGGGTTGGATTCGAAGACTCTACGAGCCGGAGCATTAATTTTCATTCGCTCAACATGACCCAACCATCTAAGTCGTTGGACCTTAACTTTTCTGGCTTGATCAGTGTCGCTGTGCAGATCGTACAATTCTTGGTTGATCTTCGTCTCCATTCTCCATTAAAGCAGCACAAAGCGTTTTCATCAGATGTTGTCATGGTCCATGTCAAGGTTTTGTAGAGTGTCACTTTAGTTGCTCGGGAGAGGACTTTATTACCCAATTTCCTTCTAAGTCCTAAGAAGCAGCGATTGGCAAGAGTGATTCTTCGTTTGATTTCAGCGCTGGTGTTGTTGTCTGAGTAGACAAAGTTCTTAACTACCTCGAAGTTAAATCTGTCTATGTTGACGTTTGCTCCAAAATGTCGATGTTAGTTAATGCTGTCGACAGCCCTCCTTTACCGCTAGACCCATCATCCCGGCCTCCGTCTCAAGACTCACAAACGCTCCACGGACATCACACTGTGTTCTTCCAACTATATGTCAATCTCGTCTGCGTATCTTAGTAGCTGGAAGGACTTATGAAAGATTGTGCCTCTGGTGTTGACGTTGGAGTTTTGCACAAACTTTTCAAGAATGGTGTTCAAGAAATCGCATGACAGCGCATCGCCTTGTCTAAAACCTTTTTTTGACCTTTTAGGACCTATCAGGTTGTTGACGAAGGGCTTCAAACGTTCACACAGCACGGCAGACAAGATCTTATAGGCGATGTTAAGGAGACGTATTCCTCTGTAGTTGGTGCAGTTCAGGGGATCTCCTTTGAGGATCCTAACCAAATCATCCCCAGTCGTTTTGTACAGTTCGGCGGCTAGCCCGTCTGCTCCAGCGGCTTTGTTCGACATAAGTTTAGATATCGCTATCTTCACTTTGTCCATTTCGGGTGGGTGAAATTGTTGGCCTTCTGCACCCAAATTGAATGGTTCTGTATTGCTGATGGAGTTTTGCTCGTCATCACCATTATACAGCTTGGAAAAGGTTCCCATGATGGTCTCTACAGGCTTCAGTTCGGGGTGTATAAGCCCTGGAGGTTTGTTTCACCTTTTTGTAGAACTTTCGAACCTCGTTCCTGTTGTGACATCCATCTACCTCCTCGATTGCGCGCTTCTCATGCTCCCTTTTTTTCTTTCTGAGAAGTTTATGGTCCTCTCTCCTTTTTTGCTTGTAGAACTCACGAGGGGGTTTCGTTGTGGTGGCCGTGCAAACCCTAACACTTCAGAGGCGGCATTTCTGATGGCTGCTTGGCAATGTTGCCACTGGGTCTCTATATTTTGTGCTGGCAGCAAAGGACTTCTGAGGAGACTTTCGGAGACACGATCGGAAAAGGATCTTGCAATCTCTTGCGATTGTAGCCGTTTGACGTCGAATTTCCTCCTTGCATTTTGATATGGCCTTCGCATTCCGCATTCGTACCTTGGCTACAACAAGGTAGCGGTCCGATTCGATGTTGGCACCTCGGAATGTGCGGACATCTTGCATGCTATGGAAGTGTCGTGCGTCGATCGCAATGTCATCAATCTGGTTGACAGTTGATTGGTTCGGAGATTTTCATGTTCCCTTGTGGATATCGAGATGTGGAAACGAGTACTCGCTACCATTACGTCTCACCCTGCAGCGAAGTCAATCAGCCTAAATCCGTTATCGGAGGTGGTGTCATGTAGACTGTGTCGTCCGATTATTCCACCAAAGATTACTTCTCTACCCAGCTTAGCATTAAAATCTCCAAGGACGATTTTAATAAAACCTGTCCTTGGTGTCTTCATCATTTTCCTCAGTGGGGGCGTGAGCGCAGATGAGGCTGATGTTGATAAATTTGGCTTTGATACGGATTGTAGTGATGCGCTCATTCACTGAGTTGAATCTCAAGTCCTTCCTCCTGAGTCCCAAATTACAAATAGACGCTGATTTTGTTCCCGGTAGCAGTCGCCGTAGTAAATATCGCAGTTGTTCATTTTACGTAGGCCCGGACCATCCCATCGCATTTCTTGGATGGCAGTTATATCTGCTTTATAGCAGTCAAGGGCTTCCGCTAGTTGTTCGGCTGCACGTGGTCTGTTAAGGGACCTAACATTCCAAGTGTAAAATCAAAAGTCGTTGTCCTTAAATTGTTTGCGTGGGTCGTCATCATTAATTCCGTCCGTATCCGAGGCTTGTTGGTGTTTCGGAACCATGTCTTCTTTATGTGGCCGGGCAGTCACCCCGACGCACGACCCCCAACCTGGAGGGCCAGGTCCTTAGTTTAACTCTAAGACGGAGAGCCGGCCAAACCGCTCCTTATGGGCCTGGGCTACGTATATGTTGTAGTAGTCCTATATGGCACTAAGTAGTTCATCCTGACTGGAACTGTAGACGCCACCGTTGATTCCATCCTTCGGAGTTCTTCCGCTGCCGCCTGTTGAAATGGAGGCATGCCTTAGTGGGCGCATACCTCCTCCCCCTCTCTATCTCTTTGCTGACGCCAACAACTTCCCACTGGGGCCTTCTTGAATGCACGTGTCTACCCTTCGAACATCATATCTCTGATGACAAAAACACCCAAAAGAAGCATATTCTGTTTACTATAACTCTCACAGTGTGAGACTCACACTTTTTATTTTTCATTTCTTCTTTGTTATTTTGTGATTTACGGAAGTTAAGTTTTCCCTTTTTATTCCCTTTGGATATTATGCATTAAAGCTGTCAGAATAAAAACAGAATACTCCTAAAGGGATAAAGGATGAACAAACAACAATGCGACAACTTTACCAATTCCAAGTAAGATAGTGGGAGTAAAAAAACAGGAATATTTCAAAAAGCTTACCTTTCTTCAGACTTGACGTGACTGAAACTCCTGTGACTGATTGATAAATGATGTGTTGGTTATACACAGGCATCCTTGCAAAATCTCTTTCCAGACTGTTTGAAATGCCAACACCTCGGGAGCGTTCCATGTTCCATCCACCTGGGTTCTTTCCGCCACAAGGTATGCTTATGATATTGCTTTGGAAAAATCACTTCTCAACTATTTTGCAATCATGTTTCATGAAAAAGAAATATAGAGATAGAATAGGATGTAACTTCGCCTGTGTAGGCGAAGTGCCTTTGAGCGTGAAATCGTTTGGAATGAAAAATTATTAGATATAATGTGCACATAACACACTCATCTTGAAGGAAATGCTTGTGTTTTGGTACCCGTATTTATCTGCATTGCGGTGTGACCCTGCGAAGGCATAAGTTATCATTCAGTACTTAACTTACAGCTGGGATTAAAGTCCTTGTTCAGTTTTATTGTCGTGTCGAAATCGTGACTAAAAGACAAAATAACCTCAGAAATGTATTTTGCTCTCTGAACACGTAGGGGAAATTGTAAAGCCTCAATATTTGCACCGTCTGGGTGTACGGGGTGGGTGGCTTCTATTTTGAGAATTTTAGAAATAGTTTTGTCTATTTCGTGTGTGGCTTGAATGGAAACATATTTATTTCACGCACATATTAAACTCGTAACTCATTACATTAAAATATGGTGGGTTATTAGCTTTCCTTGAGATTGAAATAATGTGTAGGAAATTTGCAACGCAATTTCTAGACTAGTGGGATTCATTAGAATGCAAGTTCTATATGCAAATGTATATAAATATCATATAAAAGTGAAAATTAGAGCATTCACTCCTTAAAGAACTTAAATCTGAAGATGAAAACAAACTAAATTCATTATTCAGATTTGAGTTCTTTCTGTATGTCAAAATCTTTTTTTGAAATTAGTCTCAAAGCAGGACTTTGCTGTCATGTTAACATCGCTATAACTTGTCTTGAATTTGAAAGCATCATTACTCAATAATAATATCTGTTTCTTATTCGTTTGGGTTTGGGGGCTTCGAAATATATTGATTTATTTTGACAACAAGACACGTAAATGGGATGTACATTTATAATGAGGGTTTATTTCCATACTGTTGTATTCGATTTATGCAGATATTATTTGACATGAATATTCAATCATCTAAAATAGATTAAATCTTTTCTAAAAATACATAAAACAATATTTTCTGAAATAAACATAACATGTAAGCCTACTTTCTATTAAGAGAATAACAAACTATGGCATTTTATTCGTGCTTAAAAAATGTATGTAACCTTAATTTAAAAAAGCCTTGAGTGGCAAATTTTATCCATTGACGAATACGGAATACCTTATAAGTGGCATTTGAGTTGCTCAAGACAGACGTTATACCCCAGAGTCTACTTAGTTATATTCCTCAAAGTCCATATTGACCTGTTGTCATAGACGTTCGTGTTTAGTGTTTTTTCTTGTTGCTTTATGCCTTCGGTATATAGACGAATTCCTTCTTCGTTGGATTAGAAACTTTCTTTCGACCCGTTCAATACAAGTTGTGTTGGACGGATTCAAGTCTGAAACCCTCAATATAAATGCTGGTGTCCCCCAGGGCTCCGTTTTGTCTCCGACCCACTTTCTCATTTTCATTAATGATCTCTTGTCTGTTACTTTTAATCCAATAAATTGTTTCGCTGACGTTAGTACCCTTAGCTTCTCATATTCGTTTCCAGATTCACATCCCTCCTCTTCGGCTCATTAAACTCTGACTTCAACAGCATTGTACAATGGGAAATACAAATCGTGTAGAGTTAGATGCTTCGATGCTCTCTTGTATCGTTGAAGCGAAATATAACTCCTTGCCACTTTCCATGAGTGGCACTTGCATCAATGAGACCGAACATCTCGAGATTCTCGGTATGTGCATTACTGACCACCTCTTATGGACCGAGCATATACGCGGTGTTGCCAAAAATGCCGCAAGATGTTTGGGTTTCTTAAGACGGTGCAAGAAATTTTTCTTCTTGACTTATCAGGCTATTATTTATAATATATATCCTTCCAAAGTTTGAGTACAATTCCCATCTTTAGGCTGGTGCTCCAGTAATATACTTAAGCCTCTTGGATGGTATACAAAAAAGAGCAGTAAGAATGATTTGTGACAGAGACATCACTAACTCATTCACTTCATTGGAACACCGTTGTAACGTTTCGTGTATCTCCTTGTGTTATCGTTACTTCTACGGTAATTGCTCTAGTGAAATAGCCCTTAAACAATTCAACCGTAATACCCCCGATTCCAGGAATGTCCATCAGTTTACCCCCTAGCCCAACTTCGGTCGTACGCTCAAGTATAGAGAATCGTTCTGTAGCCGTACTACGTGAATGTTGAACTCTCTTCCACACTCTGTCTTTCCCGATCAGCAGTTTAAGACCAATGTACACCGGCACCTTCTCATCAACCCCTTCCCTCTTTCCTAAAGTACTCACTGTGCCTATGGCATAATGAGGGTATAAAAACCCCTTGAGTATGCTTATTATATAAAAAAAAAATAATAATTTGAACTTGTGGTCATAAGATTCTAAATCATATCGATATCATCTCCAGGCTCAAACCATCGACTTCATGCTGTGGTCTCCCAATTAAGTCAACGCCACTGTTGCATTATGACTTTGTTTTGACGACAATGGTGAATATAAAGCTTTGTCTTCTGTCGTCAACTTGCTCAAACTAACAAGTTTCCTTTGGAAAAGACATTGCATTATAAAGCTCATTGGCCTTGGTAAATATACAAAAATAAAAATACAGTTGGTAGTTTGCAATCACTGCTTTAAGCAGTTCAACAGCTTAGCCGTCTACTTCATTATCAGCATCTTTGGTTAAGCTTCAAAATCGAAAACATTCAACAGTCTTTTTTTTCGCACTGACCCCATTATCGATATTTCATTTACTTTTTAATACGTTAAGCCCTTTCTCAGACGGTCTTGAAGAAATAAATATATGTCTTCACAACCACTACCAACTCACCGTTCAGTCAAAAAGAAACCGACATTATTTTTAAGTAGGTATATAAGAGCTAATGCGAAAAACCCATTAAAAAATAATGGAGCTAAACGTCTCAATGATATGATTACTTTTCCGGAAATTTTGACCTTTTTTTATGCTTAGAAGAGCAAAAGGTTTCATAAGCATCTCCTTTTTCCTATTTTTATCTTAAAGATTTTTTTTTTTTTAACTCAATTGTTCGCTTAATTTAACAAAACAAAAAAGGAAGAAAGCAATGTCAACGCACGAGTTTCTTTAGTCATTATTCTTTGCCTTAGATATAAAAGCCTTTTACCCGATTGTGAAGTATTGTTTGCTAAAATAAAGGTTTTTCAACTCGCTCATTCTCTTAATTAATTTCCTTTGAAAACACTGGATTTAAGTTTAATGGCCTTGAGTCTTATCAAGCTTAAATTCATGTGGTTAAGAATATTGAAGATTAAATATTAAGCCACAAACCTCTAGGTACATTCACATAAATTCACACCTACCCTCTAGTTAGCTCTCGTAAAAAAGAGTTGCTAATTTAATTTAACCTTAAATCTTCCGTGTATCCTCTTTGGTTTAGCTATTAAGGTACCCCAATGTAGCCATCTGCTGTCAAAATAAATACAAACACATCGTCAGTTAAAACGAAACAAAAACAAAGTTTGTTTATTTGAACCTTACATCAAAGTTCTCACAATTTTTGCTGCTGATGGGGTCGTGGATTGCTGACGCGGTAACAGAATAATGTAAAATGTACACAAGTGACAATATACAGCAGCATTAAGCTGATTCAATTTCCCTCTGTTTGTGTAGGTACTCAAAACTTTTACCAACAGAGGATATGCTGAGGCAGGTTCTGTTTCGGAATTTGTTTGGCATACCCAAATCACAAGCTGTCAAGTTAAGTTTCTTTTGATAAGGGTGAAATATTGGCATACAAAGAGGAAGGGACCTATAATACATTGTGCTGAGGATTGTGTCTGGAATATTTCATGTTGTGCATCATGTGAGGAGCTATCATTAAGTATTCAGCAGACGTGCAGGCTTGCACCTTCTACAAATGATGAAAGTAGTTCCGCACAAGCGGAAATATATTTCTTGTACCTGTTGAAATATCCCACAAAAAAGAATTTGTATTTTTTTATTTTCTTCGAAAACAGATAAACGTCACTTAATGCCAAGCAAAAACCAAACTTTTCGGGTTCTTTCGAACAAGTATTAAAACTCATTATCATGACCAAAATGGTAGTTGAAGTGTTTGTTTTCGTCTGGGATTGGATCGAGGCCTTTTACAGCAAATTTTCTCTTCTATCATTCTCCTTAGTCATTAAGATTTGAGGAATCGTTCTTCTTTACAAACGGAGTCAGACTAAGTACCGATGATATGAAAGTAGCTAAGAATTTGTAAAACATATGAAGAATTCTTCTTCTTCCTGGGCCGCTACGCTCGTTGAGACGTTGACAATGACACTTCAGTTGTAAGCTCTCTCCCGAAAGCTATCCATTTTGCTAGGCAGTTCGCCGCCAACTCTTTGCTGCTAGAGAGTTTCATGACCTCAGTACTTGAGTGCGTCAATGATTCCATGAGACAAATCTTCTTCCGCACTCATCCTGTGGTGAAAGTCCTAAGACATATTAACATATATAAATCCGCTGGTCCAGATGGTAACTACGCTATTGTTCTGAAGTAAAACATTTGCGTAAGCTTTTCCATCTATCCTATCCTTCTGGGCTCGTTCCAAGCAGTTGGAAAACAGCATTTGTCCAGCCTTTTCCAAAAAAAGTGAATCTTCTTCTCCCTCGAAATATCGTCCGGTTGTAATCCCTTCTTTCTAAGGTCATGGAAACGCTGATAAACTATCAGCTAAAGCAATGTCTCGAAGACCGAAAGCATTTTTATAACCGGCAGCACGGCTTTCGCAGCAACAGGGCCACTGGTGATTTGATGGTTTATCTCACCGAATAGTGGAACAAATCTATACATCGTTTTGGAGAAAGTAAGATTGTTGCAATTGATCTTTCAAAGGCATTTGATAAAGTCTAGCATCTTGCTCTTTTATCGAAAATGTGTGCTTTCGGTATCGATGAATCCCTTCTTCGTTGGATTAGAAACTTTCTTTCGAACCGTTCAATATAAATTGTATTGGACGGATTCAAGTCTGAAACCCACAATATAATGCTGGTGTGCCACAGGGCTCCGTTTTGTCTCCTATCCCCTTTCTCATTGTTATAAATGATCTCTTGTCTGTAACTTTTAATCCAATTCATTGTTTTGCTGACGATAGTACCCTTAGCTTTTCATATTCGTTCCCAGACTCACATTCCTCCTCTTCGAATATAGAACTGGAACGGTAAAATATGATTACCTCTCTAACTCTGAGTTAAACAGCATTGCATAATGGGGAATACAAAATCGTGTAGAGTTTAATGCTTCAAAAACTCAATGCTGTCTTTTATCGTTGAGGCGAGATATACCCCCTTGCCACTGCCCATGAGTGAAATTTGCATCAATGAGACCGAACGTCTCGAGATTGTCGGTACCGAGAACACCGAGCACATACGCGATGTCACCAAAAATGCCGCAAGATGTTTGGGTTTCTTAAAACAGTGCAAGAAATTTGTCTCCCCGTCTGATATGGCTATTATCTATAAGACCTATATCCGTCCAAACTTGAGTACAATTCTCACCTTTGGGCTGGTGCTCTAGTAACATACTTAATCCTCTATGATGGTATGCATGATTGGTGAAAGAGACATCACTGATTCATTCACTCCTTCAGACCGGCGTCGTCACGTTTTGTGTCTCTCTCTGTTTTATCGTTATTTCTACGGTAAGTAGCCAGTTGCATTCCTCCCCTTAAACAATTCAACCGTAATACCCGCGCTTCTAGGAATGCCCATCAGTTTACCCTCGAGCCCAACTTCGGACGTACTCTCAAATATAGGGAATCATTTTTCAGCCGTACTACGGGAATGTGGAACTCTCTTCCATACTCTGTCTTTCCCAGTCATCACAATGTTCAAGAATTCAAGACCAATGTACACCGACACCTCCTTTCCTACTCTTTTCCTTCTTCCTAATTTACTCACTGTGTCTCTGGCATAAAAAGGGTATACAAAAATCTCTTGAATGGGTGCAAATAATAAAAAAAATTCAGCATCTGAATTAACGAGTTCTTTTTTCTTAAATGGTGACGAGCCTTGTCATTAATTGGAACACATATTTTTAACTGTTGTTACAACAAAACTAGAGTTTAGTACTTTTTTACTTGTTCCTTTTTACAGTGAAAGTTGGTTTTCTACCAAAATATATGCCACCTTTTCGAAATTGAGTCGAATGTCTCCCCTAAATGTTATCAACACTTTCAGAAAACAAATAAGTGCTACACAATCAACATAAAC
The DNA here is from genome assembly GCA_920937365.1 of Sphaerophoria rueppellii. NCBI lineage: Eukaryota > Metazoa > Arthropoda > Insecta > Diptera > Syrphidae > Sphaerophoria > Sphaerophoria rueppellii. The sequence continues at coordinate 5,711,510 of CAKKXW010000001.1, forward strand.
TAAACGTTCAATACACAGATTCTTGGAATTGATTTTAAAACAAACTGCTTACAGCAAATACAACATGGGAGCATTCTCCCACAATTCAATATTGTTTCACATTTCACCATCACTCGAACATTCATGACCAAATATTTTTGTTTAGTTTTGAGTTTTGACCGATTTTAGAATACCCACCTCAATCATAATTTGAAACTTTATAGAGGTTCTTATCGCTATAGTCATCACAACAAAAGCCCCAACACTTAATTCTCATTGAATATGCATCTGTTTTCCATTTTCCTATATTTCATAGGTGGCACATTTTCATAAATCATTTAATATTAAACTCCCACTGAAATGAATTCCTAGCAGGGTAACCGGTGCATGTCTGAAAGGAAGACCACAACATTGAGCTTCGAGAGATATTGGGTGGAGTTCTTCTATATTTTGGGTAACCCTAATGTCGACACAATTCCAATAACATAAATTCCTTGAATTTTGCTCTGTGTTCGAAAGGATTACTATAGAGTACACAACAACTTATTTCCCGTTGGATAAATTTGGAACAAGCTGTTGTTTCACTAATGGTAAACCTCAAGTTTTGTGTTTCGGGTTTCAATACTTTGTTGGGAGTCGTCATTGTCGTCGACAATTTTTTACAGGTAGTTGTTGCTGTTGCTGTGAAAATATATTCTCTTTTGCAACTAATTAAAATGTTCATATGCTGAAAAGGATGGATCAAATACATATAAGCAAAGTTTAGCAATATAGCTGTGTTATAAGGGTTCGAGTCGTTAAGGTACCCCTACGTACATCTAACATGTTACTCAGAACAGACCATGAAAGTATGTCGTTTATTTTGTACTAAAAATAAAACTTATTGCAATTCATCAACAATGGATGAATAGAGGAATTACAATTTGAGTTCCAACGCTGTTTTCAATTTTATGTGGTTTAAGATCACTATAAATAAGCATAAGCACATCATTCGCTATTGTTTTCTTTATCGAATCCCGAATTTGGACAGGTCTTCAACATCTCGTGAATTTGAACGCTTATGATTGATGATACTATCCGTATAGTGGTTGTATACCTCAACCCAAGGAAATCGTCATGTTTGATTCAAGCTGTAAGAGGTTATTAGGAATGAACACATAAAGTTCCGGTGTTTTAGAGCCAACAAAACTTAGGAAAACCGGGACAAGTTTAAACAAGCCAGAGGAAGGCCTGCAATGCCCATATTCGGCGGACCAAATTTTTGCATGACCAACAATTAAGGCAAACAATTCTGCAATGTCCCAAAGGCACTAAGAGTTTTTGGTATTTTGTAAGAATTCTTCCTCTTCTTCTGTCCTACAATACCCAATGACAATGACCCTCCAGTTGTTAGCTCTCTCGCGAAAGCTAATCTTTTTGCTAGGCAGTTCGCCTCCAACTCGTCGTCTCTAGTTCTTGAGCGCGTCAATGATTCAATGGGACAAATCTTCTCTCGCACTCGTACTGTGGTGAGAGTTCTAAACGATCTCAACATACACAAATCCGCTGGTCTGGATGGTATCCCCGCTATGTCTGAAGGTTCTTCCACAGTGGCAAACTCTTACGTAAGCTTTTCCATTTATCTCTACTCTTCTGGGCTCGTTCCGAGCAGTTGGAAAACAGCATTTGTCCAGCCTTTCCAAAAAAGGCGAATCTTCTTCTCCCTCCAATTATCGTCCGATTGCACTTACGTCTCTTCTTTCTAAGGTCATGGAAACGCTGATAAACTATAAGCTTAAGAAATATCTCGAAGACCGAAAGCTTCTTAATGACCGGCAGTACGGCTTTCGCAGCAACAGGTCCACTGTGTTGATGGTTTATATCACCGAACACTGGAACAAATCTTACATCGTTTTGGAGAAAGTAAGATTGTTGCACTTAATATTTCAAAGGCATTTGATAAAGTCTGGCATCTTGGTCTTTTATCGAAAATGCGTGCCTTCGGTATCGATGAATCCCTTCTTCGTTGGATTAGAAACTTTCTTTCAAACCGTTCAATACAAGTTTTATTGGACGGATTCAAGTCTGAAACCCACAATATAATACTGGTGTGCCACAGGGTTCCGTTTTATCTCCGACCCCCTTTCTCATTTATAGATCAACTCTTGTCTGTAACTTCTAATCCAATTTATTGTTTCGCTGACGATAGTACTCTAAGCTTTTCATATTCGTCTCCAGACTCACATCCCTATTCTTCGGATGTGGAACTGCAACGGCAAAATATGATTAGCTCATTAAACTCTGACTTAAACAGCATTGTACAATGGAGAATACAAAATCGTGTAGAGTTTAATGCTTCAAAACTCAATGCTGTCTTGTATCATTGAAGAGAGGCAAACCCCCTTGCAACTGTCAATGAGTGGCACTTGCAGTAATGAGACCGAACATCTCGAGATTCTCGAAATGTGCATCACTGACCTCCTCTTGTGGACCGGGCACCGAGCGATGTTTCCAAAAATGCCACAAGATGTAAGGCGTTGCAAGAAATGTCTCTGTCTTTCCAAATTATTGCAATGTTCAGGAATTTAAAACCAGTGTACACCGGTACCTATTTAAATACCCCTTTCTTTCTTCCTAAGGCACTCACTGTGTCTCTGGCATGAAAAGTGTACCAAAAACCCCTTGAGTGGGTGCTTATTATAAAAAATTTGTAATACACCTTAAGAAGCGATAAAATCTCTTGTCTTTTATTTTGCCCTTTAATTCCCTTACAATTTCATAATGTGTACACTGTACAACTATGAGGCGAACAATGTTTTTAAGGAATACAAAATATCATTACAGTTGTTTATCAAAACAAAACACGTAATGAATTTTCAAAATTAATTACGTATACGCCCCCAGGATCCTTTTATTTAAAAATATAGGTAACTCTTCGATGCTATTGATTTCCTAACTTGAATATATTTGATTCAAAATGGATCTGTCTAGAATAATGAAACACGCCCACTTCACATAAAATTCTATAAATTGTGTATAGCTTATATACTTTCAGAAAAACAGAAGTTTAGCAACTTGCGAAACAACAAACGGAAATAAAATAAGATCTACTTCTCGGGGAAACTTTTCTTCCATGTAATTTGTCTCAAGTGACTATTTTTGTCCTCGTCGAATAAAGTTTTCTATAAATCATTGAGCACTTCATGTTTTTTATTGGTTTCAGTTTCTTGATTTTTTTCTTTCATCATATTGGATATACCTACCCTTTTTTGGAGTTAACAACCTAGTTCCATAAGTAATTCAATGAAGGGGAAAAAGTGGTTAAGCCCTTAAGTGTCGACCTTCTAGTCTTTTTTTTTTCCTTTTTTGTTTTCACACTAGCCTGAAATATGGATGTTGATATAAGCTTTTGTAAAGGGATTTCAGTTTGCAAAGGTTTGGGCCGAATTATTTATATAAAACTACCCTCGGCGGAGATTTAAAAACAAGTGGACCTAAGGGTCGAATGTGGTTAAAATTGACAACAATATTATTTTTCCACTTAACTCTTACAACGGTACATTACTGCATATATGAGAAAAAGGAAATTTCATTGATGGAAACCAGGTAAATAAACAACATTGATTGATTTATTATTGACCCTAAAATGGGAATAGGATTGAATGTTTAATATGCCTTCCTTTTTTAGTGCCGGACATTGAGGTTACAGGAAAAGGTAACCGACATCAACTTTGTTTTTTTTTTTTTAATCCTTAAGTATGCAAACCTTCAAACTTGAGTGATGCCACCTGTGGCGAGCTTAGATATACAGGCCAATGTTATCTGTAAAAACCTTTTTTTCACACAGTCCACTTTATTTAAAAACGCCCCTTTTAGGGATACATAGTTTTCTTTTTGCTTTTTATTATTTAAAAGGAGAAAGTTTGCCTGCTGTAAGGATATTTTGAAAGGTCGACGTCAGCATTATGAATGTTCGCCTTTTTTTTAAACAATTAGCTTTAACTAATCACACAACCCTTGAGTTCTTTCAAGACAAAGCAGTGCCAATGTTAGTAAAGCCTAAAGGTCACTTTTGTAGGTGGCTATGGCTGCTTCCGTGGTGATTTATTTTTCAGCTTTGAAACTAAAAACAAAAGTTTTTGAGGCGAAATGACTTTGCAAAGTTTTCATTGTTGATGAATTTTTCAAGCCGGATATAAATTGTTATAACCACTGATACTAAGAACACACATTTAAAAAGTATCCCTGGAAACTACAGATGGATTTTTTGCACTTTTATAACACAAACATTTATAGCGGAATCTTTTTTAAATGATCCAAGCCAACTACAATAATTCATGTGTTATGACTTTATAGTTGCGTTCAGTTCTGAAGTTCATGATGAACTTTTAATTTAATGTTAATTAGGAAACAAGTTTTTTTTGGAACATGTTTCGAGTTTATTCAAACTTTCATCTCCTCTATTTATTTTTGGAATAAGTTTTCTCTTTGAGGAATCTTGAACATATGGTTCATATAAGTTGATTAATTATTTATGAGTATTCTTAAATTTGCAAAAGTTTTGAATTTTAATTTTAAAATTCAAAACTTTAGAGAACGCTAATTTCATTCAGAGAGAACCAAGTGGCAACACTGCCAAGCAGCCATCAGAGATGCCGCCTCTGAAGTGCTTGGTTTTACACGGCCACCACAACGAAGCCCCTGGTTTGACGATGAGTGCCGGCGAACACATGCTGCTAAACAAGAGGCATACAAAGCGGCGGCGCTGCAAAGAAGGACACGAGCAGCTTGTGAGCTCTACGAGGAAAAGGAGAGAGGAGCATAAACTTCTCAGAAAGAACAGAGCATGAGAAGCGCGCGATCGAGGAGATAGAGGGATGTCATAACAGGAACAGGGTTCGAAAGTTCTACAAAAAGGTGAAACAAACCTCCAGGGCTTATACACCCTGAACTGAAGCCTGTAGAGACCATCATGGGAACACCGTTGTGGAACCGAAGTCAATGCTGAGGATATGGCAAGACCACTTTTCCAAATTGTACTTGCCAAGCAAATTAATACGATTTCTATTTATTACAATATTTTTATGGGTATTGACAAATTCAAAACAGATATTCAGATTACAATAAAATGCAATGAATGATTTGCTTAGCTTTACAGTTTATTGGTTTTAAATGATTCTGTTGTTCTTTAAGTAATTCTATTGTTGCTGACTGTGAATATTATTTAAGTGTACGGTTTTGGCATGTGCAGGAAGTGTTGTATTACAACTATAAGTCATTAACAAAAATGTTTAGTTATAAGTTGGATTAAAAATAAAACACCAGTCATAAACTCAAATTCAAAGACTGAAGTCGATGGCAAATATTGTCGACTACTCTTCAGCGCTATATATCCCTATACCAACAGGTGAAGTGGCCATCTATGAAGACTATGTGTACCTCAAGCATATTACAAATTTTTCCACCATTGTAACTATTCTATCTGATAACAAAAACATATTGAAGCAAATTAAAGATGAAAAACTCAAAGAAGTTCTTCTGCAGGATATAGATGAAATAGAGCGTTTATTAAGAATGCTTAGGCCTCCCATTAGAAAAATACGATCCATAGATTTTATAGGTTCTGCAATAAAGTTTATTGCAGGTACACCCGATCATCAAGATATGGAACTGTTAAAAATGCAGGAAGACGAGCTAACAAGATCCAACAATAGGCAGATTGACATAAACACTCAGATTCAGAACAAAATAGATGAAATTACAGATGCAATTAATAGTATAAACCAAAACTCTATAGACAAACAAGAGCCGGCTGATGATTACAGACAACTAATTTCTATAATGTCTAGGAGAAATAGAATAGTAATTAATCATTTAAGCAATAATATCTACTCTCTAATATTAGCAAAAAATAATATTGTGAATCCTTTAATTTTAAATTCAGAAGAAATAGAATTAATTGAAATAAGAGAAAACTTTGCTACCGAAATAACCGATTTGTTAAACGTTGCCGATGTAAAAATGTATTACCAAAACGATTCACTTGTATACTTAATTAAAATTCCTAAAGTCCAAGAAATATGTAGACTTTTCCAAATTAGTCCAGTTGTTCATGACAATAAAATTTTAGATTTAAGTTCAAACCGTTCTGCAAACTGTAAAATAATTAATTATCCACTAAGTATGTGCAAAAAAGCTCCCCTCTATTCCTATTGCAAAAAAGACCCCGAGAACTCTTGCCTTGCTCAACTGCTTAATAATAACACAGCTAAATGTCCAACCACCCATGCCGATGAAGTAACAATGATTGAAGCAATCCAGGATGGAATTATCATAGCCAGAGGCGAGAATATCACAATTGAAGACAATGCTCAACACATCGTACTGAATGGGTCTTTCCTAATTACATTTAGGTCTAAGATAAAGGTCAACGGAAAGGAATACTACACTAATCAGTCCTTCGACATGGTTCACCTAACAGCACCAAAGAAGACAATGTTGGACGAAGTCACATACAATCATAAGATATCTCTACCTTACTTGCACAAGTTGCACTTCTTGAATAATCAAAAAATTAACGAATTTAAAGCAACCTTGGAAACAAGTAAGTGGATGTGGTACGCTATCACGGGAATACTTGCCATACTCATTCTTGTTCTATTGTATGCAAAGATAAAACCAAAAAAGATTACAATAACAACCAATGCAGAACCCGAGAAATCAAAGTTGGATAAAGAGGCAATCAGAATGAGTGTTCTTAATATTATGAACGAGGACGTTCAAATTTAAGGAGGGGAGGAGTTAATGACTTTAACTTTGCTTGCCAAGCAAATTAATACGATTCTATTATTACAATATTTTTATGGGTATTGACAAATTCAAAACAGATATTCAGATTACAATAAAATGCAATGAATGATTTGCTTAGCTTTACAGTTTATTGGTTTTAAATGATTCTGTTGTTCTTTAAGTAATTCTATTGTTGCTGACTGTGAATATTATTTAAGTGTACGGTTTTGGCATGTGCAGGAAGTGTTGTATTACAACTATAAGTCATTAACAAAAATGTTTAGTTATAAGTTGGATTAAAAATAAAACACCAGTTATAAACTCAAATTCAAAGACTGAAGTCGTCTTTCATTTATATAATGGTGATGATAAGCAAAACTCTTCCAGCAATACAGAACCATTCAATTTGGGTACAGAAGGCCAACAATTCCACCCACCCGACATGGACGAAGTGAAGATAGCGATCTCTCAACTTAAGTCGAACAAAGCCGCTGGAGCAGACGGGCTAGCCCCCGAACTATACAAAGCAGCTGGAGATGATTTGGTAAGAAGCATGCACCAGCTCATCTGCAAAATTTGGTCGGAGAAAGCATGCCCGATGAATGGTACCTCAGCATCGTATGCCCGATCCTTAAGAAAGGAGATCCCCTGATTTGCAACAACTACAGAGGTATAAGCCCTTCTTCAACAACCTGATAGGTCCTTAGTGTGAATTCAGACCCGGAAAGTCCACCATCGTTCAAATATTCACCCTACGGCAGATCTTTGAGAAGACCCAGGAACTTCAAATCGATAGCTACCACCTTTTCATCGATTTCAAGGCTGCGTATGACAGCGTCTATAGAGACCAATTATAAAGAGCTATGTCTAGATTTGACATCCCAGAAAAACTCGTCCGTCTGTGTAAGATGACAATGGAAAACTCATCATGGTCAGAAAAATACCTAACGGTGCGTCCGTTGTAACGGTGCGTACGTTGATGTCAAAAAAGTTTTTAAACAAGGCGATGCGTTGTCATGCGATTTCTTCAACATCATTCTTGAAAAGATTGTGCAGGGCTTCAACGTCAACACCAGAGGCACAATCTTTCAAAAGTCCGTCCAGCTACTATGCAGACGATATTGACATAATTGGAAGAACACAGCGTGATGTCAGTGGAGCGTTTGTGAGTCTTGAGGAGGCCAGGAAGATGGGTCTTGCGTTAACGAGGGCAAGACCAAGTTAATGCTGTCAACAAGAAAGGACTAGCAACATCGACGTCTTGGAGCATACGTAAACATAGACATACTTAACTTCGAGGTAGTTAAGGACTTTGTCTACCTGGGATCCGCTATCAACTCAGACAACAACACCAGCGCTGAAATCAAACGAAGAATCACTCTTACCAATCGCTACTTCTTTGGACTTAGAAGGCAATTGAGTAGAAAAGTCTACCCCGAGCAATTTAAGTGACACTCTACAAAAGCCCTCATCATCCCGGTCTTCATGTATCGTGCAGAGATATGGACCATGACAACATCTGATGAAAACGCTTTGGGCTGCTTTGAGAGAAAAATTCTTCGAGTGATTTTTAGTCTTGTCTGCATTAATGGAGAATGGAGACGAAGATTCAACCAAGAACTATACGAGCTGTACAGCGACACTGACCTCTCCAGAAAAGTTAAGCTCCAACGACTTAGATGGTTGGGTCATGTTGAGCGATAGGAAAATAATGCTCCGGCTCGTAGAGTCTTGGAATCCATCCGGGAAAGACGTCGCAGAAGAGGAAGACAGCGACTCAGGTGGAGCACACAGGTGGTAGAGGACCTGAACCAACTTGGCGTGCGAAATCTTAGGGACCGAGCTGGCTGGAGAAGTTTGTTGGGTGAGGACCTGGTCCTGGTCCTGGTACGACTGTAGCGACACCATAAGTGAATAAGTAAGAATTTTATTCAGAAGTCCACCACCACAGGCACATCCTTCGTTTTTTTTTCATTAAATATGTAGGCATATCGTATTTAATAATTTTATTGAAACAAAAAAGAATATAAACATTGAAAAAAGGAAATAAAACCAAATATTGACATAACCCTTAATAAAGCTACGGAGAAATGTTCTTGAGAAAAAGCAGCTATTCGCTATTAAAATAATTGCTGAATAGGTATTATACCAAAGTGCTAGAAACCCGTTCTATAATTAACTAAATGAGATAAGAAAATGTTTGGCTTTCACCCTCTACACAGTTGAATTCGCTCGCTAAAGACCCCGCAGTTCTTTTAGCATTTCCATTGATACCTGGAAATTGTTAAGTTATTTAAATTAAATGCACTCCAAACCACTAAACACATTTTGTTACATTGAAACTAATTAATAAGGAAGCCAACAAATTTTCAAACCCAATCTCAATTTTTCACATTCCGGTCGAAAAATTTTATGAACCAAAAACATAATATTTAATCAACTTTACGACCATCTGTAAAATTTTTCTTTTGAGAACAAAAAGCTATGAGGGCGTAACAAAAAAAAAACATTATTCAAATATTTAAAACAAACATGGCATAAATGAAAAATCTTTGTTCACAAAGTCTATTTGATGATGCTATAGATATTTTATTTTGATGGAGCTTCGTTGGCCCCTAAATCTTAATTGAATTGATAATGCCGCAGGCCCCTTGGCAAAGTTTCTAAATTATTTTAATTTAATCCAAACAAACCATTGAAATAATTTTACGAGTACATTATTCCTTTGCAATTTTGCCACAAAGTGCCTTTTTAAGGTTCATGTTTGAATATCCGGAGAAAATAAACAACCATCAATTTCAGCTTGAATGAAAAAAATATAAAAACGAGGGTCATGCATCACTTAAGATTGAAACGTCACCGAAACCATAATTTCTTGAGTTTTATTTTGGATAATGAAGAAATTCCTTATATTCTACGTATAGATTCAAGCTTATTGGAATAATTTGAATTTTTGCATACAAAATTAGTTCATTTAGATGGATACAAATTTAAGTAAGCGAATTAGTTGGAAAGCACAGCCGTCACAAAGTTACAACAGATCACGTCTTTCGCCCAATCGACTTTGCTGCAGCTCGTAATACGGTGATAAGTAGCACCAGGTTTCCAAGATCAACACAGGGACCTGGTGATCTCCGGATGGTCGAACCACCAACTAAATCGACCATGTGCTAATCGGCGCAAAACACGCATCCAACATCTTGAACGTGTACTCTTTCCGAGGAGAGGAGCAAATGTCGACTCTGGCCACTTCTAGTATTGGCTAAGTTTAGAACTCGACTATCAAGCGACAAAAAAAGACGTGCGGCCCCAAGAAAGAAGTTCCACATCGGTTGCTTTGGCACTCCGCATAATGCCAGAGACTACAGTGAGCGCCTGATTCTCCACCGTTCTCCCAAATACCACAGATGTCAACACCTTGTGGAACCAATATCGCGAAATAATAGAAAAATGTAGCCGAAACCATCACAGGTTACCAGCCACCGGAAAAGAACCCGTGGTATGATGATGAGTGCGCGTTATTGAAAAGAGAGACGGAAAATGCACATTTGCAGATGCTGCAACGGAAAACTAGTGTTGCAAGAGAAGAGTGCCGAATAAAAAGAAGAAATGAGAATAACACTCTGCAAAGAAAGAAAAGAGCATCCGCAATTTCTCAGCTCAAAGATCTAGAAGGGTCTCGGGCCAAGAGCAATACTCTGTGTTTCTTTAAAAGGTCGAAGCAATTAGCTTCTGGTTTCAGAACCGGGACACAGGCTCTTCGAAACAGTGAAGGGAACCTTATCACCGAAGCACAGGGAATTGTAGATGTTTTTAAGTAGCACTTCCAACAGCTGCTGAATGAGCAAAATGTCGAGCGAGCTAATGACGAAAGAGAAGCAAGACCAGTCAATGAAGACCATAGCGCAGAAGAGGTAGAAAGAGCCATCCAAAAGCTAAAATATAACAAGTCCGTAGGGTCGAATGGCATACCTACGGAACTCTTTAAATATGGAGGAGGTGTTTTGATGAACCGCATGCAGGTCATCACCAAAGTGTGGGAGGAAGAATGCATGCCCACTGACTGGTCGATAAGCTCCATATGCTCCATCTGCAAAAAAGGAATCCTATGTCATGCAAAAACTACCTATCCAACGTACTGTGTGAGCGTCTTAAAAATTTCTGCAACACAATAATCGGCACGTATCTTGTATCTGTTTGGAGATTGTCGTTTCGAAAACTTTGGATACAAAAATTAAAAAAAAAGAAATAGAGTGGCGCGACAGCTCTTGAAGAGCCAAGGCATGTGGCTTACTCTCATCAACAATTCTATAGGTTTTGAGGGGACCTACAATTTAACGCCGATTCCGAACAGCAAAGTTGAGAAGCACTTTTTCATGACAGATGATACTCTTGGAAGTTTTTTTCAGTTCTTCGCAAGAGGTAGTATCCGTGAAAGAATACCATTCGATTCGATCAAAATCAAGCAGTAAATCTGTTATGTTTAAGTTTTGGAAATCACGGAATTTAAAACTTTGCCGACTGACTTGGCTAGATGATTTAAAACATTCGAAAATCAGATCGTGTTTCGAAAAACCGGTGGCTTGAAGTTGGTTATGAAGAAGAACACTATCATTATCACTTGTTTATAGGGGTCAATTAATGAACTTGAAGTTTCAGTAAAATGGGTTGGGAGTGATTTATTGGATTCAGATCAAGAGCTTCAAAAGTATTGAAGAATGAATCCGAAATTCGCGAGTCAAGTAAGTTACAATTCAAATCGGATGTAGAAAGGTGTGGTTGAGTAAATGACTAATGAATATTGATTTTTAAAATTAATTTTAAGAACATTAGAAAAAAATGATGCTTGTAAGTCAGCCTCAAGTGTTCGAAAACCAATTTCGAGCTGATATTTGATTGTATTTTTTTTTTTACAATACACAGAATTTAATAATTAACTAATTTGGTTTTTTTGTCTGTTATACATGGAACTGTGTACAATGGTAAACGTTCTTCAAACACATATTAATTTGGTTACAAAAATTAAAATGAGATTTTACTTTTTTTTTACAATCAATTCATTCGCGGTCTATAATTTAAAACGAAAACAATTCCAATAATTGTGCTTTTTCCATTAGATTTTCATTTAAATATCATTAAATTTCTAATGGTGTGGGTGTGTGGTGTGTCCTGCGCGAAGTAGGACAGCCACTTCTACCAATGGTGTGGGAAGTTTGTGCGAAAACTGCGTTGATTGAAGTTAATTATACAACTGATGATAAACTGCAATCAGCGAAAAAGTGATTGCCTTTTTGGAATTCATAATTGTATTAACTGCGGCAGTGTTAGTTGGAAATTTAATAATTTTGTTTATTTTTTTTTATCAAAAATGTTTATGATTTCATAGAAATATTAGTTACATTAATTGATTTTCGAGGTCGAAAAGCTAAAACAATGTATTTTTCCAGATACAAAAAGGAATAAGGGTGCACTTGAGTGCGCTATCTGAGTCGAGTTTCTGGACCTTGATCCTTCTGGCTAGGTCCATGTCGTTGTACAATCCGTAAAGTTCATAGTTATATCTTCTTCGCCATTCTCTTCAATGCACACGGCGCCAAAGATGACTTGAAGAACTTTCCTCTCGAAACAGCCTAAGGCACATTCATCCGATTTTGTCAAGATCCATGCTTCTGCACCATACATCAGCAGAGCTGGGATGATAAGGGTGTTGTTCAATTTTACCTTAGTTGCTCGAGAGAAGGCTTTTCCTCTCAATTGCTTTCTTAGCCCAAAGAAACAACGATAAGCAAGAGTTATTCTTCGTCTGATCTCGGCGCTGTTGTTATTGCTCGTGTTTATAGCGGAGTCTAGGTACTCTACTACCTCGAAGTTGTATACGTCTTTTGTGACGTTTTCTCCTAGCCGTCGGTGTTGGGTATCCTTCCTCGATGACAGCATATATTTCGTTTTCCCCTCATTTACCGCTAAACCCATTTTTGGTCTTATGCTTATGTCTCTTCTCAAGAACGATGTTAAAGAAATCGCACGACAGTGCATCGCCTTGTCTGAATCCTTTTTTGACGTCGAAAGATTCCGTAAGCTCGTTGCCAACCTTGATGGAACAGATTGAGTTCTCCATCGTCATTTTGCACAAGCAAACAAGCTTTTGGCAGGTATGCCAAAACTAGACATAGCCTTACACAGTTCGTCCCAGTAGATGCTGTCATACGCGGCCTTGAAATCGATGAAAAGGTGGTAGGTATCGATTTGGAGTTCATAGGTTTTTTTCCAGGATCTGCCGCAATGTGAAAATTTGGTCGATGGTTATCTTTCCTGGCCTGAAATCACATTGATAAGGACCAATCAGATTGTTGACGAAAAGCTTCAGATGTTCACATATTACGGCAGAGAGGATCTTGGAGACGATGTTTAAAACGTTGATTCCACTGTAGTTGGCGTAGTTTAGTGGATCTCGCGTTTTCAGAATCGGGCCTTAATATGATTTATTCTTCTTAATTTTCAGTAATATTATATGACATAAGATGAAGTCAATATTCAAGCCTATGAAACCTAGAGGAAATGTAATGCGTAGTTCCTATTCTGGTTTCGAAACTTTTGCAAGCAAAATAACTTTCTATTTCTTGCTATTCAAAAAATCTCCTATGCTTGTATTTAAAAAATAATCATCCCATAATATTTTGTTAATTCGACCTTATTCGTTAATAAATCATATACATACCAACATGTTAACGAGTTGTAATAAATAATTGGAGTTGTTGTGACTCCTTCGAAAGTTATGATTTCGTATTTCCCTTAGAAGCAGTTTGCTGTAATTAATTTGATTTATGGTTGATTAGTTTATGAATGTTAGAAACAAAAAATTCTTTTGCAAACAATAAGCGATGTCTCCGAAAATGTATATTCCTTATTAATAAAACTTCCATTAAGAAAGTTTTGGGGGGTATCTGCTAATAAATTTCAGCTCAAATTATAATTCAAGATTTGCATTAAAAGTAAACTGAAATGAAACTGTTAAAATTTGTTTTCGAACTTGGACGTTTGCAAATTGAAACAAAAGTTAAAAGTTTCAGTTAACAACTTTGCAAGTTCAAAAACTCCTAGGAAGTTATATTGTTATGTTAAGGATATTCTGCTTTTAACTTTAAAATCTCAAAACTTTTTGACTTTTTCATGTATGAAATTGAGAACCGAAGCGACCTATAAAACCTATTTAGATGAACATAGACAAGACAGCAATATTTGACGCTTGAAATGTTTAAAACTTATCTGGGAAAAAATGTATCCGTTCCTCTCGAAAGAAGGCATGGTGGTTCATTTAAGTTGAAAGGCATCGATTACTTCATTTCGATCAAAGATAGTCCCTGTTTAGTCTTTGCTAATGGATGACTGTTTCCTCAACGATTAATTAATAATATTTTGCGTGCAAAAATACAGACTGCTTAACCCTGATTGTAAAATAGTTTTTAATTTTGAGGATTTATTATTTCAACGTCATCAATACCGAGCAAACAAGGGAAAACCTGAGAGGTTTTGTAATTTTTCGTATACTCAATTATGAGCTTTTAAGCCTCCGAACTCCTAGAGGAAAGTTAGACTAATAAAAGAGTATATGTCTAATGGCAGTTGCAGAAGCTAAAAATGTATGCCGTAAGAAGATACTATGGAGGTATTAATTAGAATGAAATTATCATGATATTGTGAAGCTGAAACAACTCGATACAAGATCTTTTTCCCGAGGCCCCAAGTCCCCAGCAAGGCAACTTTTATCTAATACTAGCAGTTGCTTCTACCTCATCCACCGGCCAGAGGTGCGTTATTGCGTTATCGACCTGTGCATCATGCCTGCACGGAAATTTTCTTGCGAAGTTATTTTTAAACAGTGGACTCTCTCTAAATCGAAATTGTTCTTAACTCGAAGCCTTCATATATGTATAATTTTCCCCATTTTAGCTACACTTTTCACTAATGCTTTGCTCTTATTATTCGTAACTTATAACGCGTAACGTTGTATAGCTTAAACCCTCCCTCAATAAATGGACTATTCAATCGGTGCATAACGACTGCCCGGAAAGTAGATTCCCGGATAACGATTGCCCGTAAAATTTTTGGTTACGGGATTTACTACTATTTGGAAAAAGAAATGATACTATTTTTTCCGAGATTTAGCCCTATTTTGAAAATTTGTTCCGAAATTACCATTTCGTATTGTAATATATAAGTAGTGTCCGTAGCTTAGTGGTTAGGTGCGTTGGCTTCTAAGCAGAACGTCGTGGGTTCGATCTTACTCGGGCCCAAAATTTTTATTTCATCTTTAACAGGCACTGCCTCTTGCGAAGAACTGACAAAACTTCTAAGAGTATCATCTGTCATGAAAAAGTGCTTCTCAACTTTGCCGATCGAAATCGGCGTAAAATTGTAGGTCCCCTCAATTCTTCACAGGCACCTAGAGAATTGTTGATGAGAGAAGCCACTTAGGCCTTGGCTCTTAAGAGCTTCGCCCACTCTATATATATATTGTAATGTATGATATGCAAAATTGTTGTTTTTTAATTTTGTTATTTTTGATTTTAGGTTGAGACCAAAATTTTTCTTAATTTTTTTTATGCTTGGACGGAAAAAAAATGTTGCATTTTCGAATTTTTTTTCGATTTTTCTATTAATTTTTTATTTTGGTATAAAAAATTAAAAATAGACATACATGATGTTTGGGATTTTGTTGTTAACAAATTACTAGAACAATGTATACAGCGGATGATGCACGCCGAAAAAACTGACGTAAGGTCATAGAATCATACTGGAACAAGTTTTTTACCCATTTAATTGAATGGCGGATACCCAGAGCCATTTGTCTCAAACATTATTACTAGCAATTTAATGTCATATCTCTTTTTGAATTATTCTTCGTACTTAAAAAAAGCGCGAAAAAAAAGCATCGGCGTGACCTCTACCTAGCATGAACAATCTGGAACTGAAAAATTTGAGATTTCCCAAAAAAGCAAGTGCTTATATAGAAATATTTGAACGAAAAATTGGAATGCTTCGTTCTCCATGATTCTCAGCACTTGGTGTCTCATACAATTTCTGTTTTTGAAAAAGGGTGTGGCCTAATTCAGGGGTGTTAGAAAAATCGGAAAAGGTATCAGATTTCAATCTCCTTAATTCTCAAAACTTTGAGTGACAAAAAAGGATTAGTTTCCTATGAAAAAGGTAGGATTTTTTAAGGGCAATCGTTACACTGGAAGAAGTGCGGGAAAGTGTTTTCCGGGCATTCGTTATCCGGGAAATCGTTATTCAGGAAGTCGATTTCCGGGAAGGCACTACCACCCCTTAACCCACGAATATTACTATAGTCAACCCTGAAATTCTCAGTAATTGCAATATTTTAAAAAAATTCAAAACCAAAACAGACGAGCTTTTAGAAGATTATTGTATTGATTCTCAGAGTTCTTTACGACTCAGCGCTCCTGCTTAACAGCGGCGTGAACCGTTCCGACCCTGGAATTCAAACAATAATTCTCTACATCTCTATTCGTCTGTTATTGGTGACACATCTTGTACATATACATTTTAAGAGCAAAAAAACGCATTGCAATGTAATGCACATGATAAGCCTTACAACTGCTTGTGCTAGGATGGGTACTCACTGTGCTGTGTTAGGCATTTTGTTGTTGTTTTTGTTTGGAGATGCTGTGCTTTGATTTTTTTTTCTATATTATTGTTTCAATATTTGTATGGGTTTTTTTTTATCTGCCCTAGTCCGCGTATCTAACAACAATTATTTATTTAGGGGAGATGAGCGAGGACGGGGACATTCTTCTACCGCTCCGTTTTCTTAACAAATTAATTTAAAAAAAAAATGGAAATAACCAATAGCACTTCCTGTTTACCAATTTTCATTGTCAATAGTCTTTGAACATTCAAAAAACCTACACCGAAGTGACATTTTTACTTTGATCATTCCTACTCATTTACCTGAAAATAATCCAATAATACTTCACTGGATTTTAATCAACAAAGAAGTTCATTAAAAGGATATCGTTACAGGATACGTAAAAACATCTTCCACAGATAGAATCAAATCCCTTTAGGTATTAAACGCAGAGTCAAATCACTTCATAAGTGAAATCCTCTTTTGAACCAAAGTAATCATCATAATCCTTCATCACCTTGATTGTCAGAGTGGGTTAATCCGATTAAATCAATTAAGTTAAGTTGGAGAGCAACAAATACATTTTCCGGAACAAGAGTATTACTATCCGTGAGAACATTTTAATTTTCACACGAAACAATTAACATTTGTATCGGTTCATTCACGCATGTACCTTTTGAATGTATCTTGTTTTTCTCAGAAATATAAATCGATGTGTATGAACTTAAACATTGAATCCTTTTCCTGATAAATTGGATTTCATTTCCGCTTGTAGGAAATAGAAAAAAATGATATTTTCAAACAAATTTCTATAGTCTATCCCTAAGCTACCGGAATTGACGAAAAAATAAAACAAAAACACAACAACTTTTTATTAACAGGAAAAAGGTTCCCCAACTAAACAAGAATATTGAATATTGAATATTGTAGTTTTCCAAGTATAATAGTTGCCATGAAAAGCGAAGGAAGAAAACATGAAATATTGTAGGATTTTTGTTCGGAAAGTTTTCTTTATTACTTTCACGATTCAGCGACAATTCGGGGACAAATTTATTGTGGTTTACTTAATTTTTTTGGTTTCAAATTAGAAAAATATTTTAATTAGAAAGCAATAATTATACTTCACAATTCAACTAAACATTATTTCAGATTAGTTTCTAGATTGTAGATCTATTGATTGATGTAACCTTGAAGGGACTGTTAAGCTTTAAGCCAACATCTACTTACTTTCATTACCTGTTACATTTGGAGGGTGTTATATTTAGAATCTTAAAGGTGAAAAGAAATGCCAATTAACACTGCTCATAAATTAATCTCCATGCCGCTTAACAGAACCACAGGTACTCAGCATTCAACAAGCTGAGGCAATTTAAACATAATAAGGGTATCACGCGAAATTGTGGTTTGAATACATAATTTAATGGGTATCGCGCAGGATATAAGCAAATTAATTTCCAATCGAAAAGACCCTATGTAACAACAGTTTTCGCCAGATGATACATATTATGTACGCCATGTTCGAGGAATTTTATTATTCAAGTCGCTATCCTTGGCTGTCATGAGGGCTGCGTATAAATTGAATGACAGTAACGGTTTTCGCAGAACTTTTAATAATATTCTTCAATTAATTATGGGAGGTCGAATTCCTGATTGCGGTCATCCTTAAACAGATAAATTGAACTGTTTGGCCTTTGAATGACATGACACTGGTTGTTGTTTGTTAAGCAAATAAAACATGATTAAACGGAATCAAAGAAAAAAAAGCAATCAACCAGCACGCAATCTGCATAAAATAGTTTCGAAAACAATTACCAACATCCGACGAGGAAATCTTTTTTTCTCTCACTCCGAATCTGAGTGACAGTAATAAATTTATGTTTTCTGTTATGTCTGACGGATAACAATAATAAACGAAAAGTCCCTCAAGGATGAAAGATCTGATTATGAGGACGAGTGTCCTTGTGTTGCTCTGTTGAATATTGTGTTTTTTACCTTGGGAGATAGTTTTTGTTTACTGAATTTATTGTTGGATGATGGAAATTTATTGTAAGCTTAATTGAAACTGAATTTTGGATTTTCAGTAGGACAAAGCACAAAGGAATTTGAAGAAAATGTTAAATTTCCCGACAAGACAGCAGACAATAGAGTTTTCAATTATGCAAATAGTGTTAACACTTATAGTCTTCTGGGTAATGAGTTTCTGTTAATGATGGGTTCTTGCATTAGTTAAAAAGTCAAAATTAAATTATTCCAGTGCTTCTTATAACCTTCGGTTGAATTATAGGGAGCATCCGTTTATTTTAAGGAAAGTAGGTATTCTAGTCGCATATATCAGATTCTTACTAGACGGAATACTTATTTACTTATCCGGCTCACAATCCATGAAGGATCTCAGCCTGAGATACTGCAGCCTTCCATCGTGAACGGTGCCTTGCATGCACTCTCCAGTTGTCGAAACCAAGCGCTCTGGCATCCGCAGTAGAGCTGTAGCAAACCGTATGTATTCGTTACTAAGTAACGGGTATTTTAGTTTATACCGAGTAACGTTTCGGTACTCCAAAATAAATGTCGTTACTGGTATGATCTCGTAACTTTTTTTTAGGTAGTTTTTTCATACTAATACCACATTCTATGCTGGTATGTAATATGCGTCATACCGTCGTACCGTATACTGTGATAATGTGGTGTGTTTCGTTTTTTGTGAACTGTGTCATAGTTTAGTATGAGTAGTTGAGTAATGTTAATAAGGAGTGAGTGTGTGTTTTCATTGTAGTTTCTATAATGGTATGTAATGCGTTATCCGTATATTGGATGTGTTTCGTTTTTCTATAAACTGTGTGTGTCATATGTGACTATACATATACATTAAGGTGGTCCTTAAGATAAAATTATTGAAGACATTCGCTCAATCGTCTCCAAATAAATAAAAAAGTCCTTTAATTTTTTCAGTTTTTTATCTAAGTGAAATTCTAATACTAGGGACTTTGCGGCTGATTTTTTATTATTCACGTATATCTTCATTTTGGCTTTGCCGATTTGTTAAAATTTTGTACAATTATACTTAACATTGTGATATTGCATTCCAAGATATTATTTAAAACATATTCTTAAGGCCGTGTGCGAATTGGGTTAAAATGTGGTTAAAACTTGACGTCTGGTTAAATTTTGACACTTTGCATTGAATAAAATGTGTTAAAATTAGACTATGTGCGGAACAGGCTAAATATGACAGTAGTGTTAAAATTCATCCATTTTAACCACAATTCATCCAATTCGCACACGGCCTAAATAACAAAAAATTGGAAAAGAAGTCAATTTTTGAAGTTCCTTTTGGGTTTATTACACTCTTTTGTAGATTTCTCAAAAACGGCTCAACCATTTTTTTTGGGAATTTCGTCAACACGTTTATATGCAATGTCTTAATAATGTTGTTGTTGTGTCCGGATTTAAGGACTTGTTCAACCAACTGATGCATGGACTTCTCGGACAACGACTTCTTTTCTAGCAGTGACTGCGCACTATGCCTTAGGTGATTCGTGAGAACTCGAGTAATGAATATTAATTTTGCTAGAGTATATGAATTCGACTCAATTATTTTTTTGTTATAAATGTTTTGGAAGTATAGTTTTGTCTTCATTAAAAACATATATTTTCCAATACAACACATTTGATATCTTTTATTCAAAATTTCTCTCAATATTTACTTCATATTTTCCGCTCAGTGGACTGAGAAAACTAATATCCTGATATGAGCCGCATTCAAATTTACACATACACAAACTATCTTTGTGTTTATGTACAATTTTAAACAAGAATGTATCATTTGGCTTGTGCTCTTGTGCATCTGAAATTTGTACCAGTACCTACATACATTTTTAACGAAAATACCACTTTCAATGAAAGTAACGAAAGTAACTAGTAACGATATTTTTGTACCGAGTATTCATACCAAAAGTAACGTATACATACGGGTACTCATTTTAACGTTACTTTGACAGCTCTAATCCGCAGTCAATTGGTCCTTGTACCGTAGGTTCGGTCTTCCTTGTCGTCTCCAACCTGAGGGCTGGGATGAGAAAAATCACTCGGCTGTAGCGTTGTCGTCCATTCGCTCGATGTAGCCGAGCCAATGTTGTCGTCTTTTCCTGGCCTTCTGGACTACATCCACATCTTGGTACAGCTCATACAGTTCTCGGTTGAACCTTCTTCTCCATTTGCCATCGTCACATACGGGACCGAAAATCCGTCGAAGAATTTTTCTTTCCAAAGCGCCCAGTATCAATTCCCCTTTTTAACTTATCGTCCAGCACTGGGCTTCGTTGAGTAGGACTGGTAAAATCAAAGTTTTGTATAGCAGACACTTTGTCTTTAGAGTGAGGAGTTTTGAACCCAGTTGTTTGGCCAACCCGAAGCAGCAGTGGTTCGCTAGGATAATTCTTCTTCGGATCTCCACTAAGGTGTCGTTTGTGGGATTGATGTTTGTTCCAATGTAGGTGAACTCCTTAACTACCTTGAAATTAAAAATAAAAATAAATAGAGTGGTGCGACAGCTCTTGAAGAGCCAAGGCCTAAGTGGCTTTCTCTCATCAACAATTCTCTAGGTGTGTGAAGAATTGAGGGGACCTACAATTTAACGCCGATTCCGAACGGCAAAGTTGAGAAGCACTTTTTCATGACAGATAATACTCTTGGAAGTTTTGTCAGTTCTTCGCAAGAGGCAGTGCCCGTGAACGATGAAATAAAAACTATGGGCCCAGGTAGGACTCGAACCCACCCACAGCCACTTTAATCTAACCTAATCTTACCGAAGGACGTGAATGGAGAAGATTGACGGATGAGTACGTGGTCTGGCCAGGTACGTTATGCTCTTCTTTCTCTTGAAGAAATCAGAAAATAATTCAAAGTCTTTTTATGTTCAAAGAGAGAGTGAGGCCTAAGAGGATATTTGGCTAGGCTTTTTGGAGAGATAGTAAAATTTAATTAAAAAGTTAAACATATTCTTGTTTCTTCTCTTTTTTAAATATAAACTTCAATTCTCTTTCTTCTAGCTTTCCTTTAAAGTGCAAAATAAAACTTAAGAGGGAATTTCAAATTCAACAATAATTTATGCTAACAAAATTTCAACTGAAAGATAAATGAACAAGCCATTGTTGTGGCAAATACAAACACCTCTTATAGAAAATTATATTAGATTAACCTCATTCTTCACAATTGTTGTATGGCGTTGGCGTATTTCCTAAAATAATTGCTTTTCCCAAAACGCAATCAGCCTCTACGAAAGCACCAAGATGGAAGTCTCGAGGAGCTTAATAAAGGCAAATCACTAACAACATCAATTATATTACAACAGAAGAAAATGTTACGTGAATACGTCTATCCATTTTCCTTTCTCTTTTCTTTTTTTTTTTTTTTGTTAAGGGAATATTTGGGGCTAAAAAGTCCTGTTGCCTTGTTTTGCTTAACGGTTTTGTCAAAAAAAGACAGCTCAAGCACTTTTTTGGCGGTTGCTCCTATTATGGCTATGAACGTCAAATTTAACGTGATTATGATGAATGGCGAACACCATTTCATTTAATAAATTTTATTCTCGTGTGAAGGATAAGCTCTTAGATTGGGAACATTAATTTAATGGTCGGGTTACAAAAATAGAAAACATGTACATATGCGATATATTTCCATTCCGTCAGCAGAATAATTTATCCCAATGTTTTCAACATTCACATTTTGGCATAATGCTTACCTTTAAATAAGTTTTCAAATTATAATCCGTTTAAGGACATTCAATATGAAAACGCAAGTTTAATTACCACACCTATATTTATGTAGGCTTAAATGAATGCATTTGTGTTGACTGATTTATTTTGATAACTATCCAATACTAAATCGGTTCAACATTAAAAAAATGTGTTTAACAAATTAAAATCTTAAATTCTTTTGAGGGAATATAATATTTTCATATTTATTTAAATTTCATGAATGTAAATTAATCGATTGGCGAAGGCCTCGTAAAAATTGATAGGTATGAAAGTTAATGTAACGTTAGAATGTTATCATGTTTGCCGCTTTTGTGAAATGTATACGCTTGAGCTTTGCAGCGCAATTTTGCTAACGAAGTCCTCGTGATTACCTAAAATAGGAATACACCTTACCTATATACTCTGAGAAACAAAAATAAACAAACATTTTTTAAAATACTACACAAACATTATTTTCCGACCACACAGCTGCACAATGTCGATAGTTCTATAAAGTAATACCTACTTCTACATTTCATACAGAATTTTGTATGGTGGAGTTAAATTTCAAATAGATAGCTTAACGAAAACAATTGAGCTGTATTCGTGACAATTGCATTACTTACACAACAGTTATGAAAAATAGCTTAATATTGTAAGAAAATCCGTACAATTGCATTTTAGAATGTAAACGAGTAAATCTTTTCAATATTTCACTACTTCTACTCATTTACATATATCTAAATATTCACATATCACATTTCAATATTTTTATGAAAGAGCAAAAATACTAACCTCAGTTTAGTTGCATACAATATCCCATCAATGTACTGGTGTGAGTGTCTAAAACCTTTCTGCAACACAATAATCAGCAGGTACCAGTGTGGCTTTAGGCAAGGCAGAACAACGATAGACCAAATATTCTTACTGAGGCAGATCCTGGAAAAGCCCAACGAATTTGAAGTCGAAACCCACCATCTTTTCATCGACTTTAAGGCTGCGTATGATAGCATCGACCGCCAAGAGCTTATGATGGTGATGTCTGAATTCGAGATCCCGTACAAACTGATCCAGCTGTGCCGCATGACGCTGAACAATAATCAGTGCGCAGGGCTTAGACAAGGAGATGCGCTGTCATGTGACTTCTTCAACATAGTCCTGGAGCAGATAGTGCGCAAGGCAGGTGTGAGCACGGAAAACACTATCTTCAACAAATCCACTCAGCTCCTAGGCTATGCGGAATTGACATCATCGGTCGATTCAAGAGAGTTGTGCTTGAGGCGTTCACAGCTATTGAAGAACAAGCGAAACTCGTTGGTCTTGAAGTGAATGAGGAAAAAACAAAGTACTTCACTGTTAGTAGTAGCAATTTCGAGGTAGTTAAGGAGTTCACCTACCTTGGAACAAACATCAATCCCAAAAACGACAAGTTAGTGGAGATCCGAAGAAGAATTACCCTAGCGAACCGCTGCTGTACCAAGATTTGAATATAGTCCAGAAGGCCAAGAAAAGACAACTATATCAGCTCGGCCACATCGAGGCATCGAGCGAATGGACGACAAGCTCCAGCCAAAAAAGTCTTCTCATCCCAGCCCTCACGTTGGACACGACAAGGACGACTGAACCTACGGTACAAGGACTGAGTGACTGCGGATACCAGAGCACTTGATTTTGGTGACTGGAGAAGTGGAAAGTGCATGCGAGGGACCGTTCACGATGGAAGGCTGCAATATCTCATGCTGAAATCCTTCATGGTTTGTGAGCTAAATAGTTAAGTAAAGTAAGTATTAAGGATGCTTCTATAGATTAGAGAATACCAAATAAATACGCATTTTAATTGAAGATAAAACAGTTGGTATTAAAACAATCCCTCTACGGGGTAAGCTTCCACGTGGCGGAGCGGCTGACGGTAACTACTACTATGAAGCTTAGAGCTATGTGATCGCGAAACTTGTTTTCGCAGAAGGGCCTCCCATGGTCTACAGGTCGAAGCGGAGTAGGCTGTTACTACTAATTACCCCACAACAAAGGCGTGTTCCCACCAAGGCACTCCCACCGAAGGACGGCAGCGAATGAATTTCTTCTTTGAAATCAACGGTGGCGTCTCCAGTTCCAGTTAGGCCGAACTACTTGGTGAACATCAACAATAGGCCTACGAATGGGACGGATACACTGATTGGCAACGAGCTTATGGAATCTTTCGACGTCAAAAAAGGATTCAGACAAGGCGATGCACAGTCATGCGATTTTTTTAATATCGTTCTTGAGAAGATAGTGCAGAACTCCAACGTCAACACCAGAGGCACTATCTTTCAAAAA
Source organism: Sphaerophoria rueppellii (assembly GCA_920937365.1). Taxonomy (NCBI): domain Eukaryota; kingdom Metazoa; phylum Arthropoda; class Insecta; order Diptera; family Syrphidae; genus Sphaerophoria; species Sphaerophoria rueppellii. Next base: position 5,735,960 of record CAKKXW010000001.1, read on the forward strand.
TCTGTTCAACTTCTCGCGTACGCCGATGACATTAATACAATGGGAAGAACATAGCGTGATATCAATGGCGCCTTTGTTAGAATTGAGACAGAAGCGGCAAAAATGGGTTTAGCGGTAAATGAGGGAAAAACGAAGTATATGCTGTCTTCGAGGAAGGACACCCAACACCGACGGCTCGGGCAGAACGTCACAATAGACGCATATAACTTCGAGGTAGTAGAGGAGTCCGAGATCGGACGAAAAATAACTCTTGCTAATCGCTGTTTCTTTGGTCTAAGAAAGCAATTGAGTGGAAAAGCTCTCTCTCGAGCAACTATGGTAAAACTGTACAACACACTCATCATCCCAGTCCTGCTGTATGGTGGTAATCGGATGAAAGTGCCTTAGGCTGTTTCGAGAGGAAAGTTCTTCGGGTCATCTTTGGCCCCGTGTGCATTGAAAAGGAATGGCGAAGAAGAAATAACAGCGAACTTTGCGGGTTGTACAACGACGTGGACCTAGCCAGAAGGGTCAAGCTCAAGGTCCAGAGACTCAGATGGTTCGGTCATTTAGAGCGGATGGACACCAATGCTCTGGCCCGGAAGGCCCTCGACCACTATTCCCGAGGGACGTAGGAGGACAGGAATACGGCGACTCAGATAGCGCACTCAAGTGGAAGGGCACCTCAATCAACTTGGAGTGCAAAACTGGAGACGACTAGCTAGGGACCGAGCTGGCTGGCGGAGACTGTTGATTGAGGCCCAAGTCCATAACGGACTGTAGCGCCACCTTAAGTAAGTTAGTATAAAAACAATGCATTTGTATTTTAAATATTGTTGACCGTTGACCACATTTTATTAGAGGCTATTATTTATTTATGTTATTGAATAAAAAATTTAAATTTTCGTAATCGTTGTTTTTTTTTCAGAGCGAAACCTTACAATTACGCTCGATTTCGTTCCCTGTTTTTACTTTTTTTTTACAGCTGTCAGTACAATCGGAAATGTCGTTTTTCATCACTGTTACACAACTTGTAATTTTCAAAAATATGTTTTTGTATTGTGCGTTAATACACATATAGGTACTCATGTTCTCACATAGAAACACCTTTACCAACTTTTACTCGACAAAATCTGTTTCCAACCAACATTACAGAAAAACAAAAACAACGAGTTCTACACGATGGAAGACTGCTAAATGCATTTTCCTTGGGACACATTTATGCAAATTTTTGCTTTACTTAATGTACCTTGGGTCTTCACGTGAGAATTTCAGATTCATGTTTTCGGTAAAGCTCATTTTATACACACCACATTCTTTCATCTAATTTCGCAAATTCTTAAAAACTCATTTTTAAACTGTGTTGTGTGTGGAACTTACTACTTGTGGGGAAAAGTTTTTGAGATAATTAAAATGGAAATGCGGTTGGAAATGCTTGCTTTGGGGTACATCTTATTCTAAATATGTGTAGCAAAAACCGGGATGAAATCAATTCCCAGAAACTCTTAAGGTATTTTTTAACTAGGTGAATAGTCTTTTGTGTTTTATCTTGTCAGACAACTATGAATACGTTTTCAAGTTTACAAAAATAAATGAAGTTTTGCTTTTTCCAAAAGACTAAACTCTTAGAAATTTTAACTTGACCCAAATATTAAACAAATGAAGTTTCATTTATGTGTGTTTTTGCATACGCTTTTCATGTCCTGCACAGAGATTAGAGATAAAATCAGTTTGGGAAGTGGTTTATGTACGTTTTACCCCTTTCATCCCGCAATTTGTTCCTTTTTTCATTTTTTTCTTTGACGAGTGATAAGATTGTTGAATACTCTCATTAATCGTTAATTTGAACTTGCAGGCTTTTTGACAGCTTAGTTTCCTATCTCCCTCTTATCTCTAGTCCTAGATTTTGTAACCAATTTTTCATCCGCTTGCTATACTTTGCAAATATGTTTTGTTCTCGTGACAATACGCGATTACTTATTTACTTTCAGCAGCGGAGTGAAGTAAGGGGTGTGGACGTCCCACCTCTTATTATGATGACGACATACGAATATTATACTGCCGAATTCAACCAATATCCCAAATAAGCAAAGTAACGGAAACACCAGAATTTGGACATTTACACTAAAATTATTATGGACAACAACAATACGTAAGATGCAATACCTGGATTATAAAGCTTTCACAAAATAATCTGCACCTTATGGGTAGCAAAAAAGAAGAAGAATGTTTTCTGGTGAAACAACGAACTTCAACTCCTACGCAACGATAAGCAAAATGCTTTTCACACCCTCAAACGAAATCTCACCCAAGAAAACCTATTGAACTACAAATAATCACGAGCACTTTCAAACTCAACAGCAAAAAAGCAAAAACTACAGCCTACAAAAACCTCACATCAGCTATCAACCCGCTTACTCTGACAAAAAAGATATGGAACAACATAAGATACATCTCAAATGCATATCAGGCAAACAGAATAAGAGTTATCGAAACAAATGAAGGCTCCGTATCTAACTCTAAGGCCTTAGCCGAAATATTTGCACAAAACCCCATTATACGACAGAATTTCATATTCAATGATGCCCCACCAATTAAAACCAGCTAAAACCCGATTATGCAACCTCTACATCAATATCTTTTTGAACGGCCGGCGCGCGTTCTTCCACATCAATGGGAAACAGCACCGATCATCCCGCTTCTTAAACCACAGAAAAACAATAACAAGTTGGAAAGCTTATCGTCCGATATCTTTACTACTTTGACCTAGTAAGGTTCTAGAAAAGATTATCTCGAAGAGATTATTGTGGTGTATGGAACAAAATAACCTCATTAATAAATCTCAAGTAGCGTTCAGACCATTATGCATGCATTACTAAACATACTCTGCACCGTATCTAACATTCTATCGTCTCGAAACCACTGCACAATAAATTCATAATAGACTTCAAAAGAGCCTTCGCAAGAATTGGTGCACACACCTCAATTCAAAAACTACTGAAATGGAAACTTGGCCCGAAAATATTAAACCGGTAAAACCTCCCGACTTCATTCCTGCTGTTGGCTCTCTCAACATCCTCGATCTGACGCTTCTCATGCTCTCTCTTTTTTCTCCTGGGAAGCCGGCGTTCCTCTCTCCTCTTTTGCTCGTAGAGCTCACGAGCAGCTCTTGTCCTTCTATGCAGTGCCGCTTTGTATGCCTCCTGCTTGGCTGCATGGGCCTGCCTACATTCTTCGTCAAACCAGGGGTTTCGTTGTGGTGGCTGTGTGAATTGTAGCCGCCCGACGTCGAATTTTCTTGGAGCATTTCCTTGTTTAGGCCGTTGTCGGGATATTCGTAGCACTGCCTTGGCCACGACGAGGTAGTGGTCCGAGTCGATGTTAGCTTGTGTCCCTTCCGTCGATCGCAATGTGATCAATCTGGTTGACGGTTGATTGATCAGGAGATCTCCATGTACCTTTATGGATGTTGTGAGATGAGGGAACCAGGTGCTTTGCTACCACAACATTTCGCTCCGCAGCAAAATCGATCAGCCTGAATCCGTTATCGGAAAAGGTGTCGTGCAGGCTGTGCTTTCCGAATGTTCCACCAAAGATGTCCTCTTTTCCCAGCTTTGCGTTAAAATCGCCGAGGATAATTTTAATGTCATAACAAGGACATGTCTCGTACGTTTTGTCAAGGAGCTCGTATAACTCGTCTTTGGTGTTGTCCTTTTTCTCTTCTGTGGGGGCATGCGCACATATTAGGCTAATGTTGCCGAATTTAGCCTTGATTCGGATTGTCGTGATGCGTTCGCTCACGCATTTGAAGCTCAAGACTTTTTGCCTGAGTCTAGCAGCGGTAATATCTGCTTTGCAGCAGTTGAGGGTCTCCGCTAACTGTTCGGCAGCACGCGGTCTGTTAAGTGACCTAACATTCCACGTGCATATCCGAAAATCGTTGTCCTTTGTACATTTGCTTGGGTCGTCATCAGTGTATCCGTCCGTTTCCGAAGCCTGTTGTTGCTTCGCAACTAAGTTATTTTCTACGTGGTCGGGAAGTCACCCCGATGCACAACCCCTAACCTGGAGTACCAGGCACTTGATGTGACTCCAAGTGCTAGAGCCAGAAAAACCGCTCCTTTTACGCCCTGGGCTTCAAAAAAGTTAACCTTACTGGAACTGGAGACGCCACCATTGATTCTAAAGAAGAAATTCATTCGCTGACGTCACTCGGTGGGAGTGCCTTGGTGGGAACACTCCTTCGTTGTGGGGTAATTGGTAGTAACAGCCTACTCCGCTTCGACCTGTCGACCATGGGAGGCCCTTCTGCGAAATCAAGTTTCGCGATCGCATAGCTCTAAGCTTCATAGTAGTAGTTACCGTAAGCCGCTCCGACACGTCAGGACTTACTCCGTGGAGGGGAAATTTCGCTCTTATTTTATGCATTTTGCATATTTGCGAAAACAATAGCTCTCACTATGTTATTTAAACCCCAATTCCCAACAATGAAAACCGCATACCTACTTCGAAATTTTGTTTCTTCTTTTAATGATGTGCCGACAGACACAGATTGTACCTAAAATAAAATTAAAAAACATACCGTCCTTTATGTAATGAATGTATGGTAGGTATTTACGGGAAATGTGAATGTCACAAAGCAAGCACCCTCTATTAAAATTAATTATGTTACAAAACATGTGGGCAGAACAGAGTACATTTGTGTCATTTTTTGGACGTGAACTGTGATGTTTTAATTCAAAATTCTTTTATGTTCAAAGTGAACGCGATTTGACGTTGGTTAAATATATTTAATCTAGAACTTTTGTCTCAAAAAGCAAATCTCCCAAAACCTTACTTCAAAAAAAAAAAAAGAAAACCCACAGGAATACAAATTTCGTTCCAGTATTGTACAGAATTTTTATGTGCCGGTAAGTTGCGCAATTCCACAAAAACCAACTTAAAATTCAAAGCCTTCGACAGAGAAATTACCAGCCTTGAGGCTAAATCACTTTGAGAAATGTTCTCTGCATTCGTACGTGTGTGATTCATACATTGTCGTCTTATAGAATTCCAGGAATTTGTTAATTCATTTTGACAAAATATCCTGCAAAAGTGCCTCCTTCAAATGAAGCTAAATTCAAAGACACTTGAATGTATCTGCTTTTTACTTGAAGTGTGATAAAATGTATAGCAGAAGCACGAAAGCAATTTGATAAAATGTATGTGAAGTGAATTTTTTTGTCATGTTCTAAAGATGTCAATACAAGTTGGTGGAGGGCAATATGAATGTAAGGATTGATGAAAATCAGTAGATTATCAATTTCCCACCGAAGAATCATTAGGAATATATGAAAAAGTTAATTCGGGCATGGAAATAATTTCAGACTTCTTTGAAAACGTTTCATTTTAAAAATCAGGTCAAAATTGACATAATCTCAAAGTCATTGCGCTTGAATTGAGTTTTCAATCAAAATACGCATTTTGCATGATTGGAAAGCTTATAGAAATATATTTATCTATGTGTGTCGCTTGAGATGAGTATAATTGCTTCGTAATGTAGGTTGATGTAATGAGTAAAGGCTTATCCTTAACAGATATTCGGCGAAAAATGTTAAATGAATGAGTTCAGCCTCCTTGTAAGTGCTTAAAGAGCATTGAACATTTAACTTTAAAAGCCAATTAAGCTTTTCTAAAGTGATGTAATAAGTCGGTTGCTTTGTATTTCAAGTCAGTTTAAAAGCAAACCCTTCAAAACACATAATAGGTATAACCCGTAAAGCATAGTTTAAGGACCATGTATGCACTTTACGTTTGAAATATGACTAAAATCCACTGGGTTTCGATTACAATCTCTTAACCTGGTATGTCTTGCCTCTTTTTTACATTTTCTATTGACAGAACCCCCATAACATGTCAAGGACGAAAATGCTTTTTAGAGACAAGCGCATGTGGGTTCATGTTTTTTCATTTCTTTTTTTTACTTTTAATTTTAAATGAGTTCACGGTTCACCTGAAGGATAGGAAAGTTTTCAATTAACTTATTTCCAACCACGCTGATGGGCGCTGGTTGGTTTTGTTGCCAGCTCTGTGATGAAGTATGCCGTCAGTGAATACAAATAAGATAAATATGATACTCTGCTCCTGCACACGGATACATGCGGTTGACTGATGGGAAAAGCTATTTGTCGGTTTTTGTTTCATTTGTTAACCGAACCACATTCACAAGAGTGGAAAAAACACGAGCCGTAAACACTACTTTGGTCCGTTTGCTCATTTGCATGTGGAACTCATATGAAAATGTTCATTTAAGTTCTACATAATGGAAATTGGTCTTCATTGTTCGGATGAGTTATGGTAATGAAGTGAAATACTCGTCTTGAAATATAGTTTTTGTTCAGAACAGAGACTTACTTGATCCTGAGGAAGCAATCTTGGACGATGATTTCTTTATTTTCGAAGCCCCGCAGGAGAAAGTGAAGACCTGAGATACTGAGGAAGCAATCTTGGACGATAATTTCTTCATTATCGAAGCCCCGCAGGAGAAAGTGAAGACAGTGGGAGCTGATTTTCAGCATGTACACATGCTAGGTAAATGCTAGACCTGGAAAATAGAGCCTTACTTCATCACTTCTACTTTCGGAACGATATTGTGCAGTGGCGGTTTGATGCGGTTCAATGACGACTTTTCGGCAAACGCCATAATCGCCGAGCAAACGGAAGCAAGTCCTCTGTTAGTAACGAAGGTAGAGCTCCAGTTCATCTTCCATTCAATAAAGAATAAGAAGTCATCAGGTGTCGATGGTATATCCAATATTGTACTTAGACACTTACCGATTGAGGCAATAGAAATCTACGCCACTCTGTTCAACAACGCGCTGAATAATGAATATTATCCAGTGCGTTGGAAGACAGCTGTGGTTGATCCTCTCCCGAAAAAGGGAAATGACAACTCCAATCCATTAAATCTTCGGTCGATAAGTCTTCTACCAAGCAAGGTATTCGAAAAAGTAATCAATAGGGCTTTGAATGAGTGGGCTGCGGACAACAAAATAATTCCGGATAACCAGTTCGGGTTCAAGGCGGGATATGACATCATTCATGCCGCGTCTAAGCTCGTTTCTGATATCTAATGGCATAAGTCCAAGAAACAAGGCACGAATGCTGTTTTGGTTGATTTAGATAGAGAAGGCCTTCGACACCGTATGGTTAGAAGAGTTGTTCCTAAAACTAACCAGACTAGGCATCAGTAAACCATTATTGTATATGCTTTATGATATGCTCAACGGTAGAAAGTTTGTTGTCAAAAATGGCAATGTAACTTCTACCACAACCTTCGAAACAAAAACTGGTCTGCAACAGGGAGCGGTTAATTCACTGATCCTCTTCAGCATTTACACCAGCGGTCTGATAGGTAGCCTTATTCAGGTAATTGTGTATGCCGACAGCCTGATATCGTACAAAATTCCCGCAAACTTCGAAGTCTTTAAATTCTCTTGCAACGTGACTTCGAGAAGATTCAGCGATACTGCAATGACTGGAAACTGAAAATAAATGTTCAGGAATTCGAAACAATTCTGATCCGCACCTCGTCGGCTGGGGCCACGAGGGATACGCGAAAGAATTGGCCCAGATTGGTCATGACGTCATGGACAGCGATTAACGAGCAGTGAAGTGAAGTACATCGGTGTCTGGTTGGACCAGTATCTGTATTTCGACAGACATATAGATGCTGCTCTGATTAAGGCCAGAGGAGCATTCGCTCTGACGAAACGGCTATTTTACAGCAGTCGGCTTGACTCCAGAGTGAAGGTAATTTACTACATGTCCCTCATACGGCCGATGATCTTTTATGGCTATCCAGTGTGGTTCAACATTGCACCATCTCAAATGGAGAAGATTCGGGTGTTCGATAGGCAGTGTCTTCGGCGCTGTCTCGATTTGTATCGGACACCGGAATCTTCATATGTACATTACTATTCTAACGAGGTTTTGTACAACGAGGCTCGGATCAACAGAATTGACAATTCCATGATAAAACTTGTTCGGGGTCACACGAATAATAATTTGATCTTTGGGACGTTCTATCCGAACGATGAATATCCTGATAGTGCACGCTTGAGTGGCTTTATTCCACCAGAGGCAATTCTCTATTTAGATAGATGCGGTCTGATACAGGACAGATTGGCAGTGCCAATATTTTAAGTAGCATGATATGGTGTTAGTTTTTTCTTAATTTTCTCACAAATACAAATAATAAAGTTAATTAAATAAATCATTGGCCGAAAGGCATTAATTTTAAGAGAAAATCATGAATTCTTAGAGGGCCCGTTTGGGGCCAGTAAGTTAAATATAAGATTTTAGATAATAAGCTAGTTTGAATTCCTTTGTCTAGTAATAAGTATTAATAAGTGAAATTGAATAAAAAATGAATTTTGAAAAAAAAAAATAGTTTTTGTTCAGTATCATTTGGCAAGGTATCATAAATGGATGAATTGAAAACATCTCCATATATCATGGATATAAAGTCATAAAGTCGGTACATGAATATAAAGTCTGTAATAAAACATTTGTTTTCAGATCAGTGAAAGTAAGGCTACGAAAATTTGAACTTCCACTGAACTAAGATCATAAAAATCATAAAACCTCCTGTTTTCCAAACGTTACCAAAACACATTTGCCTTCTGTGCGCCTATCAATATTGTATACATACATAAATTAGAAAAAAACCCAAAATAATCATCATCAGTCGTAAACGTACCCTTTTTGCTTACCTAATTACCTTCACATTATCGCTTTCAATTGGTATCAGCGATTTGGATTAGGAAATAATTTATGGTTTCGGATTTTGAAAACATTAAATTTTTAATATTTGTTTACCAGACAGATTATGAAAATCCAAAAATGTCATAAAAACATAATTAAGTCAGGTCACAACAATATTCAGGTCAAAAATTGGAAACCAATAAATAGTGACGTGAGTCAATTGTATGCAATCAGTTTGAAAATATCCTCCAACACGGATACACATATTTGCCTTGAAAATGTCTTCGACAATAATCGATGATTCAAATCTGTCTCAACAGAAACCAACATCGGTACAGTACTTGGTCTTTCTCTATCAGGACGAGCTGAGAAGTCGTGGTCAAATTATAACCGATCCGGAATACAAATACGAAATCAAATATACCCTCACTGATGAATTGGTCCACACGAACTTCAGTCATGCCAGGAAATTTACTCCAATGGAAGTAGGTCATATGCAGGACAGTGTCATCTACAAGAAGAGACTCCGATTGACCATTGCAAACATTCGAAATAAGAAGCAAAAACCAGTGAAGAGACTTGACAAAAAAGTTTATATTTAATAACTTTTTGTATTGACTTAATTTTAAGTTGTTTGTGATAGTAAAATTGTATTTGTGATTTAAGTAGAAGATTTGATAGGGGATCACAATGGACCAGTAGGCCCCCGTGTATGCAACAGTTTACGCTGTGCACACCCCTCATAACCTAACCTAACCTAACCTAAGGAGAAGATGATGATAAGAAAACATATGTCAGAAAATGTCAAAGCTATGATCTAAGATACTTTGTATTTCAAACCCAATAAATATATTCGAAGATTTTAAGCATATTTTGGCAATGTTTTATTTTTACTTACTTACGTTACCTATCCGGATCACAATTTATGAAAGATCTCATTCTGAGATATTGCAGCCTTCTGTAGTGATCGGTCCCTCGCATGCACTCTCCAGTCACCGAAACCAAGACCTACGGTACATGGACCGGTCTTCCTTGCCGTCTCGAACCTGGGGGCTGGGGTGAGAAGACTTTCTTGGCTGGAGCGTTGTCGTCCATTCGCTCCATGTGGCCGAGCCAATGAAGTCGTATTTTTTTGGCCTTCTGGATTACATCCATATTTTGATACAACTCGTACAATTCTCGGTTGAACCTTCTTCTGTATTCACCATCGTCACATAGGGGACCGAAAATCCATCCAAGAAATTTTCTTTCGAAAGTGCCCAGAACCAATTCCCCTTTTTAAGTTATCATCCAGCACTCAACGCCGTAGAGTAGGACCGGTAAAATCAAAGTTTTGAATAGCAGACACTTTGTCTTTCGAGTGAGGCGTTTTGAACCCAGTTGTTCGCTACGGTAATTCTTTTTCGGATCTCCACTAAGGTGTCGTTTGTGGGATTAATTTTTGTTCCAAGGTAGGTAAACTCCTTAAATATCTCGAAATTGCTGGTACCAACAGTGACTTTTTGTCCTAGGCGGTGGACAGATGTTGCTTTGTTTATTGATAGCATGTATTTTATAATGTCCTCATTCACTTCACGACCCACGAGACCGAAGGCCTCAAGCACAGCCCTCTTGGATCGACCAATGATGTCAATGTCGTCCGCATAGAATCGGAGCTGGGTGGATTTTTTGAAGATAGTGTTTTCCGTGCTCACACCTGCCTTGCGCAATATCTGCTCCAGGACTATGTTAAGGAAGTCACTTCACAGCGTATATCCTTGTCTAAACCCTGAACATGTTTGAAACAACTCGGATGAGCTGTTACCCATTTGCATACTGCACTGATTATTGTTTAGCGTCATGCGGCACAGCTGCATCAGTTTGTTCAGGATTCCGAATTCAGACATCACCATCATAAGCTCTTGGTGGTGGAAGCGTTCATAAGTAGTTAATCGACCAGTCAGTGGGCATACATTCTTCCTCCCACACTTTGTTGATGACCACGTGCATGCGGTTCATCAAAACACTTCCTCCATATTCAAAGAGCTCCGCAGGTATGCCATCCGACCCGGCGGACTTGTTATTTTTCAGCTTTTGGATGGCTCTTTCTACCTCTTCTGCGCTGATGTCTGGGACTGGGCCTTCATTGACTGGCCTTGCTTGTCTTTTATTAGCTCTTTTCTTTCTTTGCAGTGTCTTTTTCTCATTTTTCCTTTTTGTTCGGTACTCTTCTCTTGCGGCTCTTGTTTTCCATTGCAGCAGCTGCAAACGTGCATTTTCCGTCTCTCTTTTCAATAACGCGCACTCATCATCATACCACGGGTTCTTTTTCGAGGGTGGCTGGGTAACCTGTGGTGGTCTCGGCTACATTTTTTATTATTTCGCGATATTGGTTCCACAAGGTATTGACATCTGTGATATTTGGGAGGACGGCGGAGAGTCGCTTACTCAGGTGATCTCTGGCATTATCCGGAGTGTCAAGAAAACCGATGTTAAACTTCTTTTTTCCTGCCACACGTGTTTTTTTTTGTCGTTTGATAGGTGAGCTCTAAACCTAGCCACTGCCAGAAAGTGGTCAGAGTCGACATTTTCTCCTCGGAAAGTGCGCGCAATTAAGATGTTGGATGCGTGTCTTGCGCTGATTAGCACATGGTCGATTTGGTTGGTGGTTCAACCATTCGGAAGTCACCAGATGGCTGTGTAGATCTTTCATCTTGGAAATTTAGTGCTACTTATCACCGTATAACGAGCTGCAGCAAAGTCGATAAGTCGGAAACCGTTATCTGTTGTAGCTTGCTTCGTGGAGGCTGTGTTTTCTAACTAATCCGCCAAAGATGTCTTCCTTCCGATTTTTGCATTGAAACCTCCGAGTACGATTTTGACGTGGTACTCTGGACAGGCTCCGTAGGCTCCATCCAGGAGGTCGTAAAAAACCTCCTTGCTAGACTGATCATAGCGTGCGCACATATTATAGGTACTGATGTTTTGTAGTGTGGCCTTGATGCGGATTACAGCATCCGCATGTTCTTACATTCCGAGTACAAACTCTCCGGGTCTGGTTACCATAAGAGCTGGGTCATGTTTTATTTTTAACCCTTATAATTCTTAAGATTTAATATCGAACAACCCCAAAAATTGAAGTGACAGTAATTTGATGTGGTCCGAGCAAAATATTGAATCAACTCTACCACACATTTGTGGTCACATAAGGAAAATGTTTTCTGGTCATATTGCATGTGAAGTGGAAAGACGTTTGAGCTTTACTGAATTCAAGTCTGTCCAAGAGAAAGATAAGACTTCTTTGCAAATTTTCTACTTAAATACCTTTGACATAGTTCCATTTTATTCTGCCTGAAATTGCAATTACTTCCATTTTCCTTCCGAAAGAACCTCAATGAAATAATTTACATAAAATTTTATTCAACAGCATTATATTAATTTCCTTCACACACTAATAGAGCGCAAATAGAAATTTGTATGTAAATCCATGAGTACAAAAGTTATTTGCATTGTAATTTGATAGAGTAATAACATTTCGAAATTTCTAATTTCATTTGTACAAAAATGTTTCGTCATAACTTTTAGGCCTGCCATTATTTTGGATAGACAAAGACAAAGGTATATTTAAGGAGTTTAATTCTTAAACGTTTCAAATTTAATGCCTCATTTTGTTTAACGCCTCCATCGCTGCCTGTCATAACAAAACAAATTTTCTTAGCTGTGAATTCAGTCAAGAAGAAAATATCGTCAAGGATTTTGAGCTTCTTCGAAGCGAGGACATCCGATGCGGCGATGCATAACGACAACGGGATTGTCATGGTGTGATTTGTGTCATTATCAAAGGATTAGTTGTTATTTTATTTGTTTTACAATTTCCATGAAAATGTAATCAAAACATTCACTGCCGTCATAATGGAACAAAGGAAGAACTCAATTATTTTAACCGCAGTTTGTTGTACGATAGTTTTATTTGAATGAAAATAAGTTGAAGACAAAGACTGTCTAAGGAGTTGTCTACTTATTTCATCTGGTATAAGCCGGGGTGGAATATTTTCTCCTTACAACTGCAAGAGGAGTGAGGTTAAGTTTTGAAAAACAAAAACTTATTACTTCAAGGATAGACACTAGAAGCATTTCCAAAGATTATCTGCTGGTTAGTTTCTAACTTGAGAATTAAAAGTTGTTTACTTGGAAGCTCAATTCTTCCATAACGTAAAACTGAACTAGGAAAAATTTCTCATACCGGAATTTCCTGACATAAAAATTGTTGCAACAAAATGACAGATTATGCAATTAAAATCGAAATCCTTTTTTGCACCTAAGCACTTCTTTCAAAAATCCAAAATCTGCGATGATACCCAAATGGTAGCATAAGAACATAACAACGACTATCTCCCATTGATCCAACAAATGAATAATCCTTGCCCAGCTTATCACATGGAGCATTAAGCTAAGTAACTCAATGCTTTTATGATAACCAGTTACTCACTCGTGTCCTGAGCAGGGTTATAAGAGTATTTTTTCTTGGCTACTTATACCAAAGGACAGCAGCAACTTTAAATAGGTCTGTTTTCATCTACTTGTTAAGTTGTTCTTTCTGTGTGTAGAAGAAAGGAAGACGGCAAAAAGGATTGCAAATTACAACAAAACACAAGAAATTAAAGACATCACCTACCGCTTGACAGATACTTCCTTCATGGAACATCCTCAAAGGCAGATGTGCTTTTCCTTAAAGGCCGTTGTGAGTGACATTTCTAATTTTGTTTTTTTTTTTTTTTCTACTCCTGCAAGAACTTCTGATACCGGAGATTATAAATAATGAAGTTTTATATCCTTCCCACACAGTTGTTCCTAATTAAGGATAAATGATTCAAAATTCGAATTATTCTGTTGTGCGAAGGAAAACCATCAACCTTACAAACACAAAGGCAATTAGGGTTTAGGGAACATTTAACGTACACGACGACAACGACAAAAGCACCATGTTACGATGACACCGGAATGTTGTGTCACTCAGAAACATCTTCTTTGAATCCTCATATTACTTTTTCTAGAACCCTTGGCGAATGTTTGAGTTGGGTGTGTCCTCAGAATCCTTTTTATTTTGTCTTGTCTTTACCAACTGATATGGACGAACGAGGACGCAAGAATTTCACTCAAGGATAACCTTAAATGTGACTTTCTGAGAATTTCTCTCAATATTGTGATTGTGGCTGCCTTTTAAGACAACATCCTCCACATGGAATTTGAAACTTAAGTTCACACAAGGATTAAACATTTTTATTTTCGATTAAGGCAACAAATTCAGCAACTCAAAGGTGTGGAACGAACAAATTTTCAAAAGTAAGCGACGACAACAAGAACGTGCTTATCCGCTCAACAATACTTTTTGCCCTTTCCAAAGCTCCAATGTTGACGATGACGCCAACGCGACAATAAGTTCGATAGGTTTGGGTAAGAATCGTAAAATTTTATACTGCATTTTCGGTTCAGGAGGCAAATGTTTGCTTCTTTAAGCAATTTGCACTCATCTCAGCTGGGTGATTAAGGATTGGGTACTAAAAATGTTTTTATTACTACTTCGTGACATGAAACCTGAAGTGCTTCTGTGTCACGTACCCCACGGGCCACGACATCGACAGGTAGATAATTGAAGTCCTGTTAACACGTCGAGGAGAGTTTTTTTATTCTCTGTATTAGAAATTCATTAAAAGGGTGCGATGATAATGTTCATCTTGATGATAGTTTTCAACTTCCAACATAAGGATCAGGCTGAGTAGTTGTCCCCTATCTATAAGTCACAGCATGCCTACATGAGGGGTATATCTACAGAGACTGTCCTTCATGGGGTAGTGAGAACGATAGAAAACACGATCCATTTCAAGGAATATACCTTAGCTACCTTCTTTTAGGGCTTTCCATAACGTCCTCACTGAATCCATCGCAAAATCCCTTATAGACTTAGGTGTTGAGGACTACATCAAAAGGTGGATAATATCCATTCTAAGTAACAGGAAGATTTATTTATTTATTTATTTACCGCCTTTCAAGTTACAAAACTTTATAAGACTACAATTCTTAGAAATAAAATACCTAAATACATTTACGAGATAAACAATTTTCAAATTTCTGTCAACATTGAAGTTCATAACGTAATCAAAATCATTTGAGTCAATACATGAATTTGTGATCGGATTGTTTCTAGCATAACTTGTACTATGATATGGAATATGTAAGAAATCACCAATTCTGGGTCGTAAATTTCGACAAGGCACATAGATATAGAACATTGATAGCAAGGACGAACAATTTATTTTACAATTTAAGACATCATAAGCAAAAAGCACCGAATACAATTTTCTTCTTGATACAAGAGATTTCAGATCAATAAGAATACATCTATTATTATAACTTGGGATTGGGGAATTTCGGTAATTTTTCCGCAAAGCAAATTTTGTAAACTTTTTTTGTACTTTTTCAATTCTATGTGTACTTGATAGAGTGTGGGGATTCCATATTATGCACCCATATTCCAAAACTGGTCTTACCAAACTCATATAGAGGGACTTAAGTGTATACGGATCATCAAAACATTTTGAATTTCTAATGACGAATCCTAACATAGAGTTAGCTTTTGAAATAACATAGTCAATGTGAAGAGAAAAGTTTAATTTATTGTCGAAAATAACTCCAAGGTCTTTCTGGTTTTCACATCCTTGTACGGTTTTTGTACCAAATTTATAACCAAAATATAATGAATTTTTTAATCTGGAATAAGACACAACGCTACATTTTTTATTGTTAAAATTTAGCCCGTTTAACCTACTCCATTGAAGAACTTTATTCAAGTCCTCTTGAAGGGAAATAGCATCCGACAGGCATTTTATGCTATTGAAAATTTTTAAGTCATCCGCATACAACAAACACTTTGATGTGGAAACAAGATTTGGTAAGTCATTTATAAAAATGTTGAACAACAATGGTCCAAGATGACTGCCTTGAGGAACTCCTGAGAGGTTTAAAGTTTCATTCGATAATGTGTTACCAATCTTAACAAATTGTTTCCATCCAGTTAAGTAACTCTTCATCCAATTTAAAAGAGAAGAATGAAAACCGAAAGACTCAAGTTTTATCGAATGAATATTGTGCTGAACGCGGTCAAAAGCCTTACAAAAATCTGTTTAAATAGTGTCAACTTGAGATCGGTTTTCCATATTTGTGAGACAATAATTACAAAAACTTTAATCGAAGTTAGAATATTCAATGTGTACCAAATATACCAGCAGAGGAACACCCCAAGGAGGTGTACTGTCTACTCTTTTATGGCTTCTGAAAGACTCAAGTTTTATCGAATGAATATTGTGCTGAACGCGGTCAAAAGCCTTACAAAAATCTGTTTAAATAGTGTCAACTTGAGATCGGTTTTCCATATTTGTGAGACAATAATTACAAAAACTTTAATCAAAGTTAGAATATTCAATGTGTACCAAATATACCAGCAGAGGAACACCCCAAGGAGGTGTACTGTCTCCTCTTTTATGGCTTCTGGTCATGGACAATATTCTTGTGCAACTCGAGAGTAGTGGAGTGAAAGCGGTTGCGTACGCCGATGATTTGGTCATTCTAGTTTCAGGAAAATTTCCAAGTGTGATCAGTGATATCACTAAAATCGCTTTGAAGAAAGTAAGCACCTGGGCCGCGAGCTATGGACTAGTTATTAACAACAACAAAACCGAGTTGATGTTTTTCACCATCAAAATCAAAGTACCACCCTTCACTCTACCTCGGTTGTTAACGGTCAATCATTAATACCGTCTTCCAGTGCCAAATATCTGGGAGTAATACTAGACACCGAATTAACCAGGAAGCTCAACATCGAAGAACGGGTGAGAAAGGCGTGCGTGGTCTTCTACGCCTGCAACAAAACCTTCGGTAAAAAGTGGGGCCTCGAATCAAAAATGATCAAGTGGACGTACACAGCGGTTACGTTAGACCGATACTTGTTTATGGTTCCATTGTTTGGTGGCCTGCTCTCAGGAGAGCTTACATAGTAAACAAGCTTACAAAGGTACAGAGAAATGCTTGCATAGGGATATCAGGGGCAATCAGGTCGTGCCCAATAGATGCACTAAACGTAATCCTGGACCTTCTTCCGATTGACCCCTTTATTAAATATCAGATGTCTTGCAGTAACTTGAGACTCAAGAATGCTGCTGCAAACCAGATCCTACGGCATGCAACCAAACCAGCCTGATACCATCAGACATCCTATCTAAATCACCGATTACTGCATCCCTACCCTTAACACCTCAAAGAAGTTTAGAATCTTGTTTCCGTCAAGAATTGACTGGGAAGAAGGCCATGTGACGTAAGACTTCAACACAACTGTCTTCACGGATGGTTCAAAGATGGAATGCGATGTAAGTGCAGGTGTCTTCTCTGAATATCTAAAGATTTCAAAATCCTATAGACTTCCCGATTTTGCCAGTGTATTCCAGTCAGAATTGTTAGCGAAAAGGGAAGCTTGTATAGCCCTTAAAAATATCCGATAGAAACAAAATGTAGCTATTAAAGCCATTGATTCAGCTTCATCATCCTCTAAACTGGTCCAGCAATGCAAAGAGGACCTCAAAGAACTCGATTTGAGCATCACTCTGATCTGGATACTGGGCTATGAGGGAAATGAGAGAGCAGATGAGCTAGCTAGGCAAGAATCAGCCCTTCACAACTGATTGGCAGTGAGAGTAGGTATATGCTCCTCTTGGAGTTGTGAAGGGCTATATTCTGACCAAATACACATCAGAAGCGAATCATAGTGGATATTTAACGAGTTCGTTATATCTAGGAAAATCTGGCCCGGCTATAACAAACCAAAATCAATCGATTTAATTTCCAAACCAAGGCATGTCATAGCCAGGATTGTTGCTATCTGCACAGGGCATTGGCCCATAGGGAAGCATGTGGCGTATACCACATATTGGGTATACCACATAACTCTTTCTGTCGTAGCTGTGAGGACCAGAATGAAAAGGAAACTGTCCCATATACTTTCTCTGCCATTGCCCGACCTTGGCTAGGAAAAGAGCACTCCACTTAGGTAAGGTATTCTTCAGGGGCCTTAGCGCCCCCCCCCTTATTTCTCTTAAACTAGATGGCACTATGAGACAATAGGCCGTAGTGTAGGAAGATTAATACTAAATTATGTATAGGATTGTACGTGCGAAATATATATATATATATATATATCCTTCCTAACCCATCCAAATCTTTCTGGAATCTCCTGAGGTATGGTATCAAAACGGCGCACTCAGCGGTAATTGTGTCCTACACAGAAGTGGGACAGCCATTTCTACCTACACGCCTTTAAACTTCCGAAAAAAGTGCTCTTTTAAATGTCGTTTAAATGACTCACATTTTTGTATGACTTTTTGACCTAGTAATTTGTGTTTTTTTCATTTTCACAACGTGTAGTTGTGACGCTAAAGCACTTATATAAAATATATATAAAATATATATAAAAATGAAAGGCAACGTTTCGCCGCATGTCCTCGACATTAAACAAGACAAATAACAAAACTATCTTGCTAAAGTCCTCAATCTCATTGTCTCTCCGAAATCTGTGAAACAAGTGTAATGGGGGAAACATCTCCGGTTCTTTAATCGCTCATCACTTATCACGTCTAAAGCATGTCCGAGTACTTTTACAGACAATTTATCTAATCCATATGTGAAGCATATTTATTTTTTATTGCAACAGTAATTCATTACTCAGATCGTTAATTCCATGGTATTAGAAGAAATTGGTTGGATTTCTAAAAGGAAACGATACTTTTCATGCCATGTACCAGATTGGGAGTAATCCAGACAGGAGTGAAACTGGTCATTAGCAAATATTCCATAGTTTCTCCAACTTTTATCCTCATAGATAAAAATGTTATGAAATTATTATTTAATCGAATGAGGATGTTAATGGGTTTTTGCTGAAAGCAATTTGCAACTACTTTCGAGTAACATATCTAAGGAGAATCTTTTATGAACCTAGAAATAACGAAATTTCCAACTGAGAAAGTCATTAATATTAGAGCAAATTCTATTTTCTTGAGATTAACACCGAGAAATGTGTCTGGCTTATGTCAGACCGAGACGATTTTGAAACGACTTTTCGATGAGCAAAATCAATCAGTCAAAGTGTTTTGTGTTGTCTGTCTACTTTTCCTTTTTTTCTGATTTTGGTTAAACGACACGTGTGGAAGCACAAAAGATCAATAGCCACATATAGAGGGGAGTTAACTTTTCCAAGAAAATCCTTTTAATCAGATCAATTTTACCAGAGGGAGTGATTTCATTGTTATAAAAAGCATGGTAAAAAAGTTCTTGGGGCATCTTACCAAAAGCAAACAAAACTTTCGTAATTCCTTGTTAATGGACACCGATACGGATTAAACCTTTGATGCGCTTAAGGCTTTCTATAGCACTTACGGAGCAACATAAATAAGGGTTTTCCTTTAATTTCAACAAAATTCCTTAAATGAAAGAATGAACAATATCATGAATACCTACAATATTTCTCCAAGCGGAGAGTGGTCCTGTGAATAAATTATTATTATTTGCTTTTTGTATCATACACGTATAGGTTGCCTGAAGAACCATTAAATACAGGTGACGTTCTCGGGAAATGACACAATTAATCAAAAAATATCATTCGTCGTCGTTGTCTGAGGACAATTTTAAAGGTTTTGTTTTCTTCCGAAAAAACAAAAAAAGAAGTAACTTCATTTTCATGGTTCACATATGAACGAGAAGAATAAATGAAATTCACAGGCATACATAAGTCTATAAAAAGAAAAAAATAAACGTGACGTTTGAATAATTTTTATTGCACTTTTGTCACGTTTTTTGTTGGAAAACTGAGAAGATAATAAATTGAAACAATGTTACTTCCCCTTTGAGGAAAATAAAATGTGATTGTTTATAGGACCTTGTATATTTGTATACCAAGCTGTTGCTTAAATATATTTCAACATTCATCTCTTATTCACTCATTGTGAAATGATACTACGTACAAAGGAAATTTTCCGATAATTCAAAAAGCTGCTGCGTGACAGGAAGACAGATGGACGGAATTGCCGGAATAACGGTTTTTGATTTCTCTACTTTTGTAATTCGATAACTATCTTTAGCCGGGTGTCACTATTCTCGAAGAAAAACTTAACTTAAGTCAAGAGTTCTAAGCTCTTAATAACAACCAAGAACCATTCCAACCAATTTTTTCTTGTCAAAACCTTTTCTTCAGTGCTAAAAGCATTAATCCAAAAAGCCTTCTAGTTTTTTGTGTTGGACGATTGACCTCGTTTAACTCGCGGCGGGTGGGGTTTAACTATTGCTTCAAGTCTTCAGCGTTTGGAATATTTGATGTAGATAGTAAACTGGTCGAGAAGACTACCGTCAGCAGTCACCGAAAAACGGATCTGGAGTATGAAAATCGTGTTTTTAGGGTCTTCCAGCGAGCACTGATGGCTGAGAGAGACATTTAGATATATTTTTGCTTCCATGTAACAACACTTCATTCACATTTTTCCAAAACATTTTGGAACCCATAGAAATGTCGAGTTTTTCGAAGAAAATAAGACCTTCTACATGAGCGTATATAGAAGGATGTTACTTTATTTCGAGCATAAACCTATTTGCCGCCTGTTAGTATTTCTGATGGGATTGCCTTTATGTTTTCTAAAAAAAGTGTCTCTTTCCTGAATAAGAGCTTCAATTTCCTTGTTATGTACCAACGACAAAAAGTTTGAACTTTTTACTTGTTTAGTAATAATTGGAACATTAATTTCATTGAAAAGTCTGAGTGCCAGTAAGCTATTAAATTATTTAAAACCTTTCTGGGTTAATCATCAAAATTGTTATAGTATACAACATTATCATTCCAGTAATTATTACCCATATTAATCTTAAGCATTATCCTGATCGGACGTTAAAATCTAGTAGAACGGGTTCTGCCTAACTAATAGTTTTGGAAGCATGTGGTATGTTATTTACATAAAACTGAAACGAATCAAAATTAAAAAGTCATGTATAAAATCAAGGATGGAATCGTGTGTCTAAGGTGAGTTGTGACTACATCACTTGTGTCTGACTCTCACATGTGGATCACATTTTAATTTTCCTTCTGTGTAAGGTGATCACTAAAAAATTATTCGCAACTTGGGCACTTACTTGCCAAAAATAACCATTTGACGTTTCGTTTTTGACCTAAGAATCTTTGTATGTATATGGCAAACAGCAATCGATCATTCGCGCCATCTAGTTACAAGCTGAGAAAGCATATTTTTTTTACATAATTGGTATTGAGAAAAAAAAAAAACTTGATTTTCGTTAGTACTAGGTATTTCATAATACACAGCAGTTGTTGACTCGAGTTATATTGATTCCTGAGAGCGTATATAAATTCAGATGACACATATACATAGTGGATGGCGTTGGTTTGCTAAGCAGAATCGGCGGTGGGTTCGAATCCTAATCGGGCCCAAAGTTTTTATTTCATCTTTCACGGACACTGCCTCTTGCGAAGAACTGACAAAACTTCCAAGAGTATCATCTGTCATGAAAAAGTGCTTCTCAACTTTGCCGTTCGGAATCGGCGTAAAATTGTAGGTCCCCTCAATTCTTCACACGCACCTAGAGAATTGTTGATGAGAGTACGCCACTTAGAGAGGCCTTTGGCATCTTCCAATCAATGAGCTGTCGCGCCACTCTTATTTATTTATTTAATATATGAAAAACGTTTTACATTTATTGTTGTTTCTGAAAATATAAACAAATTTTTGGTAAACACAAAAAAAAACTTTTGTATTTGGGAAGTTCAAACACTATTTATTTTATTTCGCTGGATTTATCTCTTTATTTTATATCATTCCCTCGCTACCCATTATTTTGATTTTTTTTTTAAATACTTGTTCTGGAAACGACACGTTTACTTTCTTTACGGAATACTTTTAGAGAAACAAATCACAATAATTTAAAAGCGCGAACAATTTTATATGAATGTGAATAACAAAAGTTAGCTGTCACAAAGAAAAAGTATCAATTCTTACGCCGCACAAAGTATTTGTGATTTGTGATAATCATCGATTCACGACCAAATCACCTTACGAAACGTTTCAGCCCAGATGTCTTCGGCCCTGTCCTGATCATTACATGAGACCTTTACTTATGTCATAGAGTGTACGTATATCCCCACAGATTGGAAAAAACAGGATTTTTTGGCCAAATCTTGTTAACAACGGTTTTTAGAAGCCAATTTGTCACAAAAGTAATAGAACAGGCGTGCGTTTATTTTTTGAAGTGTTACATTCTATTAAACAGATTCCACATTTTGAAGCGGTAAGGAAATGATGAAAAGAGTCACTTGGCCCTACTGTAGGTGACAACGCGCGGATTCAAGGGGGGTTCACGGGGTCATGACGAACAAAAACTAGGTTTGTGCTAACTTAATGAACCGGGAAATAACCAAATGATTAGAATTTAACTAAACTTTTCGTCCCTCTGAAATATAATACTAGAACCCGAATTTTTAACCGTTTTAGAACCCAATCCATCACGACCAATGCTGAAAATGTTGAAAAAATTGTAAAACAAATAAAAGTGATAATCTTTTTGGACATTCATAATTACAAACTGATTTTAGCCCCATATTCATCTATAATTTTTCCTTTATTAATACAACTGTTTACATAGTTTTCTGTCCCCCAGTATCAAATTCAAGATGGAGGTAGGACGAATCCCCCACTTAAGATGTCATTTGTGGGATCGTATGTTTGTTCAAGGTTAGGTGAAACTCCTTAAACTACATCGAAATATTGCTGCTACCACATAGTGACGTTTTGGTCCTAGGCGGTGGGACAGGAGTTGTCTTTCTGTTTGTTGTTGTAGCATGTTCTTTGTTTTTGTCCCTCATTCACTTCAAGACCAACGAGTGTTGTCCTGTTCCTACAATTCGCTTTGTGCGAAGGCCTCAAGCACCTCGAACCGATGATGTCAAATGGCGTTACACTGCATGAGGCCTAGGAGCTGGGTGCGACTTGTTGTATGATAGTGTTTTCCGTAGCACCACACCTGATGCCTGTAGCGCACTATCTGCTCCAGGACTAATGTTGAAGACGAAGTCACAATGACCCATCGCATCTCATTTGCCTAAACCCTGCGCATTTTTGGAAATAACTTGGCTGTGCTTTTACCCATTTGCACACTGCACTGCGTATTTGTTTAAGCAGTCATCACTGTACGACTGCCAGAGCTATTGTGTTGCAGCAAAGGTTTTAACACGCTTACTACAAGAACGTTTGGAATAGATAGTTTGTATGCAACATTAAAGCTGAGATATGCCACGGTAATTTCTGACATCGGATCGCCTATCCTTTTGTGTTGATGGGGCAAGAATGGAGCGTTATCGCCCAGTTCAGTGCGCATGGCATTCTTTCCTTCCCTCACTGTAGGTGATGACCTGGTGCATGCGGATCATCAAAACAACCTCCTCTATTATGTAATGAGTTCCGCTAGTTTGCCCGTCCAGACCCGGGCAGTACTGATTGATTTTTTGTTAGCTTGTGGCAGGGCTCGGGCTACCGCTTCTGAACTGTGGGGGCTGGGACTGGGTCTTTATTGACTATCTTGCTTCTCTTTCGTCATTAGCTCGCTCGACATTATGTCGCATTCAGCAGCTGTACCGAAGTGCTGCTTAAAAACATCTACTATTCCCTGGTGCTTCGGTTGACTTTTATGTGGACTGTGATATAAAAAAAAAAATAACAAAAAAATGAATCGAGAAACATGGGTTGTCTTCTTTCTTGTTTTAATCTAAACAAAATAGTGGTCTGTCAAATTCATAGGGGCCCCATTATCGTAATATGCCCAGGACCTTCAAATAAGTAAAAGACGCGCGTGATGATGGGTAAGATACAAACATTTTTTTTAGAAAGAAAAAAGTTAAAGCACAATTTCCTTTTGGACCTTCATAGAATACGCTGTAAATTTGAAATGGCTGAGGCTGGAAATGCCAACGAAATGGCATCCAAATTTGACTTGCTTTCTTGAAGCTTAAACTTGTTCTGTATTTCTACATGTTGACAAGTATCTGCTAATCAAAAAATTGCTTCTGTTGTAAATGAAAAAAAAATGACTTGCGTCGACGAACTAATATACAGGAAATACAAAACAAAAGATTGCTATAAAATTCATCGTTAGCACAAAAAAAAAAACCCTACTAATCTGCTTTGAATACAGCGTTCGTAGAAATTTTAATTTGTTCTAGTGAAATTATCAATGTATCTTGAAGTAGTCAAACTGATTCCGAAAGCCAGAATAATTGTTTTGTATTTGGCAATGCGCCTCTTTTGATTTCATTCGGTGGACTATAAGTGAATTATAAAGTTCTTGTACGTTACATATTCGTTAGCGGGCTTTACCGTTTCGAGGAATTATTTTCAAACGAGGAACTCTGATGCTAGGGGTGTCCTATGAAAAAACCATCACCGAATTAAAAATTAATTTGATTTGCTCCGATCGGGTACAGTAATTATAGCTTATGAAGCCATCCATCAAATGAACTATTTTCTTCTATTTAGTATTAATTATCTTGTTTTATCTTTCTTAGACTCTTTTGCTTTGGTTTTTGCTGTTTATTTTCTGAGTTTTTGATATTTACTTACCTTCTTTTTTTTTATTGCATAAATTCGCAGTAAAATCGAAGTACGTTAGCTTCAATTAGCCTATATGGTACACTATAAAAGGCCGCACAAGGTCATTTGAAAAACATACATGAGACAAACGTGCTATTAGAGAGAATATTCATAGCGAAAAACATTTTTGGCTATGATATTTTCGTAGTTTTGAGAGTACCTATTTATATAATTATAATATTATATTATATAATATACAATATACAAATGTTTTTTGTAATTTATTAATGTTATGAATTTTTCAAGTCAAACATATATTGGACCGAGTTTCGGCACAAGGTTTATTCTGACCTGTTGTTTTTTATTAATTGAAGAAATATTGGTTTGCTAAATAAAGCGAGTTGGAGTTATTCTTTATTATTTTATACCTATATCTGCGTTGTTTTATTCTATCCTGTAACCCCCCTCCAGAAACAAATGCGTCTACGATCCCGCAATTTGTAAAGCTTTTATTAGGCATTTACCCTCGAAGGATCAATCTCTTTATCATGAGAAGATTCCTTAATGGCGTTCACAAAGTGACGGCGAGGAACAGAATGTTCTTGTTATGCAATTTTATTCAATGACTGCACGTGAATAGTATGAAAAAATAGTTTTGCAAGCCACATGTTTCTTTCTTACGCATCCATCTAACCTTGACCACGAGCATATTGGTCAAGCAGTGTTCACGTGGCGAAAAAGCGCAATAGCCACAGATGGGTTACTTTGACCACTACCCAGTAGAATACTTTTTTATATATTTTTATTTACCTAGGCATATCAATGCAATATACCTTGGTTTTTTCGCGAATAGTTGACTTGATAGCAAATGAGTGATCAGTGCCGATGTGGCTGCAGGTTAGCTCGAATTTTACGACTTTATAACACATCGCTTTAATACACCTATTCTTTTTTATTATGTTCCATATAATGTTTCCGTAGTGGGATTTTCAAGAAAACTAATTTCCGTAACTGCCATAAATTAACTTTAACTACCCACATAAAAAGCTTCCTTGGAGATATGAAGCTATAAACAGCACCCACTTGCAGCATATACCTTTGACTATCATTTAAGCATTCAACACCCAAGTGGCTTTATTAAAATGTTATCTTAATCCTAAAAGCTTACCTGAAATCCACTAGAATTGAAAAAAGAAATAAATTACCCGTTAATATATCCTTTCCGTAAATAAAAAATATACTAACGCGCACGGAGTCCTTGTTATAATAATTTATACGTGATAATATTTCCACGGAACAATATGCAACCTCATTTATGAAATTAAAAACACCCTTGCACTAGACAAATTCACTCTCTTGCAAAACGTAATTAAATTACAATAATGTTATACAAAATACCCACACGTATCTTTGAGATAAATCAACATAAAACAAAAATGTGTTTTCTCGCTCGAACTCTTGCAGACATTTTAAATAAGCGACAACCGCCAACACCGTGTCGTAGCAAAATGTGCAAGGGAGTGTAATTTTATTTTTATAATTTAAAACCTCACCACCTTCATGTCCCCAGTGCAGTGTGGAGTCTCACCTTGATGACTTTTTTCTACATTTTATCACCGGCGCAGTTGACTGTACTTACAGCACTTGGGCATGAAAACGAAAACCCAACATAATACCCAAGTTGAAGTCACATGACCGAGCCCAAATTTTACCAGTCCCCAATGAATAGCAACTTAACAATAAACCCCTAAGAATTGCATACACTTTCTTGTGCTCTCGAAAGACGCAAATTACGGCCAACACGCCTTGAGCAAAATGAAACCTAATAATTTCTAGTTTTTAAATAAATCAAACATCGAAATTCCCGCTGTGCGGGCAATAAATAAATTAAAACATTTGTGTCCTTGGCCGAAAAATGAGCTAGATATTCTCTTAAGCCACACACCCACAGCCAGACCATTTCGCATATGAACTACAATATTGTTCACCCTAACCACACTTCATTCCGGAACTGACCCTTAGGTTTGCTCAATACCTTTCGAACACTTTACATCAAGTTTTATTTTTGCCTTTCATTGAGGAAAATGCAAATTTCAAGGTTA
The DNA here is from genome assembly GCA_920937365.1 of Sphaerophoria rueppellii. Taxonomy (NCBI): domain Eukaryota; kingdom Metazoa; phylum Arthropoda; class Insecta; order Diptera; family Syrphidae; genus Sphaerophoria; species Sphaerophoria rueppellii. The sequence goes on from CAKKXW010000001.1 coordinate 5,762,445, forward strand.
CTTTTACGCAAACGAGCGGGAAAATGTTAGCGCTACAATTGTGTAAACAAGAACCCACATCCCTTCATCGTTCGCCCCCTGTGGATCCCAACAAAATTCCAGGACTTTTTCTATATTCTATTTCGGTGTTCCAACGCATGCGCAGTTTTCGGACGAACACAAAAAACATAGAATGGTAGTTTGGTTGCCATTCATAAGGACGATTCGAAATGGTGACCTACTGGCATGGTGTTTGAGTTTTAACTGATGAATCCTTTGGTGTCAACCAAAGGAATAGTAAGAAACCGGGAATTTTAGTTCGTTTGCGTCTTTCGAATGGTTAAGTGTGGTTCTTTAGAAATATTCACATATCTCGACTTTAAAGTACGAAATACATTTATCGACGGTAAAACAGATGTTCTATAGCTGTAAACCTGAAAAAGGAAAAAAAATATTGTAATTGTGAATGAAATTACACTGTGATTACAAAAATGTTCCTCGAGTGAAAATACAAGTGAAAAATAACGGTTTAAGCCCTAAATTTAAATTTAATTATCGTCTATCAGACAAATAAAAATAACTACCGAAGTAAAAAAAAAAAAAAATCTCCAAGCATAATTAATGAATTTGATAAAAACAAAATGAAATTATAAACAAAAATTACTTTCCGCTAACTGTAACAAAAATTATTAATGGATTTACAGTACAAATATATGTAATTATTTGGGAAATATTTCAGTGAAACAACACAATAAACGTGATTGGAAATTTTAAATTAAAATATAAAAAATGGTGTATTAGAAATTATTTAGAAACAACTAAGCAAACATAAATAGATTATTAAAAAAAAAACAGATTCATCAGCTTGTTTGGATATAAGGATTAGAATCAAAATTTTTGGTGAGCATTTTGGGACTGTTCAGATTAGTAACGTTAATTTTTGTATGTAATAAAAACGAGTTCAAGCTCAACAGCAATTACTCGTTTAAATTGAGATCGATTTCAAAGCTCTTTTCGTGGCTTAGTTATGATTATACTCTATGTGAAGCGTGTGATACAAAAATGTCGTCTGAAAGTTAAAATGATGCTAATATAAATAGCGATCAGCCGATGGCCTCAGTCGCCAGTGCTGTATGTGTCTGTAGTTCTTTGCATTTATGTGCGAAGTACTGTGATGTCAATAGTCAATAAATAGAAACAGTGAATCGGACAATTTTAATTAGTTTTTATAGCAGTTACCTATTCATGTGGCTAAGAGGAGTGATGCTCAAAACAATAACATCCTATAAAAGCCAATTTGGAATTGACATCACCAACAAACAAATAACTAGCCAGTAAACTTCAATACTTGTAAACTATTCTTCCACATTGCATGAAAGTTGAACATTAAAGGAGTAGTATATCCTTTACGATTAATGTAGATACTCTTCATGTACGTAATAAGTGCAATCTAGAGCACCAATTGCATTAAGAAACTTGTACTTCCTGCTCCATAACCTTTGCGCTTATTGTTCTTGTATTTCGTCCACAGTTTTTGGATTTTAATTCTGTGTTTCGCTTGCTATTTCTGCAGAAACTTGCTGCACCACCCTTAAGGCTGTTGATTGATGAATTCCAACGTCTTCACCTACTCCAATTTGGAACCCGGGGTTTCCTATGAATTGCAGAAAGATTCTATTTATTCGTGGTTTGTGAGAGCACATTACGAGTTTCTGAGCTTGGCCCCAAAAATTCTTCAGTCAACAATCGCACAACTACTTCACTAAATCCATACAAGCGACGAAAATCTTCACCAATTGGACACCTTCTTTCTTTATAAATTCTCTGTCCGACATAATTAACATTAAACTGTGCCATCCTTACGGTTTTATGTGAACTGAGTTCGAAAAATGTCATGCTTTACAATTTGTGAGATTGATCTTATGTAACCAAGTGTTTTCTCATCTTTTCGCATATTAAAACGAGCTCAATCTCATGGCTTTTATTGTGAGATCGATCTCATCCCTCTGAGATTGAACTCACAAATTGAGATCTAACTCGGTTAGTATTTTTTTTTGCATACCACCTTAAGAAAGTTCTCAAAAAAGTGAGTAAAGAGTTTGATATCATCTTTTTGCATACGACCCATTATCTATCAATACTTTTGAGTGCGATTTGGCATTGTAAATCGTCTTTAGTCAACGCGATAAACTACAAACTTGCCATTGTTAATTTCTTTGCAAGTATCTCGAATAAGTTCTTTTCTTTATATAAAATACTAGCCGAAAATACCCTGCGTTGCCGGGTTTGAGAATTTCTGCGAGAGAGCTATAGGTAATAACGCCAGAAAATTCATCATTGTTTGATGTCTTAAAAGTTCATCTATGTGGTGAAAAGTAAAGAAAAACTATAACTTAACAGATGATAGAGAAGTCGAAAAAAGTTGATCCGGCGATTCCGTCCATCTTTCTATCTGTAAACGCACCTACATCCTTAAACACTGGTCCGGTTGACTTCAAACTTGAAAATTAAAGGTTTGAACGAATTCGCATTTGACGTTTCTTTATTATTTTCTTAAGATGAAAATTTAGTGTAGTCTACATTGGGGAACAATAAAAAGCTTAAATTTTCTCAGAAACTATCGTTTCCTTCCTTTCCTTCCATAAAACCGTTTTTTGTTATAAGATTTTCTTCAAAAGTAAATATCCGATCAACGTATTTTTTCTCTGAAAGTACTTACATAATTATGTTGCCCAAATATTTTGCTTTCAAAAGTTATTTGAAAATTTTTAAACTATTTCCTTCAAAATTGACTAATCTATACTAATATATAAAGTAAGACGTTTGTTTGTTTGTCGGTTGTATGTTTGAAGTCGATAAAATGATAAACAAACAAAAGTATTACCTTATAAATGATGGACAATTGTTCTTCTATGCACTGATTAAGCAATAGGAGGTTCTGTAAATAAAATAAACAATTATTAATAGTAAAAAAGTTGATTTTAATTTAGAGGCCAGTGATAGCGATCATTAAAAACAATCATTAAAAATTTTCATTTGGATAATGTGGTGTGTTGTACTTTGATTTTATATACCAATCTCATACCAATCGATGGCAAATCCATTGAAATAATTTTTTCTGGCGAAAAAATATCCAAGAAAAGAATATTTTTGATGAAAAATGCATTCATTTATTTTAATGATGAAAATTTGTTTTAAATTTCAAAAAATGAAACACTTTGTTCCAGTGTCTGTGTTCCCTTTTTTAATGTTCCATCTTTCATTAAAAAATTTAATGAAGCATTTTCCATCATTAAAAAAATAATATTTGGTGTCAAAAATAAAAATAAATGCTTGAATGACATAAAAGTAATCACATTTTTTTTAATGATCGCTATAATCACACGTAAGTAAAAAAAATCAAATTTTCATGTATTCCAACTTTTAATGATGGTTTTTAATGATCGCTATAACTGGCCTCTTACTCACCCCCAAATTTTGTTTTTAAATTTAGGAAACTGACAGCCGACATCAAGTTTTTGAAATGTCTCTCTATTTTTCATTTCATTTCCAGTTCATTCCTCTGAATTATATTTGAGGCTGAACTCCTACTTAAGCTTTTGGACCAAGACAATGTTTACACCGAGCATGCACGATTTTCAGTGCATAAACATTTTCGCTTTATGAATATTGGGTACATTTCGGTCTCGGTGAAAATTAGTTATAACTAACAACATTTTAGTAAGATTTCAATGTGACTTTAACAAAATCATTTGGTGGAACAAAATTCTGAATCCTCAGTGAGATAGTTACGGTGACCTCACAAATGGAATTGAATTGAATCCAAAATATTTTCATCTCCGAAATCTCAGGAAAAAAAAATATCAGACGAAAGTGCAAATACATAATAGGGTCAACAGTGGACACTATGACGTGTTCGTACAAATTTTTTATTGCATTGCGTTATGGTGAAAATAGAAAGTTCTTCATGAAAAACTCGGAAATCTCATCGGTTTTTAAAGGGAAAATTGCATGTTATTGCAGGTGCATTGGTTTTCAAATGGAAAACTGAAAATTTCAAATGCGTTTTCGATGAAAAACTCGAAAACCTTTGTTTTCTTTTCGAATGAAAAATAGAAAGACATTTTATAAATGAAGTCATGAACACTTTTAAACAAAGCAATTTTGTGGTAGTGCATTGCACTGGTTTTCAAATGGAGACCGGAAATTTACATCATGGGTTTTCGAATGAAAAAAAGAAAGTCATTTTAAGAATGAATTCATGAACATTATTAAAAATAGCAAAAGTGTAGGTGGCTTAGTGGTTATATGCGTTGGCTTCTAAATATAACGTTGTGGGTTCAAATGGAGAACTGGAAATTTCTCTCATAACCGGACGCTTTCTTAACCGGACACGGACACAAATTTTCATAACCGCCATAGAATGTCGCTCTCCCTTTAACGGACAAAACACACCTATGTAAG